>OU426981.1:146277360-147477360 GCA_911387785.2 Aelia acuminata | reverse complement strand
TTGATGAGGTTTATTGCACTGACACCAACGGATCAGTGAGGTACACTGATATAGGACAGGAAGGAGAGCACTGATCCGACAGCGATGCAACAGTTAGATAAATAAGAGAACAACGACCTCGATCAGGCAGATACAGTCAAAATGGAAAAAAAATTTGTTGCGTGCGCGCAACACACAACTTTCACTTACCAACTTACTTAGATTAGAAATTGTGTTAATGCCACTTCTCAAAGTTACACATTTTTCCACATTCATATTTATTTTTGTTTTCATTTGCTCTATAACAAACACTAATTTCTTTTATTATTAAATAAAAGTTTTTACTTGAGATAGTTCGGCAATGCAAGCATGATACTCCAAGTCGATTGATTTTATAATTCTCTATGTACTTGTTGAAAATTTCATGAAGTTACCAGGAAACATACATGGAATACATGGAACATGAAAATAATTTCCATTAAATGAACAGAACGGTTTTAATTATGAACAATGGCCTGTCATTAAAGGCGTACTATGTATGCGTGGGCTCAACGTGTTTTATGAGTTGACTGAAGATTTTTCTTTTTTTCCCCTCTATATGTTTACTTGGTTTTTATCATATCTCATATTTAGCCATTTCTTATTTTTGTACTTTATAGAAAAAAAAAAACAATCAAACAAAAAAGGCCCCTACCCCATTTAAGCCCCTTCAGAACATTTTAATAATGATAAAGCTTGCCTGATATTAAAGAACACCTAATTTTCATTAAACATGACGAATTTGATGAAAATCGTTACAGCCGTTTTTGAGATAATCGAAAAAAAGGTAAAAATTGGAAAAAAGTTATGAAATAAAGTCCCCCCTCTGTTTGACCAATTTTGATGAAATAGACAAAATTCTTCAAATAAAGTACCCCCTCCCTTTGAGCAAGTTAGATGAAATTTTTGCTGTCACATCGCGGGCATGTACCTACACTAAATACCCAATTTCAGGTTCGCACGGTTTATAGTTTTTGAGCTAGTCTGTTCACACACACACACACAGACAATTTCGCGGGACTTGGTTATTTAGACTCAGGTGGCCCCAAAACGTGTATTTCCGTCAAAAACCGGAAGTCGAAATTTTTCACGATCGCAATACTTCCACTTACTATATACTTCATATATAGGTAAATGAAAGTAAAAAGATATTTATGAAAAGTGTATCCCTTTCTTGAGAAATAAATTCTGTGTGACCTTCATAGAGAGAGAATACACCCCATGAGAGGCCTCTTGTTCGGGTCTCGCAGAACAATTCCGAGATCAACAAAGTGCTTCCTAGAAGACCTAGATGTTGGTATCGAAAAGGTTTATTAAAAAAAAAAAAGTGAAGAAAATCAATTTTTTAAAAAACGAACGTTTTAACAAACAACAAACGAACAAAAGTAACGAGCAAACTCTTTCAGCGCGCTGTACAAGAACCACTGATAGATAGATTCATCTATGTCTAGTAATGTTGAGTTCTTCATTGTTTTCTGAGGACATGGTGTTAGGGCCGACGACGATACGAAGTTGGAAATGTCCTTTTTCTTCTTCCAAATATTACGAACAGTTTGCTCGCCGATTCCTAATTCAGCGGACAATGTTTTAACACTTTCATCTTATTCTACTCAGTTTATAATATGGTTATGGTTAATATAATAATGGTTATGGTTATGGTTAATTTCTGTTCAAGCGTTAAACGACACGTTTTATTTATTTGCGACATTTTGTTTGTTTGTATTTAAATGGAGACTGAATCACAACTAAGAATAGTTGTTTTGTAGTAAAAAGGCCAGATTAGGAGTTTCCTAGAAAGACTTGAAAACAATATTGTTCCTTGAAGATGAATTGGAGTAATAGTTACCGGAAACATCTCATCATACGATACCAGCTTAATTCATTTTTTTAAATAACTATTATACATACAAAATAAATGCCATAAAAATTAAAAACAGCTTATTCAAAAAAAAAAAAAAAATTGGCTCATCGGAACCCTGGTTAATTGGAACCCCGGATAATGGGCGTCCTACTGTATCCATTAATCTATATTTCATTACCTTGGTAATACTGCAGTTATAGATGAGAAAATTATGACAAAATAAAATGTCGGATCTAATAAAGTGTTCCTCAAGACCCAAGTGTTTGATGAAAGGCCATAACATTGCATGCAGACGAAGTTGTAGCTCACGAAGAATAAGAAGTAGGCACTTATAGAGGCAAGAATCGAGGCGATATGTAAAATAGTCTGTAACATAAACAAAAGAAATATATTATTATAAACATAGAAAGGTGTCAATAATTCTAAAAAACAATTTTATCTCAATAAAAAGAATTAAAATGCCTTTAAAATATAAAAATACAATTGCTTACCCATGATTTAGTCACAATCATAGCTTGAAGTATCATGGCCAAAAGACATGCAGTTGTAATCGTTGATCCAAATTCCCAAATTCCGATTTCTGATTCAGCATAGGCCTAAAAATGAAAGGAAACCATTTTTTTTTTTTTTTTTTTTTAAATATTTTTAACAAAACTTATAGCCTTTATAAAATAATAATAATAAAAAGCATAAACTTACAGCAACACTGACAAAAAATATGACTAAACTTTGGTAAATGGCATCAGCCATAGTGATCCAAAATAGATGTGCTTTATAGGCAAGACTGAGTCTACCCGATTTATATAAATGAGGTCTAGATAAAAGTAATTTTTCTGGAGCATCTTTATCATAAACTCCTACAAAAAAAATAAAAATAGTACAGATGTAAAAATATCCTGGAAAATATTTAAAGCCTGGAAAAAAAAAAAAAAAATACAAACCAATAGCAAGAGGCGGTAATGATGTGAAAAACAGATTATACAACATAAAACACATTTGGTCGATCATTACAGTTCCCGAAAATCCGCAGTAGAGCTGATACCAAAATATCAAAAACACAAATGTCTGAAAAATCGAAAAAAAAATTGTTAATCATAGAATGGAAAAGGTTAAAAAATAAATCTACAAAAAATATAGGATCTAAACATACGACATTCTTGTAGAAAAAGTACAAGACCATATTAGCCAATCGATGGTAAGCCCAATGGCCATGGACAAGTAAAAGTTTATGGAGAATCCTAAATTTAGGAAGGGCGAAATCAGAAGCCATAACCGCATGTATACCTTCACAACCTGATATACCAATACCGACGTCAGCAGCTTGTATCATCGAAACGTCATTAGCACCATCACCTAAGAGGGATAAAAATAGTTAAAAACATTAAATTAAAATAAGAAAGACAAATATAAGTATTTAACTTCTCAATATAAATATAAGATTAATTTCAAAGCAAAAAATCATGCTTACCAATAGCAAGAGTTCTCATCTTAAGTTGTTCTTTCACGACTCTTACAATATAAGCCTTCTGCAATGGAGTAACACGACAACATAAAACCGCAGTACAATATTTAGTCAACTGAAGGAAAGGCCGAGTCAAATTGGATCGTGGATCTAGAATAAATCTGTAAGAGAAGAAAGAAAATCATTGAAAAAAAAAGAAATATATAAAACTAGCTGTATATCCCTGTTTCACCCGGGGAATTTAATTTTTCTAATAAATATGAACAATTCTATAAACAAAAAATACAAAAAAAAAATAGCACTAATTGATTATTATTCCAAAGCTTTAGGATATACAATATTTTTAGTTTTACCCTCCGGGGCTTATATAGTTAGGTCTTTAGATGAACCTGCTCTAGACCATGCAACCTAAAGCTGACCATGAGAAGAACATGGGGATTCCAAATCAATACCAGACAGACGACCTCCAAATCTACCTATACTTCCATCCCTCCAAAATGCTAGAGGCAATCTGAAAAGTTCAAGAAGATATAAACAGCATCAACGCCTGGGCAGAAAAAAATGAGTTAAGACTGAACGTACAAAAAACTAAGGCAATCCTAATTGGCTCCAGGCATCTTCTTAATTCCCTCCCTTACTACCCCTTACTCCGTCTTAATAATCAAACCATTCAGCTCCAATCCTATGTCAGAAACCTCGGTGTGGTCTTTGACCAGCACTTGTCGTGGAGTAATCATATTTCCGAAATCACCAGAAAATCCATTGGTATCCTCAAACAGTTCCTTAGATCACGTGATTGCTTGTAATTGATTGCTTGCAACTCCTAGTTTCCTCTCTTATATTTCCCCATTTTGACTACGGCTGCCTTGTATACGGGGGACTGTCTGGCATGCATGAAATGAGGTTGAAGAGACTAATGAATTGTTTCATTAGATTCATCTTCGGTGTCCCCAGGCGCTCCCACGTCTCCAGCCGGTATGCAGAATTGAAGTGGCTCTACCCAGTTTTCCGACGGCAATACTTCTTAGGTGTATATCTTTTCCAAACCTTCAGAACTAAGAAACCTCCTTATATCCTCAGTTTGTTCAAACCCTGCTCCTCTATACATTCTCTAAATACCAGATTCCAAACCTCTAACCTGTATATCCCTTTTTACCGATCTGCATCCTTTACAAAATCCTTTATCATCCGTGCTGCCACCTTCTGGAATTCATTACCTGTCTCTATCCGAAAAACTTCATCCCTCACATCCTTCAAAACCCTACTATTAAATCACCTCCTAATTCTCCAATCCCCGATGGCTATGTAAATATGTAAATAGTGAAAACAGTATTAAGGATAAATCTATTTGATTTTTATTATATATATTATTTCTATTTATATATATCTCTTAAGCTCAAAAGCTGACCAAAGTTTTGTACTGTACATCCAAATGTTGATCTTACATTTTTTCTTTCAACATTCTGTCTTTGTTATCTTTATTGTATTGCTTTTCTTTTTTGTGTCTACCTTATATTTTAATTCTTTATTTCTTTTATTGTTTTTTATTATATTTTTTCCAACTAACCAGACAAATGGCTATTAATTTTGTTCATTTTTGTTATTCTTAGGGGACTAAATGTCCCAGAATAAAAATTACTTTTCTTCTTTTCTTCTTCTTCTTCTACCAGCTACCCTCAGTGATTGCCGTATTTATTTATAGTCGTAGCTTTATTTATAGTCATCGCAAATGCGACCCGAAATGGGTTGGGAATTATACTCTTTTGGAATCAAAGGGCATATCACAGGGGACAATGGGGATTCCAGGCATGGAAAGCCATAAGGGCAGAAGGAGGTAATAAATTTCAGTTAACCATATACACAGTCAGGGTATTTTCCATAAATCAATCAAGTACCAAATATCAAAGAACAAAGAAGAAATCCAGTTGCGAAAAGCAATGAGAAAAGCGTGGGTCAAGAAAAGATCATTAGGACAGAAGAGAGAGCCAGAGCGAGAAGCAAGCAGCGGGGAGACGCGGACTCGTCGGCCGATAACTCGAAAAGGACTCATTCAACCTTAAAACGTGGACCCTGGTCCATTCCAGAGGAATGGCCTTCTAGGCCTTGTTTGACACTTTTTTCGACTCTAACAGTCGATTTCATAAAAACCTGAAGTAAAGCGAGATAATAACCATTTTTATAACATAAAGAATATACCCAGAGAATGGCTGAAGTTATGCAACCAACTTTTTATACATTAAGCCATTTTTTATACATATTAAAATGGACAGGTGTTCGCACCTGGTATGAAAGAAACACTGAGCGAAATTTGGAGAGTTTAGGACAAACGGTAAGGATTTCTATAAAGAACAAACAAACAAACAAACAGAATTTTATCATTATTTATACAGATTAAAAACAAAACAAATGTTATATAAGTTTTAATAAATTCTGATAGAATTTATACTCACGTTAAAGTTTTCCCATCAACAATGACTGCCTTTTGCCTATTACTTCTTCCTGATCTTCCACTGACAGCACTGCTGCTTCTAAAACAACAAATAATTTTTCTTAAAGAACGGTATTCAGATTTAAGTACTTGATAAAATAGTATTTTTACACTCTGAATATGCAAGAGAAAAATATTTAGAAATATATCTGGCCTGGCATGTAAAAAAAAAAGGATGGAGAATAAAAATAACTGCTGCATTATAAGTCAGTTCGAAGATCTTGATGTGATGACGAACGGGTCGAAGAACGAAATAGATATCTCCAAAAAATGGATGTGAGGACATGGAATGACGGGATAGAGAGGCGAGGAGAAAGGTGGAGGAGGAGGACAAAGTACTCAAAGGACTGCTCTCTCACATAGTTACTTTAATTTATTTTTTAAACTTAATTTTCATTAAATTGGTAATTAAATTAAATTTCGAAATTATATTATTATTTTTTAATAAGAAGTAGCCTTTGTTGGTATAATCATAATATGACATTCACTATTCACATTCACCATTTTCGAGCTGTTAACTGTCAGTGAATAGTCTACTACCGTCTCACCTCGTCTTGACAATGACAAAATCATGACATTTATTTTTATATTGTTTTATTGTTAGTTTAAAAAGAACTTCTTAAAAAGTTCAAGTTACATTAAACAAGAGTCATTTCTTAAGTAGGGGAGGGTGGAGCACAATGAAATAGTTGTTGCACTGGGCGAACCAAAAGGTCTAGAGCAACCAAATTCAGACAGCGAGCGGTAAGGGTGGCTCCAAACAATGTCAGCAATTTTCCCCTTTCTACCCAGACTCCACGTACTGAAGTGCGGTTTTGTGGGGTTAAACTAAAAATTTTGATCTCTAGGTATGATTAATTATTTTATTTAATCTGCTCCCTAAGCTTTTTCATTTTGCATGTATCTCTTAAGATTTTGCCTGACTTTGGCTTTCCTACCTCTTCACCTTCATAGTAGGAAGTTAAAGACACCAAAATGGCTCATAAGGGGGAATCCTTGAAACAGGGGCGTACGGGGCACAATGAAATGTTTCATGAAGTCCCACGAGTGTTTCATTTCTTGACAGATTGGTGCGAAATTGAGAGCGGAACACCAAAAAAACTGTATTAATTTATGACAACTTTCCTCTCGGACAACCAAGTCGAACTTTCCTCTTTCCTGAAGAATTTCATGGCTATCCTAAAGCAGAAGAACAAAATACCGACTGGAAGCCGAATATGTTAATGGAAGTTTTTTTGTTAATTATGGTGTTTGTTTTTTTTTTTCAGCTGTTTCATTGTACCCCGTGCATGGGGCCCAATGAAACAAAATTTATTTTTTGGAAAATAGCTGCTTACGGACACAGATTAGATCCTAAGGTAACAAAGAAAAAAAAAAAAAAAAAATTGAAAATAAAGACTCGATGCTATGGGTATAAGAAACTTTTGTGTTTCATTGTGTGATTCTAAAATGTAGATCTTTTTTTTTTTTTTTTTCATTTTAAAATTCAACGGGACAGTCATTTATCTTTATAATATTACTATCTAAACCCAGTCACCCTCAGCTTTGTCTTACTCTAACATTAACTTTTAGGGAAATAAATAAGTATATTCCTGTAAAATTAACCCTTAAACATCATTACACATTACCATGTAAAATTACTATGCAATAGGGAGGAATTATAAATTTTCACTTACATTTTTACTTTCACTTACCTATATATGAAATATATAGTAAGTGGAAGTATTGCGATCGTGAAAAATTTCGACTTCCGGTTTTCAACGGAAATACACGTTTTGGGGCCACCTGAGTCTAAATAACCAAGTCCCGCGAAATGGTCTGTGTGTGTGTTTGTGTGTGTGTGTGTGTGTGTGTGTGAACAGACTAGCTCAAAAACTATAAACCATGCGAACCTGAAATTGGGTATTTAGTGTAGGTACATGCCCGCGATGTGACAGCAAAAATTTCATCAAAATTGCTCACAGGTAGGGGGTACTTATTTAATAACTTTTTACGTTTTTTTCAATTTTCTCAAAAACGGCTCTAACGATTTTGATTAAACTGAGTATTTGATGTAATAATATGCCCGAGTTATGACTGTAAAAATTTCATCAAAATTGATTAACCGGCGAGGCAACTTCTTTTCATAACATTTTTTCCAATTTTTACCTTTTTTTTCGATTATCTCAAAAACGGCTTTAACAATTTTGATTAAACTCGGTATTTGGTGTTTGTATATGCTCGTGATGTGACAGTCAAAATTTCATCAAAATTGATCAACCGGAGGGAGGACTTTACTTAATAAATTTTGTATCATATTCACATATTTTTTTTATTTACTCAAAAACGGCTTTAACGATTTTGATCAAACTGGGTATTTGATGTATGCATATGCCAAACATGTGATAGCCAACATTTCATCAAAATTGGTCAAACGGAGGGGGCACTTTTTTTTCCGATTTTTACCTTTTTTTCGATTATCTCAAAAACGGCTTTAACGATTTTCATCAAATTCGTGATGTTTAATGAAAAGTAGGTGTTTTTTAATATCAGGTAAGCTTTATCATTATTAAAATGTTCTGAGGGGACTTAAATTGAGTAGGGGCCTTTTTTGTTTTTTTGTTTTTTGGTTTCCTATAAAGTACCTTTGTTTTTGCTTATATGGAGATATTAACTGTCTCTTGTTGTGCCTAAAAATAAGAAATGGCTAAATATGAGATATTATAAAATCAAGTAAACGCATAGAGGAGAAAAAAAAGAAAAATATTCAGTTAACTAATAAAACACATTGAGCATGCTGCAAAGGCGAAGTACGCCTTTAATGACAGACCATTGTGTGTTCCTTATAACATTCCATTTTTACTTTCACTTACCTATATATGAAATATATAGTAAGTGGAAGTATTGCGATCGTGAAGAAATTCGACTTCCGGTTTTCAACGGAAATACACGTTTTGGGGTCCCCTGAGTCGAAATGACCAAGTCCCGCGAAATGGTCTGTGTGTGTGTGTGTGTGTGTGTGTGTGTGTGTGTGTGTGTGTGTGTGTGTGTGTGTATGTGAACAGATTAGCTCAAAAACTATAAACCGTGCGATCCTGAAATTGGGTATTTAGTGAAGGTATATGCCCGCGATGTGACAGCATAAATTTCATCAAAATTACTTAAAGGGAGGGGGTACTTTACTTAATAACTTTTTAGGTTTTTTTCGATTTTCTCAAAAACGGCTCTAACGATTTTGATTAAACTGAGTATTTCATCTATTTATATGCCCGAAATATGACTGTAAAAATTTCATCAAAATTGATTAACCGGAGGGGGGACTTTACTTAATAAATTTTGTAACATTTTCATGTGTTTTTTTTATTTACTCTAAATCGGCTTTAACGATTTTGATCAAACTGGGTATTTGATGTATTTATATGCCCGAGATATGACTGTAAAAATTTCATCAAAATTGATTAACCGGAGGGGGGACTTTACTTAATAAATTTTGTAACATTTTCACGTGTTTTTTTGATTTTCTCAAAAACGGCTCTAACGATTTTGATTAAACTTAGTATTTGATCTATTTATATGCCCGAGATATGTCTGTAAAAATTTCATCAAAATTGATCAACCGCAGGGGGCACCTTACTTAATAAATTTTGTATCATTTTTACGTGTTTTTTTTATTTACTCAAAAACGGCTTTCACGATTGTGACCAAACTGGGTATTTGATGTATGTATATGCCAAATATGTGATAGCCAACATTTCATCAAAATTGATCAACCGAAGGGGGACTTTACTTAATAAATTTTGTATCATTTTCACGGAGTTTTTTATTTACTCAAAAAACGGCTTTAACGATTAATAAAAATAAGATATGAATGTAGAAAAATGTGTGACTTTGGGAAATGATATTTAACAAAACACGTCAATTTCTTATCTAAGTAAGTTGGTAAGTGAAAGTTGTGTGTTGCGCGCACGCACCAGATTTTTTCCATTGGGAATATTAACGGATATAGAGGTAAAAAAAACATGTGGTCAAACATAAAATAGGCTGCACTTTTGTAAATAATTTTCCTATTATTAACAAAAGGGTCGGGATAGCCAAGCGTGTTTGAGCGCAACCCACTTAAGCATGCTTGAGCCGAAAGGTGGCGGTTCGAATCCGCCCTGGGATGGTTGACTTTTATTTCGTGGAGGCCCCATGGAATAAATATTTACCTACCCACCATGGTTAGAATAGGTTGGTTATACCTCTAGAGTAACCCCCGTAGGCCACACACGACCATGGCCCAGGTAGGGGTATCGAACAAAAAAAAAAAAAAAGTAGATGTGCCCGCTAGTTGGCTAAACATCAAAACTGTAAAAGTTTCAGATTTATCCATCGCTACCTTTCGAGTTTAGAAGTAACAAATATATGTCCTCAGTATTTTTATATATAAGATAACAACAACTTGAAAGTAATTATACAATAAGAAATAAAATATGAGTTTATATACCTGGTTGGTCGATCTTGTTCAGCTATATAGAACTGTATTGCGGCTTGCGCGGAATGTTTTGACCGGGCAGCCAACCTCAAAGTGTCCACCTGAGGTGTGAACAATCCAGAAGCGAGCGCTACGTTGGTGGCGGTTTCTATCTTGTCGCCCGTCAACACCCAAACGACCACTCCAGCTTCCCTCAAAGCCTTCAGTGTTTCAGGGACGCCGCTTTCTAATTTATCTTCAATACCAGTAGCGCCTAACATTTTATGGAAAAAAAAAATTGTTAAAAATAAGTTGAATTGAAAAAACAATATTTATCATTAGTTGATGTCTGAATATAAAAGCAGATGGTCAGAATTACAACTGATTTCCTGACCATAATATTAATAATTAATAACAATGCTGAGTTTAGTTCTCATAAATAATCAGAAAAATTGAATACCAATATATCATAACATTAGGAATTAGATTCTAAATTTGGACCATTGTCCATCCCCATGTTGAAAGGTAGGATCATTGAAGAGAGAAGGTTGACATGGCTAAATAGGTTGAATTCAACGGTTAAAAACGCTACAAACAATATAAGCGGAGACACTTGTTCGATTCCCGGCCCCAGCCAACTTTTCTCATAAAAAAACTATTTAAAGAACAATATAATAGACTGAGCAGAAGGATTCAGAAGGGACAGGTTAATACTAAACCAGCTGTTTTCATGGAAAATGAGAAGTAATAGATCTAGAAGGCAGGTTCTGCCAATCAAGCTCTCAAAGAGTGCTAAGAAAGAAAACAAGTTAAGATCACAAAGGAATGACTGAACGATCAAGATAATACCACTGTAAACTCTAAGTATTAGAGTAGTTCAAGTATTTTTTTCAGAACATAATTGAAGAATTCGTCAATCCAGATTATGCCAATTAACCCCCTATGTGGGGCAGGTTGGCCTAGAAGGTGGGATTGTTTAGCCATCTCATTCAAGTACTGCCTGACACATATTATTGCTATTAAAAGCTGCACTATAATCCCACATATATTATTTCACAAAGCGTAAAAATCGGTTTTTCATCAATTATAAGGTCCTACCGTGCTCAAATGGTGGTATCGTTGGATTCAGAATTTCACGGAGCTTTTGCGAATTGCATTCTCAGTGTCCATTTTTTGGTCCAAAATAAAATATCGACCTAAACGTACTGACTCAACGGATCGAAACGAATAAAATTGGGTTTTATGAATTGCGATACGAGCATTAAGACCCAGTTTAGTTCTTTAGAACTAAACTGGGGTGTGCGTTTTAAAGCCCTAAAACCTACCATTTTTGAGATAACGCCTGGGTTAGGCCCCTCCGCCGCACTTGGTCAACTACTTATTGTCTTACGTTACAGCAAATGCTAGGACCTGTCGGGTTTAGGTTCTAAAAATGTTGTTTCGTCTGATTTAGACTTAATTGTAGCGTTGGAAAATTGCACTCTCACATTTAGAATTACAGTATACTCCCAATTTACCGGTTCCCGTTTAACCGACTCTTCGGATAAACCGATGGACGCTGTAAAAGATAAAAATTCTTTTTAAAATCCTTAAAAACATTTATAATTTTGTCATATTCTCAATAAAAAATTTTGTTAAAATTTTTATTATGTTGCGGTTCGATAGATCTTAAATAAATTAAAATGTAGGCAAAAAGTCTTTTGTTTTATACTTGTTCTTATGCTTCTTAAGCAATGCTTCTTTCTCATGCCTTCGAATACTTTACATCGGCCTAAATGATGGAAAACAGTCTCGACTTCCTGCATGCTACATATAGAACAATTATAATTTCTTCCTTCAATAAAAGGTTTATAGTTTAAATCTATTAATTCCCCTCTTACTTTAAATATTATTCCCATATCAAAAACATCCAGGCTTGAAGAGACATAGTTGACCCCGAAAGACAGTCGCTTATAAATTGGGTGATGAACCCCATTCCTGGCATTTTCTCTAAAACTAATATCATAATATTTGGTGAGCCCAGCTTTCAATAATTTTAACTCTTTCCTCCATTGTTCAGTAGAGATAAGTATTTCGCTAAATTCACATTCCACTTTTCTAGCCCAATCTATCCAATCCTTGAACCATAACACCTTCTTCCCAATAACTTCTTCTGCAACCAGTTTAGTTAGACGAAACCCTGTATGATTTAAAGTTTTTAAAATATATTTAAATTGAAGTTCAAAAGTGAACACATGAACCGGTGTCTTATACTCATTATAATTTACTGTTTCTGTGTTAGATACATATTAATGATCTAAGCTATCAATATTTTAAAAATATTGTCACTTGGACAACTAATCCTGAAAAGCTAAGCAGGTCATTGAACCTAGGAGACCCTGAGAGAGAGGGGGAACTCCAAGAAGAGACTGGCCTAGGCGGCGGGTAGAGGGTATTCGATTCGAGACCGAGCCCAGGGGACAGGGAATCTGAGGGATAGATGTATTCTGTATTCGTTAGATGTATTCTGATATATGAGTGTTTCCAAATACTTATGTATTTATAAGACCCCTCTTTGGTAGTTGGGACCTATAAGGTGTATATTGTACGATAATAAACGATGAAAATAATTTTTAGTTTAATCGATAGTCACACAACCCTTGCCCAAAGATCCCTTTGTCACGATGGACTGGTAGATTTTAGAAGTGAGGTGAAAATATGTTATTTATATTTGTCTGAAAGGATATTAAATATACTCACTCTGGATAACAATAGAATAACAAAAATTTGTTTTGTGAAACTTCAACAAAAACATCAAACCCGTCCATCTATTAAATACAATTGGTTTACACAAATTTACAATATTTTAGAAAAAATAAACAAAAGTCATATACTGTTTGAAATCGACCCGAATATTTTTAAACGAAAAATAAAAGAAACATTGGAACTATATAAACAAATGCTGATAAATATAGATAAAAATTCCTTCATAAATAGTAATTACAGTGTAATTATTACAGTTCCTACAGTTACAGCAATATTTATCTTTACCTCACCTTTCTTTTCATATAGTCAAAATAATAACCCAAGCTCGCCTATCGGGCAAGTATCAGATAAAATTTACCCATAAAAATAATGTATATATAATCAATCCACAGGAAGTATGCACTATATGTAATATGAAAATATCTGAAACTCTATATCATTTCATTTCGGTTTGCCCTATATACTCCTCTCTCCGCAATCACTACATACCGTTTATTACTAATTCAACAGACGCTGAATTCGTGAATTTATTTCAGTTTAGAGATCCATTAATAATAAAAGCAACATATTATTATATAATCAATAGTCTGAGAATTAGATCTTTTATTATTAATGAGTAAACGTCTGAATCAGCTATCTGTTATATAAATACTTATCTAAACAAGAGGATAATAACAATAGAATACAAGTCTGTCTGTGAATTAGTATAAACTTAGTTCATTTACATTTGTTTTTGCTGTACCTTTTTAAAAAACAATTTATCATAATATTTAGTTGATTAATATCTTATAATTTTAATTTTTTAATCAAGGTCATTATATTTGTTTATCTTATTTATATCAGGCATATATGTTTAATTGATCAATTTTATATGTATATAATCATCTGTAAGGTATCAATTGTATTATTAACTTTTTAATTTAATTAAGTATAATTTTATTGTAATAATTTTTAGTTATGATATTTTGTACAGGCTGTCTGACTCTATTTGTATGGGGTAATATCCCCAAAGACAAATAAATTATCCATCTATCTATCTATCTATTTGTCTGAAAGATAACGATAAAAAAAAGGTTAAAAATGACAATTACCCATTAGAGTCAAATTGCATTCTACAGCAGAATATGCTTGTCGAATATTTCCAGGAATGTTAGATATTTCTGCCGCTTCAATAGCAGAATTTAACTCTGCCCATAAAAGTTCTGATATAATACGGGATGCAATAACTAATACCCTCAGGCCTTGGGAAGCATACATGTTTACTTGGGCTTCAGTAGCACCTGAATGAAAATAAAAGTAATTATAAATCAAAAAATCTTTAAAAAAGAAAAATGAGTTAAAAATTTTGAAAAAAAAAAATAATAATAATAACTTACTTTCAGCTCGGGGATTAACCAGCCTTGGAAAAATTGCCGAATCGGCACCTTTACAATAGACTATAATTTCATTAGTAATAGGAGCTCTGACAACAATCGACATGCATTTTCGACTAGAATCAAATGGAAGCACTTTTAAAATTTCATAATCAGCAATACATTCTCCTAAAAACAGAATCAAAACACATAATTAAATTTAAAAAAAAAAAAAAAAATTGTTTATAACAAAAAAGAATACATTAATAATTACTGGATAAGGGGTATTTAAAAAAAATAATTTTAATCAGTAAGAATTTAAATAAAACGGGAATATAAGAAGATAAAACATTCCCACTCTGCAGACATAAGAGTTTATGGTACTTGTTTATTATTGGGCAATGGACTACTTAGTTATTATGCCCTTTGTAGATTTTCTGATACAAATAGTATGACTTTGTTTCTGTCAGTAGATCGAGACTGATGACTTAGATGAGGATTGTATATTTTATTAAAAATCTTTTGTTTATTTAGGTAGTATTATTATAAATAGCCTCTTTTATCTCAACTGAACTATTTATTTTCAGATATAAGAATTGAATTGTCTGACTGAAAATCACTCATTATACTTGGAGATAAAAACTTTACAGTAAAGAGGTTGGAATACAATTATATAAGTTACATAGGTAAAATTTACACTAAAGTTAACAGTAATATAAAACACATAGGTTGTATGACTGTATATATTTCAAATGATATAAGTGTATGAATATACTTACAATGTTGCTGATGGATATTGCTATATAAACGACATGGATATATAAAGACTAACTAACAACGGTAAGTTCAGGACTGTAAAGGAAAAGTGAAGTAAAACCTTAAAGAGTTCTTGTGTTTTCCTGACCTTTTGGTACGACCGGTTGTTGACAGGTATGCGGGAATTACATTAGATGCGTAAATTATTAAAATGTAAAAATAGTTTATTACAGTAATGTATTATATTTTGTATGTATTTATATTATATATATTATAGATGTATAATTAGTGAAATTAATCTGAGTGTATTAAATTTAAATAACATGCTATTGAGATTTAGGACATCTGATTTCTTGTTTATTGCGCGATTTTTATTTTCTACGGTTATAATTTCTTTAATATTTTGTTTAAAATTATAAATATATATACATTTATATAGGGATTTAAAATGCATGGTATGCACGAGACATACCAAGTAACATGTATCTTACCAGATCTCGATGTCCGCTTTAAAATCTTTTAAACATGAAAAAGCCTAATTTCAATCTTTCCATTTACCTAAGTTTCAAAACCTTCTACAGTTTTCAATTGCCTTTAAAGAAAGTTGCAGCACAAAATTTAAACATTATGATTTGTCAATTCTTCCCTTTCTTTTATCAGATTTTTTTCGAAATCCATCACTCATAGGAACAGGAAATAGGCATCTATATCACTGCGATAAGTATAGAGTAATACTAAATATACTAAGAGTAGAGTAATATAAAGTAATACTAATACTAAGAGTAGACCGGTGGTAGTTTTTCCTTACCTGGAAGGGAGACTATTGCTTTAGATGGAGTCCTTTTAAGGAGTTTACAATTGTAAATATAAGCCATCTGAACGAGCGCAAGTTCATCAGGACTTTCAGCTTCGAATATCGGCTTTGATGATGGTGACTTTGGAGAGACACCTATGAACAAAAAAATTGTTCCAGTATCAATTCATATGCATTAAAAAATAATTTGAGATAAGACATATTATAGTAATATATATGTATACCATTTTTATTTTTTTTAGAAAAGAATACAGAGGGCACATTCAGAAGTTTTGGCCTTAATGGAAAAGACTTTGGTTGAGATGTAGGAGAGCTATCGGCAGATGAAATGGGAGATAGTGTTGGAAGAGCTTTTACTTTGGTCGTAGAAGGCCTAAAAACGAAACCAAAGATAGATAAATAATGTTAATATTAAAAATATAAAAATATGCTGATTATTTATATTCAAATAAGATAAAAAATAAACTAACGTTGAAACTGGTCTAAGCTCCTGTAATTGATAAACAGGTTCCTCGATAGGTATCGTAGTAGGAGATGGAGTGATAGATCTAGTCTCAACGAGCCTTCTATACTGCATCCCTCCGATATCTTCCACGCTCGGAAGTGGTGGTAATTTGTCACCTTCGATCACCCCGCTGGAATTCATCTATTCAGAAAAATATATGTAAATAATTTTGAATAGTTAACAAGTATTTATTATTTTATCCTAACCAATTACTTAAGTGGAGAATTAGTATATATTAATAATTCGATTTATACTATATAATTTTACATAGATATTGATATTTTAAATGAATATGAGTTTATTCAATTTTCAAAACCAATTCTGTAAACTAGATGAAACCGAAGAAATATTTTTATATTCTATATGATTACATTAGGATATGAAATGAAAACCATTAAGATAAAGGAAAAATTTAGATAGCAAAAAATTACTTAAAAAAGTTGGCTACACAGAGATTAGTATAATTATTATTGTTAATTATATTGGTTATAACTACTTAACCAATAACTACTTAAGTACTTAATTAATTATAATTAATATAGTAGTTTGGTTGTGAGTGAACTCGACAGACCTGATAAAGACCTGAAAGTTGGGTCAAAACGTCGGCACAATATATATGTTATTGCACATATAGTGTTTCATTTGATTGCACCCCCAACCATTTCCATCACATATAATTCTACGGGCAACTAATTACCTTCATAAGTAGTTTGGTTATTTAAGACAAAGACATAAAGAAGAGAATTTTTTTTAATACATGCTTGAAGGTATATTCAACTGCATCATTCCAGAATAAATTTTCAAGAATTAGGTAGACCAGTGTGTAGGAAGAGACTATTCTACTATATATATAGAATGTTAGGTCTCAAAGTCTCGTATTATTTCAAAAATTCACCTAATCATGCAGATTACATGCAGAAACAGACTGAGCAAGCTATAAGCAAGATATAATCAGTCTGTTTCTATCTTGCTTATAGAACCCTTAGAGCCCTGAAGATGCCTGAATAGGCGACAATTTGGCATGTAATCTGATTAATGATTAAGTGAATTATTGAAATAATACGAGACTTTGAGGCCTAACATTCTATATCTAAGAATTAGGTAGTATATGTACTGCTGAAGTGAGTAAAAATTTCCAAGAATTGTTTCAAATTAATAAAGAATATAAAATATATAAAATCGCTATTAAGTTATTAATTAACTAATTAAGTTCCGGTGGCAAAAAGAAAAAAAAAAATGAAAAAGACAACACTTAACTAAACATTTTTAGAAAAACATTGTGTATATCGAAAAACTTAAGGAAAAACAAAAGGATATAACCAAAACTAGGAAAGCACCAGAGAGGTACTCACCCCAACTGGCGGATTTTAAAAGGAGGCAAATTTTACCAAATTTTTTTTTTTTACTTAAGTAAAAAATATTTTACATTAATTTAATCATTATTGTGGGTAACCACCTTGTTTTTGAATTACTTTAAATAATTTATTTTTGAAGAGATAAGATTTGGCTCCGCGTCAGTGTCAGTGAAGAGGAAGGATTTGGCACCGTTTGGAAGTGAGCTCCGTGGTGCAATGGTTAGCGTACCGCACATGTCACGCGGAAGACCCGGGTTCAATTCCCGGCCGAGCCAAATCTTTTCTCTTCAAAAATAAATTATTTATAAGTAAAAAATAATATTTTCTAATTTATGATTATGTTGACATTAATAACCATTAGATAAAAATAACACTCATAATATTGTTTTAAAACTGTGTGGTGAGTGCGGCAAAATGTTTATACTTAAGAACTAACTATATCATGATGAGGATGAGCTGCAACGACTACAGTGTTGCAAATAGTAAGCGCTAAAAGAAACTCTCTAGCTTTCCGTGACTGCTCTGTGTGTTCTTCGTTCAGCAGTTCTAAAAGTTTCGGATTGGGGTTGATATGCATGTTTGGATTTTCTTCCTGTAAAAATTAAATAAATAAAATATATTCAGTAAGATGTTTTAGAAAGTATTCAATTGCTTTAAGTAGCTACAGGAAACTTATTCTAATAACATACAATAGATTTCCAACATTAAAAAAAAAAAAAAAAGATACAGGAATTTAGATAGGAAGGAAATAAACCAGTTTTTTTTTTTTTTTTTAAATATAGTAATAAAATGAAATTGGGTAAACCGTTATTATACAGTTATTGGCACTCAGTTATTGATTACTCAGTTATTGACACCCCAACTTTAACTTAAAGAAATAGGTAAACAAGTCCTAATTTTATTACAAGATATACATGTTTAATAATGTTTGAAGGGTCCTCTAAGTCATCTATGAAGTTCAAACTAACCATAGGGAAGATTTCACAATTAAATCCACAGGGTGCCAATAAGTAGATTTGGCACTTTTAACAATAAATATTGCCATATTGTAAAACTATTGAACTTTTGGCCCAAAAAAAACCTCATGAGACTTTAGTAAACAAGCTTTTAGGAAGAGACTATTCAATTATAGATATAGAATGCAAGGCCTCAAAGTCTCATATAATTTCAATAATTCACTTAATCGTGCAGGTTATATGCCAAATTCAGGCATCTTCAGGGCTACAACAGTTTCACATGCAAGCTAGAAACAGACTGAAACCTTCCCATATGGAAGGAGGGCTAACAGGGAAATATACAGTGCTGCCAACATTCAAACAAATTTAGATAACAGAGATAATAACTGAATGAGGTCTATAGAAAATTAAACACAATATTAAATTTTTTTTTTTTTGTTAAAACATGGATTATTGAAACATTTATTTTAATTTAGTAACTAATATTTGAAAGAGCTATTTGATTAGAAAGATTGAGGGTATCGATATACTCACTTTGGACGATTTAGACAGTGAGTGATTATAATCAACTGCGGCTATGGTACATCGCCTAAAAACCATTTTGTTTTCAGTTAATGTACCAGTTTTATCCGAGAAAAGGTATTGAATCTGCAAAATAAAGTAATAATAAATATTAATTTAATCATTATTGTGGGTAACCACCTTGTTTTTAAATAATTTATTTTTGAAGAGAAAAGATTTGGCTCCGCCGGGAATCAAACGTATGCTACCGCGCATGTCAAGCGGAAGACCCGGGTTCGATTCCCGGTGGAGCCAAATCTTTTCTCTTCAAACATAAATTATTTAAAGTAATAATAAATGTTAAACCATCAGATATTGTAGAATCATATTTTATATTTTAACTTGTATACTTAATTATAAATTATAAAATTAACCTTTTGATCATTATATAATTAATTGGAACTAACCTGGCCCAACTGTTCAGTGATGTTAAGAGCTCTACATTCCGTTCTACGATTTGTACTAGGATCGTATAAATCTATATTGTTATTAATATGATATACCTGGAGCAATTTTGTCATTTCAATAGTAACGTAGAGGGACATAGGAATCATAATCTGCAAAATATGTCAAAAATACAAAAATAATGTTAGTTTAATTTTATTTTAAGAAAACTCGTTTCAAACAAATATAGTATCATTTTAAAGCATAAGTACATCTCCAAATATTTACCTGAAGACTGATGATGAACGTCCAGAAGGTGAGGAAGGATTCCAATGAAATAGAAGCTGGTCCAACGATAAAAAGAACTTGAGTATGGTCTTTGAAGGAACTGAGCCAAAACCTTGCTCCTAACGAACCGATCAAACACAGCACTAATAATATTCCAGCACTCCAGACAACATCCATGTTCAATTTCTTTTCTAGCGAAGATCTTTTGTAACGAGGGCCATTACTGTTGAGCATGGCTTTTGTTTCATGACCTAAAACAGAGGAAAAAAATTATTCCAGTATTTATATACGGTAACAACTTTTAATGCACTTATTCATAGTCTAATTAAACTATAATGACACCTTGATCTGCAACATATTCAAGGTAATAAGGGTCAAACTGCTGAGGGAAACTGGGTCTACCTCATCACAGTGATTTCCCTCACGTATTTAGCAAGGGTAACAAATTTCCAATAAAACGAAGCTTGTTTACAAAGGAGTAGGCCCTGACCATTTTAATATTATTTATGTAAATGAAAATGTAAATTATTAAGATAGGAGTTGCAAAGAAAAAAAAAAAAAAAAAAAAAAAAAAAAAAGACAACCTAGTAGGTTCTAATTATACCTCAGATAAGTAGGAAGCGGAGAAAAATCAAAATAAATTAAAAAAGTTCTAGATAAGAGCGTTCTTTGGGTATTTTAATAAGTTTTACTGTTATAGAGGTGAGAGATATTCAACTGTTATTCTTTACGATAGGTTAAATGATTATCAGGATTTTCAGTTTTAACTTTTTTTTTTATTTTCGAAAGCCAACGTTTCGATCCAACTTGTGGATCTTCATCAGGGCTAATAGAAAACAAATATATGAGTATCTATGCTAGAGGATGACAGTAAATGACTATTTTACAGAACCGATAATAATATAAAAGATGGTAAGCATTATACTTGAATATTTAAATAAGTTGCTGGTTAGCAAGATTAAATAGAATCTGATATTTACTTACTGAGTCCACTACCTCTCACCTTATTTTACATTCAGTCTTTGTATCAACTTGGACTCAGAAGGTAAATATCAGATTCTATTTTATCTTCCTAAGCAGCCACTTATTTAAATATTCATCTTTTATATTATTATCGGTTCTGTAAAATAGTCATTTACTGTCATCCTCTAGCATAGATACTCATATATTTGTTTTCTTTTAGCCCTGATCGAAACATTGGCTTTCGAAAAAAAAAATTTAAAACTGAAAATCCTGATAATCATTTAACCTAACTTTAGTGTGATATAATACTTCTTCTGAATCTACAGAACCAAGCTTATTGAAGAATATTAATAATCTAATTTCGAAATATTCTGACAACAGACTGTGTATCATTGGATTTTTTTTTTTTTTTTTTAATAAACTACAGCAAATCAATAATGCTTTATTTTTGCTATGATTTATTTGGCTAGTTGGCCTAATGTGAAGTCAACTACCTACCAGGAGCTTGAGAGATGCTCGATGTAGAAAAGCATGAGTAGTTAAGGAGAAGGGGCAGTTAGTGTTCAAATTGTCTATTTAGTATATTCCTAATTTATCCAAAGCAAATAATTAATCAACTATATTATCTCTTATGAAACAAAACTATACAAAAAAAAATAATAATAATAAGGGTTGCCTTTTTGGTAGATTCTGTATGACATGTTAAAATAAAATTTACACACTTAACTTAGAAAAAACAAGAGTTATATTATGTACCTTTAAATTAAAATTACCTGTATAAACGACTATTCCTTCGACGAAATCGGTATTTTTGATTACGGAGTCTCTGAGAAGAAGATGAACAGTGGAAATTGGTGTTCGGCCTCCACTAGGATCCACTATTGCGCCGTGGAAATGGTACAATTTAGTTGTCGGTGGATCGACTTCAACAATGCTTCGAAATTGTCGAGGACTAAACAACATTTGCTAAAAAGAAAAAAACAAATAAAAATTTTAGCCTAAGGTATAATGGCAAAGCCTAGCTAAAGAATAAATACAATTTAAAATTATATCATAGAAGACCGTTTAAGATTATATGAATTGATAAGTAATCAGGATTTTCTGTTTAATGTTTATTTTATGAAGTCCATTTTTATCATAGTTACTGCTAACGACTGGGACCTACAAGCCATTTTAAATATTAATTAAATTTGCAGGTTTGTTAAAACATATAGGCGGGCGTAAGCGACGGTGCTGCCTCTTTTCAGGAACTAGAGAAACGGGGATAAAAGCCGGGCCATTACCTGGGATTCATAGGGTTTTTAATTTATTTTTCCATAATTAAAACCCGATTGAACAAAAAATCATTAGAAAAATGTCTATTAGGTATTGCTCGGTCCCTCAGTGTTCAATTAAAAAATCAAAAGACGTGTCATTCCATTTATTTCCAAAAAATAAAAAGCTTCTTAAAGAGTGCATTGTAAAATTAAGAATAGATGAGCCTGTTTCGAAACATATGACGATATGTAGTCTTTATTTTAAAGAACTATATTTATCCAGGTAAATTTGACATTTTATTATTCCAAAATGTTAGCTTTATGCAAATAACATTGGAACCATAGTGTCATATTTGTTTTTCTTTTTTAATTTTCCCCATTTTTGTCTTACATCCGTTGTTCTTAATTGTTCCAAGTTTTCAATGCGAAGCCTGAAAGTTTTGACGAATAAATAAATAATATGACAAAGAATCTAAGCTGTCATAACAATGATTGTATGAATAGATAATTAATGTTATTACTAACCGAAAAACGTAGAGTAAAGTTACAATCAATGATGTGTTTGCATTTACCAGAACTATCAGCTTTACACGTACAATGACAAGAAAATTGTTTATTATAATTAATAAATTTGATTTCCACTTTTATTTGATGGGACAGTCCTTTAAGATTGCTAATTTGAAGGCACAAGGCTTGTAAAATAACTGTTTTTTACTTCCAGATATTATTCCACACGTAATTATGTGGTTTGCATCAAGGATAGCCTGCCCTTCAATTAATGTTCTTTTAAAATTACCAATTATCTCTATCACATCAACTATGTCTATCCCCGTCCTTTCCGACATTTTGCAAAACTACTAGCGCACCCTATAGTCGATTGCGCCCGCCTATAAACATCGCGGATCTAGCCTGGAAATTTCAAAGTATCGTCAATACAATCAGTTACGCACTACAGTCAGAAAGAAGCCGTTCATTCATTACCTTCTCTACAAAACCCTGAGGAACATTTCTCATCTTGAGGTTGCTCTCGCCGTCAAGATTGCAAGTATCTAAGTAGCAGGTACCGTACTCATCGCTAGATCGCAGCAGCAGCACATCCGCCGGGACCACTTCGTTATTCGAAAGGTGGACCAGGTCCCCGACTCGGACTTCTTTCCATGTTACCTTCTTATATCGTTCAAGCTCGCTGAAAAAAAAAAAAAATAAATAAAATAAATTACTAAAATAAAGGAAATCGATAACTTAAGAATAGGATATTTCTTAAAAATAAACATTTTTTACTAGATAAAATCTGGCTATAATTTATATATTTTTTTTTTTTTTTTGTAAAATGGAAAATATTCATCTTCAAACAAGATAAATAATGCGGAAATTCATAAGTTGGTAACTAAAGTAAAATCTCATCTAAACGTCGTGTTTGAAATATTTCAATTTGCTGTTTCGTATTCCTTATTTAGTTGTGTAACAAAATCATTTTAAAATATCTATCATAAATATATTTTAATGCCTCTACTAGGAAAGCGATGTCGAACGTTTGGGCGATAACAGGACAACGTTTAAAACATGAATATTAAAATAAGAAGTTTAAATACTTTTGATTACGAAAACGTTAATGTTAAAAAATATTACATTAAAAAACAGTGGGGGGGGGGGGGGGGTTTATCTGTAGCGCAGTGGTTAGCATAGCAGCCTACAACACTAAAGGTCGCGGGTTCGCGACTCGCGGTGGCCCTAAGATTTTTTAAAGGGAGTAAAAAATCTTTGGCTGTTCCTCGAATAGCAGTACGATGTCATGTTCTGGTTAAAAACCCCTATCCTAAATATACCTGGATAGGCAAAATTTAGGACTTCCATTGTATCAGCTTTCGATTAGCCTCAGTGGCATAAAAAAATCGATGTCGCATCCCTAATTGGAAACAGGCATCATCTTTGGAGTAGCAATGCGGAAGTTAGTAATTCTTGTTAAAATATATGAAACCATAAAAATGAAATGAATTATAATTTCAGTTTAGATAAATCAAAAGATATTAAAGATGGGTATGGAATGTTAACACTAAACCTACTAGAGCGGTCAAATGACCGCTTTTGAGACTTTAACCTAAATTGTTAAATTCCAGGTTGATTTTGAGACTTTAACCTAAATTGTTAAATTCCAGGTTTTTATTTTTCTTGAACTTAATGCACGAACGTTTCTATAATATATAGCTGTTTAATTTTTCAATATATATTTCTCTTCTTCTTAAGTTTTTCCTGATAATAATATGTACTCTACTACCGTTGTCTACCCTGAGCGGTCTTTTGACCGCTAGAATATATATATGAAGTTTTATGAAGATACCATCAGCATTGAATCTACATTGAAATCTCAAACTTAACATAAAAAAAGTAGTTTTTCAAGAAAATGTCATCCGATTGTGTTCTAGGAAAACACCATGTGCTTACAGTTTGTTTTATGATGGGTACAGAGCGACTGCTGGTAACCCACGAGGTGAGGCAAAATGGCGATCATTCAAATTAGATTACCTACTGGTTCTGTACGCGGCATTATAAATATTTGCGACGTGATTAGTTCTATTTGTAACAGTACGGGATGAAAATATTAAAAAGGTTTAATAAAATAAAAAAAACACTGTATTCAGATAAAAATATCAAAACGAATAATGAAAATAAAGAAACTTCTGTTGAAAAAAAATAAATAAACCACTTGAAAATATAAGTCGTTTTTTAAGCAAGTCACAGTATCCCACACACGTAATCAACACACACTCTGAGAGAGTTTATATGTCTGGTTGCCCGCAGTGTAGCCAGGTATAAATACATTTATATAATTTGTGGCAACGCTGACAAAGGCAGGTTTCTATTAGAAGTAGGTGCTGCTACAATTACAATCAACTGGAAAAGACTATAATGTTTATTTCAAAAGCGGTCATATGACCGCCATCGGTAGAAATAGGTATATATAATATGTCGGTAGGTTTAGTGTTAAATATGGTGTGAAATTCTATTCTATTTACACATAAAAACAAACATCGCTATCATATTTCGCACCAGAGTGAATAACTCTCTCTACTCGAATCTAGTTAGCGAAGTTCCGTCGACAAAACGAATTATCGAACACATCTGATTCTACAAGCCACTGCCTCATGAATAGATAACCACGGCCTGCTCTGAGAGAGATAGTTCACAAAAGCAGGAGCGATAAGCCTTTTAGTTGGCAATAAAAACGGTAGTGGTAGCGGTTAGGGGGCATTGTGTTCCGAGCTGCTATAAACCCCCCCCCCCCCCCCCCCCACTACCGTCTTTACAATTGAGCTCTAACAACAACTGAGTCCCAACAATTTTACACAGGTCCTGGCTGGCGCTCTCCCCATAACTGTACTAACGGCATATAACAGCATCTCCTATCACACTCTCCTTTCACGAACGTAAGAGGAATACGATTGGAGGTCCGTGATTGTAAAAATGTTCAAGGCCGACAAAACTACTGTGATGAAACCCTGGGCGTCATCAGCACCAAATTATTGGGGGGGGGCGGAAGTTGAAAAATTAAACCCTAAAAACAACTGTTGGGGCATTTAAATTCATCCTCCAACGCTGTATTTTAAAGGTATTTATAGTCTCTTAAAACTTGTCAATTTAATAGGGAATTGTCAAGGCTTAATGTTTATCAAAGTTTTTCTTCTGATCCTCATCCAACTAATTTCATTGCTTTCCATTAACTTCTATAAGCTTCATCGAATTGATGGAAAGTAGGATCAAGCTGCTTGATTTAAAAAAGAAATGTAGAGCAATAAAACAAAACAATTCGAGCGGAAATAAAAAATATATAATTCATCAAATATACAATACGCCTGACTAGCATTTAACAATAGAGTGTGCTGAAATTAAATAATATTTTATATTTATATTTTATTGGTTAAACTCGGATAAATTCGTAAAATCGCATTTTTATTAAATTTTTTACATTGGGTCCTCTCCTGCCAAAATAATAGTGGGGGGCGGGTGCCCCCTGTCCACCCTGGTGGTGAGAGCCCGTGGATGAAACGAAGATTATCGCGTTTATTGGTTCCAGAGGAGTAAGATGAGATTATTATGAATCGTTCTGAAGAAGTGATTGATACAGACAACTCTCGATGTTTCGGAACTTTTGATAGGTCGAATCTTTAAATGTGTCGAAAAAAATATTCTGTGATTCCGAAGCATTACAGGCCAAAAACCTGGAAAATCCTGTAAATAAGTCGAAATGAAAATAGAGGTTATTGGGACTTCACCTCCATAAAGGTATGGTCACACATGCCCAACACCGGGTCAACCGACCCGTTACTATCTATCCTTGGTATTTGAATCAGACTCCAATTTTCGTTCAAGTGTTAAACAGTTAACAAATCCAAGAGTTAACAAGTTAACAAACAACACATTTTAATACTATTAATCTTATTTCCACTCTATGCTTATCTATACTTCTATTCTTTATTCGTTTTTCATTTAAAAGGCAGTCGTTCTGTATCAGAGGACAATATAGCCCAGATGAAGACCTCAATCTCGAGTCCAAACTTCGGCACAATTAATGTTAGTCCAAATATAGTGCATTTTTATTTGACTGCAACCAATTGCAAATGCAAATTTCATTACATTAATATCTAGGAATAACCATATACTTTTATAGGTATATGGTAGTAAGTATACACAAAAAAAGTTATATTGACCCCCGTTTAATACTGTGTTACAAACTTAAATTGACAATAAAATCGATTGGAGCTATTACGACTTTTTGATTCTTTGGAATAATATATAGTTTTTAAGGTGAAAAAAAAAGGAGTAATCAATGTGTAAAGTATTCTGGTCGGGAATTTCATATACAATCGCTGGAATTTTTTTCTCTGTAATTATACGGAACATCCCCTTGAGAAAGAGGAAGTTAATTAAAAATATTATATGTAGTAAAAATACAAAAGGGAAATATAAAGAATAAGAAAAATAATATTATAATAATTAGTAAAAAAAAAAAGGAAATGATATGAGGTTATTCGTGAAAGGATTTTACACAGTTGGAAGAATTTTTCTCTTTTTCCTCATTCCGCCATGATTAATACCTTGCGATGAGTCTTTTTTATTTCTCAACGCTATTCAATCTAATCGATTTTTAATTGCATGATTCTAGCCACATTAAAAAAATAAATAAAATAATAAATTAGCAAAAGTATATTCCTTTTTTACCATAAATATTTATTTACAGCATAACATTACAATTAATTATAAAACAGATACGAAAAATTTAGGAACCCATTACACGGACATATTAAATAAAGTAAAAAGAATTTAATCAACAATAGTGAAATAATAATTTAAAAAAACACAATTATCACAATCAGCTGGGGGACAAGGGATTTTAGTATTAACAGGGTGAAAATATAGAGGACAGAGTCCAGCAGCCTTTAGTCGATTAGAAATGGACAAGTATGAGCAGGCATATGTAAAAAGTATAACGGTGTATTTTAGCATATGACATTGATATATTTTATTATATTATAATATTTATTAAAAGACCATCAATCATACGATTGAAAAAATATTTATGTAAGTTATACTTAATTTATTTTATCTAAATCATTAAACTAGTGTTTGGATTATTTAAATGTTAATCGATATAAAAATTAATCTACAGGTTTTGAGAATGGGGAAACAGCCCCGAAACGTCAAAATGTTATGCAGTATATAAATATTTATGGTGAAAAAGGAAGATACTTTTGCTAATTTATTATCAATTATAATATAAATATCTTCCAACCAAATTTAGAAGAAAATAAGAATTAAAAAAAAATAATCATAAAAATAAAATGTCTATAGCTGTTTTATTACGTATATATAAATAAAATGTTTAAATATACAAATTAAAATAAGCTAATGAATATGGCATTAATTCGTCAAGGATGGCTTTGGTTGCAGCGAACAACAGCGCTATGCAATGTTCGAGATACTAAATATGATCAAAATGTTGATATGGAACACCACAACCAAAGGGAAGACATCTTGCATGCCGGAGAACAATACCTCGTATTATACCAGCTGCATTCTAACAGACTGCACTCAGGGGCAATAAATTCTATTTTTAGAAGTTTAATATTTGCATTCTAAATACTAATAGTCGCAAGTTTAAAATGCTTTCTTCATCGCTACTTTAGAATATGAAAAAATACATTTATTTTGTCTAATTTTAACATTATCAACTTAGATGAATACTACATTATTAGTTGGTTTGTTTGTTTGTTTAACATCACTTTATGCCACGAAGGCTAATCGGACGATGCTACAGTGGGAGTCCTAAATTTTGCCTATCCAGGTATAATTAGGATAGGGATCTTTAACGAGTACCTGACATCGTACAGGCTCGGGACCTCCATTTTGAGTCCTATCCGAGGGACGGCATGGCTAAGGATTTTTTACTTCCTTAAAAAATCCTAGAGCTACATCGGGACCTCGAACCCGCGACCTTTTGTATTGTGGGTTGCTATACTAACCACTACACCACAGGTGACCCCTACTTCACGCACATACATGAAAGGTATGTTCAATAAACATTTAAAACGTCAACTTTCTTTTACTTATTGACAATGGGCTCTTAGTAAAGGCGTACTGCGCATGCGTAAGAGTTGTTAACGTGCTTTAAGTTCTTAACAGCTGACATTACTTAAACTAAATTAAAATTTTCGGTACTTTTGTAAATATTTTCATAACGGGTAGAGATTACATCATCTGATGCTCTATTTAAAATTCCGAAAGAAGAAGAAATCTTTTCTCTACAGTCGTTGCAAATCACCTTCCTCTTTGGTATTCCTCGTAGTTCCGGTAAGTTTTGAAAAGAGAAAGGCAAGCGAAGAGGTCTGTGTACGTATTCATAGCGTTCCTTCTCCTACCTTTGTGAAATATCTGCCTCAACTGGATAAAAGAGTACTTACGAAATCCGTCTCGACTTCGAAAATTAAAATTTTTCGAATTTTATAAGGAATTGTAAATATAATCAATATATATTATAAAGCAAAATGTACAATGTGCGTGCCGAAAAGGCTCAGAAACGACTGCACATACGATTAAGAGATTTATGTCAGCGTGTAACTGTAGGTCCCCTAACGGAGAAGAAGGTTTCCGTTTTTCTCTTAAGGGTGTGAAATTGAAAAGAAAAGGACTGGAATTTTAAGGCTCTCGCAACATTTAATTAGCCTCTCTGAGATTGACATTAGAGTTTATGAATGAAAAATTTAGTTCGAGATGCAGACCACCAGGAAGCGCTAGGGTGTGTTTCACTCAATATTTATTGTTCATTCATCCAGGGAGGTTGTAAAGGTTATATATTTTTTCAGCTGTTCTTTTTAAATTACTAAAAAATCAAGCGATAATAATTAGTTTATCCTTTGCTTTCAAAATATAATAATAATTCAACATCTCTGCAATCCATTAGAAAACCAACTGGATTCATAGAAAAATTAATTTTCTCATAAGAAGGCTAATTGATCAACACATTACGTTTAATCAATATACAATATATAATATGAGTGAACATTTCTTAATAGTACAGTGATCGAATAAAAAGACACATAAAAAAAGAGATAAATTGACTAAATATAAATCGAAAATAAAAAGTTTGAAGTATTCTTATTGTAGTTATGAAAAAGAAGTTGTTTTGATTACTATGTATGAGAGGCATTCCAGTTGAAAAATGACTAACTCCAAATACAGCATTTTTCAATAAGATTTTATCATCCCTCTTGGTTCTTCACAAAAATATATGGTGAAAAAATTGTGCCTTCATGAAATTTTGCTTTTCACTTTGTAATAGAAATAAGATTCGAGTTCTGCAGAGTCAAATTACGGGGGGATATCTTAAGGGAGATTGAAATGGAGGAAAAGTCTTAAAAAAAAGTTTCTAAGAATCTTCGGTAGTTTCTATTCTTCTGGATCAAATAGGACCATCATAGTAGTCAGTGTTTAAGTTTTACTCGAAATATAGTTTTTTTAACTGAGATACCAGATTTTTCAACAATAATTAAAAAACTTATTATCTTCTGACTACTTGGAATGGGCTTATAGAATTCAGAATCACAGAAACCATCAAAATGATGCATAACTCGACAAATTTGCAGCAAAACTAATTGTTCATTTACCATTTTCAACCCTTGTAAAGTATACAGGGTTCCTTATTTGGGCGGACTCTGCAGATCTCAAGTTTGCAGAATATTGATACCAAGTTAAAACCGAATTTCCAAGAAGGAGCTAATTTTGTTCTATATTTCCTTTAATTTTAAAGTTTTTTTGGTATTAAGACTAACACACAACTACCGGAGCGAAGCCGGGCACCCTAGCTAGTATTTTATAAGGAATAGTAGAGTTAAATTAAATAGGTAAATTTTACAGTATTTTATTGTTTGTTTTTTTATAAGGAAACTACTGAAGTTAATTTTTCCTCAAGCTTTAAATTAGAATAATAATTTTATACGATTTCTCGAGGTTAATCTTCACATTATCATAACAATATACGTGTTCATAGTTCCATGATGGATAGTTCAAGATCTCAAGAAATAATTTTTTTCGAAACCTCACCATGCCCTTTTTTAAAGTAAAAATTGTACGATGCCAGGTACTCGTTAAAGATCCCTATCCTAATTATACCTGGATAGGCAAACTTTAGGACTCCCACTGTAGCATCGTCCTATTAGCCTTAGTGGCGTGAAGTGTCTTTAAACAAACAGCTTGCTATGTTCTGGTTCTCAAACATAGATCCGGTTGTCGGTGGCACTATTTAATGTTTTAGTAATTCCTCCACTACCAAGTTTCGCTATTTTACACGCCCATTTTATTCGTAGCACTGTAATCACCTTTATTATATATACCGTGTACAGTTCGGCTTCTTGTTAACCCAAAAAACCACGGATTGGGATGGGTAGCGGGAAAAAAAAAAAAAAAATGTGGTATTAGTTGCCCTAAGTTACTTTGCGACCCGTTTGGGGCTTTATTTATTTATGATCTATAATTAAGACCATTTTTTAACTGAAAAGGATGCGATTAGCAACCAAAAATATATTAGAGGGTCGTGCGAGTAGGAGAGGCTACGACTCTACGAACCTCAGCCACGAAGAGGTTCTTCCTCTTGCCGTACCGGCGTTAAACGAACAGCCATTTGTACTAAACGTGACGTTAAGCGAACCAATATGGCTGACGCACCCAAAGCTAGCTTACGATGAAGAAAAAAATCTCTATTATCGATATATTTTACACTAGCATTCCCCGTCGCGGCTTTGCCCGCGAGCCTTTAAAATAAATCCTGTGATCATTATCTTGGTATTGATTTAATATACCAATATCCATCCGGTAGGTGGAATGTTGGAGGGGGAAGCTGCCGGCTCGGTAGAAGAGAGGGAGACGCGCAATAGAGTTCACTAAAGCCGCCGAAACACAAAGTTTCATTTTTCGGCTTTAAAACATGGTTTTCGACGCCCCGTTTCCCCCGGCTTTCGAGTTAAACTCGTCGTATTAAGATCTTTAAAATGAGTCCAAATTAGATATTTTTTCTCGAAGTGCAAAAATAGGTGTCCGTTAGAGTTAAACGACAATTTCGCCATTTAAAACCCTTAGGGGTTATACTTTTGAAATTCCTTTCTTAGTGGTTACCTACATCGCGTTTAAAATCTAAATTCTGAACTTCAAGTTTCTATCATTAGTAGTATTTGCTGTGCGTTGATTCTGTCAGTCAGGACAAAGCCTCTTATATATATGGAGAAGAGATCGAAATAAACACGCACCATCCCCAATCATGGGAATCACAGTGTGCATAATTTGATTACCACTAATATTTAAATAATCAGTAGCCATATTTTATGTGAATGTCTATTTTAATAATATTGTAACGTTAAATCGATATTCAAATAAAAAACATATGGTTTAAACTCTCAAAAATAAATTTCCGTTAGAGTTAAACGACAATTTCGCCATTTAAGCCTCTTAGGGGTTACATTTTTGAAATTCCTTTCTTAGTGGTTACCTACATCGCGTTTAAAATCTAAATTCCGAACTTCAAGTTTCTATCATTAGTAGTTTTTGCTCTGCGTTGATTCTGTCAGTCAGGACAAAGCCTCTTATATATATAGAGATTATGTGGAAAATAAAAAAAATACGAGACGAATTAGAACGGCGCACTAATATCACAAAAAACTCCTGTCACTTGGGGAAAATCCCAAATCAAAAGTGATACTTGCGCTACACCCGAACACAGGCGAACAGATGAAGTACCTTGAACAGTCGACGCGAAGGCTTTTTCAAGGGTGGTGTTCGAAGGTAAAGATCTTATAGTGTAAAGGCACCTTAAGAATATGACTTAAAGAATCAGCTGATGCAATATTTCTTGAAGTAATAATTTATGAAAGTTGATAAAAGGCTTACGGTAAGGCCATTTACGTCATTTATGTCGATTACTGCGTCAGAAGTAAAGGAACTCAAGGAACGGACGTTTTCATTTCCTGACAGCTACCGGTGTTCAGAATTTTTTTAGAAGAACGGTAAAGGATAAAAATGAAAGAAATATAAATCAAGGACGATGGAATGAATTCACTGCCATTAAAATAAGTGCGAGATGTATTAATAAATAGGTGTTTGGTATTCTTTGTGTATTGTTTGTGTTAATGATATGATGCAGAGGTGATAAAAAAATATTTAAAAAAAGTATACCAGCATGTACCACCAGTATTCAATAGATAAAAAAAAATTAAAATAACGATGACGAATACGAATTTTAAATGGGCGTATGAAGTAATATAACGTTAAGATATGAGCTAAATAGAATTTACTGAGTTTTTTTTTTAAGATTCATTATAATTATAATACTGACGTAGTTAGATTAGTTAAAGAGTAATAAAAAATGCAGTATTACTAACGGAATTATCAATTAACGGTCTGAGCTCATAAGACAACCAGCGTGAAAGGTAAAAGGATATCCGCTTCACAATATATGATATGCATCGGCACTAGGTTACACGAACTACATTTCGCTTTAAATATTTTTTTTATTAAATAAATAAAATACAAAATATTTACTTATAAGGATTAAAATGAAAATGGCTATCCCAACAGGAAAGGTCCGATGCGGATATTATCAAACCACTGTCAGTTTCAGAACGTTTCGATACTTGTTATTGATTATCGAAAGTATCCATATTGTAAAGTGAAACACAAAACATATGATTTAAAAGAGCTCTAGACTTTTTGTTGGAACAAACTGTTCTAGGACATGTTCGTGGCTGTTCTAGAATAATCTTGTCTGGAACCTTCTAGACTGTATTAATGAAGACTAAATATAAGGAGCGATGGAATTCTCATTCCCTACACTTGTCACACGGGCTGTGTATGTATATATATAGATATATACATAGATAATATATATATATATATATATATATATATATATATATATATATAAATATAAGAAGAATTGATAATTATTTAATGATGAGAAATGCAATATTTATAAATGGATACCTTATGCTTTTGTTTGTTACACAATCTATTAAGATATAAAAAACAATAACCACTTGAGACATACCAAACTAATGTTATCAAAAGAGCTTTTTTTAAATTAATTTATATTTTTTCAAAGTAAGAATCACATATCATGGCTCTTCAGATGGAGGACCAGTTGAATTTTAACGCATTTTACAAACACTTCATATTTTTAATTTAATACACAATCAGAATTGTTAATATTAGCAATGATATTAACATATACCTAAAAAGTGAGGACAAAAATGGCGTAATAATAAATATAACGATATAAGGTAACTTTGGGGATTGAATCCTAGTGAGTTGACATAAAGTATTCATTTTCCTTCAAACTACCCACCCACATCACGTAATAGACCGAGAAAATCATCGGGAAAATAAAAATAGACCCCCGCAATATCTTCAATTAAAGTTTCATATAATTTTCCTCTTCGACTTGGACTAAAAAAAACTTAAATCGATAGTAGGAAAAAGTATAAATATCCTACTTGCGTCCACTTTGAGGTAAAAGTAACTAACTGCGATATTTTCCGGTTTCATGCAGAAGTCATAGTGGGTTGATGTAATCACATTTCTCTGAAGTATAATAAATTATCATGTTTATATATAACAATTATGATTACCTTCTTATTAACACGTTAACAGCCAATTTTCACAAGAAAATGTCCGAAAGTTCAAACACTTCAAAAACTCAATTTATACGATTTTTAATGAGTTTATTGCATTTAATGCATAAACTCTTGCTAACAGCTGAAATTCTGTTGTTTTTTAGAATCGGACTCCGAGGTCCGATTTTCGATAAAGTATGGTGTAAATCCTGTTTCGGCCTGTCCTGCGCCTATTATGTATAGTTCCAATCCTTACCAAGAGATAATGCCCTTGAGACGCTCATTTAATTCAATTTTCAGTCAAAAGATAACGCTTTCGTCAGAGAATTCCCATCGGACCCCGAGACTATAGTCTGTGGCTCATCACAGCAGTCGAACCCCGGGGACCGATACCGTTCAATTCAGGATACCCCTAAAATACGCCGTTGCACCTAACATGTTAAGGATTACCTTATTATTAATTATCACCTAATTATTATTATGATCACCTGGTGACTTTTTTATCAATGAGAAATTAAAATATCAACCCATTGTGATTTATTCGTTAATTTAAAAAAAAAATGCATTTAGAAAATTTTTACCTCAAAACAGACGATGTACTTCCGTATAAACAATTTAATTTACATTTATCTGAAATTCAAACGGTTCTAAATACAAATTTAATTTATTTCTGTAGGTAGAAAATAGTCGACTGTTTTTTTTGTTTAATCCACATGGGGAGAAAGTCAATGTATTGTTAAGTGATAAAAATATAGGAAGAATAAAAAACAAAAAGATTATCACATCTTGAATCAGATTGAATATTTGTTCACGCCAGCGTGTACCGCCGGTGGCCCGCACTAGACTGCCGCATCGGACACTTAGTCAATCACAAAAACTTTTCACGACTGTTGGGTATTGGGTATGATTGTATAGTTTATTTTATTATTGTTGGATTGTCAATACTGCATAATGTACCGGAATAGCTCCCGTCCGATAGAGCGTAAATAATTAAGCTCAGCTGCCAATGGTCGAGGAACATGAATTACAGTCCCGGCGTGAACGTGTTAAAGAATATTTTAAGAACACGACATCGAAATATCAGCTGATATTTTTTTGATAAGCAGTTCTATATAGCTTTATGAATTGAATCTTAAACTGTTAAATACAACAACAAAATGTGATATTTTTTCTTTAATAGAAATAGAATTATAATTTCCATAAAATATGATTAACACAAAAAGTTAAAACTATTATATCGCACCTTCCGTAGAATACTGTAACATCACGAAAATCTAAATGTTTGGGAAATGGCGTTTAAAGTTTTACTTTTTTTAGTTTGCCTTTTTACTTTCACTTACCTATATATGAAATATATAGTAAGTGGAAGTATTGCGATCGTGAAAATTTTCGACTTCCGGTTTTCAACGGAAATACACGTTTTGGGACCCCCTGAGTCGAAATAACCAAGTCCCGCGAAATGGTCTGTGTGTGTGTCTGTGTGTGTGTGTGTATGTGAACAGACTAGCTCAAAAACTATAAACCGTGGGAACCTGAAATTGGGTATTTAGTGTAGGTATATGCCCGCGATGTGACAGCAAAAATTTCATCAAAATTGCTCAAAGGGAGGGGGTACTTTATTTAATAACTTTTTACGTTTTTTTCGATTTTCTCAAAAACGGCTCTAACGATTTTGATTAAACTGAGTATTTGATCGATTTATATGCCCGAAATATGACTGTAAAAATTTCATCAAAATTGATTAACCGGAGGGGGGACTTTACTTAATAAATTTTGTATCATTTTCACGTGTTTTTTTTATTTACTCAAAAACGGTTTTAACGATTTTGATCAAACTTGGTATTTGATGTATTTATATGCCCGAGATATGACTGTAAAAATTTCATCAAAATTGATGTACGGAAGGGGGGACTTTACTTAATAAATTTTGTACCATTTTCACATGTTTTTTTTATTTACTCAAAAACGGTTTTAACGATTTTGATCAAACTTGGTATTTGATGTATTTATATGCCCGAGATATGACTGTAAAAATTTCATCAAAATTGATCTACGGGAGGGGGGACTTTACTTAATAAATTTTGTATCATTTTCACAGGTTTTTTTATTTACTCAAAAACGGCTTTAACGATTAACAAAAATAAGATATGAATGTAGAAAAATGTGTGACTTTGGGAAATGATTATTAGCAAAACACGTCAATTTCTAATCTAACAATTGTAAGTGTTGTCTTGTAAGTAAGTTGGTAAGTGAAAGTTGTGTGTTGCGCGCACGCACCAGATTTTTTAATTATTGTTTTTTTCTTTTTCTGATCGTTGATTTTATTGGCAGAACTTGTTACTTAACTTAAAACTTAACAGAAATTGTTACTGAATTTTTCTTTTGATCTATTTTTCACTTTACCTGATTCGCGACCACCCATTTGCTGAAAAAATTTCCGTTAATTCCCCCACTTCAGTAAGTTCCGCCTCTCCTCGGCCAACTTAACAACTAAACTTATCACTGTTTATACCTCATAAAGATAACGTCATTTTGAATGATTTGGTGTAAAAAACTCAAGATCGAATTTTTCGGAGATGTTACAGTATTCCAAGCCAGGAGCGATATACAAATATATGTGCTACTAAGATATTTAGCGTTTATTATAAAAATATTATTAAATAATGCTTAAATTAGATTTCAAAATAGGTAATTAAATAATTTATACATACTTATAATTCGCAGTAATGCGCTTATAACACATACACATTACTTTTCAAAATAATAGTGTTCTTGACTCAGAGTTCACACTGTAACCATATTTATCTGTATTGTGTGAACTACAAGGAAAAAAAAAACGATGAGGAAGTGACCTCGTAGAACTGATATCGAATACTGTAAGCCTGAACTTGACAAAAGATAATAATCGATAAGTAATTTTATACAGAACAGCTATTACAAAAAAAAAAAAAAAAAAAATTCTTTATAGCGAAAGAACATATTAAGTTACTTACCCTTTGAGAGTAAGAGTCAAGGACGAATATAGTAACAGGGGGCTACTTTCTACATCCGGTTAAAAAGAAAATAGAAAACCGTCTGAATAATATTTTGTGATATATTTAGCCATGTTAACTTAGTTGGTAATCAAACACATAGCAGCCTGTAAACATTGTTTTTGTTACAAATGCAAAAGTAATTGTAGTTGAGAGCCAAAAGTAGTTGTTTGGATGATGTATAGAATAGAATAAAGGCTTCCACCTTCCCTCGTCCAATCCCAAATCCACAAGCCTTCCCCGGATCATCCAATATTCGTCTAGGCCTACCCCTCGGACGTTTCTCTAAAGAAATAGCGGGAGTAAAAGGCTGGGATCTAATAAGGCGAATCAAGGCCCCTTTTAACTGAAAAGTACGCGATGGGAGTTCGCTTATATTAGGTTGTCCGTAGATTTTTTAAAAATAAAATTTACCTTTTATTTTTTCTACTAAAAATTAATCACAAAGCTAATGATATTTTTTGCCTTTAATCCTCATGGAATTAACTATGTGTAAGCTGGTTGCCAATCATGTGTTTTTAGAGGACATATTATTTTGTATAGTGCAATGTTATGGATTTTCTATCTAGAGATGTAACAATGGATTGTTAATTTTTAGCATGAGATTAACTCCAATTTGTTACAAGATTAAAAATTGATTAACTGATTCAAGTTATAATGGCTGAGCAAAAGCTATTTGTCCATATTATTAAGAAAGATGAAGATAAGTATGATTTAGAAGCATTGGCAGTAGATAAGTATACCCTGTTTATAGTTCCAAAAGAATTGAAGGATTTAAGGTTAAGCGTACATCAAGAGTTAATAAAATTGAAAACTGTTACAAGTTCTATAAAATCTATTTCAAAAATAGGTGGTTACCGAAAGGTTACAATTAAATTTAATACAGAATTAAAAAAAAATATATTTAGATGAAGATGAAAATTTCTGTATTTGTGATCATTATCTAGAAGGGGAGGTTAAAAGCACAGGTGATGTAAATAATATGTTAGGTGAGACAAAAACTGAAAATGAGATTTTTTTATTAAATCGAATAAGGGAACTAGAGGGTCGTGTTTCGTCAGCGTATGAATTAACAATGAGGGAAATTGAACAGAAATTTTTATTAGTTAAATTTAACGGAAAGCAAGAAGCTTCAACATGGACGGATATGTTTGAAAGGGAATGCTCTAGATTTAAACTAAATGATGTTACTAAAATCGAGGCGTTAAGATTATTTATAGATGGAAATGTAAAAGAATGGTACAATACAATACAATACAATAAGGCTTAACGGACCCGAAGGCCCGACGCCGACACCACCAATCGGTCCCTACATACCTCCATCCACCTACCACCGTCCAATCCCAAACTCACAAGATCTGCTTTCACCGAATCTTCCCACCTTCGCCTAGGCCTACCCCTCGGCCGTTTTCCTGTCGGCAAAGCGGTTATCAATCTTTTAGGAATTCGTTCACTACTAAGACTCGTCATTTTGCATGCCCACTTTAGCCGACGCGCAGTTATAGACTCGATTACATTTGCCGGGTAAAGCTCACGCAATTCCGCATTGTCTAGCCGTCTAAATTCTCCTGTTGACTCATCTTTCTTCGGCCCGAATATTCTACGCAGCACTTTATTTTCAAACACCATAAGGCGTTTCTCATCCCTTACTGTAAGCGGCCATGTTTCACAACCGTAAAGAACAGTCGGAAGAATTATAGTTTTGTAAATCCTAATTTTTAAATTTCGGGATAAAAGGCGTGACCCAAGTAATTTTGCAACCGAGAAATAACAAGCATTTCCCTCCTTTAATCTAGCCTTAATTTCCTCTTCGATTTCGTTTTTTCTAGTTACAGTAGATCCTAAATATCTAAATTTCTCAACGGCTTCGAATATTTCCTCTTCTACTTCAATATCGCCAAAATTGTCACCGTTTCTACAATTAACCATATATTTTGCAGTCTGACACCGGATTCCAAACGATATAGACGTGTGTACGTGTGCTCCTTGGGATTACCGGCTGTTTACGGGACAAGCGATAAGTAGAAATAGTTATTAAGAGTGTTATTTTACTTATTATTTATATATCTATATATTTTATAAAATACTAAGGTAAATTTTAATTTTATTTGACTTCCTATATTAATTTGAACTGTTAAAATTATTTAATAGCCAGGAGGGAACGAAAAAACGAAATGACATCGGAGAGCGGGGGCTCTCGGCCCCCTATCTCTGATTGTAATTTTCATGACCAACTAAACATCAACCACAGTAAAATTGAATTAAATACTACAAAATTAGATAGTTTTGACATGGTAATGAGGGAAACGACGAATTTCATTAAGTCAACCAATAACAATAAAAGATCACTAATTAGTAATTCATCCCAAGCGTATAAAAAAATAATAATTAAAGGAAAAAATGAAATTATAAGTGAAAGAGAAAAAAAAAGAAATGAATATAGACAAAATCTTGTTAATAATCGATACGGCCCCGAAGATAGCGGTCCCTTCCAGGTATTTATTGAAAGTAACGATAAAAATTTAGGAAATGCCCACCCTATGTTATTCGGAAAATGGCTTTTCCAGGATAAGAAATTTCATAACAATTCGATTTTAGAAATCCGAATAACTGGACGAAACAGAATAAAAATTACATGTTCTACAAAAGAAACAGCTAACTATCTAGTCGAATGCGAAATCTTAAAAAAGGAAAATTTATTCGTATATATCCCAGACTTCTTTATTAAAAAAACAGGGGTTATCCGGGACGTTGACTTAAATTTAACCGACGAAGAAATATTGGAAAATATGCAATCCATAATAACACCTATAAAAGTAGAAAGAATGAAAAAATATGAAAATTTAAACGACACTGTAAAAATCACCCCACTCTCCACTTGCGTGATAACTTTTCGTGGACAAAAAATACCAGACTCAATCACAATATACGGGAGCTTTTGTCGGGTTAAACCATATATCCCACAAATCAGACAATGCACTAATTGCCTCCGCTTTAATCACTCAGCAGCCCAATGTAGAGGGAAACAAAGATGCCTTAGATGCGGAAATGAACATTTAGAAAAGGACTGTCCAAACTCTAACCAAGACCCTGTGTGTGTTCATTGTAAGAAAAACCATCTCGCAAATAGTAAAGAATGTGAAACATATAAAAAACTAAAAGAAGAAAATATAAAAAAATTCACTGACCAATCTTACGCATCCGTCGTATGTACGAATCGGTTTGATATACTTCAAGCAATAAAAGAAGATCAAAACAATGAAGCTCCCGCGCCTTCAACCCTAAACCCTAACCGTCGAAAAGTATACAGGAAAACACTAGTTAGGACTCCATTTACCAATCCTTCATTACGGAATCAAGTATCTCGAGAAGTTTTACCTAAGCAGGCAGAACCAGCCGAGATAAGCAATCCATGGAAAACGTCAGAGGCAGAAAAATACATCACAATATTAAGTAAAATTTCACAAGAAATACAAGAAAAACAAATGTCAAAAAAAGAAATTATAGACAAAATCGGACATACCTTGTATAATATAGTTCAAGAAAACATGGATATTGTAGAAAACCTAAGCATGGACTATCAAAACAACTTTGAGGTAGAATAATATACAAAAGTGAAGAAAATAATTTTGTGAAAGGATAGAATAAAAATAGGAGGAAAACAACAATTAAAATTTAACGCAAAGATGATAGACGACTCAGTACGTATTATACAATGGAATATTCGCTCATTTACAGCAAACAGACATTGCTTAGAATTTATCCTAAGACGTGACGGGATAGATATTGCCCTATTATCAGAAACGTGGCTAAGGAAAAATCATAAATTTAAAATCCCTGAATACGATATGATCCAACAAAATCGAGCAGATGGATATGGTGGAAGTGCAATTCTAATACATCGAAGTATGAAATTTACACCGATACCTATAATGAACCACTTTGAGGATCTTATACAGATTTGTGCAATAAGTGCCCATTTAACTTCCGGGGTTATATCTATTGCTTCAATATACATAAAACCCGATCAAAATCTTACTTCTAGAGAATGGAATCGTATTATCAGCCAATTACCTCACCCCTTAATAGTTGGAGGTGACCTAAATGCCCACCATCAGGCCTGGGGATGTAGCTACCGAGACAGAGCTGGTACTGAACTCATAGAGGTTATTGACCAAGAAAGGCTCTGCTTCTTAAACAATGGAAAACCAACCCTTATTACAAGACCGGGCAGAAATCCATCGGCCCCCGATATAACTCTAGCTTCGGCGAGCATAACACCTTCGATATATTGGTCGGTATTACCTGAAGTCCTAGGTTCAGATCATTATGCAATTTCAATAAAAATAGATTTGGCGAATGCAGACAAAATTCAGAAAACAACAGATAAATGGTTAATTAAGAAAGCAAACTGGAACTTATACACACAAATAGTGGAAGAACAAGTGAATATCACAAAACCAATAAATTATAAAGATTTGTTAAAGATTATCAACGAAGCTGCAGCCTTTAGTATACCCAGGAATACCAGTGGCAAAAAGAATCGAAATAAACCTGGTCGTACTCCCAAATGTTGGTGGGACGAAAGCTGCATGATAAAATGGAAACAAAAACAAATTACATTTCAAAGGTATAAAAAGGATTTGAATGCAACAAATTATATAGCCGTCAAAAAAGCCATCTCAGAATGCAGGAGACATTTCCATGAAAAAAAACGAGAAAGTTGGTATAAATTTTGCAGCTCTTTAAACCACGAAACGCCGATTGGCCAAGTTTGGAACGGGATCAGGAAGCTCAAAGGATTACCTATCAAACAATCCACAATAGACAAAACCGTTATAGAGGATTTTATGAGCTCTATTGCCCCACCGTCGGTACCGGAAAGCATAAAAACTGAAGAGATTCCAGATGAAGAAAACCCTGAAATAGATGAGCCTTTCACAATCACAGAACTAGAATCAGCTATATCCATGAATACTAATACAGCGCCAGGGTATGACGGAATTCACTATCCTATGATCAGTCGACTCCCAGCCAACGCTAAGAGATCACTCTTGGAAATCTACAACGACATTTGGATAAATGGAACCAAAATACCCCAATGGAAGATCCAAATTGTTATACCGGTTCGGAAACCAGGGAAACCATTGGATAAATCCACGTCTTATCGACCCATCGCCTTATCTTCTTGTCTCCTCAAAACATTTGAGCGAATGGTTAAAAAGAGGCTAGAATGGTTTTTAGAAGAGCGTAAAAAAATCCCAGATTTTCAACACGGATTTAGGAAAGGACATAGCACTTACGATAACATCGCCACAGCGCTTACCGATATCCAAAAAAACTTGGCCAAAAATGAAACTACGATAGCAGTATTTGTCGACCTAGCCAACGCGTACAATAATGTGAATATTAAAATCCTAAAAGAAGTGATGGTTAGAGAAAACATTCCTAGCAAAATAACAAAGACAGTGGTGAACCTCATAGAAAAAAGAATAATTTATTGTCAAATAGGAGGAGAAATTCAAGGACCTAGAGAAATTGTTACAGGTTTGCCACAGGGAGCTGTTTTGAGCCCATTATTATTCTCAATCTACACAACATCACTGAAAACATTAGAATCTGACCGAATAAAAATTGCACAATTCGCGGATGATATTACGGTATACGGAGCAAATAACGACTATGAGATGGCTAAGGAAGCAATGAACGTGTTTATGGAAAAATTTGCCAAATGGAATGATGAACTAGGACTACCTGTGGCTGAAGATAAATGTGCTGCCATGATAATGAGCAGAAAAAGAAACACCCCCCAACCGGAACATTTAAACTTAGGACCCTTCCAGATTAAAACGTGTACAACATTTAAATTTTTAGGAGTCACAATAGACCGTAAATTATTGTGGAAACCCTATATACAATATATTGAAGAAAAAACAGAAAAATCAATGAATGTTCTTCGGTGTGTATCAAGAATAAAATATGGAGCTCATCCCGATATTTGTTTATTGATATATAGAGCCCTAATCCTATCACGTATAGATTATGGGAGTATGTTTTATGACAATGCAGCAAGCTCACATCTAAAAAGAATAGATCAGATTCAATTCAGAGCCTTAAGGTGTTGCTTAGGTGCAATGAATTCCACCCCAACCAACGCTCTTTTGATTGAAGCCAATATAATGCCATTAGCAATAAGAAGAGAAAGATTAGCAGTCAAATTTTTATCCACCAGGTTCAGTAATATAGAACACCCAGTTACCAGATCCCTTCTACAGTTGGCTCCTTACCTCTATAGTTACAACCCCTACACTCGAAAGAAAGCACCACTATTAATCCGAATGTTGATGCGATTAAGAGAGTTGGCATTGGGAAATTTGATTATCCCAGAAAATAAAACCATTTATTGGGACGTAGCCTTACGAAAATTGAATGTAATAACTACTTATGACGAACTAGACGGTCACCCCGAATACGTTAGAGACTGCTATGAAACAGGACGAACTCCTATTGCTTGCACAATATATACAGACGGCTCTAAATCCGAGAATAATGTTGGGGCAGCAATAATAGAGGTTAACACCAATTATCAACTAAAAATAAAATTACCATCCATAGCCACAATCTTTACAGCTGAAGCTTTAGCTATTCGCGAAGCCCTAAAATACATAGATAGCAATAATTATGAAAAATCAATAATTCTATCGGATTCATTAAGCGTTCTAACAGCATTAAAAAGCTCCGAAACGACCACTGGACCTATTATAACAGACATTAAACTACTCATGTTTAAATTAACACGAATAAGCAGAGCAGTTCACTTTATATGGGTTAAAGGACATAGCGAAAATCATTATAATAATAAGGTGGACCGCCTAGCCAAAGAAGCATCACTCACCGGAGAGCTCAACAATTCTATCACCACTGCAGACATTATCGCCCATTGCCGGAACACCCAAAATAAAAAATGGCAAAGACAATATGATAATTCTAAACATAGTAAGGGACTCTTCTATTACAGTTTACAACCTAAGATTCAAACAAAAGCATGGTTTCGGAAAATAAACAGACCTAGGAGATTTTTCACGATCCTGTGTAGGCTTAGACTAAACCACAACCGCCTTCCCTACCACCTACATAAAATAGGCATAATAAACTCCAATACTTGCAACTGCGACAATACCACGGTGGCTGATCCAGATCATATAATACTTGCTTGCAAATTATACGAGAGAGGAAGAGAAGAGCTCATGGAAACCCTGATTAGCAACAAGGTACCGCTTCCCACGAAAGTGAGCCTACTGGTTTCAAACATTAAGAAGTTAGAGGTGCTAGACAGTATAGTTCAGTTTATCCTAGACCATCAAATTGAAATATAGGTAAATAATAATAATAATACTGAAAATGAAAATTTAAAAAATCCATTAAATTTTTTTAAAATTTAAAAAGATATGAAAATTATCTTTCTTAGATAATTAATAACATTTTTTGGTGTTGGGGTGGGGGCTGGGGCTGGGGGCCGCCGCCTGGGGTCGGGGCGGGCCGGTCCCGCTGGGCGGGGGACGCGACATGGCTGGCTGGGCTAGTTTTGCCCCGAACCTCGTTGGGATGTGGACTTTTCCATATAGGATTCTTGTAAATGGTTTTTATCCACATCTCACTTATGAGCTTCGTATGCTATCATCAACATAAAGAAAAGTACGTGGATAAGCAAGCCTTGGCGCCTTCCCTGGTCGGCGGGTGCGGCTCGTCTCCTCTTGGGGGTGCGCCTCTGTCCACGGCTCCCATACCCAACCCAATTTTATTGTGGCGGATGTGGATAAACACAAAGCCAAAAAAAAAAAAAAAAAAAAAAAAAAAAAAAAAAAAAAAAAAAAACCATATATTTTGTTTTTTCCGTATTTATTTCTAGCCCTACTTCTTTTCCGGCTTCCATCAATGCTTTTGTATTTAGTTCTATAAAAGAATGGTACAGTTCCAATTTAATTAAGTTATCATCTTACAGGGACGCTTGGAAAAGTTCATTTTTAATGATATATGGCCAACAATGTTGGTCAAACATCCGTAATGCTTTTGATTATAGATATTTGTTCCACATCCATTGTTACATCTCTAGATAGAAAATCCATAACAATGCACTATACAAAATAATATGTCCTCTAAAAACACATGATTGGCAACCAGCTTACATATGTTTACACATTGAATTCTTCTTTATTAAGGCCCAGTAATGTAGTTTATTGCAAACCAACATGAGTGACGATTCAGTTCATTTTCGGCATATTATGCTGTTCTTTTTTAAAAAAAAAGGGAAAAACGCAGCCCAAACTGCAAGAAAAATTCGTGCATATTTTGTAGATTAAATAAATAAATTTTAAGCTGTTCATCAATTTTAATTTTTGTCCAAATTTCTCTACGAACTTTCCGGACAACCCGATATTAAGGTCACATAACATCCACTACCAGAATTAGCACAGAGATAGCTTTACCCTCCTTTTTGAAATAGATAAACTTTGCAACAAGAATGATTCTATTTATAAAAGAATATAGGAACACCTTTTTCTCCAAGTCATCTCAAACGATTAGATGTAATTGTTAGGAATAGCGGACTATCCCCATTCCTTAGCTGTTAGGCGAAATGCATGGAAGTCAGCATTAACACCATCTTCATTCTAGGACGGCAGAAAAACTTTATATAAAGGGGTCACCTGTAGTGTAGTGGTTAGCATAGCAGTCTACAACCCTTGAGGTCGCGGGTTCCATCCCGCGGTGGCCCTAGTATTTTTTTTAAAGGGAATCAAAAATCCTTGATTGTGTCGTCCTTACTCGTTAAAGATCCCTATCCTAATTATACCTGTATAGGCGAAATTCAGGACTCCCACTGTAGCATCGTCCGGTTAAGCCTTAGTGGCATAAAGTGACGTTAAACTAACAAATGTTATAAAAAAAAATTAAGAAAGATAACGATATAAGAATAATATCCCTCAAATCAATTATATCTATACCTAGGGTAAACCATACAGTTATTGGCACCCTAACTTTAACTTAAAGAAATAGGTAAACAAGTCGTATCTTCTAATTATATTAAAAGATATACATGAGTCTAATGTTTGAAGGGTCCTCTAAGTCATCTATGAAGTAAGACTTTAACAAACTAACCATAGGGAAGATTTCACAATTAAATCCACAGTGTGCCACTAACTAGAATTGGCACTTTTAACAATAAATATTGCCATATTGTAAAAATATTGCCATATTGTAAAAATATTGAACTTTTGACTCAAAAAAACCTCCTGCGTCTTTATAAGGATAGATAAAGAGGAGTTATAGGAAGTATCATTTAGTTCCCTTCATAAGAAGTATTTTTTTTAATGTCACTATTGAAATTTATATAAGTGGGTAAATTTAGATACAGTGAGTGCATTGTTAATTTTATTAAAAATCATATCCGTATATTTATTTCGGTTGAGTAAAAAAAATTGCAACCTGTAGGTATAAAAAAAAAAATGTATATATTCTCGATAGAAAACCTCATCTGCCAAAACAGATGTGCATTCAATATCTGTTACATAAGATATAGTGTTCTTTTGTACTGCAATAAAAAAAAAGAACATGATGGAAAAAAAGGACATTTCTGAGGACCTTGAGGGATTTTTTTTGTCCTTTCGTGGGAGGACCTGATGTAGCATCATTATCCTCAACATTGTTGTATTTCTTCTTGTCTCGGGCTATTCAGTGCTGTCTTTTATTCAATGTATTTCTAATCAATAGAAGCCTTAAACAATACAGTCCATAGTTATTCAACAGGTTTTGCCTTCATAATGCTAGTAAAAAAAAAAAAAAAAAAAAAATATCTGGTGCGTGCACGCAACACACAACTTTCACTTACCAACTTACTTAGATAAGAAATTAATGCGTATTGTTAATGCCACTCCTCAAAGTTACTCATTTTTCCACATTCATTTCTTATTTTTGATTTCATTTGTTCAGAACATTTGAATAATGATAGCGCTTACCTGACGAATATGATTTACATCGTTAAAGGAGTTTTTGAGATAATCGAAAAATTGGAAAAAAAGTTATGAAATAAAGTGCCACCTACGGTTGATCAATTTTGATGAAATGTTGGCTATCACATCTTTGGCATATACATACATCAAATACGCAGTTTGATCAAAATCGTGAATGCCGTTTTTGAGTAAATAAAAAAAAACACGTGAAAATGATACAAAATTTGTTAAGTAAAGTCCCCCCTCCGGTTGATCAATTTTGATGAAATGTTGGTTACCACATCTTTGGCATATACATACATCAAATACCCAGTTTGATCAAAATCGTTAAAGCCGTTTTTGAGTTAATAAAAAAAAAAACACGTGAAAATGATACAAACTTTACTAAGTAAAGTCCCCCCTCCGGTTAATCAATTTTGATGAATTTTTTACAGTCATATCTCGGATATATTAATACATTAAATTCTCAGTTTAATCAAAATCGTTAGAGCTGTTTTTGAGAAAATCGAAAAAAAAACGTAAAAAGTTATTAAATAAAGTACCCCCTCCCTTGGAGCAATTTTGATGAAATTTTTGCTGTCACATCGCGGGCATATACATACACTAAATACCTAATTTCAGGTTCGCACAGTTTATAGTTTTTGAGCTAGTCTGTTCACACACACACAGACACAGACACAGACACACACACACACACACACACACACACACACACACACACACACACACACACACACACACACACACACACACACACACACACACACAGACCATTTCGCGGGACTTGGTCATTTCGACTCAGGGGACCCCAAAACGTGTATTTCCGTTGAAAACCGGAAGTCGAATTTTTTCACGATCGCAATACTTCCACTTACTATATATTTCATATATAGGTAAGTGAAAGTAAAAAAATGAAATAATTGAATCAGTCATGTGGCCGGGTGGAAAATAGTCGTTTAAACGGGATTCAACAGGTTACTTAAACAGTCGATTAAACACAGGAATAGCTTGATTAAATTTGGTGATAAGGGCTAAACAGTGTTTAAAGTTAAAAGGTCAAGAATGGCCGAACAGGAAGAAACAGAGGTTAACTAAAACCTAACATTATTTTTATGTTTACTAATTCATTGGACCATAGTGACTTGCTTAAAGTGCTAATATTATTCATTTTTCGTTACCACTAAGCTCTTTTTACTTTCACTTACCTATATATGAAATATATAGTAAGTGGAAGTATTGCGATCGTGAAAAATTTCGACTTCCGGTTTTCAACGGAAATACACATTTTGGGGTCCCCTGAGTCCAATTACCCAATTTTTCTAAAACTTAGAAATTGCAGGATAAAAAATTTATTTAGAATATTAAAATTGTTAAACAAAAGTAGCCGAATCAACAGTTCTTATCCGACTGCTAACGGAACTCACTATAAACAAAAGTTTGCGAATTTTTTTGACGTTTTTTTACATGTTGCTATTCGGGGTTGAAATGAATCTAAAAAATCGTTTTTACTACTTATAAATACTGCAGCTAATACGACTATTTATCTAATTATATTTACTTAGATATAATTGTTATAATATTTATTTATAAGCATAAAGTCCATATACAAATAAATATAAACTTCAAAACAATTAATTGGATTACAGCTAAAATGTAGTAAATCAAAGAACCATTTAATATTTTCAGTGACAGAATAATTTTACCTTGATATACATAATCCTGAGGAGAGACAAAGTAATTTTTAAAGTTCTCGATACATACCTGAAACAAAAAAAGAGAAAAAATTAAGATTACAATAAATAGGACTAAAATTATGATTTTTTATATTTTATTGATCAATAAAATATAATCGCAAAGTTCAAATGTAAATGATACAGGTGGTAGAAATGCCAACACCATTGTACGTAAACAAATAAATATATGTAACAATAAAGATAGAAAATCTAGTTTTAAATGCATACCTATTTAAATAATAATTAATAATAAAAATGCAAGTCCATCAAGTGTTTTCAAAGCTTTTGTTTGCATTTCTTGAATAAAATAACGCATAAAAGAATGTTTTTTTTTTTTTAATTAAATAAATGAGACCTATGATTTGATCGAAATAAAAACACTGCATTAAATGATTAACAAATCCAATGGAACTGACAAATACAATAATATAACGTCTAATATTAAAGGTTTTATTATACATAATAACTTATTTATTACGTTGCCAAATTAAATTTAAACAGATTAAAATATTTATATAAGTTTACTTTAATCGAAAATTATAATTCATTAAGAAAGTTGACGTCTTCCCTCGATTATTGATGCAAAACATGAATTGGATGCTAATCGTGACCAATAAAAGTAAAGCCTATACATAACTGTTTAATGCTTTATTATGCATTTAACTATCCTTATATATATAAAAATCTCGTGTCCGGATGTTTGTCTCTCTATTTCTCAGAAACTACTCAACCGATTTTAATGAAATTTGGCTCAATGTATATAGTTTTGGCCAACTTACCGGACCGGATAGTTTTTAACTTGATTAGTGATCAAAATAATTCTAATATAGCGAATTATTGCAAATATTTCGATTATATTCGGGTCGTGTTTCGATTTATTAACTAGGCGTCATATGTCGATTTTATAATGTTTTTGTTTATAAGCATGCTATTGTAATACAGGTTATCATTATTATAATTTTGTATTGCGTTATGTGAGTGCAGTTATTTTTCCTATATTATTATTTTCCACAGACAAATAGTAATACAAATTTGTATTTATTGTTAATTTTCATTAAAGAATAAATAAATCAAGAAAAGGTTACAATAAATACTCAAATGTGTAGGTACTTTTTCTTCCTTTTCCTTTTTTATTTGTATTTAAATTAAATTACTAGCTAAGCGCTGAAACGCTTTGCTGGGCCCACCCTGATATCAACTTTTAGTAAAGTAAATACATTTTAATAATTTAAATTAGGCTATTATTTGAAATAATACTCTATAAATGTTGTAACAGCACCTACTGTCATAGGTTTAACCCAGAGTTGGGCGAATTGTAATCAGAATAATGATACAAGAATATGAATAATTGGTAATCATAAAACAAATGAAAAATGAATAACCATTATTCATAATCAGTACGGAGTATTTTTAATGATTATTGAGTGTTTATGGTATTCATTTGAAATGAATAATAAATAAGTAAATACCAGTTATTCATTATTCATTTCAAATGAATACCATAAACACTCAATAATCATTAAAAATACTCCGTAATGATTATGAATAATGGTTATTCATTTTTCATTTGTTTTATGATTACCAATTATTCATATTCTTGTATCACTATTCTGATTACAATTTGCCCAACTCTGGTTTAACCTAATAGAAACCTTACTTGGGGAGTCAGTGTTGCCAAAAATAAGTGAAAATTATTGGGTTGGCAAAACTGCGGGTAACTAGTCATAAAAACTCCCTCAAAAAAAGAGTGTGTTTTGATTAGTTGTTGTGGGATACTTTGTGATTAGCTAAAGAACTGCATAATTAAGACTTTAATATTATATTTTCAGTTAATTTTTTTAACAGAAGTTTCTTTATTTTCATTATTCGTTTTGTTATTATTATTTAAATACAGTGTTTTTTTATTTTACCAAACCTTTTTATCATTTTTATCCCGAGATCTAAAATGTAAAATTTAAAAAATGTCAGTGAAGATTTGTAATTCCTCCTTTATCAACAATAATTTAAAGTTGAGAAAACTTAATCCCAATCGAATAGAGGATGAATAGAATAGAGGATTCCTGTTCAGCAGAGTTGTAATTATCTTTAAATGTAAAATTTAAGAAATGTTAGCGAAGATTTTAATCCTTTCTTTAATTTAAAGTACGCTATTATTGGGAATGATATTTCGTTGTTAATTTTACCAGAATACAATTTTTTACGTATCTTTAAATGATTGTTGATTAAGAAAGGATTACAAATTGCGGTATTTTTTAAATTTTACATTTAATGATTATTACACCTCTACTGAACAGGAATAATTGTTATTTGGGTAACTTAAAGCTTCAGATTTATCCGCCATAAATATGAGAGTACTACTGCAAAATAATCCATCAGCAGATATATTTTTTAAACAATTGCTCTATATTGGAAACGGTGAAATAGAGCTGCATCGAAATTCAAAATTTATCAAATTACCAGAAAATTTCTGAACTGTTGCAGAGACGAAAAATGAACTGTCTACGAAATATAAAGTGTCTTTCCTGATATTTTGAACAATTATTTGGACTGTAAGTGGCTGGGTAGTCGTGCTATTTTGGCAGCAAAAATGTTGATTTCGATGAAATAAACTTCCAAAATCAATTGACAATGTTCTAGATGTAAACGAAGCCGTAAATTTCCCATCTGAATTTTTTAATTCCCTGGATATACACCCAAACAATCTCCAGTTGAATATTGGCTCACCGATCATTCTTCTTCGTAACTTAAATCTTAAATAACCTCAATTGTGCAACGGTACACGTTTGATCATTAAAAGGATCACAGGAAATGTTATTGAAGGAAAAATGTTACCTGGAAGGTTTACTGGAGATATCGCCCTGTTGCCACCTATTCCCTTGGAACCGACAGAATTGTCAATAAAATTTAAAAGGCTTCAATATCCTATTCCTTTGGCTTTTGCCATGACCATAAACAAATCCCAAGGGAAAACAATGTCCACTTGGACTTTGAAAATCCGTGTTTTTCCCTTGGGCAATGGCATAACTCACATGGGAAATGGGTATCGCCTGCTCACGTGAGTGGAAACCATCAAATCTTTGGTTTGTGTTAAAAAAAAAAAACAGGTTAACCCAAAACATTTTGAACAAATTAGTACTTGAATAAATAAAAATTCTTAATTGTATTATGTAAAAACCTCTTTAAGAAGAGATTTATTATCAATCAAATATATTGCTAAATTAAAAGCTTCAACACACCACCCTCCTACCGAACACTTATTAGCCGAAGGGTTTGGAAATCGAGGTCTCAAAGAAAATGAGAAAAATGCCTATCAAAAGGACATATATGACGCGTTAACCAAGATTGGCATGACCCTGAGCAAAATTAAACCCGTTGTTAAACTAACAATACCAAGTTGAAGTAGTGTTAGGCCAATAATCAATAGATCAATGGCTGAGGTTATCAAAACTTACTTCAGTCATCCTTTTTAAAATTAGTGGAAAAATATAGCCATATCGAGTTAGTTTATACCGATCCATAAAAAAAGGGCGATAGTGTTGGCAGCTCTGTGAGTCGTAAACACAACCAGCTCCTTTTTAATCAAACTACATTGAAGTATGAGATGTAAAAAATAAAAACTTTAACTTTCCTATATTCTTTACCAAATACTTTTAAATGGTGTAATGCTCTATTCTCAATCACGTTGGATTTTGATTAGCTGAAAGGTTTTCATCTTTATCAATGAATATTGGTATTACTGTATTTGTTTAAAAATATTAGGAAATAACTACTGAGCCACAGCAACGCGTGGCCGGGTCTGCTAGTATTTAATAAAAAAAAGAATTTTGGATCTTAAGTTGGCCCGTGCAAATAGTATAGTAAATGATAGTAAGTAATCAGAGATGAAATTCTAAATTAAAACAAAAAATTAAAAAGTACAAGTTCATTATAATAAATAGTAAACAAAAAAAAAAAACCTTTTAAAACTCGATATTTCAGCACTGCATTGTTCAAACTGTTGATTTTATGGAACACCGATAAAAAATCACTTTCTTTTTAGGATATACTAGCTGTATGTCCCGGTTTCACCCGCGAAATTTAATTTTTCTAATGAAACGGTCGATTTCGTAAAAAAACCATTGTAAAGCGAGATCATTACGATTTTTATTAGGATAAAAAATATCAGCTGAAGATCTGCTGAAGTTATCCAATTTTAATATCGACAGGTGTTCGCACCTGGTATGAAAGAACTACTGAGCGAAATTTGGAGAATTTAGGATAAACGGTATGGATTTCTATAAAGAACAAACAAACAAACAGAAATATTGGCCTGCAGTTTCAGCTTCTCGCAAATCGGTTTGCCTAAGCCTCTGTGGCGCAAGGCGGGCCTCGTATTCCTGGGCAGACTCGGTTTCCCGCGAATTGCTGGTCTAAGCCTCTGTTGTTCAATCCTAATTTGATGTTCGTCGAGAGTTTCAGCTGCTCGTATTTGACGTTGCTTATTAGCTTTTGAGCTCACTACTCCTATTGAAGCTCTTAGGAGGCATTTTTAAAAAATGAATTTACCATACATGTGAATAAACGTATTGTAATGTTAAAAAAAAAAAAAAAACATGTGGTTTAAAAATCCCAGAACTCGACGCCTGCCAAGGACGGTCTTACCGGGCCTTGTTGGCCTCTTCAAAATCTATAAAATGAATTTTAAGGCCGTTATTTCGACTCAAACGGTCGATTTCGTAAAAAAAACCATTGCAAAGGGAGATCATGACGAATTTTATAACAATAAAGAATATACCCAGAGATTGGCTGAAGCTATGCGATTTTTAAATAGACGGGTGTTCGCACCTGGTATCAAAGAACCACTGAGCGAAATGTGGAGAATTTAGGACAAACGGTATGGATTTCTATAAAGAACAAATAAACAAACAAACAAACAGAATTTCATCTTTATTTATATAGATTACCAATATTAGCATTATAAAAGTCAGAGCTTTAAACACTAATTAATAATCCAGGTGGTAGAAAAGCCAAAACCATTGTATATAAATAAATAAATGTAACAGTAAGGATAGAAATTCTAGTTGTAAAAGTATGCCTAAATAATAATAAATAACCTATAAAAATAAAGATGAAATTGTGTTTGTTTGCTGTTTAAAGAAATCCATATCGTTCGTCCTGAATTCTCCTAATGTCGCTCAGTGGTTCTCTGATAATAGGTGCGAACACCCGTCCATATTAAAATTGCATAACTTCAGCCAATATCTGGATATATCCTTTATTGTTATAAAAATCGTTTTGATCTCGCTCTACATTTTTTTTTACGAAATCGACCGTTAGAGTCGATAAATGTCTCACTTAATGGATTTTTATAGATTTAAAAAATGAAATTCTCCGGGTGAAACAGGTATATACAGCTAGTAATAAATAAGTAAAGAATAGAAATAAAGATGAGCATTGAGTAAAAATGAGATCAATATTATCAATATTAATTTAAACACACCTATTCTTTACTTCAATCCTCAGCTATGCCCATGACGCACTAAATACGCACTATACGATATTAAATATACGGTGTGTAGGTACTTTTAATTAATTAATTTAATTAATTAAGTCGGATTTAAGTAGGTTAGAGTGCTTCGCACGGGTCAGCTGGTTTAGTCTCAAAATATTTTGTTTGTTTTTTAAATATTTTCTTATTTCTGATGGTGGAAGATAGTTGACCGTAGATATAATGACCAGGAATTGTTTGGGGTTGCGGTCAAAATAATAAGCACAAATATGTTATATTTACATATTTTATTATAGCCGACGTTTCGACCCAAATTTTAGGTCATCATCAGGGCTAAATGAGAAAAAACAAAAAACAACCAATCAGATAATTTACATAAACAGATATAAATATATGTGAAACATTTAACAAAATTAAATAAGTTAGATAAAATAAATATAAACATATTTACCGTATAAATATATCTACAAAAATATATTTATTTTTATTTTATCTAACTTATTTAATTTTGTTTAATGTTTCACATACATTTATATCTGTTTATATAAATTATCTGATTGTTTTTTTCTCATTTAGCCCTGATGATGACCTAAAATTTGGGTCGAAACGTCGGCTACAATAAAATATGTAAATAGAACATATTTGTGCTTATTATTTTGACCGCACCCCCCACCAATTCCTGTTATTTTCTTATTTTTATTCTATACCCATCTATATTTCTATTCTACTCTTTATTTGCTAAAATTTATTCATTATTCTTTTATTTATTTTATTTTATTATTATTGATATTCTTTTCTATTTTCTCTTTTTCTATTATTATAAAAAATTGTTTTAATTTTTCGTAATATATTTTAATTATTTGTTATCTTGTTTTATATTTAGCCATGATGAAGACCCGAATCTCGGCACAATACATAATAATACACATATAGAGATATTCTATTACTACCTCACCCCCAACCATTTTTATTATAGAGATGAGAGATGGTCAACTGTTCTTCAATTACGATAGGTTAAATGATGGTCAGGATTTTCAGTTTACAATGATATTTATTATGGTAAGCCAACGTTTCGATCCAGCTTGTACTCAAGGGTATCCACCTGGACTCAGTAGCCCTGATGAAGATCCACAAGCTGGATCGAAACGTTGGCTTACCATAATAAATATCATTGTAAACTGAAAATCCTGACCATTATTTAACCTATCATTTTTATTATATTAAATTAATAGAGATGAGAGATGGTCAACTGTTCTTCAATTACGATAGGTTAAATGATGGTCAGGATTTTCAGTTTACAATGATTTTATTATGGTAAGCCAACGTTTCGATCCAACTTGTGGATCTTCATCAGGGCTAAAAGAAAACAAATATATGAGTATCTATGCTAGAGGGTGACAATAAATGGATACATTACAACAGAACTGATAATAATATAAAAGATAGTGTATACATGAATATTAAAATAAGAGGCTGGTTAACAAGATAAAATAGAATCTGATATTTACCTACTGAGTCCAGGTGGATACTAAGACTAAAGGGAAAAATAAGGTGAGAGGTAGTGGTAGGGGGTTAGTTTGCCGACTTCAAAGGCTTATGACGGGGAAATCCAACGCTTTAGAAGTGAAGGCACATGACAACTGAGTGAAAAAAAATATTTAAAAACTAACAAAGTAGATGGTATTATATACAAATAGTTGAGTCTGGACTCAATAATAACATAAAAATGAGATAATAAATAATGTAACAATGCATAAAAAATTTCAGAATGCATTTTCATCCATCTAGAAACAAATAACCCGGTAAATCACAAAACAGATAAAGAGATAATTTCATCCACTTATTCTAACATCTTCCGCATCCTCAAATCCTAGTTTTGATTTCATAGGTACCTGCAATTATCTCTGTCCCTCTTGTACTATTATTATTTTTTGTATTGTATGCTTCTTTCTGTATATTTTCCAAATTTTTATGAAACCATCTTTTATATTATTATCAGTTCTGTAATGTATCCATTTATTGTCACCCTCTAGCATAGATACTCATATATTTGTTTTCTTTTAGCCCTGATGAAGATCCACAAGTTGGATCGAAACGTTGGCTTACCATAATAAATATCATTGTAACTGAAAATCCTGACCATCATTTAACCTATCTTATATTAATTTAACTAATTTAATTTTTATTATATTAATTTAACTAATTTAACTACCTTCATTAAAAATAAGTCACGACATGAGAGCTATTATGCAACCGAAGTAGAATTGGAATGAATGAATAGGGATGTATACCTTGAGCAATCAACTTAACACCCATTAAATATTATGAAAAAGATAAGATTTATTATATTTACGGATTTGCCCCTATTCAGAAAATTTATTTTTACGTCACGATGTCCAAGTTGGTAAAAAGCTGAATGCTTAGTTATTGAATGCAATAGGTAAGTCATAACAATAAAGAATAATACAATGCGTCCTCGGAAGTTGTCTGAATACGAACAACTTTTAGTATTTAGAGAGAGGAGACGGAGAAGATTTATTCCCTTGATAATTCGCAAAAGGAATGCAATAGGTTATTTAATAGGATGAGAGGAATAAAATTATTTAAGTAACTTCAGAGTCGATGTTTACTTTCATCCTAGGTCACAACCTCAGGTTACGTTTGAGACATTTTTGACCTTTGGTAGTTCCTATATGTCACGGGAAGTAACGGGGGGCAATATTATCAGTTACAGGCGAGGAACAGGAACCACCTGCCTCTGTGACAAGAACCGGCCCGGTGACAACCCATCTTTAGTACCTGCCTACAGAACTACTTCCTCCTTCCTCATTGCTCCGACTCTCATAGCCCGCATGACAATGACCTATATAAATGGTGATATTAATGTCGGAAAAGTGTCTATCTTTGTCGTATCGAGAGTTTAATATTCATATTTGGATATTGTAATGATAAACCACAGGTGTTTGGTCAAAAGGGGTTAAGTCATCGAATGTGATGCTTAAAGAACGATTTACCAAGCTATTGAAAATCATTATAAATTCTTTCTGAATGAAATTCATTATGCAAGTATATAAATGAAACTATATTCTTTCAACAGAGAATCTAATAAATTATAGTCAATTATGAATTTTAAGAAGACAACACCAAATAAAAAAATTTAGTGCGTGCGCGCAACACACAACTTTCACTTACCACCTTACTTAGATTAGAAATTAATGCGTTTTGTTAATTGCCACTTATGATATAAATTATGAAATAAAGTGCCCCCTCCGTTTGAACAATTTTGATGAAATGTTGGCCATCACATCTTTGGCATATACATGCATCAAATACCAAGTTTGATCGAAATCGTTGAAACCGTTTTTGAGTAAATAAAAAAAAAACGTGAAAATGATATAAAATTTATTAAGTAAAGTACCTCCTACGGTTGATCAATTTTGATGAAATTTTTACAGTCATATCTCGGGCATATAAATAGATCGAATACTCAGTTTAATCAAAATCGTTAAAGCAGTTTTGAGAAAATCGAAACAAACTTAAAAAGTTATTAAATAAAGTACCCCCTCCCTTTGAGCAAATTTGATGAAATTTTTGGTGTCACATCTCGGGCATATACATACTCTAAATACCCATTTTCAGGCTCGCACGGTTTATAGTTTTTGAGCTAGTCTGTTCACACACACACACACACACACACACACACACACACACACACACACACACACACACACACACACACACACACACACACACACACACACACACACACACACACACACACACACACACACACACACACACACACACACACACACACACACACACACACACACACACACACACTCACACACACACACACACACACACACACACACACACACACACAGACCATTTCGCGGGACTTGGTTATTTTGACTCAGGGGACCCCAAAACGTGTATTTCCGTTGAAAACCGGAAGTCGAAAATTTTCACGATCGCAATACTTCCACTTACTATATATTTCATATATAGGTAAGTGAAAGTAAAAATTATGACAAGCCCTTTTGCCCAAACATAAATGAAACATTTAAAACTAATATAGATGAACAAATTCGAATTTATACATTTCATCTTCAGTGAAAATCGATTTTTATTGTATAAATTATTTTTCCTATAGTATTCGTTCAATAAGTTTTACACGATTATATTGATACGCCCACTTATTTAATTGTAACACATCAATATTACCAGTTACTTCATTTTGGATTTTTTTTTTCTTCTGACAATGTAATAGATCTCAAAAATACGATAGCAAGATGATAAATATCACAAAATACTTAAAAGCAATAGAGGCTAGCAGACATTAGTACGAGGATAAATCGCGTGACTGAAAAAGCATAATAATAATAATAAATAATATTCATCATATTACATTTTAATCATGCTTAATTTTGATGGATAGTAAATAATACAATGCACATTATAATACGTTCTAATCTAAAGATGCCGTGTGTCCAATCGCTCTATGAAGAAAGCGGTTCAATATACTGCTTAGTAGATAATATTGATATTGATTATAGTTTTATAATACAACATGGAATTTGAACGAAAACACATAATAATTTTATTTTTTAGGTTCACTATTCGATACCATTTAGAGCTGTCAACAACCAATTCTAGCCATATAGATTTTGTTAGTGGTTAGCATAGCAGCCGACAATGCTAAAGGTCGCGGGTTCATGTCCTCGTTTGCCCTAGGGGAATACAAAATTCTAGACTATGCCGTCCATCGGATTGGACGTAAAATGGAGGTCCCGAGCCTGAGCGATGTCAGGAACACGTTAAAACATCCTTATCCTAATTATTCCTGGATATGCATGATTCAGGACTCCCACTGTAGCATCGTGCGATTAGCCTTAATAGCATAAAGTGACGTTACACAAACAATTTAACTACGGTGGGAAGGTAGAGATTTTCTCCATTTTAATTTATAAAACAAAATTTGAAACTTTGATATGTTTTTATTAAATAACTAAATCACAAGATAAACAGAATGATGGAGATTATGTCATAGTAAATTCAACAGAGAGGTGTTACACAGTACTTGATGATATAACCGGTAGACTTCTAAACCGGTTTCCGAGAACGTTCGTTGCCTTCCCACTGTTCCTTTAATATATGTGAGATATTAATTAATTTATTTGTCAATTATATAGACAGTTAAGGAAACCTCGGATACACAACAGAAATCTACATAATTATTTAGGACTGACTTACGTAATTTCTTCATATGAAGTGAGCTAAATGATTGATAAATTGGGTCAAAATGTTTGAAAATCCTTAGAGACTTAGAGCAACCAAGATGACAACACAATTCGCTTAAAAATTGCTTTTATATATTGAACTAGAAAGGTCACGGTTTGGTTACCCCCGTCCGTATTTGTCATAATGATTCAGTAGCTGTTATGTTTATAAAATATGCAGATTATATTACTTTCCATAATTGCAAGGTATAATTTTGTTACAATCAAATTTATTTTACAAGCTGAGCCGGCGAAACTTCCACCCTCTTAACTAAATATATGCGCGCGTGTGTGTTGTAATCATTGGCGTATCCAGGGGGGGGGGGGGCTGTGGGGGCTGCTGTCCCTCCCTTTAGAAAATTTTTCGTCATTTAAAAGGAAGCAAGTTAAAGAACAAATAATATGCAGAACAAGTAGAATTTTAGTTGTGGGAAAGGAACATAAAGATAAAAAAGCTGATTAGCAGATCCAAATGAAGGGCTGTAGGGTGAAGCCCCCCCCTCTTTAGGACTGCAGCCCCCTCTTTTACGATTGGCTGGATCCGCCCATGGTTGTAATAGGAATTTTGAGGTTCAGTCAATAATAAACAACTATATTATAGCGACGATTGGAGACTATATTGTTCTCATAATCATGCCAACGTTGCTGATGGATATTGCTGTATAAACTACATAGATGTATAGAAACTAACTCAACAGACAAGAAAACATATTCAATATATATATGCTGTTAAGGCGGTAGAAGGTTCGCCGGCTCAGCTAGTAAAACATATTTTATTGTTATAAAATTATAACTTGCAATTTTGAATAGTAAAATACGCTCCATGGCGGATGGGAAACATTTTAATCGTTCTAACGTGATCCTATTTTCAACAAACTTTGATTATAAAATTTTCGGAGCAGAGACGAATCGTACTAATCTAAAATTATAAAAATAAGTTAATTCACAAGGTTTACTAACTTATTCCTCATAAAATAGTAATATTCATTAGCCCCTGTATGCATAAATAGCTATTTTTACTTTCACTTCCTATATATGAAATATATAGTAAGTGGAAGTATTGCGATCGTGAAAAATTTCGACTTCCGGTTTTCAACGGAAATACATGTTTTGGGGCCCCCTGAGTCGAAATAACCAAGTCCCGCGAAATGGTCTGTGTGTATGTGTGTATGTGTGTGTGTGTGTGTGTGTGTGTGTGTGTGTGTGCGCGCGCGTGCGTGCGTGTGTGTGTGTGTGTGTGTGTGTGTGTGTGTGTGTGTGTGTGTGTGCGCGCGCGTGCGTGCGTGCGTGTGTGTGTGTGTGTGTGTGTGTGTGTGTGTGTGTGTGTGTGTGTGTGTGTGTGTGTGTGTGTGTGTGTGTGTGTGTGTGTGTGTGTGTGTGTGTGTGAACAGACTAGCTCAAAAGCTATAAACCGTGGGAACCTGAAATTGGGTATTTAGTGTAGGTATATACCCGCGATGTGACAGCGAAAATTTCATCAAAATTGCTCAAAGGGAGGGGGTACTTTATTTAATAACTTTTTCCGTTTTTTTCGATTTTCTCAAAAACGGCTTTAACGATTTTGATTAAACTGGGTATTTGATCTATTTATGTGCCTGAGATATGACTGTAAAAATTTTATCAAATTGATTAACCGGAGGGGGGACTTTACTTTATAAATTTTGTACCAATTTCACGTGCACATATTTTTTATTTACTCAAAAACGGCTTTAACGATTTTGAAGAAACTGGGTGTTTGATGTATGTATATACTAAATATGTAAAAGCCAACATTTCATCAAAATTGGTCCAACTCAGGGGGCACTTTATTTCATGACTTTTTTTCCAATTTTTACCTTTTTTTCGATTATCTCAAAAACGGCTTTAACGATTTTTATCAAATTCGTCATGTTTAATGAAAATTAGGTTTTCTTTAATATCAGATAAGCTTTATCATTATTAAAAATGTTCTGAGGGTTTTTTTTTTTTGGGGGGGGCTTTTTTGTTTGTTTGTTTCTTTCTTATAAAGTACCTTTGTTTTTGTTTACATGGAAAAATTAACTGTCTCTCGTTACGCCTAAAAATAAGAACTGGCTAAATATGAGATATGATAAAAATAAAGAAAACATAGAGGAGAAAAAAATTCAGTCAACTCATAAAACTCGTTGAGCCCACGCATGCGGAGTACCCCTTTAATAACTGACCATTGTTCATAATTAAAGCCGTTCTGTTCATTTGAGAAGTGGCAATTAACAAAACGCATTAATTTCTAATCTAAGTAAGTTAGTAAGTGAAAGTTGTGTGTTTCGAGAACGCACCAGATTTTTTTATTTTTATAAACGTAATATGTATAATATTTAGTAATTTTAGTTACCAATCCTAAATACCTTATCACAATTCTAACAATCGATAAGGTCTGATAACGTCATAACGACAAGGGCTACCAAAGTACTTCCAACGAAATTCAGAAGTTAAAATATCGATTAACAAATATTTGTTATAGATAAAGGGTCCGCAATATAACACAGTCCTGTCATTTTCCTAAAAGGGTTCATGGACATCTCTGAGAAATCAATTTTATTAATTGATGAAGAGTATTATATATTTTAGATGAAGGAAGAGTACTATTACATTTTATTCTCAGAAATAAAAATTGGTATTTTTTACATTTAAAAAATATTAGTTATGTTACAACAACACTTTGACCACTCTTTCGCCTGCGCAGTACTTTTCTAACATCCCATTGCTAATCCTTAATATCGTTTCTGGTTAATAATGTGTGAACAGACTAGCTCAAAAACGATAAAACCTACCAAACTAAACTTAGGTATTTGAGGTAGGCATATGCACGTGACTGTGGATAGTTTCAATTATAAAATAACTCATGAGATGAAAACGGATGGGGGGGGGGGCAAATAAAACAAAACTATATGTGCAATAACATAGTATATTGTGCCGACGTTTAGATCCGAGATTATAACTAATTCATCGGGATAATATATATATATATATATATATATATAATCTTTGACTATGTGACAATGCAAATCATAATACAACATGGCGTCTTATTTAATTTTTCCATTTATTTGTTATGAAAACTTAATTTAGTTACTATGGCAACAAATGATTTCCGTTAAATGATTATATTCTAATAAGCACTTAAAACACTTCAAAAATCTTTCGCATGCGCATTACACCTTACTTTTTTAGAATGGACTGTTCGTAAAGTACTGCTTATGCGAAAGACTTGTCAAAGTGTTGTTGGAACATAACTAATATTTTTTAAATGTAAAAATGCATCTATACCGATTTTTATTTCTAAGAATCTCAGCTTTCCAACGATATATTATACATAGAAATATATTCCTGCACTCATTAACTGAAATTGAAATTTTGATTTTGTGGGAATACTTTTCTTTATTTCTCCTGTATATGATTATCAAATTCATTCATATTTCATAATTAGCCATTTCTTATTAATAACCAAATAAACAAAATCGAAGGTACTTTATAGCATGAAAATATTCCTTCGCCATTTAAGCCCCATCAGAACATTTCCAATGATGATGAAACCTACCTGATATTAAAAAATTCTTGATTATCATTAAACATGAAGAAATTCATCAAAATCGTTGGAGCGGTTTTTGAGCAAATCGCAAAAAAAAAAAAAAAAAAAGCAACATAAAAATGTGATAAAATTCGTGAAGTTAAGTTCCCCCTCCGTTAAACTAATTTCGGTGAAATTTTTGCTGACGTTAAAAAAAACAAACCTACATACTGCTTTGGTTACAGGAAAATATTTTCCAATTGTCGAGTTTCTCCTGACAACGGTTATTTGAATTGTCCGATAGATAAATAACCGATAAATCAGTAATTTTTGGGTTATTTAAATAACTAATTATAAAAGCCGCTAGAATACTTGGCTTATCGGGTATCTCATGAATTTGACATGATTTTTTTCTATATATTTCCATTCGTTGTTATCTTGTTAACACTTAGTCCCGATTAAGTTGTTATAATCTCGAATCGAAGCGTCGGCACAGTATACTTTGTTATTGCACATATAGTGGCATATTATTAGAGGGATTGAATTTACGGAACTCCAAAGTATGCGAACTATTGGTTTTGGCATCCTTGGTTAAGGTTTTTGAAAACAGGTATAGAAGTTATATCATTCTTTTATAAATAATAATTAACCATAAAATCATAAAGGCCAAAGGTACATCGCTTAACTTCAAGGGTGTTTGTAAACTAAACTGATAAAAAAAAACAAAAAAAAAAAAAACAGGCTATTAAGCTGTCACGACATACGATTCGCGTGACTCCAAATGAGACAGTTAGACAAATTGAAGCTGATGTTTTTATTATCAAGACAAAACGAACTTATTAAATTTTCATTGTTTTAAGTCCTTTAGCTGAAATGAGAGAGAGCACGGGGTCAACTAGATGGTACTTTCTCATTTTATTAAGTGATATTGTCTTGAAATTATTTCTGTGCTTTCAAAGTAAAGTGGGTTAATCCGAAAATCTTAGTTTTGAGAAAAACTTGATTCAACACGTTGGGTTTTCGTAAATTAAATTTTTAAAAAGTTAATTTAGCACTTGACATAGTTGACAAAGAGCTGATTTTGCAAAATTTCTCAAGGTGCAAAACAAATTAAAATATTTTTTTTTGTTTGGACTTAATTACTTAATGAACTTTACGCCTCAAGCACTGATTTTTTAAATCTTCTTATCTATGAGGTTTATTCAGTATATGTAGAGTTATTATAAAAAATATTTTATTTTTATTTTTAACTGCATTGACAGCCAGACTTAAAAACCAGCTTCAATGCTGGAATCTAGTTCAAAACCCGGAGCCAGGGGACATTTAATAATACTCGGCATCAAACCCCCACCCACTCCCCTGGCCCGGGAAACCCTGTATAGCCTAACAGGCTAGGAAGGGGAGGACCAATAATAAAAAATAAAAAAAGTGCTGGTATCTATTATCATCATATATATTATTTGAAATTATATATATGATGATAATGCATCATAATATATATGATAATACATCCCTCGAAAAACAATTTATTTCTCAAGGCCTTTTTTTTTGTCGGTAGGCCATAACTTCTTTAATAATTCATCAATTTCATGAATGAGGCATCATTTTAAAGCTTTCCTTTACCACTACACCGGAAAAATATACAAATCACTCATTTGGCTTCGATTGCGAGTTATTTGCGTAAAACCGCGGTCTTAGTGAGAAAATGGTAGAGGTTTTTAAATGGTGTCAATCTTTTCAGGTTTTCAACGAGGACATTTTCGGTCATAAACATTTTTTCGATTGATCCCTCCGAGTTACAAACAAAAATATGCGATTTCAGTCAATAGAAACAGCGCACTCGCTTTCCGAGAGTATTTAAATATTCCGTCTTCTAACCTGATAATTAAGGAAAGGAATTTTGAAGTTTCAAAACATAAATAATCTACAATTTAAAGACATCTATTATTTACTTCAACACTCACCTATGCCCATGACGTGCTAAATACGCACTATACGATACTAAATATACAGTGTGTATTTTAATTAAGTGGGTTTTAGGTAAGTAGTTTAGAGTGCGAATGGTTCGCACGGGTCAGCTAGTAATCACTAAAAACAAAATTTTTTTTTATAAATCATAAAATAAAGTTTCATAAACAAAATAGTGAATATAAAAAAAAAAAAAAAAAAAAGTGAAAATAACCGAAGTTAAAAGGCGTCTTCAATTCAGACAGTATTTTAGAAATTAGTTGGAACTTCTTGACTTTCACCCCAAAAAATAAATAAAAAAACTGGTTCGTTTGACATTTGTAACAAGTATTAATGACGATGGGGAAAAAAAAAATTAACCGGGTCATTAGTTCCTTCGAGACATAACGAGATTTTATATAAATTTTTAAAACATTTCTCAAGAGCCTTTTTTCATGGGTATCTCTTCATAATCTTCATCAACATTTTTCGTATTATAAATTCATTAAATTTTATTAATTAATACAAAACGAATTAAAAAAAAAATCTGGTGCGTGCTAGCAACACACAACTTTCACTTACCAACTTACTTAGATTAGACATTAATGCGTTTTGTTAATTGCCACTTCTCAAATGAACAGAACGGCTTTAATTATGAACAATGGTCTGTCATTAAAGGCGTACTCCGCATGCGTGGGCTCAACGATTTTTATGAGTTGACCGAATATTTTTCTTTTTTTCTCCTCTTTGTGTTTTCTTTATTTTTATCATATCTCATATTTAGCCATTTCTTATTTTTAGGCGTAATGAGAGACAGTTAATTTTGCCATATAAACAAAAACAAGTGTACTTTAACAGGAAAACAAAAAAGACCCCGTCCCCGTTTAAGCCCCCTCAGAACATGTTAATAACTATAAAGCTTACCTGATATTAAAGAACACCTTATTTTCATTAAACATGGCGAATTTGATCGAAATCATTAAAGCCGTTTTTGAGATAGTCGAAAGAAAGGTATAAATTGGAAAACAAGTTATGAAATAAAGTGCCCCCTCCGGTTGATCAATTTCTATGAAATTTTGGCTATCATATCTTTGGCATATACATACATCAAATACCCAGTTTGATCAAAATCGTCAAAACCGTTTTTGAGTAAATAAAAAATCTGGTGCGTGCGCGCAACACACAACTTTCACTTACCAACTTACTTAGATTAGAAATTGACGTGTTTTGCTAAATATCATTTCCCAAAGTCACACATTTTTCTACATCCATATCCTATTTTTGTTAATCGTTAAAGCCGTTTTTGAGTAAATAAAAAAGCCCGTGAAAATGATACAAAATTTATTAAGTAAAGTCCCCCCTTCGGTTGATCAATTTTGATGAAATGTTCGCAATCACATATTTGGCATATACATACATCAAATACTCAGTTTGATCAAAATCTTTAAAGCCGTTTTTGAGTAAATAAAAAAAAAACACGTGAAGATTATAGAAAATTGATTGAGTAAGTAAAGTCCCCCCTCCGGTTAATCAATTTTGATGATATTTTTACAGTCATATCTCGGGCATATAAATACATCAAATACTCAGTTTAATCAAAATCGTTACTTTGGCAATGCAAGCATAATACTTCAAGTCGTCTGATTTTATAATTCTTTATGTAGTTGTTAAAAACTTCATTAAGTTACCATTAAATGAACAGAACGGCTTTAATTATGAACAATGCGTGTACTCCACATGCGTTGGCTCAACGTTTTTTATGAGTTGACTAAATATTTTTCTTTTTTTCTCCTCTTTGTGTTTTCTTTATTTTTATCATATCTCATATTTAGCTATTTCTTATTTTTAGGCACAATGAGAGACAGTTAATTTTGCCATATAAACAAAAACAAGTGTACTTTACAGGAAAACAAAAAAGCCCCCTCAGAACATGTTAATAACGATAAAGCATAAATGATATTAAAGAACAACGTATTTTCATTAAAGATGGCGAATTTGATCAAATCATATAAGCTGTTTTTGAGATAGTCGAAAGAAAGGTATAAATTGGAAAACAAGTTATGGAATAAAGTGCCCCCTCCGGTTGATCAATTTTGATGAAATTTTGGCTATCATATCTTTGGCATATACATACATCAGATACCCAGTTTGATCAAAATCGTTAAAACCGTTTTTGAGTAAATAAATAAATAAAAAAACACGTGAAAATGATACAAAATTTATTAAGTAAAGTCCCCCCTCCGGTTGATCAATTTTGATGAAATTTTAACAGTCATATCTCGGGTATATAAATAGATCAAATACTCAGTTTAATTAAAATCGTTAGAGCCGTTTTTGAGAAAATCGAAAAGAAACTTAAAAAGTTATTAAATAAAGTACCCCCTCCCTTTGAGCAATTTAGATGAAATTTTTGCTGTCACATCACAGGCATATACATACACTAAATAACCAATTTCAGGATCACACGGTTTATAGTTTTTGAGCTAGTCTGTTCACACACACACAGACCATTTCGCGGGACTTGGTTATTTGGACTCAGGGGACCCCAAAACGTGTATTTCCGTTGAAAACCGGAAGTCGAAATTTTTCACGATCGCAATACTTCCACTTACTATATACTTCATATATAGCTAAGTGAAAGTAACAACTTAAATTTATATAAAATAAAATAAAATAGCAGACCCGCGCGAAGAATTCGCACTCTACTTAAATCCCACTTAATTAAAATACACACCTTATATTTAATATCGTATAGTGCATATTCAATGTGTCATGGGCATAAGTGAAGGTTGAAGTAAAGAAGAGATGTGTTTAAATTGTAGATTTCCACACACACTAAGAGAAGCCATGAGTAACTTGTAATATAGAGAATAGGTGAGGTTAGAAGACGGAATATTTAAATACACATATCGGTTTCGTGGAGATTGCGATGATTCTATTGACTGAAATCACTTGTTTTTGCTTGCAACTCGGAAACGACGGGGACAATCGGAAAACTGTATATAACCAAAAATGTTCGGCTCGACTAACCGAAAAAAATGACACCTTCTAAAAAGCCCAGGGACCATTTTGACATTTTCGCTCAGAATTGCAGTTTTTCTCTTACAACTCGCCAACGAATGGGTTAATCGAAAAAATGTATACGATCGAAAATGTTCCTCTTGAAAACCTGAAAAGAGTGACACCATTTAGAAACCTCGACCAATTTTATTTTCTCGCAAAGACCACAGTTTTGCGCTAATTACTCGCATACGGAATGAGTGATTTGTACACAGAGAAGGGCAGTAGTTAACTACATTTGTAATTAACTACACAGACAACTACAAATAGTTTGTAGTTGGAAGCGCGCAACTACTATTTTTCAACTACCAGTTAAGTAGTTGTAATTTAAAACTACAGCTACAGTAGTTGAAAAAAGTAGTTGGGAATGGCAAATACAATAAGTAGTTGTAAATGTAGTTTTAGAGCGGCACCTACATTTGCTAAGCAACGTCTAATTAAATCACATGTTTTTGCTATTTTTAATTTGCGTTTAGATAAATACTCCATAGATAAATGGGCTCCATTATGGTTGATAATCTGTTTTAAAAGTAGAACAATACATATACGTAATACAAATTTTTTCCATGATTTCCGGCAGTCAATTATTTTTTTTAACCTTAGGTTCTAGATCAATCCCATGTTTTATATATTAGCTGAATTGTATTTGATATATTCCTTATCGATAATATTATATATCGATAATTAATCGTTATTAATAAAAGTAATTGTAGTTTCAGGCCCATAATTACAGTTGCTACTGCTAGTTGTAGTTCTAAAAATGCAACTACTTTTTTGAAACTACAGTAGTTGTAGTTGTGGTCCATCAACTACAAATTACAAAAGTAGTTGTAGTTTCAACAACTTCCTAACTACTGTGTCAGTAGTTTTGTAATTTGTAGTTCAACTTCTTTTTGCCCATCTCTGTTTGTACATATGTTTTTCCGGCGTAGCAGTTAAGGAAAGATTTAAAAAGATGCCTCGTTCATGAAATTTGATGAAGTATTAAGGAAGTCATGGCGTACCGACAAAAAAAAAAAGGCCTTTAGAAATAATATATGTGATAATTATAACCTTTAACTAAATAGGTGTTAGTTAAGGGTGTCATCAATTCAACTACGCGTATTGATGCGTAGTTGAATATACTTAATTATTGGAAGAAAGTAGCATTTAAATACAGTGTATTATTTATAAGAACCTGTTACAGTTATCTCCACAGTTTTTAGTATCTGTTATTATTGTGTTAGAAGATATTTACTAACTCGTGGACCACATTCCAGGCTCGGTCTGGAATGGTTATGTCGTAGTAGAAGCAATCATATGAGTCATAATGTTGTGTCTGTCTTATTCTTTATGGCGTTAGCTGTTGTTGTTTTCTTTTTAGAGATAATAAAATGATCTACTGTTATTACAGCCATCATCTTAAATAACGGTGTCAGCAAACTATTGTCATTTCAAAAAAACAAAAACAAACCAAGGTACACAAGCTTCTTTTCCTCTCTTTATTTGAATTCTTTTCTGTCAGCTATGGAAGACGATTCAATAATTAAATCAGTTGTTATCTATATATTACTTAAATCAATTCTACTAAAATAAATTATTTTCTATATTTATTAAGTGAATACATAGGGTGAACCGGACAGTTATTGACATCCTTAAGACTATTTCTGTGGTGAAATAAAAAAAAAAGTTTGTATGAAGGGATCAAATTGAAACTTCCTATAGCTCCTCTTTATCTATCCTTATAAAGACTTGGTAGTTGTAAGTACTTTTTCGGATTCCGGCACCCCATGTCAAATCTCGGGGCAAAACCTACATTACAATTATTCACCAATTGAATTATAATAATAATAATAATAATAATAATAGCCTTTTATTATGTACATTTAAGGAATAATACAAATCAGAAATTAACATACATTAAATGAACAATCATCTTCTTTGTACATAGGCATTCCCATATCATTGGTTTTAATAAGTAAAAATTATAATAAAGTCTTTGCTATTTATGGGAGTAATGGTCTACGCTGTCCCAGGTGACCAACCTATTGGGAAGCGGAGTTCGTAATCTCACCCCACTTGTCTCTCCAAGCTTGCCTGTCTCTTGCCAGTCTCCACCACATCGGACCAGCTAACTCCTTAAACCAGCCACTCCATCTCTTGGCTTGTCTTCCTCGCTTCCTCTTGAGATTGTAGGGTATCCAGAGGGTTGCATCTCTCGCCCAACTAGGGTCTTGCCTTCTTAATACATGTCCACCCCACTTCCATTTGAGAGTATTGATGTGATGGTTTATATCTTTCAAACCAGATTTCTGCTTGATAATGGTATTTTTGATTTTATCTTTTCTCCCGATATTTAGCATACTCCGTTCCACAGATCTTTGCCAGGTTGTTATTTTCTGTGTCTGGACTTTGGTTAAGGACCAGGTTCGACTGCCATAGGACACCACCGGAATAATGCAAGACTCAAAGATCTTCTTCTTCATTTCTGGCGGGAAATCATTTTTGAAGATGTTCCTCAGTGACCAATACTTTTTCCAGCCGAGTGCTATCCTTCTGCTCACTTCTTTTCCTCGTTTATCCGAGAAGCTGATTAGTTGGCCCAGATATATATAATCTTCGACATATTCAAGTAGATGACCATCTATTTCCACAGCTGCTTTATCCGCATTTGACATTACTTTAGTCTTTCCAAAGTTCGGAGATAGCCCTATTTCTTTGCATGCTCGTAATAAGTTTGTTAGCATTTTAATAATGTTTTCTGCAGAATGTGCCAACAGAACAATAACCAATTGAATTAGTGGAGACTAAAGATATTTTTTTAAGATAGGAAGGACAGTAATAGTCTCATCAAACTCTTATATTGTTTATTGATACATTTCAAGTTTTCGCCTGTTCAGGCATCATCAGAAAAATACATAATTTATTTATGGTAGAGCACCAGAAGTGAGACCAATCACTATAACAGTCCCATGGATAACCAGTTTCAGACTTTTATAAACATTATAAAAGATTGATGAGACTATTACTGGCCTTCCTATAATAAAAAACCTAAGTTACTAATAAACCTAACATCACACTAGCAGAAAAAGAAAGAGAAAAAAAGAAAAATGAAAAACAAAACAAATATTTTCCAATAATTTCCTAGCGTAGTCTGCAAGTTTTATGATAGAAGGCCGGGCGTAAATTGAGACGCAGCTTGATGAGGTAAGGTGAGGCTCAGGAAAGCAGGGATTAAGCCAACTCCAAGCAGGGGGTACGGAAGTTGGGACGCGGTTTTAATGGAAGTTTCGGACTTTTAAGGTAGAGTGGGTAAATGTGCAAGATGGCTGAGTTAAATGTAGACTCTTTAGTAGAGTCGGAATCAGATTCTCGAAGATTAATTAATAACAACATTATTTCAAGAAATAGTTCCTTAAAGTTATTATTAAAAGAAAGAGAAGACACACGGATAACTCATCTTCCAAGACGAATTTTCCAATTTTTAGATTCACTTACCTATATATTAAACATATAGTAAGGGAAAGTATTGCGGTGGTGAAAAATTTCGAATTCCGGTTTTCAACGGAAATACAAGTTTTGGTGTCCCCTTAATTCAAATAACCAAGTCCCGCGAAATGGTCTGTCAGACTAGCTCAAAACCTATAAGCCGTACAAAACTGAAATAGGGTATTTGGTGTATGTATATGCCAGCGATGTGACAGCGAAAAATTTCATCGAAATTGGTCAAACGTAGGGGGTACTTCATTTAAAGACTTTTGTCTAATTTTTACGTTTTTTCTCGATTTTCTCAAAAACGGCTCAAACGATTTTGATTAAACTCGGTATTGGGTATATGTATATGCCCGCGATGCGACAGCCGAAATTTCATTAAAATTGGTCAAACTGAGGGGGACACATTATTTAGTAAATGTTTTCTCATTTTAGGGGTTTTTTCCTCAAAAACGGCTTTAACGATTTGGATCAAACTTTATTTATGGTATTTGATGTATCTATAGACCCGCGATGTGTCAGCAAAAAATTCATCAAAATTGCTCAAGGGGAGGGGATACTTTATTTAATAACTTTTTAAGTTTTTTTCGATTTTCTCAAAAATGGCTCTAACGATTTTGATTAAACTGAGTATTTGATCTGTTTATATGCCCGAGATATGGCTGTAAAAAAATCATCAAAATTGATCAACCGGAGGGGGGACTTTACTTAATAAATTTTGTTTCATTTTCACGTGTTTTTTTTATTTACTCAAAAACGGTTTTAAGGATTTTGATCAAACTCGGTATTTGATGTATGTATATGCCTAAGATGCGATAGCCAACATTACATCAAAATTGGTCAAACGGAGCGGGCACTTTATTTCATAGTTTTTTCCAATTTTTACCTTTTTTTCGTTGATATCAAAAACGGCTCTAACGATTTTGATAAAACTCGGTATTGGGTATATGTATATGCCCTCTATGCGACAACCGCGTTTATATTTAATAAACCGTATTATAAAAATAAAAACTTTTATTTATCAATAAAAAAAATTATTTGACTTAAGCGAATAAATACGTGATGCTCAAACTTTTTATAATAAAATGTGTTGAGGAATGGCGTTTACATATTATCGAAACACGTCGATTCCTAATCTAAGTAAGTTCGTAAGTACAATTTGTGTGTTGCTCGCATCGCACCAGGTTTTTTTTTTTTTTATTTGATCTCTATTCATTTTTCTTCCATTTTTAACGTAACCTGCGCGGCGTAGTCAGTGACAAACCTACGAAGCTCACGGAGGCTCTGAAACTGCGTCACCACACCCTGCGGCTCAACTTACAAGTCTATAGATCACATATTTTCACCCTGCGTCACCTCACCATACGTCACCGAGCTGCGTCTCAACTTACGCCCGGTCTTATTGTTGAGATCCGACATTTCGGAAAAAACGAACAAGAGAACAGCGAAACATGCGTCAACTCATATCCGTTTGGGTCAATGAAATATCTCGTATAGATTTTCAGTGACATTTAGAAAGCCATAATCAAACAAAAATACATTTACAACCAACTGTCCGATAAGGTAGCGAATAATTTCCTATCCCCGACGTAGGATAACAACAAATAATAGGAAACATTGCTCCGTTCTCTAAGAACAAATAATGTCAGTAAATACTGAAAAAGAGAGATGAAATCTATATCAACAGGAAAACTCAGGCAGCAAAAAAAAAAATTATTTACAAAATGGTCCCTTACTTTGATAAAAAATCCAAACTTAGCCCAACGTTCAAGCTTATTATTTATAAATCCGTTGTTCGTTCATTAATAACCTAGGCCTCACCTGTATGGAGTTCAACCTGTAAAACCAACTATAAAAAACTTGAAAGAATACAGAACCTTTGTATCAGAATCATTAACAACTATCCCCGTTACACGAAAATATCTACCATGCTCAAAGACCTGGATCTACCCACAATCGAACAATTCATCCTATCACATACCTCCAAATATTTCAATAATATAATAGCCTCCACAAACCCATTACTACAAGAAATAGGAAACTATAACAAAAACTCACTCAAACGCTACACTTACAAACGAACCAAACATATATTATTAAACTAATCATTTCTGGTGTCTGTATTTCTTCCATGCTTATGTATTTATTTACTCCTTTATTAAGTTAATTCTGTTCATTTTTATTAACTTAAATATTTTTACTTTTAGTTTATTTTTATTTTGTGTGAGTTTTTTCTTATTTTTTCCTACTGTCTAACAAAAAATTATCCTTGTTTTTGTCTGTTATTACTAAATTATGATCAAATAAATTTAAATTGTTGACGTTAAGGATGGTATATCCTTTATAAATCAAGTATAAATTCCTATGTTTGTACGTTGTAAAATTTGATAATATATAAAAACATTTTTCTCTCCCTCTCTATATCAGAGTTGGGCAAAATTAAAATTAATTACATTGCCAATTACAATTACATTATAATTGTAATTGTAATGTAATTGTAATTCGTAGTTACCAATTAATTTGTAATCTAATTTTAATTTGCAATTAGAAATTACGAGTAATTTTGAAATGGAAACCTAAAAACCAAAATGTCAGAGGTAATGCTTGTTAGATTGCTATGGAAATTTGATAAAATGAAGAAGACGTACCTACAGTGGACACAGTTCCAGTAGTGGCCACTTGGACAATTAAATTTTGAAAATAAGGCATATAGGCTTTGAATCAGCTTCAAACTTAAAGTGGATGTACTGGATAGTAGTAGATACATTCACTCTAAGTTTGGAGCTGATTCAAAGACTAGTTAGTTGCCTTATTTTCAAAATTTAATTGTCCACTACTGGAACAATGTCCACTATAGATACGTTTACCTTATATAAAAAGAAAATACTCGAATTGTAATTGTTATAATTTAATTAATTACATTGGAATGAATTACAAGTATAAAATTAATTGTGAAATTACTTTGTAATTAATTAAATTGTAATGAATAACAAGTAGAAGAGTAATTGTGAAATTAATTACGTAATTCAATAAAAAAATAATTCATTACGCCCAACTCTGTCAATATCAACTTTTTAATTTTATTGTAATGTGGTGATTTAAACGTATGATTTAAAAGAGTTCTAGACTAGAGTTGGAACAATTACCAACTGTTAGAAAACGATTACCAACTGTAACTGGAACGAACCAACATGTTTGTGACTGTCCTAGTACCTGTTCGTGACTATAAAGATCGTATCATATGGTTATTTTTGTGTTATTGTGTCGTTACAAGCTTCTTATGCTCCAGTGGGGAGTGAGGAATTTTCAAAAACTTTTAAAAATTTAAGTTTTAATAAATGTTTTGTGTTTAGCGCGTTAAAAGTCCCACTGAAAGAGAATTTAAATTAACCAAACTCATTTCCTCTTTTAGAAAATTTAATGCTGATTAAGAAAATATCATCGTTTTTGTTTCTACGCTAAATATAAGTAGAGAAAACTGTAATTTTTCAGAAAACGTAAGATTTTAAAAATAAAAACAAAAAAAAATTCTATCTCCTCAACCGATTGAGATAGGAAACTCGTTTCTGCGCCATTCGACCCCGTTTAACATGCAGTATTACCCATTTTTTTTTACACTAGGTCTGGGACACCCAGTATACTATAAGTATACTGGGACATTGATTGATATTTATTTCCCAACAATGATAGCAAGAGCAATAACATCCTGGAGAAAGTTGATCGAACTGGTCTCTAAAGACCTATCATAAGACATTTAATCCACACTTTCGGATTAATTTAATACGGAGAGAAATACGAGCCCATGAAGACTAGCATTTTAAAGTAGGTACCTGAGTGCTCCGGTTTGATTCCGGTCAGTTATAATTTCCTCCGCTATAAATAGCGTTAAATTTCTATTATGTACGACTGATTCATACACGTTAAGAATACATGACCATGTTTATGAGATAAAATTAATAATATCTGAGGTTTATGTGGGAAATATGAATTAATGTGGGAGATACTTTGATGAAATTATCCTTGTTTGTTTGTTTTAACGTCACTTTATGCCACTAAGGCTAATGGGACGATGCTAGAGTGGTAGTCCTGGATTTTGCCAATCCAGGTTTAATTAGGATAGGGAACTTTAACGAGTACCTGGCATCGCACATGCCCGGAACTACCATTTTACGTCCCATCCGAGGGACGTCGGATATCACGGATTTCTTTCCCTTTAAACAATCCTAGGACCACCGCGGGACGTGAACCTGCGACCTTTAGTATCGTAGGTTGCCATGCTAACCATTATACCACAGGTGACCCCTGAAATTATCGTTATATATTATTGAAGAGGAAATGGTTGGGGTGCTATAAAAAATAAATAGCACTAATATTTAAGAATCAGAGGGCTCTTTGGCTGATGGTGTTTTTTTTTTTTTTTTTTTTTTTTTTGGGACTTCAAGGCTTCCTCTGAAGCCCTATACTGCCCATACTAACACCCATGGCACTGGTTGATACTTCTCCTACGAAAGAAAAGCACCACCCAGGGCGGGACTCGAACCCGCAGCTCCGGCATGGGAGTAGGCGCTTTACCGCACAGCCACACCGAGCCCCTGGCTGATGGTTTCACTGAAATTGTAACTTGTAACGATGCAGTAAACACGATTCGGTCTTCTGAGCCAAAATAACACTCCAGTTCATAGCTCCATATATTTAGTTTGAATAAGAACTATGTATCTAGAATGTTTCCGACAAGCGTAGAATATTCTTGAACCATCACGAACATGTACTACAACAGTTGGCAATTGTTCCAATAAATAGTTTAGAACTCTTTTAAATTATATGTTTTGTGTTTCACGTTACAATATACAATTGTTTTTCTACATTAAAAATATAAAGTAGTTTGATCTTTATTATTTTTAAAATTTATTACCACTTGGAATAAAAATACTCGGCATAAAAACTATTGTCGAATGTTGAGTAACCCGATTTATTCCTGTAAGCCTTTCACTTCCTAACCTATTAAATTCACTCTGTAGCGAACTGTTACAACTCCCACGCATATTAAACTGTAAAATATAAAGATATTGGATAACAAAAGTTTGCAAAGAACCTTATATTTATGAATGTGGAAGTAAATTCGTTATCAACATCCTCGAACCTAAAATTTAACTAGAGTTTTATAATCCATTGAACTAGAATGTTCTGTTCTACTGTTGAACGATTTCTAAAATAAAAAATGTTTTTTAAATAATAATTTAGGAGCATATAATTCTTTTTATTTTTTTACAGGTGGGACATAAGGGTACATAAGGATCCTCTTATAAACCAAGAGCCCGTGAGGAAAAAACAGGCGTTATCTAAAATTGTTAATAGCGATTTATATAAATTTTGGTGGATAGACGAAAAAAGAATGAGCCTGTAAGTCAGATTAACCTAAATTTAAAATGGAGGGCCCTAAATGGAAAGTTTAAAAATTGTAAAAGTTTTTTCTAATAACTTGATAACGAAAATAGATTTGGTCACTTAACCAAAACCTATGATCAAGAATCGGCAATTTCTGCTTTATTGTTGTAACTTTCTATGCTAAATACTATGCCACAGGTCACCACTATTGAGCTGTAGTTGAAAATATTATAATAAAGATTACAATGGTCAGTAACAATGAATTCTAAGTTAATATGATAAAATGCAGTATCCGAAATAAGTAGGGGAGAGCGGGGTTGGTTGGCATAGGGGGTAGGTTGGCCATTGGCTTATAGTTTCCGTCACACCTGTTGAGAAGGCCCCACCATTGTACCATGTGACCCGCACGACCTCGGGAGTCTTGTCCTGAGTTTTCAATCCGATGCTAACAGTATAGATAAGAGTGTGCTTCATTGATTGATTTTACAACATGTAAGTAAATTTTTATGTTTTCAGTAAAGTTGGTTTAAAGGCATGGAATAACATTTGACTCCGATTCTGTTCACATAGCCCCAAACTCCTTTGAAAAACCTAACCTTTCGAATAACCAGTTTCTTGATTGATTATTCTCCCTTGCCCTGGCAGCCATCTTTCATATGATCTCTCCTGTGGGGCTAGTTGGCTCTCTCTAACTTTTTTTTGACGCAGCAGCAATTCACAAAAGCAAGGTAAACATAATCAATGGTGAAACTACCAATTGTCCTGTTAATCAATTTTGATGAAATTTTAACAGTCATATCTCGGGCATATAAATACATCAAATACCCAGTTTGGTCAAAATCGTTAAAGCCGATTAAGAGTAAATAAAAAAAAACTTAAAAAGTTATTAAGTAAAGTACCCCCTCCCTTTGAGCAATTTTGATGAAATTTTTGCTGTCACATCGCGGGCATATACATACACTAAATACCCAATTTCAGATTCGCACGGTTTATAGTTTTTGAGCTAGTCTGTTCACACACACACACACCACACACACACACACACACACACACACACACACACAAACACACACACACACACACACAGACCATTTCGCGGGACTTGGTCATTTCGACTCAGGGGACCCCAAAACGTATATTTCCGTTGAAAACCGGAAGTCGAAATTTTTCACGATCGCAATACTTCCACTTACTATATATTTCATATATAGGTAAGTGAAAGTAAAAATCCAAGTCTGCCATTTCAAAGCGGTTGCCATCAAATTTTATAGGCGAACAAAATCGACATTTTCGATTTTTTTTTCAATTTTTCGCTAATAACTCGAAAACGATTTGTCGCAGAAGAAATTGTATTCTTTCTAAAATAAAAGGGCATTAAATTTCGCGTCGACTGAGGCTCCTCACAGTTAAAATCGGTTGAGTCTTTTGCCAAAACCGATTGTCAATTTAGCTACTTTAGCGGAAAAATGAATTACGCTCGTATTCAAACTCATGCAATTCGAAAACGTTTACTCCCAATAAAAACAATTTAAAAATTATAATAATAACATTTATGTTACCATGACAAGAGAAATAATTTTACGAATTTATATTTATTAAAAATAAAAGTTGGAAAGCATAAAACTCTGTGTAAAGCGAGATTCTTAGTTTTAATATTAGCCCACCCACACATATGCGTATAAATACTAAGTAAAACATGAAAGTATTCGTAGCGCTTACTTTTTCTGAAGCTAAAAGGCCTTGAAAAAATATTATATAAAACTAAATATTATCGTGGTAGGTTTGTGCTAAGCCAAATCGATCTTAAATTCAGACAAATAGAAGGAGGAGGATTTGTATTTGAAACCGAATTTAATTTCAAATTCACAAGAGGAATGAAAATTAAGATATCTTCTAATTCACTCTCTTAAACGTTTTTTTCAACCCATAATCGATTACTAAATTAATATCAGTCTCTGTACAGAGGCTGGGTGAGCCAAAAGAGGTTATCTTAAGGCCAGAGTAGATCCAATGCTGTTGTAATACTATAAATACTTTTTAGTCACAATGATATTCTTTTTTGAAAAAATTAAGAATATGAGAACAGTGAGTTCCAATCCGGAGTAAGAAGCATTAATTATATATTTTACGCAAAAAAATGTCATCTAAAACCTTGTCACGCCATGATAGCGATTATTTAAATATTCAACAATTCCTAATAAACGTAAATAATATTAATGATTCGATATGGACCTTTTATTTTGTTTTTTTTACTTTTTTATCTCATTGTATGATCAATAAATATTTAACTTAAGTGCATGCATCAGATTGCATTATAATTTTCACGAATGAGCCGGTCGCGAACGATGCAATGTGTGCGTTTAATCACTTACGTGATCATCATTTTTATTTGTTCGCAGCACGTAACGTATGGTAGGTACTTTAGCTGTACAGCGTTACTGTAATGCGAGTAAAAGATAGAGGAAAATTTATAGTAAAATAGTACAATACATATTATTATAATTATAGCAGATAAGATTTAAATTATTTAGAACAACTAAAAATTCTTTATTAGAGATGAGAGATAGTCAACTGTTCTTCAATTATGATAAGTTAAATGATGGTCAGGATTTTCAGTTTACAATGATTTTATTGTGGTAAGCCAACGTTTCGATCCAACATGTGGATCTTTATCAGGGCTAAAAGAAAACAAATATATGAGTATCTATGCTAGAGGGTGACAATAAATGGATACATTACAGAACTGATAATAATATAAAAGATGGTGTAACATGAATATTAAAATAAGTGGCTGGTTAACAAGATAAAATAGAATCTGATATTTACCTACTGAGTCCAGGTGGATACTAAGACTAAAGGTAAAAATAAGGTGATAGGTAGTGGTAGGGGGTTAGTTTGCCGACTTCAAAGGTTTATGACGGGGAAATCCAACGCTTTTGAAGTGAATGCACATGACAACTGAGTGGACAAAAATATTTAAAAACCAACAAAATAGATGGTGTTGTATACAAATAGTTGTGTTTGGACTCAATAATAACATAAAAATGAGATAATACATAATGTACCAATGCATAAAAATTTGGAAAATATACAGAAAGAAGCATACAATACAAAAAATAATAATAGTACAAGAGATACAGAGATAATTGCAGGTACCTATGAAATCAAAACTAGGATTTGAGGATGCGGAAGATGTTAGAATAAGTGGAGGAAATTATCTCTTTATCTGTTTTGTGATTTACCGGGTTATTTGTTTCTAGATGGATGAAAATGGATTCTGAGAGGAGACGTTTATCGTGATTAGATACAGAATGGTTGTGGGCAATGGCATGTTCTGCTAATTTAGATGTAGACGGATTACGCGTGGAAATACTGTATTTATGTTGATAAATACGTTTTTTTAAATAAATATCTTGTAAACCTCTTATTTTAGTATTCATGTATACACAATCTTTTATATTATTATCAGTTCTGTAATAATATCCATTTATTGTCACCCTCTAGCATAGCTACTCATATATTTGTTTTCTTTTAGCCCTGATGAAGATCCACAAGTTGGATCGAAACGTTGGCTTACCATAATAAAATCATTGTAAACTGAAAATCCTGACCATCATTTAACCTATCGTAAAAATTCTTTAGAACCAATAAGTATAAATTTTTTCGCAAATTTAATGACCCCAAAATACTGATTTTCAAATAAAAAATTTATGATTATGAAGTGGAAATGGTTGGAGGTGCGGAAAAAAAATAGCACTAATATGCAAGATCCACATATTTTATTTTTGTCAACGTTTCGACACCAATTTTTTTTTTTTTTTTTTTTTTTTTTTGGGGACTTCAAGGCTTCCAATGAAGCCCTATACTGCCCATACTAACACCCATGGCACTGGGTGACACTTCTCCTACGAAAGAAAAGCACCACCCAGGGCGGGACTCGAACCCGCAGGGCTGGCATAGGAGTACGAGGCTTTACCGCACAGCCACACCGGGCCCCTATATAAATTATTATTACCTATTACATAAAAATAAAATAAAAAAGAGATAAAAATCAACGCATCTTATCCGAGGTAATATGAAGTAATATTGAGCTGTAGGTTGTTTGTTTGTTTCAACGACACTTTATGCCACTAAGGCTAATCGGACGATGCTACAGTGGGAGTCCTAAATTTTGCCTATCCAGGTATAATTAGGATAAGGATCTTTAACGAGTACCTGACATCGTACAGGCTCGGGACCTCCATTTTACTTCCTATCCGAGGGACGGCATAGCTAAGGATTTTTTACTCTCATTAAATAATCCTAAGGCCACCGTGGGACGCGAACTCGCGACCTTTATTATTGAAGGTTGTCATGCTAACTACTACACCACAGGTGACCCCAGCAAAGCTTGGTATATAAGTTCGTTCCAAAATATTAACCTTGTATAAAAGCCTTTATATGAGGCAGTATACGTACTTTTTCGTAGTCGAATTTTTTCAAATATTTGAGGCTATCAAAGAAAAGAATAAGACATGTCTACCTATGATGAAGTCAAGGAGGATAGCCAGTTGTTGTTACTTCTAACGTAGAAGATTTTACAATAGATCTCTGCATACCCTTTTGAAAAATTTTAGTTGCACTTTTTACTTTCACTTAGGTACCTATATATGAAATATATAGTAAGTGGAAGTATTGCGATCGTGAAAAATTTCGACTTCCGGTTTTTACGAAAATACACGTTTTGGGGTCCCCTGAGTCCAATTAACCAAGTTCCGCGAAATGGTGTGTGTGTGAACAGACTAGCTCAAAAGCTATAAACCTTTCGAATCTGAAATTGGGTATTTAGTGTAAGTATATGCCCGGGATGTGACAGCAAATATTTCATCAAAATTGGTCAAACGGAGGGGGTACTTTATCTAATAACTTTTTACATTTTTTTTCGATTTTCTCTAAAACGGCTCTAACAATTTTGATGAAACTGAGTATTTGATCTATTAATATGCCCGAAATACAGCTGTAAAAATTTCATCAAAATTGATTAACCAGAGGGGGCACTTTACTTTATAAATGGCGTCTCATTTTCACGTGTTTTTTTTAATTTACTCAAAAACGGCTTTAACGATTTTGATCAAACTGGGTATTTGATGTATGTATTTGCCCACAATGTGAAAGTAAAAATGTCATCAAAATTGGTCAAACGGAGCGGGTACTTTATATAATGAATTTTGTCTAATTTTTACGTTTTTTCAATTTTATCCAGAACGGGTCAAACGATTATGATCAAATTCGTCATGTTTAATGAAATTAGGTGTTCTTTAATATCAGGTAAGCTTTATCATTATTAAAATGTTCTGAGGGGCCTTTTTTGTTTTCCTATAAAGCATCTTTATTTTTGTTTACATGGAGAAATTAACTGTCACTCATTACGCCTAAAAATAAGAAATGTCTAAATATTAAATATGAAAAAAAAATCAATTAAACATAAAGGGGAGAAAAAAAGAAAAATATTCCGTCAACTCATAAAAAACGTTGAGCCCACGCATGTGGAGTACACGCATTATTCATAATTGAAGCCGTTCTGTTCATTTAATGGTAACTTAATGAAGTTTTTAACAACTACATAGAGAATTATAAAATCAGACGACTTGGAGTATTGTGCTTGCATTGCTGAAGTATCACAAGTAAAAACTTTTATTCAATAATAAAAAAAAATTATTGTTTTTTTGTAGAGAAATAAAAACAAAAATAAGAAATGAATGTGGAAAATTTTGTGACTTTGAGAAGTGGCAATTGACAAAACAGGGAGTTGTAAGTGAAAGTTGTAGAGCGCACGCACCAGATTTTTTTTTTTGTTCTGGTGCATATATTCACTAGCATTGGCTATCTAGTAAGCAAGGCTCCTCTTATGATTAATCCCTATGTCGGTAATTCGAGATCGAATGGCGAAGTTATCAGATGGTTCAGGTTGGAGGACCTCGTCCTAACCGACCTTGGCTTCTTGTCTCTGCGGTGTGATAGTGTCAGGGCCTGTCAGGGGTGACATCTAGATATGCGATGTTGAGGGGAAGCTTCCTCTCGCATCTACTACCACATGGAGGGGCGCATTTTCTTACCAAAGGAGACAATAATAAAATAAAAAGTACTAGGTATTTCTGCGATTAACTCTAATACTCAACCCTTTCAGTTTGCTAATGCAATTGAACGAGTTTGACATCCGGGATTGCAGTAAAAAACTAAGTGAAATATAACCCCCTACATACTTTTTCATTTCACAATACAATCATCGAAGAATGGTGTAGAAACCGGAGAAATAAAATTAATCCCGACAAATCCTATAAAATCACATTTATTCTACGTCGTAAACCTATGACTTCCTGTTCTACGTTATCATAACACGCCACTTGACATTTCCGTTACAGAAGGAATCCACCAAGACAAATATTTCACTTTGAATTCTCATACAATACTGAAATCATCACTATCAATGCTACCTTTTTCATCCCAAAACATAAATTTTTAGTCCATTGTAATCGCCACTGGCGGTCGAAAAACGAAGCTATGTACGGTTCCAAAAATTTTAACCCGGTAAACAGGCTTTTAGACCAAGGAGTACTCCTTGGACTAAACAATTGGTTGGTGAGCACCATCGCTGGATAATAATTTTTGATTGACTGATTTCTCAACTGTTGATACCTGCGAAATGATGTCCTCTGGATTAAAAGAATTTTCGATAGTAACTCTCTCGTAATAGCCAGTCATAATTACTTATTTACTTGCGTAAACGAACGTATTAACGAATATCCAGAGTTGTGTAATAGTCAACTCTATTTCTTTAAGATAGCTAGATTAATAGACAGGATTTTTAGTTAAACATTTTAATATTTTGAAAAGTCAACTTTTCGATCGCTAAATGTGGATCTTCGACAGGACTTGTCGAGTTGATGAAGATCCAGGGGCAGGGATCGAAACGTTGGCTTTTCAAAATTACTTAGGGCTCAAACGTCTCACTTGGAATCCTCATACAAAACTGAAATTATCTTTTTCAGCGCTAACAACTACCTAATTGACAAATGCTCTACAATCCCATCCCCTCACTAAAGGCTCATTTATACGACAGTAATAAGACTTATTTGGATCGACTTTGGGAATCGAGCTATGGGACTCCACAAAACCTTCAAATTTCCCTCGAAGTCAATCTTTACAATCCAAAATCGATGACCTAATCTTCTAATTTTGTCACAAATAAAATCATCCACCAAGACCTACATGCCAATTGTCGCTGATTTGGCCGGATCCAGATACCAGACATTTCATTAAAAACTCCCGTCCCACTCGAACCCGAAATTAAAATTAAGCATTCGACTTTTTGGTTTCCAGTATTATTTACAAGGGGGGACGAACCCAGACCGGATGGCAGACAGGTATAAAGTCGCCTTTGATTGTTAAGGTATGAAATACAACTACCCTAGTTGAAAAGTATCCTTAGTAAATTACACTTATGAATACAAAGAAAATTGTTGAAATAGAAAACTTCCATCGTCTGCAGTCATTCCCTGAATATTATGTCAATGATGAAGATGCATTAAATTGGAATTGAAAAATTGCAAATAAACAGTTTAAAACACAAGGAATTCCTTAGTTTAAAACCTACAGTAAAATATTAACACTAACGGTTTTACAGTAGGCAAGAAATTTCAAAAGGCAGGTAAAGGTATATGTAGGTGATAAGATTGCCAAAACCACATTTTACAGTCATTATTATTTTACATACGATTTAGTAATGTATATTAACTGTGGATGGAATTTCAATGAAATAGATTTTTTTGGTAAAACAGGAAAAGAGGCTTAAGTAGTCAGGTGATTATTTTTTTAAACAATTATTATTAGTTCAGAGGGTTTTTAACCTACATCAGAAATATATTTTTAAAATACCATTTTACCAAATATGTTGCCAACTACCAAATTAAAAAATCTGGTGCGTGCGCACAACACACAACTTTAACTTACCAACTTACTTAGATTAGAAATAATTGCGTTTTGTTAATTGCCACTTCTCAAATAAACAGAACGGCTTTAATTATGAACAACGGTCTGTCATTAAAGGCGTACTCCGCATGCGTGGGCCCAACGAGTTTTATGAGTTGACTGATTATTTTTCTTTTTTTCTCCTCTTTATGTTTTCTTTATTTTTATCATATCTCATATTTAGCCATTTCTTATTTTGAGGCGTAACGAGTGACAGTTAATTTCTCCATATAAACAAAAACAAAGGTACTTTATAGGAAACAAACAAACAAAACATTAAATTCTGGCTGTCGTATATAACTAGAGGCACGTGTTAAACCTTTCAGTGCCTACTTTAAGATGAAGATAATAAATTTAAGGCGATAAATTAAATAAAATATTGAAAAATTACACAGTAGACAATTGGATAATTTCATTAACATAGACTTAATTTTTGAACGATATTTTTTAATAATATACTCTAAAAAGTAAAATATTTCTATATGAATGAATAAATGATTTATTGTTCAAGCAATTGTTTTTTACAATGAAGAATGGCACATACATGATAACTATCTTAATACTTTTACAATAATTAAATTAAAATAATAATATCTATTAATATTAAGATTACTTGTCATATTAAATTAGTTCTACAATAGTTTTTACTAAACATTTCACTAACGACGAAAAGTATCTTTAATTATTAACATAAAATAAATAAATAAATAAAAAAGATCTTTTCCATAATAAAAACAAACAAAATATCTTATAGTCGAGCAACAACACATAAATATAATACGTTTAGTAATAACATAAATGTACATATATATACATATATAATATAAATTTACAGATTACTAACTAATATAATGAATAAATACAATAAATAATATAATAAATGTTTTGCCAGATTGTTTTAATTAAGTATACAATGTTTTAATAAAGGAACAAATTGCATTTAATTTATCTATATTATCAATATGGAGAATATTTTCCAGAGAAAATAGATCATCGTTTATTGTGACATAGCTAAGCAAATACTTGTTTCTATAATACTATACATGTAAAATGAGCATTCTAATAACAGATGTTTTAATCCGTCCAATATTTCTATATAAATATATTAAAAAATTATTTTTATATTATTTGTTTTAAGGGCATGAATTTTTAGGAACTGTAAGTTTCTTGTAGAAACTTCCAGGGACGCTTATCAGAGAGATATTTTATCACGAGAGCTTACGCAATATTTACACTTTCGATTTGTGCTTCCTATCTCGTTGGGGTGGGTGAACATACATTGCGGCAACGGGAAAAATCGATTATCTTATTTCATTTTATCAGTATATGGAAGTATATGTATCGATATATTACATACTTGAACAGTAGTAAATTAAAGTGGATGCGAATTTGAATTGAAAATGTATATTACTAATAGTCAGAGGTTTAATCTTCAATTCCTACAAAATAATCCTAAATGATGATATTTTTGAATCTATGATTGAATAATCTATATAAATAAAGATGAAATATGGTGTGTTTGTTTGTTCTTTATAGAAATCCATACAGCTTGTCATAAATTCTCCAAATTTCGCTCAGTGGTTCTTTCATACCAGGTGCGAACACCTGTCCATAATAAAATTGCATAACTTCAGCCGATCTTCATCTGATATTCTTTATTGTTATAAAAATCGTAATGATCTCGCTTTACGTTTTTTACGAAATCGACCGTTTCATTAGAAAAACGCAATTCCCCAGGTGAAACCGGGATAAACAGCTATATAATATATGTAAATAAAGATGAAATTCTGTTTGTTCTTTATAAAAATCCATACCGTTTGTCCTAAATTCTCCAAATTTCGCTCAGTGGTTCTTTGACACCAGTCCATATTAAAATTGCATTACGTCAGCCAATCTCTGGGTATATTCTTTATTGTTATAAAAATCGTTTTGATCTCGCTTTACAATGGTTTTTAACGAAATCGAACGTTTCATTAGAAAAATGAAATTCCCCGGGAGAAAGCGGGATATACAGCTATAATCTATTTAAATAAAGATGAAATTCTGTTTGTTCTTTATAAAAATCCATACCGTTTGCCCTAAATTCTCCAAATTTCGCTCAGTGGTTCTTTGACACCAGTCCATATTAAAATTGCATAACTTCAGGGAATCTTCAGCTGATATTCTTTATTGTTATAAAAATCGTAATGATCTCGCTTTACGGTTTTTAACGAAATCGAACGTTTCATTAGAAAAATGAAATTCCCCGGGAGAAAGCGGGATATACAGCTATAGTCTATTTAAATAAAGATGAAATTCTGTTTGTTCTTTATAAAAATCCATAACGTTTGTCTTACATTCTCCAAATTTCGCGCAGCGGTTATTTGATACCAGGAGCGAACACCTGTCCATATTAAAATTGCATAACTTCAGCCAATCTCTGGGTATATTCTCTTTTGTTATAAAAATCGTTTTGATCTCGCTTTACATTGGTTTTTACGAAATCGACCGTTTGAGTCGATAAAGTCCCACTATATAGATTTAAAAAAAATGAAATTCTCCGGGTGAAACCGATATATACAGTTAGTAAGAAATAATTTTGAAATAACAAGATTTTATGTTGTCAAATAATTTGATCAAACCTTTAAAACACGCCATTAATAAACATAACATAACTGAAGAGGAGGGATTATTACAATACAAACAGCTTATCCTAAATTTGATCACACTACGATAATTCAAATCCCATGTAACATTGATCAAAATTCTATGTAACAAGCGTCTGTCGAGGCTCTCCGTAAAAATAAATAAAAAATATTATTCATAAAAGGCCAACCTTTTTATGTCATCGTCAAGGGGAAACACATGTTTTCAGCATCAGCATTTAACTGCAATTTACTTAGCTCCTTTTTTGAAATTGATTACGATTTACGTTATTTCAATGCGAATATAATGTACAAAATAATTTCTGGGAACGTAGTAACATTTATATGTGGACTGCCAACATTCAGTGTCGACTGGCACATTACTTTTTTAGTGTTAAGAGACGTTCACGATTTCCATGTTATAAATAAAAATAAATGTCGTTCTAGGGCATTTTAAGCATTCGACTTTTCAGTTCCCAGTATTATTTACAAGGGACGGACCCACAGCGGATGGCAGACAGGTACAAAGTTGCTTGGGATTGTTAAGGTATAAAATACAACTACCCTAGTTGAAAAGTATCCTTAGTAAATTACACAAAGTATACAAGTATACAAAGTACTATTTTAACAAATGGTTTTACTGTAGGGAAGGATTTTCTAACGGCAAAGAAAGGTACGGGTGATCAGATTGTCAAATCCACATTCTACAGCCCTAATATTTTACATACAATTTAATATTGTATGTTCACAGGGGATGGAATTTGATTAAGATTGATTTTCTGGCAAAACAAAAAAAGAGGCATAATTCATCTGATTATTTTTTTATACAATTATTATTAGTTCAGAGGTTTTTAACCTACATCAGAAAAATATCTTTAAAATACTATTTACTAGGATTAACCCTGTTTTGCGTATTCACGCCGCACAATTCAGCATAAAATAACACATCACAGCGTTTCAATTTCTAATAAGTATTAAAATTAATTATACGATACTTTGGTTCTACATGATGGCGAAAAGATAGGTTTTCGGTTTATTTACATACTCATTGGGTAAAAATTAATTATTAAATCAAAGATAGACAATTTTAATCTTTCAAAACTATGCCATTTGCAGAAAAAATGCCAAAATTGATCATTTTCATTAAGTAAAACCAAAAAAATAATTATCCTATCAAATCTTTATATTTTTTCTTAAAATTGCAGTTAGAGCCATTAGATCAAACCAACATAGGTATATAAGATGCGTAAAGTAACAAAAGATAAGGGATAAATAAAATAAACCAATTACAGTTGTAGATAATGATATTTATGCATTTACTAATACATAATATACCATTTTGTTTCTAATAACGTATTTTATATAAAACAAAGTTTGAAACTCTCTGAAAATAAAACTGAACACCTTCATTTTAATGATTAAAATATTCGATATTACGTCCTAGAACGTATTATTGTATGACGTCTATGTTTACATTCAATATTTACTCTTCTTCAGATAGGAAAACATTCATTGGAACATATGTGTAGATTCAATCGCATAATAAAATTATTTCACTTATTTGCTTCATAAGTTAAGCGTTTTAGTTACGTAAATAACATTAGGTCTTTACGAAATCGACCGTTACAGTCGAAAAAGTTGTCATTTTATAGATTTATGGATTTAAAAAATTAACTTCCCCGGGTGAAACCGGTATATACAGCTAGTATAAAATATATATAAAACATGTGGGGCGAAACACTCACGTGTTCGGAAGCCCGTAAGTTTCATATAAATAAAAAAAATAAATATCTGAGTTTGAATTTCATAAAAGGAAACCTGATATCTTGTAAACATTAATAAATGGATTTTTTTTTTTTTTTAAAGCGAGTTTGCTTAAAAAAAAGGCTTCAATTATTATAGGTTTTGAAACCATCGGCTACGACGATATGATGGTACCTTTCGATTAAGAGTAAGTGTGTGCCTAAATTAAGTGATAAATTTGAAATAATATTAGTACAGTTTGGAAGGGAAATTAACCGGGAACGTTTTGGGAAAATAGTGTTACGATATAGATTAATAGAGTACTTATAACTGACAACCATGTGTATAAATATACACAAATAATACCCAAAAGAAGACACAGCTGACACACTTGAGTATATATGAAGAGGGCACGCCACTAGAGAAGGTAAGTTTTTTTTCTCAAGGCAGCCTTCCTGTGGGGTGAGCGGAGTTGCAGAGGACCGAGCTAAAACTGTTCACGGTAAATTCAGACTTATCCAATTTTACAGCCGAGCATTCCTCGGGATCATCATACTTTAGCGCATTCCTCAACTCGGAGGTGTCTGAAAGATAGCCGTTATGAGGTATTAAGGTAGGGGAGTTGATGAGGTATTAAAACTTTTATGCAAAACGAAAATGGCGCAAGCAATTTATTTCTTTTGCTTAGCTATAAAATAAGCCACATTTATAACAAACTAGTTAAACCCTACCACGCCTTTGCTGTAGCTTTCTGTAATATTAACTTTAAGCATGGGCGTCACCAGCACCAAATTATTGAGGGGGGGGGGGCAGCTCAATATTTTCCTAGATAGGGTAGGTAGAAATTCGAGGGGCTAAAAGTTGAAATAACCCCTAAAACCAACTGTTGGGGCATTTAAATTCATCCTCCAACGCTGCATTTTAAAGGTATTTATAGTCTCTTAAAACTCGTCAATTTTAGCCTCAGTTAAACATCAAAATAGGGTATTGTTAAGGCTTAATGTTGAAGGAATAAATGCAATAATTTATAATACGATTTGCTTGTTTCTTTGTTTAGCGTCCCTATATGCTACTTAGGCTAATTGGGCGATTCTACAGTGGGAATCCTAAATTTTGCCAATCCAGGAGTACCTGACGTCGTACAGGCTCGGGACCTCCATTTTACGTCCCATCCGAGGGATGGCATTGCTTAGGATTTTTTACTCCCTTTAAAAACTCCTAGGGAAACCTCTACCATTAGTATTGTAGGTTGCCATGCTAACCACTACACCACAGGCGACCACATCGAAACTAGTACCACCTTAGCTACTAGGAGATAGTAAAATGTCTTCGATTAATCCAGGTCATTAATAAACTTTTGTCCCATACGATTTATCTTATTAGCTCGGGATCACCTTTACTGTAGTGGGTATGCGTGGAAACCTACAATATTAAAGGTAGGACGTAAAATAGACGTCCCGAGCCTGTACGATGTTCCTATTTAATTATACCTAGATAGGCAAAATTTAGGACTCCCACGGTAGCATCGTCCGATTAGCCTTAGTAGCACAAAGGGGGCGTTAAAGAAACATCTATACCTATCTTTTGAGTTTTTTTACGAAATCGACAGTTTCATTAGAAAAATGATATTCCCCGGGTGAAACCGAGATATACAGCTATAATCTAAGTAAATAAAGATGATATTCTGTTTGTTCTTTATAGAAATCCATACCGTTTGTCCTAAATTCTCCAAATTTCGCTACGTGGATCTGTGATACCAGGTGCGAACACCTGTCCGTATTAAAATTGCATAACTTCTGCCAATCTATGGGTATATATAATCATAGGGCCACAACGTGACGTCAACCCGCGACCTTTACTATTCTAGGTTGCCATGCTAACCATTACACCAAAGGTGATCCCGAGCTATATAGATGTTTATCGTATTGGAACTAAGTTTATTAATGACCTGGATTAATCGAAGATATTTTACTATCTTCTTGTAGCTAAGGTGGTACTAGTTTCGCTACACTATGTAAGGGCAAAGCCATATTAGGCACTAAAAAGGCCTATTTGGGGGTCCCCTATATGTCAGAGAAACCCCCAATATGTTTCTATGAAGAGCGAGCGTAGCGAGCGGGAGTCGAGATCTGGGATCTAAAGGTCTCATTACACGAACTTTACTTTCGAACACCACCCTAGGACAGCCTTCACGTCGACTGTTCGGGTGTTCTAGGTACTTCATCTGTTCGCCTGTGTTCGGGGGTAGCGCTAGTGTCACTTTTGATTTGTGTTTTCCCAAATGACAGGAGTTGTTTGTGATATTAGTATGCCGTTCTAATTCGTCTCCTATTTTTTTTATTTTTCAGATAATATAAAATATATTGATAATGGAGATTTTTTCTTCATCATAAGTTAGCGTTGGGTGCGTCAGCCATATTGGTTCGCTTATCGTCACGTTAAGTATAAATGGTTGATCGTTTAACGCCGGTACGGCAAGGTTCGGGGGTGAGGTTCGTAGAGTGTAAAGGCACCTTAATAAAGCTCATCACGGACCTTTTTAACTGATAAGTACGGGATCGGAGTAAGCTTATATTGCGATCGCATCACCTCCCGAAATATTTCAAGCTCAGAAGTACCATAGGGAAAGCTTTACTTACCGCTGTGTTGTTACATAACAATAATGGCTAGACATTACAGTACCAGCAGGTGATTAGTGCTAGTGGGACAACTTTTTGCAGCAGCTGCAGTCGACCTACAACAGTACTGTACGGTTAACTAACAACCATGCGGGTTCTCTCTCCGGAGACATATTATCCAGAGGATAATATGGTTACCTGTGCCAGGTAACCATCACAATGTCAGAGCTACAGTCCTTCCTAGTGATCTGGGTCTAACGTAATTGTCTCGTCCGCTTTTAAATTTACCAGGAACTGGAGCATTGGGTTAAACGTTTACAAGGAAACCGGGTTCAGTGTCAACTGTTTGAGAAAGTTCTTCAAGGCAAGGTAAAAAAGAGAATAAAAAAAAAAAACGGAAAAAGGGGGACTTCAACTTACATTAGATATAACGAAAAATTTCGTTTATCAAAAGAAATATTCTTCGAACAGAATTTTTTTTTCTGATATATACAGCTGTAAATTTTATATCTGAATTAGATATATATTTGTATACTTATTTATTTATTGGGTTATAAGACAGCGTAGCCAAGGAGTCTGGCCCAATCAATGTTAGTCAGAGTTAGTTAACAGATTAGAATAAAATTGAAGCAAAACAAAAAATTAAACAAATAAACCAATAAGCACTTTTTAAGAAGAAGATATGAGAGATACTCTAATATAAAAGAAATTAACTGACTACCGTAAGCTGGGTTAAACTAAATTTAACTATAGTTCAACTAAAAAAATAAACTTACAAATCTGAATAATTTTATGAATAAATGAATGAATGAATAATATTTATTTACACATTAATATATAATACAATTAAAAATTGAAAAAATATTAATGACAATGGCAATAGCCGTCTGTCAGAGTTAGCTGCCTTTGTTTTACAGAGTAATATTTTACAGACATAAGATGTAATATTTTACAATTTTACAATTTTACAATTTAGGGGATTCATATTTTACAGAAATCAGGGAGTAAAGGAAAAAAAAAATACATACATTAAATAAAATAAAAATAAAAATAAATAACAAGAAAATGAAAACTGTTTATACATCTGACAACCAGTTGTACCTTGATTTCCAAGCATGGCGAGCATAGCGTAATAAAGGGCGGGGGTCTTGTTGACCAGTTAGGTACAAAATAATTTCTCCCCTCGAGAGGTAAGGCTTCCCAAAATAAATAAGCCTCAATTCGGATAATATCCTACACCCCCCTAGAAAGTGATGTGTCTTCTCGGCAGTTGGGATTACAGAGTGAGCAAGTTTCAGAATCTCGATTTTTTTCTAACCATGGCCTGAAGTTCAAATATAAAAGTTCGCCCCTAAGGTTAAACAACCATCTTGCCTCTGAATAACTCAAATTATCAACGAAGTTTGCTGTTACGAATTCCCTGTAATCATTTACCAACAATCTGTATAGCTGAAACCGATCTGAAGAAATCGCTCGATTAAATTCTTTATTTTGGTAGGGAGCTACTCTTTTTGAAATCAGCTCGGCTAGCTGGTCCCGCCATGCAGGCAATTCATTCAAACGCCCATTAAAATCACAAGAATGTGATTGAGCTAAAGCGATCCAGTGGTTAAACCAGTACGTCCTTTTATCAATAACTGTGAGTGCAAGTTTCTTGCACCCTATCCGTTCCGCTACTACATACCGCCCTATCCGTTCCGTTACTACATATTATCTCGCCTAGGTATTTAAACTATATATTGTATTTTATCTGAAAAATAAAAAAAATAGGAGACGAATTACAAACTGTGCACTTGTGTATCACTCCTATCACTTGGCAAATCAAAAATGACCTTAGCGCTGCCCCGAACACAGATGAAGTACCTAGAATACCCGAAAAGTCTTCGTGAAGGTTGTTAGTGGGTAAAGTTCGTACAGTATAAAGGCACCTCAACACCTCATCTGCTAGGCAGTCTCTGTATTACTCTGGACTCAACAAGCCCTGATAAAGATCTACATGTAGGGATCTAAACGTTGAGTTTTCAAAATAAAAACTGTTTAACTGAAAATCCTGACTATTAAATATCCTATCGTAAAGAAAAACAGTTGACTATTACACACCTCTATAATACCTTTTCGATAATCTAATATCTTTTCTTATTTCAAAATCAAATCGATAAACAAAAATCGAGTTCAACTCTAGAATCATTTTTCAGAGAACCCATTTTTTATTTTAAAGTATTTTTACTCTGTTTTTTGTTTAATTCATTATCTTTTAATTAATTTTAACTTGATAAATAATTCCAATGTTTTTTTTAATAATGTATGAACTTTAAATTTTGTTTAATCTTCAAGTTTAAATTACATTTTCTAAAAAATGAACACCCTGGGTGTACGAGAATGTCATAAAATGTTTTTAAAGAATGTTGAAGCGTTAGAGAGTAATGTGTACTCGGCTGGTGAGAATCAACAGCTGACTGCTTGGTGAAGAGTCTTTTGTTTTTCTCTGAGCTTTGGCTCCAAGCGTCTTCGGCCAATCACAAACCCCCACGCACATAACACTAGATGAATGTTAATTGGCTACTAAATATCGATTGGTATGATATTCAATTTTAATAAACTTGATACATAATTAATACCTTAACAATAGTAAATAATTAAATTTAAAATTTATTTAAAAATAATTAATTAATTTAAAATAAAAAATGGGTTCCCTGAACAATTATAGATAGAAGAATTTTGAAAAAACAAAATCTTTTGAGTCACGTAATAGCACGGAATGGTGCTCATTCTCTTCTCCAGAATCACGGAAGCATTGTTGTAGGATCTCTAAACTAACGGGGGCAACGGAAGTTGAGGTGTAACAAAGGAAGTAACAATGGCTAAAAGGAGACCAATGGAAAAGATAACCTTGCTCGATTCTAACTGTGTAGAAATAAAACTTCCCAGAGTACTAAATGCCTAATGCTTTATTTCTAAAAGCTAATCTGTTATTATATATTATATATTAGGTATTATAAATACCTACTAAAATATTTATTATCGTAATTGAAAATTATTATAATAAAACGTTTTCAAATGGTGGTGTAGTGGGTAGCTTGGCAACCTAGAATACTAAAGGTCGCGGGTTCGCGTCCCGGGGTGGCCCTAGGATTTTTTATTGGGAGTAAAAAGTCCTGGGCTATGCCTGTGCAAGTCAGGTACTCGTTAAAGATCTCTATCCTAATTATACTTAGGCATGCAAAATTTAGGACTCCCACATGTAGCATCGTACGAATAGCCTTAGTTGCATAAAGGCGACGTTAAGCAAACAAACAAACGTTTTCAAAACTATTTAAAAATTAACATTGTTTTATATGATTATATCATAATCAATGACTACGAATTTATTTAATTTTTAGCTTTAGTTGTTCAGGGTCTTTTTCGTTTAATGCACAATTCGGTTATTAAAAAAAGTAACACGTGATTAATATAAAGTAAATATAATTGTTAATACAAATGATATGGTTTATTCCAATTTCCAAAATGAAGCAATATCTTCCAATATAACCTCAAAAAGGTCTTTCCCCATATTCCTTTGTCTCCACATAAATTCACAGAGATATGAATCCAACATTGTTCTTCTAGTTCCAGCTTCTATTTTATTTCTTCTTTTGGCCGCAGCCCATAACGATTCTATCGACTGTGTGTGCGCCCCAGTTGAAGGATCAACGAAATTTTCAGAATGGTTGACTGTATAATGCTTAAAATTATACCCTTCTATTCTTTCTATAGTGGAATAAGCTTTCCATTAATCTGATATAATGCTTCCTGGAAGAATACATTCTTTAATGCACGCTATTAAAGTATCTTTGTTCCTGTTGGGCACTGAATATATGAAAGATTGGTTCGTCTCCCTGCAAATACCAACAAAAACCCATTCGTTGGGATATATTCGTCCGACATTATGTTTCCTTCTTGTAAAACAGGACTCGTCAATTTCGACGGTCATACCATTTCCTCCTATTGTGATAGGTTTTTTAAGTAGCGAATCAGCACAAACCTCCCTCAAATAATTGTTCCAATTTGTTACTGTTTCTGCAGACATACTCAATTCGTCTTTACAAAATAACGTTGTTGTATATTTCTTGGTCCATGAGTAAATAAAAAGAATTGCATTATTCAGAGGATATTTTGAACCGTTGAACCACGTTCCTTCCCTGAGTCCTACTTCCAAAAGACAACTTGCATTGTGACACCGCCATCTGCACCGGTCATCTCTCTTGCGCAACTTCATAGAATGTCCATTCCGGCATAGTTTTTCTTTATGGATGAGGCCTTTTTCTTTTAAGAATGCAATGGTTCGGTCCAAATCTTTAAAATCTTCGTATAACCTGAACATAGCCATTATGAGGTTTTAAACGAAACTAAGAAATGTAGTCATATGTTCTACTGATATGGAGGTTGTAATTATATCACGTGTTACTTTTTTTAATAACAGTTACTTTTTTTAATAACCGAATTGTGCATTAAACGAAAAAGACCCGTTGTTCATATTTTCTAAGAGGGAGGCAGCTGCAATTTTAAGAAGTACACTTTCAAATTTTGATTGCCTTTAGATATTGATATGTTTTAGTATTTTTCTGAAAATCAAAATCTCTTTTTCTCTTCCTGTATTCTGATAAGAAGAAATGGTATATAACCTCAATATATAGCCAGAAAAATGCTAAAAGAAGGTCTAGAAGCTTATCTGAACTAATTCAAAAGCGACACTAGCGCTATCCCCGAACACAGAGGCGAATAGATGAAGTACCTGTTATGTGCGTCTTATTTAGATTCGCCGAACACTGTTCCTAACAGACCGATCGAGGGTAAAGTTAGCACAGTGTAAAGGCAGTGTAGAAGCAACGCCCCAACCTAACAACTTTCCCAAGAACGGATACTGAAAGAAGTGACCAAGCAGCCAGCGAGGTCGTTGGTGGGTACCTTACCTCCTTGAGAAAGAACAGTTTGCGCTGGCGGTTGTGGTTTGCCACAGCGAAATTACTTGCGCCGCGGCTGAATATTTTACGCAGTACTAACTACACACCTGTAAAATATTTAATTTACAGCTCTAAGATGTAAATAAAAGCTATAAGCACCTAGTGAGTAGCCCACTAACATGGCTAGGTGTATCTTAACCACCCGAAAACAGATAATCAATATATATTATAAAGAAAAGTTTACAATGTGCGTGCCGATAAGGCTAAAAACCGACTCAACGATAAAGAAAGTTTGTCAGCGTGTAGCCATATAACCCCTGACAGAGAAGATGGTTTCCGTTTTTCACTTAAGGGTGTACAATTGAAGAGAAAAAGACTGGAATTTTAAGAATGACATACGAATTTATGAATGAAAAATTTAGTTCGAGCTCCAGACTACCAGCGCTAGGGTGCGTTGCACTCAATGTTTATTGTTCATTCATGCAGTTCAGTTTGTAAAGGTTATATATTTTTCCAGCTATTCTTTATAAATTACAAAAAAATCGAGAGAAAATTAGTTTGTCCTTTGCTTCCAAAATAAAATAATGATTTTAAATCTCTGCAGCCAATTAGAAAACCGACTGGATTCCTTACAAAATCAATTTTCTCATAAGAAGGCTAATTGATCAACATATTACATTTAATCAGTATATAATATATACTTAAGTAAATTTAATGCAATATGAGTGAACGTTTCTTAGTAGTGCAGTGAGCGAATAAAAACAGACAAAAAAAAATCAAAAATCTGGTGCGTGCGCGCAACACACAACTTTCACTTACCAACTTACTTCGATTAGAAATTGACGTGTTTTGCTAAATATCATTTCCCAAAGTCACACATTTTTCTACATTCATATCTTATTTTTGGTAATCGTTAAAGCCGTTTTTGAGTAAATAAAAAAAACCCGTGAAAATGATACAAAATTTATTAAGTAAAGTCCCCCCTCCCGTAGATCAATTTTGATGAAATTTTTACAGTCATATCTCGGGCATATAAATACATCAAATACCAAGTTTGATCAAAATCGTTTGAGCCGTTTTTGAGAAAATCGAAAAAAACTTAAAAAGTTAATAAATAAAATACCCCCTCCCTTTGAGCAATTTTGATGAAATATTTGCTGTCACATCGCGAGCATATACCTACACTAAATATCAAATTTCAGGTTCCCACGGTTTATAGTTTTTGAGCTAGTCTGTTCACACACACACACACACACACACACACACACACACACAGAGAGAGACACACACACACAGACCATTTCGCGGGACTTGGTTATTTTGACTCAGGGGATCCCAAAACGTGTATTTCCGTTGAAAACCGGAAGTCGAAAATTTTCACGATCGCAATACTTCCACTTACTATATATTTCATATATAGGTAAGTGAAAGTAAAAAGAAATAAATTGACTGAAAAAAAATCGAAAGTAAAAAGTTTGAGGAGTGCTAATTTGTTTCTAAATTTCCTTTAATTTTAAAGTTTTTCTGTTATTAAAACTACCATACAACTAGCGAAGCGAAGCCGGGAACCCTAGCTTCTTTATAGAAATCCATACCGTTTGTCCTAAATTCTCCAAATTTCGCTCAGTGATTCTTTTATACCAGGTGCGAACGCCTGTCCATATTAAAATTGCATAAATTCAACCGATCTCTGGCTATATTATTTATTATTTTAAAAATCATGATGATCTTGCTTTACATTTTTTTTTTTTTTTTTTTTTTTACGAAATCGACCGTAAAATGAAATACCCCGGGAGAAACCGGGAAATACGGCGATTAATAAGTAGAAGTTCATCCTTTTTCTTAAGTGTGTAACTACATTGAGTTTTTCTATTAATTTTTTATATACCTCTATATTCGTGTTATAAACTTTTGAAAAATGTTTTAAATCAGACCGAAATATCAGTAACCATTAAATGATACATGGAGATATTTGATGTTTCATCTTAATATTACTTCCGTAATGTACTTATATATATATATATATATATATATATATATATATATATATATATATTTAAATTATTCCATAAAAGTAAATTTTTCAAATAGTTGAGTTAAGTATTAACAGATTTTAATAACGTTTCTGAAGTAACAACAAGAGATCTTGCCATTTTTTGCGAAATACTGCTTAGACATCCTGGAAGTCTTGTCCTTCAATGCGAAGGACAATGCACATCAATAGTCAAGAGGATGTCACAATTCTGTTGTTTGAATAGCTCTCAAATATTTTCATTTTTATTTCAGAGCAAAGCAATCTTAAATGATTTAGCAATATAAATGTAATTATTTGGATGAGTAATGTTTGAGGAAACATTATATCACAAGATATCCGTTTGTTTCTTATAAACTATAAGTGCACCGATACTATTGGGCCGATTATATTTTTATAATTAATAAAGTCGGAATATCAAAAAGCATTATAACGTGAAACAAATCATATTATTTAAAACAGGTATAGACTAAGTGTTGGAACAAACTGTTGTAATACGTGTTTGTAACTGTTCGAGTACCTTCTCTGCTTGTCGAGAACATTCCAGACAGTTCTATTTAAGACTAAATATAAGGAGTGGTGGACAGAATAGTTAGTCTTGCTCTGAAGATCGATCGTATGGTGTCATTACAGGTGCTTTTACAGTATTTATGTGTGTGTGTGTGTGTGTGTGTGTATATATATATATATATATATATATAATATAAAAAAAATTTATATAGGGTAAACCGTACAGTTATTGGCACCCTTAAGACTAAATTACCCTACTAAATGCATTTAAGTTAATGACCAGAGTTTTCCAAATTAGTCTAAGATTTCTGTTTACGGTTACTGTTTTGTTCGATATCGTGAGTTATGTAATAAGTGTTATGTAAATAATGTTTCAATTCCACCGAATAATTCCAGAAATCTTTACTCTAAAATATATTTATCAGGGTTTGAAATCGATAATTCTTTTTTCCAAAATATCATCTTATATTATTATTATTTCTCATTAAATCATTCCTGATTTATAAATAAAAATGTAAATCAATCTTTGATATTTATTAATTGGATTAAAAATAATGATCACTCACCGAGTGATACGGTATTAAATAAATAATAATGATTAAATTGACCTTTGTGCAAAATTGTATTAAAATTGGCAGTGTTTTAAATCAATTTTTGGATTATACGCATCTTGAAATGTTTTGTCAAATGTTTGAGGGTGGGGGGAGGGGTGTAAAAAAACGTATTCTTCGGAACATCACAATAATAAACTTAAAATTTATATTTCTGATTTATATTAAAGTATTAATCGAAAATTATTATTATTCTAAATCGAAAAAATTTAATTCAAAAATAATGATCAGTATATTATTTTTTTCACATTTGATCACTCTAAATAAAGATCATAAAATTATTTTTAATAATTCCAGATAAAAATTTTAACCGGATTTTATTTTTATTTTTATTTTAACAATTATCGATTTAAAACCCTTAAATTTATCTTCAAGTTTACATATATAAATATTAATATAAATGTTTTGATCTTGTATATAAAAGATTTCGCAATATGATAAGGAATACCTATTTTACCTCTGATCGCTCAATCACCTGTGTGTTTAATGAAATGGTTAAGTTTTTTTTTTCATTAAAAAACGATAAGAAACCAGTTAAATATTACTTCTTTAGTCATTTAATCGTCGAAATCTACGAGTGTTATATCTTGTAAGATAACACTAAAAGGTCAAATTGATAAAGATAATTTACCTCACGCCATCTGCCGACAAAGCAGAAAAAAAAATACTATCAAATTTCTAAAATATGATGTTAAACAAAAAAAAAACTAGCGATTTTGCGAACTAATATAAAATTTCGTAAAATTAACTTGGATGATTTTATAAATGAGATTATCATAATATACATAAATGATTTTTATATGAATTTAGTATTTTTCCTAGGTTTTTCTATCTCTATCAGATATTGGAAAAAATAACTATTAGATTTTTTTTTTTAATTTAGAACATTAGTACATTACTAAATTAGTTATCTTATTAATAAATATATTATTCAAACTTTGGTATATTATTAGAACTATTACTTTTTTTCTCTTTATCTTCCTCATATTCTACCTTACAAGATGGTTGTGTATTTTATATTTAATAAATACTCTATTAAACAGGCATAATACATATTTATCAGATTCAAAATTTTATAAAGTAACAAATTTTCATTTTTTTGACATATATTGAAATACCGTTAATTGGTAATTAATTTAATGGTAAGTAATTGAATTGAAACGAAATCGATTAAAAAAAAAAATAGGGTCTACAATAATCAAAAAGAATATTTCCTTATTCATTAAAAAAAGCGCCCCCCCCCCCCCTAGAACGGGAACATTGTTTCTTACTTCTACCTCCCGTAAGGGTGTTTTCCAAAGTTTAAAAACTTTATAAATTATTAACCTTATTTTACTTTCATTTACCTATATATGAAATATACATATAGCAAGGGAAAGTATTGCGATCGTGAAAAATTTAGATTTCCAGATAACAAAACTTATAATTCTTATGATAATGCTCAACATATTTTATATAATTATCAGTTTTGTAATGTATTCATTTGATTGTCATCTTCTAGCGTAGATACAACTAATATATTTGTTTTCTTTTAGCCCTGACGAAGATCCACGAGTGGGATAGAAACGTTGGCTTTTCAAAACGAAAAAGTTTTAACGGAAAATTCTGACAATCAATTAACCTATCATAATTTTATCAAGTTTACCCCTCCGATGCAGTCGTATCCAAGTCCTAAGAAGAAGAATGGCAGGATATAATAATATTCCACTCAGAGATGGTACTGTAAGAACAATCCAAGCCGGGCGCATTCATTGGCTTTCCCTTTGTCGGGGAGGGACCCACTTATATCATTCGCCTCTTGCGTAATCAATGAATCTACAATAGGGGCTTCAAAGCAATCATTACATGACACAGTTGGCAGTTAACATGGCATTACTATTGGAATGAGTCGAGTGAGAATATTTATTTACTTTTTAAAGCTTAGTATGCGTTTGGATATCTTGAAAGACAAAACCATAAATAAAAATCTGGTTTGATGCGCGCAACACACAACTTTCACTTACCAACTTACTTTGATTAGAAATTGGCGTGTTTTTTTAAATGCCATTTCTCAAAGTCACACATTTTTCAAATTCATTTACATATTGTTGTTTGTATTTGCTCTCTAAAGTACGCTACTTTTATTTTTATTATTAAATAAAAGTTTTTACTTGCGATAATTCGGCAATGCAAGCATAATCGTCCAAACCGCCTGATTTTATAATTCTCTAGTTGTTGAAAACTTCATTTAGATACCATGAAACAAATAATTTCCATTAAATGAACAGAACGGCTTTAATTATAAACAATGGTCTGTCATTAAAGGTGTACTGCACATGCGTGGGCTCAACGTGTTTTATGAGTTGGCGATATATTTTTCTTTTTTTCTGCTACATATGCTTACATGATTTTTTCCATATTTATTATTTAGCCTCTTCTTATTTTTAGGCGTAACGAGAGCCAGTTAATTTCTCTATATAAACAAAAACAAAGGTAATTTATAGGAAAACATAAAAGGTGCCTCACCATTTAAGCCCCCTAAGAACATTTTGATGATAATAAAGCTTACCTTATTAATGAAGACTTGATTTTCGTAAAACATGATGAATTTGATCAAAATCATTAGAGCCGTTTTGAGAAAATCGAAAAAAACCCTAAAAAAGTTGTGAAATAAAGTGCCCCCTCCGGTTGACCAATTTTGAAGAAACTTTTGCTGTCACATCGCGGGTATTTACGTACACCAAATACCCAATTTCAGGTTCGTACGGTTTATAGTTTTTGAGCTAGTCTGTTCACACACACACAGACCATTTCTCGGTACTTGGTTATTTGGACTCAGGGGACCCAAAAACCTATATTTCCATTGAAAACCGGAAGTCGAAATTTTTCACGATCGCAATACTTTCCCTTACTATACATTTCATATATAGGTAAGTGGATGCACTGCTGAGAGTGCGCCGTGATGTTGAGGAGAGGGCGGAGAGGTATGTTATGCTTCTACTCTTCGACATAACCTCCGCCTTCGACAGCGTTTGGTGGCCCAGCGTGCTCCAGCAGCTGCAGAGATTTGAAGCGCCCAGCAACTTGTATGGCTTGGTTAGAAGCTACCTGCAGGACAGGACATTAAAAATTCGTGGCAGCTTCTATGAGGTAGAAGAGACAGTGCAGCGGGGTTGCCCTCAGGGCTCTGTACTTGGTCCTGCCCTGTGGAAATTAGTCTTCGACGAATTGCTGGGCGTCCTGGAAAAAGAGCGGTTCCCCGCTACAGCTTACGTAGATGACCTGGCTGTTGTAGTAGCCTCAAATAGGGCCCGACTGAAAGATGAAGCAGCACGTTGCGCCAACCTGGTAGCAGGATGGTGTGAGAGGAAGAAATTGAGGATGGCAGGAGCCAAGACCCAAGCTATCCTCTTGAGAGGTAAAACAGACAGGGCTCACCCTATATCAATGAGTATACAGGGAACAAGAATAATTCCGAGTGAGGTTGTCACCTATCTTGGAATCAGGATAGGGAGGAATTTCAATGTGACGCCTCACTTGGACTATTTGAGAAGTAGGGTAAGCCTTGCCCTTAATGAGTCGCATAGGTGGCGCGTTTTGGGGCCTTAGATATCCAGCTACCATAGCCATTTATAATGCTGTGGTTGTTGGTATACTCCGATATGCTGCTCCTGCCTGGATTGGAGATCTCTCGCACCGACAGAAGAGCAGGTTGGCTACAATCCAACGGATGGCCCTGATTCGAGTGACCAGGTCATACAGAACTGTGTCTCACGAGGCGGTGCAGATCTTAGGAGGAGCTATTCCTCTCGACCTCCTCCTAAAAGAAGACCTACTTCGGTATAAAATTAAACGAGACGGCTTGGCGGATATCCCAGCAAACTTACGTGGAAGAATCTTTGCAGACCCCACCAAATGGAAGAAGATCCTTCGGGAGAACACTTCGGCAGAATGGAATCGACGGTGGGTGACGACCCCGAACGGGGCTACGCTAAGGAAATACTTCCCCACCGTCGAATCGCGGCTAGAGAAGACGTGGGTCCTCCCGGACTACTGGACTTCTCAGATTCTAACGGGACATGGAGGTTTTCGAGCGAAACTTCACAAGCACGGAATAAACATTGATCTTCTATGTCCCACTTGCGGGGTCCCAGAAACCGCTGAGCACGTCGTTATTGCCTGCACTGCCTATGAGCCACTAAGGGCCAAGCTGCTGAGAGAAACTGGGCTCTACACACTGTCGGAGAGCGACCTTCCTCAGCTGGTGTCTAAAGACAACTACCAGCACTTCATAAATTTTGTGTCCGGGTGGAAGGAAGCTGTGGGCCCAACCCACTTCACCTTGGGAAGAAGACATGCATCTCCAGTCAGGCCGCAGAACACAGCATGCGAAGAAGAGGGCAGTGTCTGATCTGAAAAATGTTAGACACTGAGCACCGACTATGAAGTAATGTGATCTACTAGCAGCAGTGGTATGTAATGCAGTCATGCTTATCATTCCACTGTTGCTAACACTCGTATTACCTTCAAGGTACGGTAGAGTGAGAAATAAAATAAAATATAGGTAAGTGAAAGTAAAAATCTGTACCACGACAACTTAGAACTCAGGTGTGGCACCTCAGATAATTTATGAAGATGAGATGGCATCAGCGTCCCTATAAAATTGCTTTTCTAATTTTGGAACGGTTCACAAAGAGATGGAACAAAAAATACTATAAAAGTGGAAAAGTACGCTAACTAGTTTTTCTATTATTTTTTAAAATTCGATATTTGATTTTTAAATCACTCGCTATTACATTAAATGTGCTTGCGCCACATTCTAGTGTTTTGCATTTCTTAAACTTAAAAATTGAAGGGTGAAAAATTTTTTGTATATAATAATATATAAATTGTTAAACAAAAGTAGCCGAATAAACCGTTCTTACGTGATCGACTGCCAACGGAACTGTATATAAACAAAAGTTTGTGAATCTTTTTGGCATTTTTTTTACATGTTGCTATTCGGGGCTGAGACGAATCTAAAAAATCGAAGCCGTTCTTGACTATGTACTTATAAATACTGCAGCTAATTACGACTTTGTTATATTTATGTAGATATGATTGTTATAATATTTACTTATATGCATGAAGTCCATATACTAATAAATATAAACTTCAAAAAAATTAATTGGATTAAAACTAAAATGTAGTGAAACAAAGAACCATTAAATATTTTCAAAGACAGAATAATTTTACCTTTATGTACATAAACCTGAGGAGAGACAATGTAACTTTTAAAGTTCTCGATACATACCTGAAACAAAAAAAAAAAAAAGGAAAAATTAAGATTACAATTAAGATTTGTTATATATATTAAAAATATATATAAGATTCATCATGAGATTATATAGAGCCTCTTTAGACATATTTAGGTGGAATTTCCTTCATAGATATATAGTACTACATAATATACAACAGACTGCAGCTACAGTTCATTTTTGTTAAAAATATTGCTTGGCACTATTTTGCCCCGACCCCTTCTAATGATATATTGAATTTATTATATCCAATATTATCATTATTATATTTAGAACTTTAAACACTAAACGCCTTAATAAAATTCCTAATTCTTTGGCAAATATGTCTCTACATGAACTATGCGCGGTCGATGCTGAAGTAACTGTGTTGCGTGCTTGATCAGACTTAGCTACCCCAACTGAAGTGGGTACCTGTAGCTTAATCAAGTAATCTTATAGCCACCTCTGAGAATACTATCATTCATTCAATAATATTAATTATTGTTTATATGTAATATGTTCATTGATGCATTTCATGAATAACACCAATAGAACATTAAATAAATAATAAAAATAAAGTAAAATCTTGATAAATGTCAAATTTGTCGGATTATGAAATATTTCGGATTACCGAGGGTCTGATGAAAAATTCAAAATGCGGAATAAAAAAAAGAAGCAAAGATAAAGTTGTGTTATTTATACGCATATATTTAAAATATTTTATTAACTAAATTAAAAAGCAATTGTTAATATAACATATGTAAATTACAAATTAAAATATATGTCGCGCAAGCCTTTCACTTAAGATGGATTTTAGAAACTCATCAATTATGTCCTAATTGTCACTATTTAAAAAAAACGCACCTATGGCACTCGAGCCGAAGGTGACACGTACGAAAATGTAATTATTTTCGTAATTTTCATTATATAAAGCTATTAAAAGAAAAAAAAATTGAAAAAAATTAAATGCGGTTATTCAGTCGTTAATTAACGCATTTTCTGCAAGTTGTATCCAATTCAAAGATACTCGCAGGAACCTCAAAACTTATTTAATATCTTATTTAATTATTTAATATCAAGTCGCTAAAATCCTCTTTGAAATCTTTGAGTGGGTGAATTCAGACAGTTCTGAAGTGCAGTTGATTGATTTTCTATCTAGTTATTCTATATCGAAACAAAAACATTTCGATTTGAGAAATGACACGGAAGTAATTGAAGATGATAGGTTATTGAACGTTTAAAAAAAAAAAAAATGCAGAATAACATTCCCGAAACTATTTGTAGTTTAAAGATATTGGTGATGTTAATTTATCAATTTCCTTAATTACGTATGCTCCTGAGTGATTATTTTCCGAAGTATGATGGTGTAAGATGGTTGACCGTAGATAGAATGAAGAGGAAATGGTAAAACTGTATAATATAGAGGAAATGGTACAACTGTATAAAATATGATAAATTAAGTTTCATAATTATATAATTAATTATGGATTTGAATATAATTTATAGGAAATTTAAAAAAAATAGGGGTCGGGGTTACTACAATTATGGACAGTGGGAACAATTTGCGACTCAATTGAAATGAATTATGATAAACGATTTATAATTTATTCTTTGATCAGCATAGGGCTTTCTTTCTTAATGAGAATAATAAAAAACATATATATATTAATTTTCATAACTTATATAATTACATAATTTTGTTAACTGGTAAATTTGTCCTACTCTGCGACGTAAAACAAAAGAATTGGAATCATAATTCTGTGCAATATAAGTTACATAGTTAGCATAGCAACCTACAACACTAAAGGTCGAGGGGTCGCACACAGGGGTATTTGACCCGAAAAGCTGGCCAAAACTATTTCCTTCCATTTTATTAATTCAAACGTCCTCAAAATGGCTTCTATATTTGTAATAGACATTACAAATGTGTTTTTAGCAGAAAAACATTAAGAAAAATACTCTAAGGAGAAAATTTTCATAAAATAAATTTTTACATAACTCCACCGACTGTGAAATAGGCATCCATGGTTTTACAATTTATGTTCATATTATTTTATCTTTATGCATTGCACCCATGAAATATGCTTGTAACTAATTAAAGATTTATTATCATTTATCTATTACTATTATTTTTAAAAAATTAAAATAGTGTAAAATAGGTGAATATAAAAAGTTATGGCGATAAAGAAAAAAATGTGTTTTCCTAATTCATTAAGAATTGTTCAATACCTCTTCGAAACACAACTTATATCCCAGGAAGAAACGCACCAACCTTTCTTAAAAATGCATATTAAATATAATTATTCATTATTCACTTTCCTCGACACTTAATGAACTTTCGGAATCACCACTATCGGTTAAGTTGGTTGGGGGAGACAACATTTCCAAAGTTTTTTAGAACCTTACAAAACCTGATACCTTTTTTCTTGAACTTCTCATACGAGTGATAACTGAATCTGATGTCAATATTAATCTATTTATTACATTCAGATTGCACTTTTTCCGGGAAAATTTTCTGATTTTATGTTCTCTATAAATCCGGAAATGGTTATTTCGGGTTTCCGCTGCTTCCTCAGATAAAATACCAATATAAAGCAGAGGACTTTTTATCACTTCAAAACCATCCCTTAAAATTTTGTGAACAGATGGTGTCATAGCATAACATTGATAAAGTTTCTCCGTATCCGTTGTAAATTTTAAAGTAACAAATGATTTTTCAGAGCGTCCACCAGATCTTGAGCTTTTGATTGATATTGTCCCACTTAGCCATTTCTTGTTTCTGTTTCAAAAACATTTCTTTTCCTTGAAGAAGCATTCTACGTCACTTGGAAATCATGCCTCAAAATGGATAATTTTGTTTTAGCTCTTTCACACGCTGTTAGGTTATTACAACATTTCCCAATGAGAAAAGACACCAAAAATTCCTTCTTTTTTTTTAAAAGCTAATGTTTTGACTTCAAAAATATGTCAAATAATTCTAGTCAGGTTACAGTTATTCTTTCTGAAGATCCTAAAATAGAAATAAATGAAAATATAACAAAATTGATTTTTTTTTATTATTTAATGAAATTGCCATTTTAGTAATAAAAAATTATAAGTCTCCGAACCGCAGCTATTCGCAGAATTTTTTTCAAGAAACATAATCTACGATAATTATAAATTATCATAAAAAATATTTCGTTGCCCAGAAATGCCCAGAAGTATAACTTTTTAACCTTCAAATTTAATTTTTAGCTCTAAGATATACCTACCAAAAACCAAAAAAAAATTGATACTAGTATTGAATACAAAAAAATTATAACTATCTGGATAACAAGTACAAACCTGGCCTGGAATTATCCATCATTTGATAATGCCAATACTTCAGTAAGAACAAAGAAAATTAATATATTTTGTAGATCAATATTTATGAGCACAGACGATCTAAAGGATAAGGTCAGATTTGAATTAGAATAGCCGCCGGATTAGGGGCCTGGAAGAGATAAAAATCATGTTACATGATCCAACAGGTCCTCTACTTGAACTTCCAGTCATTATTTAACAGAAATTTCAAATTTCAAAAAATGGGTTTTGGCCAACTTTTAGGGCCAAATACCCCTGTGTGGGTCGTGTCAGCGGTGGCCCAAGGATTTTTTAAAGTAAAGAGTAAAGAATTCTTGGCTATGCCATATAATGAAGATCCCGAGCCTGTACGATATCAGGTATTCGTTAAAGACCCCTATCCTAATTATAGCTGGAAACGCAAAATTTAGGACTAGCAATGTAGCATCGACCGATAATACTTGTATTAGAAGAATAAAACGCTTATAATTAACTGATCCATGAAATTCCTAATACAAATTTTACGTTTCTGCTATTTGGTTAAACTATTCTGTTAAAGTACAAGGGTCATTCAATAAGTAAAGAGACAAATTCTATAATTTTAAAACTATTCAATCAATGTGTACAATATTTTCAGGGGTGTTAGTTTTGGCAACCTTGGGATATGCTGTGATCAGCTGTTTCATCATTTTATGTCAACATAACCAGAGGAGTGGAAAAACACTCGCTCTCCTGTTCGCAAAAAAATCAAGGTTCAACTTACCACCGGTAAAGTGAAGCTGACCATTTTTCGGATCCAGTCTATTGCGATTTCCTTGAAGATGAGCGAACTATCAATAGCCAACCAATACTGTGAGATGCTAGAACACAAAGTTAGACCAGCTATCAGGAGCAAACGCCGTGGACTCTTGTCAAAAGGAGTCATTCTTCAGCACGATAACACCCGCCTTCATACAGCCCAGCTGACCCGTGATAAGCTTCAAGAATTGGGTTGGGAGGTCTTACCTCATCCTGCCTACAGTCCCGACCTCGGCCCAACTGATTTTTACCTGTTTGGACCACTCAAAGACGAGGAAGTTAAGGAAGCGGTGCAAAAGTGGCTTCGGGGTAAATCGAAAGAATTCTTCGCCAAGGGAATTAGGAAGCTGCAAGGAAGATGGGACAAGTGCATAATTGTGGGGGGGGGGGGATTGTGTTGAAAAATAGCCTTAATTTTGAAAGATTGAAATAAACCGTTTTTGAGCTATAGCCATTTCTCTCTTTACTTATTGAATGACCCTCGTAGTTGTTATTATCATAAAGATGATTTTTATTTTGAAATATATATTGCTATACTCCTGCTGGAGTTTTTATTCGTCTTTGAACAAAAAAAAAAAAAACTATTTTGGACCTGAAACAAGTACGAGTATGTCTGTTTTAGACAGATTACAAATAAATTTTGTTGTCCTGAATCCTTAATATAGAAATAATCTCTTAAAGCATACTTAAAACAGCGAGCTGTAGATGTGAGGCTTACACACTACACTACTGAATACGCCGAGGTTAGAGACCCCGGTTACGCCTGATGCAATCCTACAGTAGACATAACTGGAGTTCCGCATGGTTTTTTAACCATACAACGGTAAAATGATTGAATATGTACTACATATAGCAGTTATGAATGTTAATCACCAATTAATTAGTGATTATTTCTTATTTAGTACTAGCAGTATATGCCATATATACCGCGGTTCCATGCGGGGGAATTTAATTTTTCTAATAAACGTGAACAATTCTATAAACAAAAAACTCAAAAAAAAAAAAAAAAAAATAGTACTAATAGATTATTAATCCAAAGCTTTATGATATACTATATCTTTAGTTTTACCCTCTAGGTCATATATAATTAGGTCTTTAGATGAACCTACTCTAGAGCATGCAACCTAAAGCTGATCATGAGAAGAAATGGGGATTCCAAATTGATACCAGCTACCCTCAGTGATTGCCCTTAAGCTTTATTTATATTCAACGAAAATGCGACCCGAACTAGACGACCCGAATTATACTCCTTTGAAATCAAAGGGCATATCACAGGGGACAATGGGGATTTCAGGCATGGAAAGCCGTAAGGGCAGAAGGGGATGAGCAAGGAGGTGATAGATTTCAATTAACCATATTAACAGTCCGGATAGTTTTCATAAATCAATCAGGATCCAAACGTGAAAGAACAAAGAAGAAATCCAGTCGCAAAAAACAATGAGAAAAGCGTGGGTCAAGAAAAGTTTGTTAGGACAGAAAAGAGAGCCAGGAGCGAGAAGCGAGCAGCGGGGAGACGCGCACTCGTCGGCCAATAACTCGAAAAGTACTCGTTCAGCCTTAAAACTTGGACCCCGGTCCATTCCGGAGGAACGGCCTTAGCGGGCCTTGTTGGCCTCTTCAAAATTTATAAAATGAGACTTTTTTCGACTCAAATGGTCGATGTTGTAAAAAACCAATGTAAAGCAAGATCATAACAATTTTTATAATAATAAAGAATATACCCAGAGATTGGCTGAAGTTATGCAATTTTAACATGGACAGGTGTTCGCACCTGGTATGAAAGAACCACTGAGCGAAATTTGGAGAATTTAGGACAGACGGTATGGATTTCTATAAACAACAAACAAACAGAATTTCATCTTTATTTATATAGATTAGGAATCCTCTATTTCGATATGGAATCTATTTATTAATTATAAAAAAATCTCATTGATATTTATTATTTTTATAGAAACTCATTTCGGTAAAGCTAACCTGTCGGTAAGTTCGGTTTAACCAGCAAAGTACCTTCAGGCAAAATGGTTTGAACAATCGAGTTCAAGATCGTTTGAATATGGCCGATAATAATCGTAAGGCAGTCTAGGACCTTTGTTCTTTATCTACTCCAACCAGGCCATATCTGGCATATGTAAGGTCACTGAATAGATTTTCGTTCCAACAAGCACTATAAAATGGTTCTGGAACTCTTAAGCATGCGCATAATACACTTTTAATGTTTAGACCAGGGGTCGAAAATATAAGTTAACTTTTATTTCAAAAAAGTTTAATTTAAACTTTTTTTTTACTCTACTTGAGGCTTTTATTGAACATTAACTTTTCCATTACGAAAACTTTTTGATAAAGTTATAAATCATCAGGAATAAATTTTAAAGTAGCCCCCATTTTACACAGATATCTAATAACATTTCTTAGCTTATTTTCACTGATATGGGTTTTAATTTGTTCTTGCTGCACTTCACAATTCACTATTACAGTCTGTTTATTAACCTAAAATAGAAGAATAGTACTTATATATTTACATTAATATTTATAGTACAGTTCTGATTATTCATTATATTAAAACTTTTGTTTGGCATTGCCTTTTGATTAAAGGAATTATTTTCTAACATACTAACATACTGCTTATATTAGAATAAAGCACAGTATAGCTGCAGGTAACCTCCTTCAAACATGTATATTAATATATATTAGTAGCAGGTAAGGTTAGCACACCAAAAAGATTTTTCAGGCCTAGGCCGGAAAAGTACTACTTTACGGACTCAAACCGAGTATTGAAAACTCAGGTTTTTGATGCAGTATGATAAAAAAAAAAAAATTATTTGCAAATCATTTTTTTTTTTAGTTTTTGCGTTTGATTATCAGAATAAACATAAAAATTATTATTGCATTCATTTCTAAAACTTTTTTTGTGTTTGAGTTTAAATTTTGTTTATAAGCTGCTGTCACTCAGGATTAATGACCGAGCGAATCCTGAAATTCGAATATATTTTTACTGTGCATGATTCTTCTTTTCTATTGTTGAGATACTTCGTCTTTTAGGACCCTATAGCTACTCGTTTTGATTAAAAATCCAATAAAACCGCAAAATCGAAAATTTCTGACATACGACCTTTTGCAGTATCAACGACGATATGTGATTTAATGCGATGAATGATTAAATTAGGGATGTAATTTTTATTTTTTATTTTTTTTAAAGGACAAGTCGACCATTAAGGTCATTATCGTCCAGATCTTAAGGTAGTTTTTTGACAATTTAGATTAAAGGTCTGGCCACACATGTCCGCACCGTAGCAATAATACAGGTTATGTTCAGAATATTTTTAATTTAACTTACATATTACCTTTAGTTATGCCTAAAGTTCAAGCCACAGATGTCAGACACAGGCCACTTTAGGCATAACTAAAGGTAATATGTAAGTTAAATTAAAAATATTCTGAACATAACCTGTTTTATTGCTACGGTGCGGATCCGGTGCGGACATGTGTGGCCAGACCCTTATACTGGTTAACAATTTAGATTAATACTAGCTTTTTGACAATTTATATTGACACTGGTTACTTGGATACAATTTAGATTAAATGTTGAACTTATAATAATCTATTTTATTTTATTTTTCAGAAAATATTATCCTCACTATTTTAAGAAGATATTGCTATTGTTATATAATTTTTAAATAAGATTTATCAGTATTTTGGCCGTTAAAAAATGAAGTAAATTTGATATAGTAAAAGGTTACTTTCCCAGAAGTTCATACGTTTGTTGCGGCAGCCCATGTCCAAAACATTATTTACACTGCTTCTTAACCCACAAGCATCACTTATAGAGGGGGCTCTCCTTTTATTAAATATTCGTTTAATTTTAGTGGTGCGCAATTGTCACATGTTTTCTCTCAGAATATGATTAATTTTTTTTTTTTTTATTATTAGAAGGAAACATATTTAAATTTAATATTTATTTATTTATTTTATGGAATCGTTTTCATAAATGCTTGATACTAAAAATACTGAAATGGTGATTTAATACTAAAGATTTTATATTAGCTTCTATATGTTAAGCAAAGAAATAAATAATAAAAAAAAAATATTTTTTAGTTAAAAACTTATTCAAATAAAAATTGAATTCAGATACTGGACTGGAAGGATTTCTAGCTGTAAGCAATTGTGACATTCATAAAACCTTGAACCTTGGCGTTTCCGAGTTGGCGTGTACGGTAAAGGTGATTTGGATCAGTGAGCAATGATTTCCTCAGTAGTTTTTACTTACCTTTCAGAGAAATAATGGATCGAAACTGTGTTTCTATTTTACAAGGTTATGAATGAATGAGGTCTGTTGGTCAATGGTGTCGTTATTTAAAAAAAAAAAAAAAACAAGTATAACTCTTTAACTTCTCTACATAATTAGTACACATATATTTACATTTGAACACGCATCGCAAGCTAAAATAGAAACGAAGGTTGTACATCGATTTTTTTGTAAACAGTTATTTTGGTTTTTTTTTTTTTTTCGATTCATGGATGTTTACTCCAAATCGGAAGAAGTGGGTCTTTTTCGTTTAAAGCACGCCAACCAAATATGCAGGTACAAATATGAACATATGGTAACTACTACGTTACTATTTGCGATATCGTTACTTGGTTACGTAATACTCGGTTCTTTACAATTACAACATATGGCTAAAATATTTAGTTACGATTGTAAACATGGCTTTGTTTAGGTTACACGACCAATTCAAAGATTTAGATAAAACTGTAGATTTTCTTCAGGAAAAAGGTCTTCTTCATAAAGATAGGAAATGCCGCAATGGACATAACATGAAATTAAGCAAGAGAGAGAATAGATTCAGATGGAGATGTGATAGTAGATCCTGTCGTATGGAAATTGGCTTAAGAGAAGGAACGTGGTTTACTGGTTCTAAATTTCCATTAAATACTGCATTGATTTTCATTTATTCGTGGACAAAAAAGTACAAAAGCACCTTACTTTGTCAAGAAGAATTAAGTATGTCTGCGGAAACTGCAAAAAATTATTTAAGGGAAGTCTGCGCAGATTCCCTCATTAAAAAAAAAAGTCAAGATAAGAGGAAATGGGATGACAGTAGAAATCGACGAATCTAGCTTCACAAGAAGAAAATTATGTTGGAAGACATCTGAATTTTCGGAAGTTAGAATAAAGCGACAAATAAAATAATAATTATTAAATATCGTTACTTTTAAAATCATGTGTTGTGTTATTTGTAACAAGTATTAATCTTCAAATAGAAGAAAATTTGTGAACCTTCCTTCGTTATTTGTAACTGTAGATTCGGTTGCCGTGCTTCAAACGAAAAAGGCCCTAAAACTGCCCCGAAAATAGAATTTTAATGAATAAATGTCTGATTATATCGAATAATATCACATACATTTGGAATAAGAATGATAAAGACTACAATGCCACAATATTATTAGTAGAGATGAGAGATGGTCAACTGTTCTTCAATTACGATAGGTTAAATAATGATCAGGATTTTCAGTTACAATGATATTTATTATGGTAAGCCAACATTTCTCATTTTTATGTTATTATTCAGTCCAGACACAACTATTTGTATACAGTACCATATATTTTGTTAGTTTTAAATATTTTTGTTCACTCAGTTGTCATGTGCCTTCACTTCAAAAGCGTTGGATTTCCCCGCCATAAACCTTTGAAGTCGGCAAACTAACCCCCTACCACTACCTCTCACCTTACTACTTTCACTTACCTATATATGAAATATATAGTAAGTGGAAGTATTGCGATCGTGAAAATTTTCGACTTCCGGTTTTCAACGGAAATACACGTTTTGGGACCCCCTGAGTCGAAATAACCAAGTCCCGCGAAATGGTCTGTGTGTGTGTGTGTGTATGTGAACAGACTAGCTCAAAAACTATAAACCGTGGGAACCTGAAATTGGGTATTTAGTGTAGGTATATGCCCGCGATGTGACAGCAAAAATTTCATCAAAATTGCTGAAAGGGAGGGGGTACTTTATTTAATAACTTTTTACGTTTTTTTCGATTTTCTCAAAAACGGCTCTAACGATTTTGATTAAACTGAGTATTTGATCGATTTATATGCCCGAAATATGACTGTAAAAATTTCATCAAAATTGCTCAAAGGGAGGGGGTACTTTATTTAATAAATTTTGTATCATTTTCACGTGTTTTTTTTATTTACTCAAAAACGGTTTTAACGATTTTGATCAAACTTGGTATTTGATGTATTTATATGCCCGAGATGTGACTGTAAAAATTTCATCAAAATTGATCTACGGGAGGGGGGACTTTACTTAATAAATTTTGTACCATTTTCACATGTTTTTTTTTATTTACTCAAAAACGGTTTTAACGATTTTGATCAAACTTGGTATTTGATGTATTTATATGCCCGAGATATGACTGTAAACATTTCATCAAAATTGATCTACGGGAGGGGGGACTTTACTTAATAAATTTTGTATCATTTTCACAGGTTTTTTTATTTACTCAAAAACGGCTTTAACGATTAACAAAAATAAGATATGAATGTAGAAAAATGTGTGTCTTTGGGAAATCATTATTAGCAAAACACGTCAATTTCTAATCTAAGTAAGTTGGTAAGTGAAAGTTGTATGTTGCGCGCACGCATCAGATTTTTTTTATCTTTAGTCTTAGTATCCACCTGGACTCAGTAGGTAAATATCATATTCTATTTTATCTTGTTAACCAGCCTCTTATTTTAATATTTATGTATACACCATCTTTTATATTATTATCAGTTCTGTAATGTATCCATTAATTGTCACCCTCTAGCATAGATACTCATATATTTGTTTTCTTTTAGCCCTGATGAAGATCCACAAGTTGGATCGAAACGTTGGCTTACCATAATAAATATCATTGTAACTGAAAATCCTGACCATTATTTAACCTATCGTAATATTATTAGTAGTTCCTTTCGCCCTTAGTCGCAATTTATAATATTCCTTTATGGAGGGGGATGTTCGCGGTAACGCAGGTAGAGGGCTGTTTTTGAGTTTGAGTTGGTAACATTAGTACTAATGCAAAATACTACTAGAACACTACTACCAAGAACACTATTTGTGAACAAAAAATATTTTCTCTAGTTGCTGTTTGTAGGTGTATAATAAAATCGAGAATGCAGTAAAAACTTCACATGTGATCATCCAACAAAAAAAAAAAAAAAAAATAGGTATTTTCAGCACTAGTACCAAAATTGGTTGTTTTCGGTGCGCGGTCGAGTTTAACCTACCGAAATCAGACAAAGCACCGAAAACACACTTTTGGAACGTGTTATGATGCTTTCATCCTACTACTCATACTTGAGTACATTAAAAAACTTTTATATTTCATTATTAACTTACAGATACAAGAATATAAGAAATTAAATGGACACCTTATCTTTTTTTTTTTTTTTTTTTTTTTTTTTTTTTTTTTTTTTTTTAACATCTGTTTATTACCGAAATCTGTTGTATTCGCTTTCATGTAAAGCGCGGGATTTAGCTGGAAGTATTTCGTTTAAAGCTCCTTGGGCTTCCTCTTGAAAATCTTAAATTGACACCTTTTTTTTTTTTTTTTTTTTTTTTTTTTTATACCTCTGTTTATTAACCTAAAATAGAAGAAAAGTACTTATATATTTATACATTAATATTTATAGTACAATTCTGATTATTCATTATATTAAAACCTTTGTTTGGCATTCCCTTTTGGAATACCGATAACTTTTGTTTAAAGGAATTATTTTCAAGTTCTGGCTCATCTCTAAAAAGTTCAACAGTCCAAAAATCAAGCAAATAACTTCCTTCAAACACATGTTTATTAATATATAATAGCTTAGCTGCTGCTATAATTAGCGCACCAAAAAGATTTTCAGGAGTACTACTTATCGGACTCGGAGTATTGAAAACGCATGTTTTTGATGCAGTGTGATGAAAAAACAGTTTTTACTTTTATTCACTTATGTATGAAACATACAGTAAGGGAAAGTATTGCGTTCGGGAAAAATATCGAAAAATAACTGAATTTCAACGGAAATGCACGTTATGGATTTTGTTTGAACAGACAAGCTCAAAAACTATAAATCGTACGACCCTGAAAATGAGTATTTAGTTAATATACGAATGAATATAAGCCCACGATGTGACAGAAAAAATTTCATAAAAAATTCGTCAAACGCAGGGGGCACTTTATTTAATAAATTTTATCTAATTCTCACGTTTTTTCAATTTTCTCAAAACCGGCTCTAACGATTTTGATCAAACTCGTCATGTGACGGAATAAATCTCGACCTACCCACCATGGTTAGAATATACATATAATGTATATGTATATATAAGAATAGGTTGGTTACACCTGTAGAGTAACCCCCCGTATGCCATACATGGCCAGGTAGGGGTACCGAACAAAACAAAAAAAAAAAAGAATTATTTTAAAATTGTGGCTCATCTCTAAAAAGGTCAACAGTCCAAAATCAAGCAAATACTTTCCTTCAAACACATGTTTAATTATATATATTAGTACCAGGTAAAGTTACGCGCACTAAAAAGATTTTAAAGCCTAAGCCCGAAAAGTACTACTTATCCGCCACAAACCGAGTATTGAAAACACATGTTTTTGATGCAGTATGATGAAAAAAAAGTTTTTACTTTTATTCACTTATGTATCAAACATACAGTACGGGAAAGTATTGCGTTTGGGAAAAATATCGATCGGTTTTCAACGGAAATGCACGTTATGGTTTTTGTTTGAACATGAATGCTCAAAAAATATAAACCATACGAACCTGGAAATGAGTACATAAAAAATTGGTCAAACGCTGGGACACTTTAATAAATTTTATCTAAGTCTTACGATTTTTTTCTTTTTTCAATTTTCTCAAAAACGGCGCTAACGATTTTGATCAAACTCGTCATGTGACGGAATAAATCTCGACCCGACCTACCCACCGTGGTTAGAATATACATATAATGTATATGTATATATAAGAATAGGTTGGTTACACCTGTAGATATATATATATATATATATATATATATATATATGCCCGTATGCCATACATGGCCAGGTAGGGGTACCGAAAAAAAAAAAAAAAAACACGTCATGTTTTATGAGAGGCAATTATTCTTTAATCAATATATATTATAAAGCAAAGTGTACAATGTGCGTGCCGATAAGGCTCAAAAACGACTCAACGTACGTTTAAGAAAGTTATGTCAGCGTGTTGCTATATAACCCCTAACGGAGAAGAAGGTTTCCGTTTTTCTCTTAAGGGTGTAAAATTGAAGAGAAAAGGACTGGAATTTTAAGCCTCTCGCAACATGTAATTAGCCTACCTGTGAATGACATACCAGTTTATGAATGGAAAATTTAGTTCGAGCTTCAGACTACCAGGAAGCGCTAGGGTGCGTTTCACTCAATGTTTATTGTTCATTCATTCCGTTCGGTTTGTAAAGGTTAGGTATATATTTTTTCAGCTGTCATCATCAATCAATCAAAACAATGATTTTACATATCTGCAATCAATTAGAAAACCGACTGGATACCTTACAAAATTAATTTTCTCATAAGAAGGTTAATTGAGTAACACATTACATTTAATCAATATATAACATATACCTAAGTAAATTTAATGCAATATGAGTGAACATTTTTTAGTCGTACAGTGAGCGAATAAAAACAGACATAAAACAAAAAAGAAGATCTGAATTGACTGATTATAAATCGAAAATAAAAAGTTTGAAGTGTTCTTATTGTATGTAATTATGAAAAATGGTTTTATTACTATGTACGATGAGCATTCCAGTTGACAAAATGACTAACTCCAATTACAGCATTTTTTTAATAAGATTTTATCATCCCACCATAGTTCAGGATAAAAAGAAATATGATGAAAAAATTGTGCCCTCGTGCTATTTTGGTTTTCACTTTGTAATAGTAGGTGCAGAGTCCGGCCAAATTACGGGGGGGGGGGGGGGATATCTTAAGGGAGGTTGAACTGGAAGAAAGGTCTTAAAAAAAAAGTTTCTATGAATTTTCGGTAAACTTCTGGATCTAATAGGACCATCACAGTAGTCGGCGCTTAAGTTGAACTTGAAATATAGTTTTTTTTAACTAATAGATTTTTCAACTATAATCTAATGACTTATTATCTGCTGACTGCTTGGAATGGGCTTATAAGATTCAGAATCACAGAAACGATCAAAAACGATGCAATACTTGACAAAGTTGAGCAAAATTATTTGTTCATTCACATTTTCAACCCCCTATAAAGTATATAGGTATATCCTTATTTGGGCGGATTCTGCAGATTTCGAATCTTAATATTGATAACATGTTAAAAGTTTCAAGAGAGTGTTAATTTTGTTCTATATTTCCTTTAATTTTAAAGTTTTTTCTGTTATTAAAACTACCACACAACTACCGGAGCGAAGCCGGGCACCCTAGCTAGTATTTAATATCGTCATTAAAATGTTCTGAGGGAGCTTAAATGAGGAAGGGGCCTTTTTTTGTTTTCCTATAAAGTACCTTTAGTTTTTTTATATGGTTTTATATGGTAGTTATATGGAGAAATTAACTTTAATCTCGTTATGCCTAAAAATATGAAATGGCTAAATGTAACTGAAAGTTGAGTGTTGAGCTCATCGCATCAGATTTTTGGGGTTCTCACCATCTTCTTGTCAGCGTGCGATATAAATGTCAGTGGGAAATGCAAATGTTTTAATACCATTTAATCTTATTAAAATTAAGAAACTAACGTTACTATAGTCATTGTAATTTATACCTAAATATTTTTATGAATATTTTTTTTTTTGTTAATACATGTCAGATTGAAATATTATTAGTCATTGCATTAGTATTAGTCATTGCATAAAACGGATAGGAGATCAATGTCCAAACCCACGCAAAGCCATTGACCTGGGTAGGCCACGATATTTTCATTGTTCCTTAAGGTTACGGGTTATTTTATTTAAGAATATTTCCGTTATATAAAATTTTTTTATAAAATATAATATAATTTACAATATATCCAATTGTCATTTGAAATTTCGTAAAAACAGTGAAAATCAAAATGTTAGGATAAAAAATAGAAATATATTTTTTTAAATTAAATGAACATTTGTAAATTTGTAAAAATTTATATAATATAATTTACAATATATCCAATTGTCATTTGAAATTTCGTAAAAACAGTGAAAATCAAAATGTTAGGATAAAAAATAGAAATATATTTTTTTAAATTAAATGAACATTTGTAAATTTGTAAAAATTTAGTTCGGTCCACCATTAATCCGGTAGAGGTTGGTTCTTGGTTATCTATATGAATTTAAGATATACATATCTCAAATGTACAATTTTTCTTTTTGTGATATTTTATTTAGGAAGCCTGTCACCAGGTAAAAAATAACAATTCTAGCTGGATTCATAATTTTGAAATAAACTTAGAAGTCAAAAACCCTAGCGGATCTAAACCTAAACAAAAAACAACTTTTTAACCTTATTATTTGCAATGATTTTATTCAATTTTTATTTCATTCTTAGATCTACATCTTTGTGTCGGTTCCAAATATACTGGAAACAGAATATGATAATCATTGTACCACAATAACTTTTTTCCCCTCTCTTTAGCATTTTAAAGTGATAAATTCGATGAAGTTCTTTTAAGGCAATCTCGGAGAGCCATCGCCATTTACGGCTATCATACTACTCGTATATTGAGGAGATAGTGTTTATTCCTTTTTTATCTTCCCACCTTCGCCTTTCTTCCTACTCAACCATAAAAATACTTAGCATCAAATCAGGTTTAACTTTTTTACAATCTGTGATAATTTCACTCGTGAATGGGTTCCAGGTGACGATTGTTCAGCCACCATCGCTATTCACAAGTGAATTTTATAAATCCTAAGACTTAATATTTTATATATTTAATAAACGGATACTAATGCAATACTAAAAGATTCCATTTCTTATTAAAAGCGGTTCCAAACGATCCTTTTTTGATCAGTTCTGAAAAATTGTTGAAAATGGATGGTTATTTATAATTGTTTTGTTTTGTGGTATAAATATATAATTGTTTTGAAACCAAACGCCTCATTCCTTTGATGATCTTTATGTCCCAGTTATTTCTTGGTCTTCCGTGCTGAGCAATTTTAAGTCAAAATAAAAATAAAAAAGTGATGGAAATTGCACTGTCAGGGTCTACCAACGGGGACACCATGTAACATAAATGAACGGCACCTCTCTCGAATTAAAGAAGTTTTGCTTGTGGCAGGCAGTTCGCGAGTTAATAATAGATAAATAATAAAAATTGTAAAAAGTAAGTTATAGTGACTGAACTAGTCATTGTTCAGGCAATGAGTTGCAGAGCTAGAAGTCCCGTGGTCGAATCTTGCTTGGCAAAATATCTTTAACCCTTTGCACTCGAGGTCTTAGAAGCGGAGCCATTTAATTTTTTTCTTCAAACTCGAGAGCTCCGCTACGGAGACAATGCAAATAATTTTCAGTTTTTAACATATAAGGACATAAACAAATCGTAAAAACTATTTATAGGATATTTCGCTTTTAGTGATAAATGATGGTCGCGGCTCGCGGTATTTTTCATCATTTTTATAGTAAGTTAATCATTTAACATCGGCTATATTTTGTGGTTTTAATTCATCTTTTATTTTCTCAATCGTACAATAATTTAATTCGGGGCACCAATTAATCCCTTTACCTTGATTTAGTTTAGCATGTGCTTCTACTTTAACTTTGAAAGTTATTAAGTAGATTTTCACATTTTAGAAGCTTTTCGGGTTGGATATCTGAGACAACTTCAACTAAAAGGGCCACATCTCGTAATTTTTCAACTGTTTTTACTTCAATTAGATTTTGTAGGTTTTTATATATATAAGGAAAGGCGAAATCTTTGTGAAATTGAAGGGATTTCCATCGTTATCCGCTCCGGTTCTCTTAATTATCAAAAAAAATTTATAAAAAAATATATAAAATTTAAAAAAAATAATTTTTCAATTAATATAAAATTATAAAAAAATATTAAACTTAAAAAAATTAATTTTGTAACTATGTGCTCTCAAAGCCTCGCAAAAACATATAACCTAAATTTCATTACAATTCCTTAATAGTATTCTAAAATTTTACTGTATAATATTACGTTTCAGGGTGTACGTTTTCGTGAATAAGTTGCGTCGAATTGCCGGTAGGTAACGTCCTAAACGGTGCCAAGTGCAAAGGGTTAATGTTTTGTCTCTGAGGCCGAGAGACTCTCCTGGGGCAAACCCATTCTCTCTAAACTGGGCTTAATGGAATGATTGAGGGGAAAAAGGCCTGGCGGTTGAGCTTGATCACTGTCATATCATCTCCCAGCACGACCACTGACCAAGAAACGGTACTTCCTTACACAGTAGTGAACCCAAGACCCTTCATGACTTCCAGCGGTACAGTTTTTTTTTTTCAGAGAATAAAATAAATTTTAGGGAAAAATTCTTAAGATACTCCTGACTTATTTAGACTACGTGATCTGTTTCAAGACGTTAAACTCCGGCCCGACATTCTCTGGCATCCTCAAAGCGTGTAGTGTTTACACAACCAAGGGGGGGCACTCGTGTTTAATGTCAACTGCTCAGGGCAGGACTCGAAGTTCTAACCTCAGCTCAATGCTAGGCTCCAAGGCTCGGCGTTAAATAACAAGAGAGAGGTGAGAAGTCACCTTGCTATTTCTTCGCGATCTCTGTTCACACTTTCTTCTTAAGAATCTCCGGATATTTATCAGCATAGCATAAATTCGCCCATTATGCATCAGCGAATCCAGAGGAGCATTCTAGAAAACTATTACTAAGTAAAAATAGCTTCCGGACAGGAATAGTACATGTTCTTAATTGGAAAATTGATTTGTATTTATATAAAAAAAAAAATGGGTCTATGATTAATAGACTACTGGCAAGATATGGCTGTTACAAAGTTCTGTTATTAACCAGATTCTAAAATTAAAAATAAAACGAAATCTATAAAATTTACAAAGAGAAGACCTTATTTTTTCTCCATGTAAACAATAAACTCATAGCATGGGATGTGATTGTTCATACCTGACTGTCACGATCAGGTGAAAAGGTGATAAATTAATATATATATATTAAAGATATAAAGAAAGCTAGTTCCAACCAGGACTTAATTCCGGACAGCATATTTTTAGTTGCGCCCTAATTGGTTAGTTAACCGTGCTTAATTATTTTATAATTTTGCTGCTGTTTCTTCAAGTTTTTTATGAAAACTTATTGTTGGTAGACGATGTAATCGATATGAAGAATTTTAGATTTTGCATTCAAGGAACTGTTTAAATTAGTTAAAAAGTTTTCTATAGAAAAAATATAGTAATTTGAATGTGTCTTTTGAATGAGGCTGAAATATGTGCGGCGTTTGTATAAGAGAGTTGCACTAATTAGGTACATTATTTAGTCTCTGTCTATCAATTTAGTGATTTGTAAAAAAAATATTAAAATATTTAGAGGTTTTAGAACCAATAAGACTATCTGGGGTAACCTATGGTGTAGGGGCTAGCATAGCAGCTTACGATAGTAAAGGTGGACGTAAGATTTTTTAAAATGAGTAGAATAACCTTGGCAATGCCGTATTTCGGATGGGACTTAAAATGAAAGTCCCGAACCTGTGCGTAGTCACGTACTCGTTAACGGTCTCTATCCTAATTATACCCGGATTGGGAAAACTTAGGACATAGTAGCTATAGTCTAATGCTACTAGCTGTAGTCTCTTACGTTAAAGAAAAACAAAAAAAGTAAGACTGCCTCAATTGGCAGATGAATCCGGAATGAGGGGAACATATACAGAAACAAATGATAAACTGTTGAGTTATTTATTGGATTGTCGGAAAAGTTCGTAGAGATTTTTAAAATAAAATTTACCTTTTATTTTGTCTACTAAAAATGAATCACAAAGCTAATGTTTATTTAATGCGTTTAATCCTCATAGAATTAACTCTGTTTACACACTGATTTCGTCTTTATTAAGGCTCAGTAGTGTAGTTTATTGCAAACCAACATGAGTGACGATTCAGTTCATTTTCGACATATTATGCTGTTCTTTTTTAAAAAAGGGAAAAAGGCAGCCCAAACTGCAAGAAAGATTCGTGCCGTGTATGGCAGCGATTCAATTGCTGATAGCACGGTTCAAAAGTGGTTTTCGCAGTTCGGATCAGGAGATTTCAATTTGGAAGACCAACCCCGGGCTGGCCGGAGCTCAACTCTTGACATCGAGGATATTATGACGGTCGTCGCAAAAAATCCATGAATTACTGTCCATGAGAAAGCTGCGGAGTTAAGAGCTTGCAAATCGACCGTTGGTGTTGGCATATCGGAAAGGATTGCTATTCCATCAAGACAACGCTAGGCCCCATGTATCTTTAAGGACTCGGCAAAAGTTATTAAGCTTCAGATGGGAGTTTTACCTCACCCGCCGTACTCTCCTGACATTGCTCCTTCGGATTTCCATCTTTTCCGTTCCCTCGAAAATTTTCTACAGGGGAAATCCAAATCTTCAGAAGATGACGTCTAAACGGACCTTTTATTGTTCTTCAGGAGTAAGGACAGTGATTTTTGGAAAAAAGAGATAATGCACCTTCCAAGCCGTTGGGGAAGGGTAATCGCTAACGGTGGTAACTATTTTGTAGATTAAATAAACAAATTATAAGCTGTTTATCAATTTTAATTTTTGTCCAAATTTCTCTACGAACTTTCCGGACAACCCAATACGTTGAGAGTATGGGGCCTCTCACCTTAAGTCGGTACAGATCATGCTGTGGCAATGACTGGGATAACTTGAGACAATAAGGCTCTGGACGCAGGAGGTCTTTGTCTAAGGCCACATTGCAGCTGCTGAAGGTCGAGGGACCTGTTTTATTATACCCGATATCATTGGCTATTAGCTTGCATTATATTGCTCGCGCGGCAAGGTCGCCAAGTAATGATCTAGTCATTTTTCCAACTATAAAGGCAAGCGGATCATAGTAAACTAATTTAATATTGTCGACAATAAGCCACATTATTTCAGTGTCTTGTATGTGGTGATTTTAAGGTCTTATATGTAACTATGTAATTTGATAGATATGTTGTTGCACATTCATCCGAAACCTCTATTGTTCCTTTTGTTCAGCTAAAATAAAGTTTAATATATTACTGATTATTATCTTCCAATTATGAGGAACTTTATAAACTACTATAGATGAATAAGGTTTGAAAATAGCTTAAAGTAATCTCAATATTTCTTTATTTATACTCAAAAATTATGTTCAGAAAATAAAAATCGCCTTTTGTTATAAGATAAATTTAAATGGTTTACAAAATAGACGTCTTAATGAAATTCGTTACTTTTTTCTAATCCCTTCTTTTTTACTATGCATTTCGGCCTAGTTTATGAAGGATATGAAGGATTTTATCTAAACTGTTCATAGAAGAGTAATAATTTACAACTAGTGATGTAAAACTATCGGTAGTACTATCGATACCATCGATAGTTTTGAATTATCGAGAATATCGATAGCTTCTTAACTGTCGATAGTACTATCGAAAACATTGTTTTTAAGGGATAGATAGCCTCTGTCTCAAAGTTTTTTTAACGTCACTTTGCTATGTAATTCATCGAAATGAAAAATAAATAAATTGTAACAGTGTAATTCTATTTATGTTTCTAACAAAAAATGCTTATCTACTGTATACAAAATTAAAATTACTTTTTGCAAAAAATTTGAGACCGAAAAATTGAATAGTTTGTCCTTATAGTCCTTCCAACTTGCTGGAATGATATACAAACAAAACAACTGATTTCCTGCCAGTCCCTTGACTTTAAAATTACTTGGTTAGTGATATAGAAACAAAAAAAAAAAAAAAACACAGTGCTTGTAACAAAATATTTTCGACCTCTATAAATCAACTAGCGGAGAACATTTTTTTGAATTATGCACTTACCAGGATATGTGTAGACAAATGCCACAACGTCTTTTTTTCTTCAAAAACTCCGACACATTCCAGGATTGCGGACTATACTACTTCCCCTATTCCCCTGCTGGCTTTGACAGCTGATAAGCACGCTGCCATCTGTTGGTCACCATGCAAACTACTAGCACCGCCATCTTTCCCCTATTGTCCCTCCTGTTTGAAAAATAACCGCCTTGTCTCAGTATTACGTCCTTTTTACGTCACACACTACCTCCACCATATCTTTACTTTCTATCTATTTCTCCGAATTTTTCGAAGAATCAGTATTTCAAACTATATTCGGAATCGCTGAATAATTCAAACCTATACCATAACCTACTTTTTCATTAAACTTTCATTTTTAAAAACCACTTCGATCAGTTTTTTAATAATAAACCCTAGAGATTCTATGAAGATGAAAGATGGGAAAAATTCATATTAAGTAATGGTCAATGTATTGTACTTTATTAATGTAAATAATCTACTGAGTTTTATTTTACCCTGAAAAACCTAATACAAATAACGCTGAAAACCTAATACAAATAATCGACTGAGTTATATTTCACCCTGAAAAACCTAATAAATTTATTTGACATATATATACATTAAGTGGACAAATTGTAAATAAAAAATCTGGTGCGTGCGCGCAACACACAACTTTCACTTACCCACTTACTTACATTAGATTAGAAATGAATGCGTTGTGTTAATGCCACTTCTCAAAGTTACACATTTTTCCACATTCATTTCTTACCTGATATTAAAGAACACCTAATTTTCATTAAACATGGCGAATTTGATGAAAATCGTTAAAACCGTTTTTGAGATAATCGAAAAAAAGGTAAAAATCGGAAAAAAAGGTATGAAATAAAGTGCCCCCTCCCTTTGACCAATTTTGATGAAATCTGTGCTGTCACATCGCGGGCATATACCAACACCAAATACTGAGTTTTGTCAAAATCGTTAAAGCCGTTTTTGAGTAAATAAAAAAAACACGTGATAATGAGACAACATTTATTAAGTAAAGTCCCCCCTCCGGTTAATCAATTTTGATGAAATTTTTACAGTCATATCTCGGGCATATTATTACATCAAATACTCAGTTTAATCAAAATCGTTAAAGCCGTTTTTGAGTAAATAAAAAAAACACGTGAAAATGATACAAAATTTATTAAGTAAAGTCCCTCCTCCGGTTAATCAATTTTGATGAAATTTTTACAGTCATATCTCGGGCATATAAATAGATCAAATACTGAGTTTAATCAAAATCGTTAGAGCCGTTTTTGAGAAAATCGAAAAAAACATAAAAAGTTATTAAATAAAGTACCCCCTCCCTTTGAGTAATTTTGATGAAATTTATGCTGTCACATCGCGGGCATATACTTACACTAAATACCCAATTTCAGGATCGCACGGTTTATAGTTTTTGAGCTAGTCTGTTCACACACACACACACACACACACACACACACACACACACACACACACACACACACAGACACACACACAGACACACACACACACAGACCATTTCGCGGGACTTGGTCATTTCGACTCAGGGGACCCCAAAACGTGTATTTCCGTTGAAAACCGGAAGTCGAAATTTTTCACGATCGCAATACTTCCACTCATTTCATATATAGGTAAGTGAAAGTAAAAAGTGGATGCTTACATGCATAACGAATAGTTACGTAATTACTTGTATTCGGAACGGTATTGGTTCAATATTAATATTTTTCAGGGACTCCAAAATACTAATACTTCGAAAAATGATAACATTTCGATGAAGAGTAATGTTCTATAGATGCAAGGGTGGGGAGACGCGGTATTTTCAAAATTAATCATATGTACAGAAAGTACGATTAATCGATGTTTATTTGCCAGGAATAGGTGAAGTAGTTTAGAGTTGAGATGACGTCACGGTCTCATACTCGTAAAAAAAAGGCGCGTAATATAATTCTAACTTAGCCATAAAATCGGCCTTTAACGGCTAAGAAGAGAGGTGGTGGGGATGGTAGTTCGCATGGTGACCAACAGATAGCAGCGTGCTTATCAGCTGTCAAAGCCAGCAGGGGAATAGGGGAAGTAGTACCGGATTGCGTTCCGAATCTTTTCAAGTCAATTCACTACTTCGACAACTGGAATCCTCGTTGCATGGTTCCTTGAAGGGGGTTGGTATAGCTTTTCTCCGAATACAGTTTCTTTGACCCTTTGATAAACTTTTTATCTTTTGAAATTACGACTATGATTGAAAATGATAAAAAATATTTCAATTTATGATGAAACCCATCCTTATCCAACTCACAGAAATGTTCTCTAATATCTCTCTTCTAATATAACTCTTATTCTCTAATAATGAAGGAAAGAAGAAAGTGCAGATGGAAACATGCATTATAGCTCCTATTGTCCTAAATGAAAATTTTACAATTCTACCCCCCCCCCCCTCCCTCAAAAGGTCATCATCTCAGACTATCGATAGTTTTATGCCCGATACTATCTACGATTAGTTACACCAATACTATCTAGTATCGATAGTTATACCGATACTACATAGTATCGATTGTTTTATGTCCGATACTATCGAAAATATCGATAGTCTCCGCTATCGATAGTTTTACATCACTACTTAGAGCTATTAGTCGAAACCTTGACACTGAAATAATTCAGATTTTGAAATTAACTATTCCCACTCCCCCTATTCATTTTTACTTTCACTTACCTATATATGAAATATATAGTATGTGGAAGTATTGCGATCGTGAAAAATTTCAACTTCCGGTTTTCAACGGAAATATACGTTTTGGGGTCCCCTGAGTCCAAATAACCAAGTCCCGCGAAATGGTCTGTGTGTGTGTCTGTGTGTGTGTGTGTGTGTGTATGTGAACAGACTAGCTCAAAAACCATAAACAGTGCGAACCTGAAATTGGATATTTAGTGTATGTATATGCCCGCGATGTGACAGCGAAAATTTCATCAAAATTGGTCAAAGGGAGGGGGTACTTTATTTAATAACTTTTTACGTTTTTTTCGATTTTCTCAAAAATGGCTCTAACGATTTTGATTAAACTTAGTATTTCATCTATTAATATGCCCGAGATAAGGCTGTAAAAATTTCATCAAAATTGATCAACCGCAGGGGGCCCTTTACATAATAAATTTTGTATCCTTTTCACGTATTTTTTTATTTACTCAAAAACGGCTTTAATGATTGTGATCAAACTGGGTATTTGATGCATGTATATGCCAAAGATGTTACAGCCAACATTTCATCAAAATCGGTCAAACGGAGGGGACACTTTATTTCATAACTTTTTTTCCAATTTATACCTTTCTTTCGATTATCTCAAAAACGACTTTAATGATTTTGATCAAATTAGCCATGTTTAATGAAAATAAGGTATTCTTTAATATCAGGTAAGCTTTATCGTTATTAAAATGTTCTGAGAGGGCTTAAACGGGGAAGGGTTTTTTTTTGTTATCCTGTAAAGTACCCTTGTGATTGTTTATATGGAAAAATTAACTGTCTCTCATTGCGCCTAAAAATAAGAATGGCTAAATATGAAATATAAAAAAAATCAAGTAAACATATAGAGGAGAAAAAAAGAAAAATATTCCGTCAACTCATAAAATACGTTGAGCACACGCATGCGGCGGGATACGCCTTTAATGACAGACCATTGTTAATGATTAAAGCCGTTCTGTTCATTTAATGGAAATTATTTGTTTCATGGTAAATGAAGTTTTCAACAACTATATAGAGAATTATAAAATCAGACGACTTAACTACTGGAGTATTATGCTTGAATTGCCGAATTACCACAAGTAAAAATTTTAATTTAATATTTAAAAAAATAGTGTTTTTTATAGAGCAAACAAAAACAAAAAAAAAGAAATAAATGTGGAAAAATGTGTCTTTGAGAAGTGGCAATTAATAAAACACATCAATTTCTCATTTAAGTAAGTTGGTAAGTGAAAGTTGTGTGTTGCGCGCACGCACCAGATTTTTATCTATATTTTCAAAGCTAAGCTAATGTTCGTGATGCATTGTGGAAGTAAAAATGTTCTGTTGCTAAAAGTTTACATCAGCAGTGTTCAAAATAATCAAAATATAACATGGAGAATATTTAAAAAAATCTGGTGCGTGCGCGCAACACACAACTTTCACTTACCAACTTACTTAGATTAGTAATTGACGTGTTTTGCTAAATATAATTTCCCAAAGTCACACATTTTTCTACATTCATATCTTATTTTTGTTAATCGTTAAAGCCGTTTTTGAGTAAATAAAAAAACCCCGTGAAAATGATACAAAATTTATTAAGTAAAGTCCCCCCTCCCGTAGATCAATTTTGATGAAATTTTTACAGTCATATCTCGGGCATATAAGTACATCAAATACCAAGTTTGATCAAAATCGTTAAAACCGTTTTTGAGTAAATAAATAAAACACGTGAAAATGATACAAAATTTATTAAGTAAAGTCCCCCCTCCAGTAGATCAATTTTGATGAAATTTTTACAGTCATATCTCGGGCATATAAATACATCAAATACCAAGTTTGATCAAAATCGTTAAAACCGTTTTTGAGTAAATAAAAAAAACACGTGAAAATGATACAAAATTTATTAAGTAAAGTCCCCCCTCCGGTTGATCAATTGTGATGAAATGTTGGTTATCACATCTCTGGCATATAAATACATTAAATACCAAGTTTGATCAAAATCGTTAAAACCGTTTTTGAGTAAATAAAAAAAACATGTGAAAATGATACAAAATTTATTAAGTAAAGTCCCCCCTCCGGTTGATCAATTTTGATGAAATTTTTACAGTCATATTTCAGGCATATAAATAGATCAAATACTCAGTTTAATCAAAATCGTTAGAGCCGTTTTTAAGAAAATCGAAAAAAACTTAAAAAGTTATTAAATAAAGTACCCCCTCCCTTTGAGCAAATTTGATGAAATTTTTGCTGTCACATCGCGGGCTTATACATACTCTAAATACCCAATTTCAGGTTCGCACGGTTTATAGTTTTTGAGCTAGTCTGTTCACACACACACACACACACACACAGACACACAGACAGACACACACACACACAGACCATTTCGCGGGACTTGGTTATTTTGACTCAGGGGATCCCAAAACGTGTATTTCCGTTGAAAACCGGAAGTCGAAAATTTTCACGATCGCAATACTTCCACTTACTATATATTTCATATATAGGTAAGTGAAAGTAAAAATACATTTCTGATATTACACAGTATAATTATTTCACATTTTATATAAACTATTTTAAATAGTAAATTTTTCATTACAAAGTAATGACAGATATATAAATGTTTAAACTTATGATTAAAAATAAAAATCACTCTTGTTTGTTTAACGTCACTTTATGCTACTAAGGCTAATCGGACGATGCTACAGTAGGAGTCCTAAATTTTGCCTATCTAGGTATACTTAGGATAGGGATCATTAACGAGAACCTGACATCGTACAGGCTCGGGCATACGAGAGACTCATTTTAGACCAGCGCACATGATAGGCAGGGGAAGGAGGGCGAGACGATATGGCGGCGGAATAATTTACAAGAGGTTGCGGTAAAATAAACCGACCGACCCCCAGTCACGATATCTAGGTTCTTGACTCCTCGCTACTTATTTACATATACATTGAACGCCCCTCAACATTTCACAAACTATTTCCAAAATTATTTAACCAGAAAACATTGGAACTTTAATAGAACATCTTTCATTAGGTTTCACCAAAAAGGTGATATCAACATATGGAATAGTGGAGGATTGGAAGAGAGAGGGGGGCATGAAGATAAGAGATGGCCCGAAACTCTGGTGAAAAATACCTGACAACTGTCAGCATGATTTCTTCTTTTAACACATTAGGTGCGACATCGGTCCCCGGTGTCCGATGTCTTACAATCCCCTCTTAACAGCCGATTTTCACATGAAAATGTCCGTAAGTCCGAACACTTCAAACACTCAATTCAGTCGATTTTTTATGAGATTATTGCATTTCAGTTGAAAATGTAGCTAACAGCTGAAATTCTGTAGTTTTTTCGAATCGGACTCCGAGGTCCAATACCGGCCCAGAGTAATAAAAAAAAGTAATGGACGGCATCACCCTTCCGCGTCCGAAACCAGTGCGTGTCTGCCTACCTCATTTTAATGCAATTCATTGATAAATTGCAACGACTACCTTTATGGTTATCTTTAATAATATGTGTTTGATTCTATACTATGTATTGCTATTTAATTTCATTGTCATTTTTTAATTATTGCATAAATATGAGAAAGAAAACAATATTTTTTTTTTAATACTTCTTACTAAGTCATTAATAAATAAAACTTACTGGTATTTGCTTTATTTATTTTATATAAATTAATTTCTTAAAAAAAACTTTTTTATCATATAGTGAGTAGTTGTAAATCAGTAAAAGACTCCAAAAAACCTTTTTATGTTATGTCTAGTTCCAATCCTTGCCAAGAGATAATGCCTTTGAGACGCTCATTTAATTAACTTTTCATTCAAAAGATAACGCTTACGTCAGAGCATCGGACCCCGGCGCCCGATACCGTCTGTGGCTCATCCCAGCAGTCGGACCCCGGGGACCGATACTGTTCAATTCAGGATACCCCTAAAATACGCCGCCACACCTAACGTGATAATGCAATCTCAAATAATTTTCCTTGGAATTATACCAGCGTATCAGCACCAGCTACATTGAAATTTAAGTTATTTCAATAGTTTTCTATACGACTATTAAGTAAATTCTATACAACCTTTTTTTTATTTATTCTTGGTCGTCCCCTTCCTCGCGTATTAGGCTCTACGGGGTTTCTCGGGCCAAGGTAGAGTGTGGGGGATTAATATATTATTAAATTCCCCTGGCTCCGGGTTTTGAACTTGCAATCTTCGGGTTCCCAATCGTTTGTCCGGTTGTCCGTGGCAACGCGTATTTTCTAAGGCGTTCAATTCAATATCATTTCATTCAATTCAAAATGGTTTCAGGATCTTTGCCAATACCGTCTTCTGAAAATCCCGTACATATGGCGTGATACCCCCCCCCCCCCCTCACAAACAAGAGAGAGAAAATTTACTTAAGAACTAATGTAACTAGAGGTTAAACACGGTTCATTATAAATATGCCTTATATTAATTTGTTTTAATATAATTAAGGCCCGAATTATTCTTTTTTTTTTCACGGACAGATAAAGCGATTCATGCTCCAGTAATAATGCGGAATAGTTATAAATAACACTATTCCGAACTCGTTATATGGATATGAATATTGATGAATAAAGTTGTAAAACCAGTTTTATTTAACCTATATAACAATTTGATTGGATTTAACATGCCGAGACTGCAAATTTATTCTCCTCGACCATTGGCGGCTTAGCTTAATGATTTTCGCTCTACCGGACGGGGGCTATTCCAAGGCATTGAGCAGTATTGGCAATCCAACAATAATAAAATAAACAATTTTTATATTAATTAATACCCGACGGGCGTCGAAAGTTTTTTGATTGACTAAAGTGTCCGATGCGTCAGTCAAGTGTGTAGCCAGCCGGTGGTACACGCTGGCGTGAACGTGTAATTTTCATCTAGGTCAACGCCAGAATATTATCCAAAACCCCTGCACCCCCACCAAAAAGATGGCTGTTTTATTAGCCATTTCAATCATTTACAATTTAAATATTCTGGAATGAAGAAAATTCACTGAAAAAACAAAACAAACACATTTTCAATAAGATATATTCAAAAGGGGTTTAAGGCTTTATTACCAGAAAAAAACCCTTCATTTCTGCTGTAGACCTTGCACCTTATTTCAGGATCGGTTTTTTTAATTTTCATCCTTTTATGATTTATACATATATATATATATATATATATATATATATATATATATATATATATATATATATATATAATATAGTAAAAAAAACAACTTTATTTTTGCTATAGACCTTACTCCTTATTTCAGAATCGTATATTCACCACACCCTGGACACCATGTGTTTTAACCGAGAAAAACTGTCATGTGACTATTTGAGAGACCCCAGAAACAAGAAAAGATAATCCAAAAATTAATATTCTATTTTAAGAATTCACGAGCAAGTTATGATTTATAAGCGATTAAATAGAATTATGAGCGGCTATTTAATAAATCTGATTTCTCATGTCATGCATTGCATGTTGATGTAATCGCATTTGCAAGTTGCGCACAATGATAGTTTTTAATAATAATAAAAAAAAAAAAATTTAATGGCTGAATTGCGGATAATAATTTTGTCATCATGTTAATTTATTGATTTATTTTAATTGAAAAAACTATGAGCTCAAAAGGGGCCAGAATTAACATTAGCGTTGTATATAAACGATGCGCCTATAAAAAATTCAGGGGTTAAGCAAATTTCTACGGAGTCATGAATTTTCAGTAAAAATCATGATTTTGTTGAGTTTTCATTTGAGCAAACTTCGGAACCGGATAACAAGTATATACAGACTAAATCTAGTGTATTTCAAATGGTCATTTGGGGAACCCGATAGGTTCAAGAAATTTAAATAAATTATAAGTGAAAAAAAAAAGATTTTACCTTTTTACTTAAAGATTCCCTCAACAAGATTTTTTTTCTCTACGACAAATATACCTTACTATAAATTAATATTATATATATCATTGCCTGTTAACCGTATTGGAGCAATCACCAGGACAATCTCAACTTTACCATTTATTGCTTATTTACAACGTTTCGGCTATGTCGCCATTTTCAAGTCTCAATCTGAACAAAGATGTAATTAATCCGGCTTTAAACAATGCCTTTATCAATTCAACATAAAACTTGTTTTTTTATAAATTAAATATATGTAAACCATTAACTGGTGTCGTCTTTTAAAAAGTTGAAGACTTAAATAGGGTGAATGTTGGCCACAACATTGTAAAAAAAACAAGTTTTATGTTGAATTGATGAAGGCATTGTTTAAAGCTGGATTAATTACATCTTTGTTCAGATTGAGAATTGAAAATGGCGACATAGCCGAAACGTTGAAAATAAGCAATAAATGGTAAAGTTGAGATTCTCCTGGTGATTGCTCCAATACGGTTAACAGTCACTATACCCATAATATAAATATCCCAGGAAATTAAGATACCAATTATATATTGGATATAATTAAGAAATATTATTCTCTATAATCAAAAACGATATCTACATATGTATTATATTTTTTTTTTTTATCTTTCGGCTTTCTCAAACGATTGATTGAATTGTAAATAAACTATAAATTTTATAATTCTGTTTTCAGTATAAACAGTTTTTCATATTAATCCAGGCAATCAGCTGTCGCTTGACTTTTTGAAATATCAACAACTATATGATACATAACCTTTCTCAAGGATAACATGGATCACCTTGGAAACGTTTGTTACTACTAACATTTAAAATACATAGTTTATAAAAATTATCACATAATGTTCATCATTCATAAGACATTTATTTATTAGCATTGCACAGTGGTCAGATAATTTTATTTTCCCCACAACCTTTGTTGTTATCTGCAAACATGACAGCTGGCACAGTGGGATGTGCACATATTATTTATAATGGTTATGCAAGCGCAATACCTTGGGAACCTCTACTGTTATGAAAGGCCGAACACGTAAGCTCGTAGACGTTTCGAGTTCCTAAGCATAAAAAAAAAAAAAAAAAAAAATACTACACACAAACAATCCCTGTTTCTTCAACAAGCGTCCGTACTTCATACGTAGAACTAGAGAAACATAAAGTTATATGCAAGACAGGGCCATATCTTTGGGGGTACCAAGGAGGATAAAAAAAAGTACAAGATAATTTCATAGGTTCAAAATATAGGATTACAACTTTCATTTGGCTGTTTGTTTTAACGTCACTTTATGCTACTAAGGCTAATCGGACGATGCTACTTAGTGGGAGTCCTAAATTTTGCCTATCCAGGTATAATTAGGATAGGGATCTTTAACGAGTATCTGAAATCGTACAGGCTCGGGACCTCCATTTTATGTCCTATCCGAGGGACGGCATAGCCAAGGATTTTTTACTCCCATTAAAAAATCCTAGGGCCACCGCGGGACGCGAACCTGCGACCTTTAGTATTGCAGGTTGCCATGCTATCCGCTATACCACAGGTGACCCCTTTTTGTTATAGAGTTAATTATTATAATAATACTATAGAAATAATATACGGAGAACAACACTATAAAATCAGAAAGTTCAAAAAATCAATACTCATAACAAAAAAATTTAAAAATATACCGTAAATTATAAAAGTGACATAGGACAAGTAGTAACACACTCTGAAGATATAATTATGATATATATTTATGATTATAATAATTATGAAAGTTAAATATAAAAGGTTTTGACAATATAAATAAGCTCAGATAAAAAATTAAGAATATAGGAAAAGTGGGAATGCATGTGCCTCTTTTTGGACAAAATATAAAAAATGAGAACACAGAACATTTTATACTGTGTTCGGTGTAGAAAGGTTTGTTTGTTTAACTCACTTTATGCCACTAAGGCTAATCGGACGATGCTACAGTGAGAGTCCTAAGTTTTGCCTATCCAGGAATGATTAGGATAGGGATCTTTAACGAGTACCTAAATAAATGTCTTATGAATGATGAACATTATGTGATAATTTTTATAAACTATATTTTAAATGTTAGTAGTAACAAACGTTTCTAAGGTGATCCATGTTATCCTTGAGAACCTTCTCTAATGTATCATATAGTTGTTGATATTTCAAAAATTCAACCGACAGCTGATTGCCAGGATTGATATGAAAAATTGTTTATACTGAAAACAGAATTATAAAATTTATAGTTTATTTACAATTCAATCAATCGTTTGAGAAAGCCGAAATATAAAAAAAAAAATATATATAATATATATGTAGATATCGTTTTTGATTAACCTATTTATTTATATTTATCCTAGGGACGGGATAGACAAGGATTTTTTACTCCCATTAAAAAATCCTAGGGTCACTTCGGGACGCGAACCCGCGACCTTTAGAATAGTAAGTTTCTATGCTAACCACTACATCACAGGTGACCCCCTTTCATTTGTTTTTTTAGTTCGGGCGATAAACATTCAAACTTGTTCATAACATTTTCTCTATATAATTATATTTTTTAAAAGAAGAGAAAACATTTTCCTAGGCCGGGATTGTCTTAAAGGGAAATCCGGGTTCAAATCCCGGTCAATTTTTTCTCCTCTTATAAAAAATATTTAAAAATCATAATAATAAATTTAAGGTTATTATGGAAGAGAAATAATTGAATTAATTTTCTCGAATTAATTGATTGAATTAATTCGGACATATTTGCCATTATCAAGCATCAGAAAAGTTAACATTGTTATCAAGTATAAAAATTCATATAAAATATAACTCTTCTTACAACTATATAATATACTAGCTGTATGTCCCGGTTTCACTCGACATTCATTTTTCTAATGAAACGGTCGATTTCGTAAAAAAAAAAATTGTAAAGCGAAATCATTACGATTTTTATTAGGATAAAGAATATCAGCTGAAGTTATCTAATTTTAATATGGACAGGTGTTCTCTCCTGGTATGAAAGAACCACTGAGCGAAATTTGGAGAATTTAGGATAAACTGTATGGATATCTATAAAGTACAAACAAACAGAAATATTGCCCAGCAGTTTCAGCTTCTCGCAAATCGGCTTGCCTAAGCCTCTGTGGCGCAAGGCGGGCCTCGTATTCCTGGGCAGACTCAGTTTCCCGCTATTCTGCCTGTCTAAGCCTCAGTTGTTCAATCCTATTTTGATGTTCGTCGGGAGTTTCAGCTTTTTGCTCGTATTTGACATTGTTTTTTAGATTTTGAGCTCACTACTCCTATTGAAGCTCGCTTCTTTAGAGGCATTTATAAAAAATAAATTCATCATACATGTAAATAAACGTATTGCAACGTTAAAAAAAAAAACATATGGTTTTAAAATCCCAGTACTCGTAGTCTACCGAGGGACGGTCTTACCGGGCCTTGTTTGCCTCTTCAAAATCTATAAAATGATTTTTTAGGCCGTTTTTTCGACTCAAACGGTCGATTTCGTAAAAAAAAAAACCATTGTAAAGCGAGATCATGACGATTTTTTTAACAATAAAGAATATACCCAGAGATTGGCTGAAGTTATGCAATTTAATGGACAGGTGTTTGCACCTGGTATCAAAGAACCACTGAGCGAAATTTGGAGAATTTAGGACAAACGGTATGGATTTCTATAAAGAACAAATAAACAAACAGAATTTCAATTTTATTTATATAGATTTCCCACAATTTACAGAATTGTGGGAATACATTATTTCGAAAAGTAGCCAAATTTTATCAAATTGATATATACCTTAATATTTATCTAAAAACTCCTTGGCTATGCTGTCCATCGTATGGACGTAAAATGGAGGTCCCGAGCCAGTACGATGCCAGGTACTCGTTAAAGATCTCTATCCTAATTATTCCTGGATAGGCAAAACTTAGGACTCCCACTGTAGCATCGTCCGATAAGCCTTAGTGGCATAAAGTGAGTTAAACAAACAAACCTTTTTACACCGAACACAGTATAAAATGTTCTGTCTTCTCATTTTTTATAGTTTGTCCAAAAAGAGGCACATGCATCCCCACATTTCCTTTATTGTTAATTTTTTATCTGTGCTTATTTATATTGTCAAAACCTTTTATAATTATTATAATCATAAATATATATCATAATTATATCTTCAGAGTGTGTTACTACTTGTCCTATGTCACTTTTATAATTTACGGTTTATCTTTAAATTTTTTTGTAATGAGCATTGATTTTTTGAACTTTCTGATTTTATAGTGTTGTTCTCCGTATACTATTTCTATAGTATTATTATAATAATTAACTCTATAACAAAACGGGGTCACCTGTGGTATAGTGGTTAGCATGGCAACCTACAATACAAAAGGTCGCAGGTTCGCGTCTCGCGGGGCCCTAGGATTTTTTAATGGGAGTAAAAAATCCTTGGCTATGCCGTCCCTCGGATAGGACGTAAAATGGAGGTCCCGAGCCTGTACGATTTCAGGTACCTACTCGTTAAAGATCCCTATCCTAATTATACCTGGATAGGCAAAATTTAGGACTCCAACCGTGTAGCATCGTCCGATTAGCTCTATAAATTTTCAAATTTATGGTGTTTTTTTACTGCCTGTTTGGAAAATGCTGCCTGTTTTTAGATTTATTGTTTTATCAATAAATTATCTTTCGTCACAGACTTTAAATTTTATTTTATATAATCTAATAAGATTATCTAAGAGTTTTTTATTATCTCTTTTATAATGGTTAGGTATTTTTCTTTGTTACAATTGTATAGGCCCAATTTCAGATGATCATGTCCTTAAATTCTTAAAATAAATTAATAGAATAAAATAGAAAATAAATAGATAAATTATCACCCGAAATAAAAACAAATTAAGGAAATTAAGAATCATCCAAAGAAACATAATTAGAAAAAAAAAGAGAAAAGAATTATTGTTATTAATTTTTTTATGGTGGTGGCCAACATAGAAAATTAATCATTTACTGAAAAACAAAATATTGAGATAGAAAAATATTCTTTGGCAAAAAATTATTATTCTGAATAGGTGGTAGGGACAAACGTTCGTTTAACTTTCTCTCCTACTGTACACAATGTTAGGACATAAATTCTACTCCCACACTTTCGCCCCAAATTTCCTTCTCAAAAAGTAACCTATTAAGAATAAAATAAAAGAATCTTTCTATGTTTCTACAGGTTGACCTCATTTACTACGGGCAGTGTGATGCAACAAGTTGCCCTGGTAATAGCAACAATAAAACTGTACGAAAAAAAAAAAGAAAAACCCAAAAATAACCATTTAAAAGTATAGCTATTTATAATAAATAATATGTTTGTTCTAGGCAATGAAGCGAACTAGGGATGTTGATCTATGTGCAGGACTTGAGCAACAAATTCTTATTAGGCGCCAGTGAGGATTATAAGAAATCGATTGAGGAGCTAAGTTATCTCGGCTAGTTTATCTTGCTTTGGAGCTTGTAAGGGAAATGAAGATTGGATATCTATTTCAGGATGAGTTGACAATATAAAACTTAAGACTTTTTTTGATTATTTTGTCAAATAAAAGGAATAGTTCAATCAAAACGGATGAAAATTACAGATTTTTTTTTTTTTATTACACCTAAACTTTGAATTTTAAGCCATTTGTATTCTTGAGGCCCAATACAGTTAGGTCGTCCTGTAGTAATGTTAGTCGTATCCCCTGAAAAAGCTCTTGATGCCCAGGAAAAAAAAGGAAAGACTGGCCATTTCTGCATCACAACAAAGAGAGTACGTAGGGCCTCCTGGTACACCAATACGATAGGAATGACATATTTGTCGATTTTGTTTTGAACTCGCGCTCAAGTTGGCTCTCGCACACGTAAATTTTCATTAACTAATTACTATGGGTTTTTTTCCCTAGTTAATTACCTCTCGCAAAGGTGAATATTCAAAAAGTCCTTATTATGTGGTGTAGCGGTGGGGGAGGGCGGGTGGGGATTTACCCCCCACCCCCCCTGACTACCGCGACCATCTTTGTCAATGCGATCTTTTGTTAGTTTTTTTTGGGTGGCGGGATGGCCGAGTGGGCAAACGCGTCAGAAAATACGTGTTGCCCATGGCAACGTCTGTTTGAAAACATGAAGATAGCAAGTTCAAAACTATTTGCATGTCTGCTTTCAATGGATTCAGAACTATCCGGAAACTGAAAACTAGTTGCTTTAGAAAATTTTATTGGAAGAGAAAAGATTGAATCACGGCCGGGAATCTAACCCAGGTCTTCTGAATCAATGTCTCGATTCCCAGCTGTGGTTAAATTTTTTTTCTTCCATTAAAATTATTTAAAAATTATAAATTACTTGCTTTAAAAATAAAAATTTAGTGCGTATCTGAATAAAAATCTAGCAATGCTTTGATAGATCATGAGAGGATTTCACAATAAGTAAATTTCTAATAATTAAAAATTGAAATTCCTTAAAAAAAAAAAAAAAAAAAAAAAAAAAGCTAGAATCCTAAACCATCCATTGGATAAAAAAACGATTGATAGTTTCTGACAATAGACAATCCGCACCCTTAACAAGTGAAAAAACAGTATGAAAATCCTAAAAAATAAAAATATATTAACCCTATTTTGCATTTAACAATATTTACGCTATTGCATCACTTCAAGAACTCCATTCTCCGAAATTTTGGTCTTAACTAGTCCCCAATTTTTTTTTTTGGCCTCCATTAATTTGAGAACCGGAAAGGGAAGTAATTCTCTTCGAAAGCAAAGGCAGAAACATGGTTCACTGAACTAGTTAATCTCAAGTGGTCCTTGATATATCATGCTATATACTTTTACATAAAATGAACATTTTACGTGTTGTTCGTCTGACAGATAAGCGATCGATCTCGCTGCTAAGTCCACTTAGTATTCTTCAATTGCCCTACTTAACTGACCTCGTTAAAAGTTGCTTCAACGCCCTTGTTGTTCAAAAACATAAATTTAATATTAATTGTATATGTTAATTGAAAATATTATGTTCAATAAAAAGAAAAAGAAAAAAATTTCCCATCACAGAAAATGTTGTAAGCGTATTTAGTAGTCTCAAGGCAACTTGTTTCTAAAGCTCTTTTTGTTAAAAGTTAACGACGCGTTTCTCAATTCTATGTTGAAACCGAGAACGTTCTTTGATAGTATTTTCTTGCGGTCAATGATTCATGATTTAAAATCCATCAGACCTGTCATAACAAACAAGAGTTTGACGTCAAGTTTGTTACAAATTATAAACATTCCGAACTGTATTATCATCTCGGTGGAATTCCGATGATTTGTTTGATTTATTTTCTTGATATTTCCACCGATTTCTCAAAAGGCAAGTTTTTGGAAGGAAGTTTGGTACAAAACATAGCTTCGCTCACTCAGCCAGGGGTGATTGATTACAATGAACTAAATAGAGCTGTTTACAAGGTTAAGTTTTGTCATCAATCTTGGGATGTGAATGTCGGAGATCACTTATTACACGAATACTAAATGAACTATATTTCCATTAATCAGCTCGATTTCTTCTTTCAATGTACTATCAAATAATTCTACTTGGAATTATAACAGTGTATCAGCAACAGCTACAGTACCAGTCAAAAGTTTAGACTCACTTGTATTTAATTCACAATCTTCAAGCTTAAAAAAATAATTGTAACTCAAGAGATAACATTTCAAAAATTATATGATTGTTTCGAATACAATCTATATCAATAAAGATGAAATTCTGTTTGTTTGTTTTTTATAGAAATACATACCGTTTGTCCTAATTTGCCAAATTTCGCTTAGTGGTTCTTTCATACCAGTGTGCGTATATTCTTTATTATTATAAAAATCGTTATGATCTCGCTTTACATTAGATTTTTACGAAATCAACCGTTGGAGTAAAAAAAAAATCTCATTTCGGTCCTAACGAATTTTTCTTGACCCACGACTTTTCTAATCGTTTTCCAAGTCTCCTGGGTGAAACCGGGATATAAAGCTAGTTATAAATAACTTAAAAATAAAATTATAGTTGTTATGTTGTCCAATAAATAATTGTAACTTATTTATTTTACAAAATCTAAGGGTGAGTCTAAACTTTTGACTGGTACTGTACATTGAAATTTAAGTTATTTCAGAAGCTGAATATTAAAAAAGTCTTTAGCTGTGCTATCTTCAGATATTCAATAACATGTTGGTTGTTTGGGTCAAAACTAGTGTCCGACCGAAACCAAAATTTTAGCCGAAACCGAAACCGAATGTCGGTCAGAGACCTGGATTCGGGCCGAAACCGAAACTTATTTACGTATGTATATATACAGTGGGTCAAAAAATTATTGGCACACCCCACTTTTTGCACAAATCTCAATAGGATCAAAACATTTTCCAGAAATAACATTTAATTTAAAAGAGGCTCTTGAAAATTAGATTTTAGAGATGATGAATGTTTGGAATTCAAATAATGAATTTAAAGTAAACATAAAAGATTAAATTTTGATGGTCAAAAAAGTATTGGCACAGTTTTAAATGTTTACGATTAGCTCCAGTCAAAACAAATAAATCCCTTTTCTTTCAATAGATAATAAATGAAGATTGATACTAATTCTTTATCAACATTAAGGTGCAGTCTTTGCCCTAGCAACATGGCCAAAGCCGGTGAGTATTGCGTTATTTTCAAAAATAGAATAATTAAATTATATTTAAAAGGACTTAGCTACTGACAAATAGCAAACAGGCTAGAAATTAGTTTTAGTTCAGTTAGAAATATCGTAAAGAAGTATATTAAGACGGGTTCGGTTTTAAACAAACCTCGTTCGGGACGACCAACGAAATTCAATGAAAGGGAACAAAGGAGGATACGCCGGATTGTTGAGCGAGATCCAACTATATCAGCAGCCATGATAGCACAAGAGGTCGCAACAACTTCTAACACCACCTTCTGTTTACAGACAGTAAGAAATGTCATTCACAAATTTAATTATTATGGCAGGGTCCAACGGAGAAAACCGTATATTTCGGAGGTCAACCGCAAAAAAAGGCTTGAGTTAGCTAAAAATTGCATTAACAACGACCTAGAGTTCTGGAAAAATGTAATTTTTTCAGATGAGAGCAAATTTAACATTTTCGGTTTTGATGGCCGAAAGTATGTTTGGCGAAAACCCAATACCGAATTCCAAGCTCGACATGTGAGGCCGACTGTGAAACCTGGGGGTGGAAGTGTTCTAGTTTGGGGATGCATGTAGTGGAACGGTACAGGCAATTTGACCTTCATTGAAAATATTATGAATGCCGAAAAATATGTCGACATTTTGCGCCATAACTTGAAAACCAGTGCTGAAAAATTGGGGATCAAGGAGACATATATATTTCAGCATGACGACGACCCCAAACACACAGCAAAGAAAACAAAAGAGTGGATGCTCTACTTTGTTCCCAGGCAATTAAAAACACCACCGGTCAATCTCCACACACAATCTCCGGACATAAATCCCATAGAACACCTATGGTCTCTATTGGACCAGAAAGTAAAGAAAAATAAAATTTCTTCAAAGAATATATTAAAAGAAACTTAGGGTGAAGAATGGCGTAAAATCGGTCAAGAACTAACCCAAAATCTTGTTGCATCAATGCCGAGAAGACTTCAAGCTATTATAGATGCCGACGGAATGATGACCAAATATTAGTTCTTAAAAACCATTAAATTAAAAACATCACACTATTGTGTAATTCATAGTGTGCCAATACTTTTTTGAGGGTCTAAAAGTGAACTTTTTTTAAATTGATTGTTATGTATTGTAATTTTTCAATATTTCCTTTCCACTTATGTATTTTTTATTAAATAAAAATGTTTAAAAAATGATTTTTTGAGTTTTTCACAATGAAACCTACAAAAATTTGAGTTTGCCAATACTTTTTTGACCCACTGTAATACTTGTAAGTGTGCAATATGTCTAGTTTAGCAATAATATCAATGAAAGCTTATAAAATGACAGTAATTTAACTTGATTATTCATGCAATACGTGGGTTTATAGAAGAGTAGAAGAAAGGGGTACTAGTTAGGTTATGGGATTGAATGCCCCTATGCCCGCCCCTACTTCCTAGTACGGCTGGTCCCCGCGGGGTGTTAGACCATACCCTCTTAACTAGTAAATGCGTAAAACGTGAAATATACTAGCAGTAACAGGCTGATAATAATAACAATCTATATTATCATACCTAAAGAATAAATAATGATGTATATCTTTGCCATAATAAAGCCGAAGGAATACAAAATGGCTGCCTGTTGAATACTTAAAGCTGTATCTCAGAACCTACTTAGTCTACTGAGTCAGTTTTGGTCTCAAATTTTAGCGCATATAATTTAGTTTAAAAATTTTACAGTTAGTTACAAAATTTAAAAGTAGAGAGCCATGTCAACATTGCCAGGCCGGTATGAACGACGACATTACCCATTTCCTCTTAATATGTCCGAAATTTGTTGAAAATAGAGAAAAGTATTTGAGCAAATATATTAATACACCCTCCACCCCCCAGTTAATAGCCGATTTATTAACTGTCGAAAACAACAATAAACTCAGAGATATCTATCTACCTATTTACAGTTTCATCTCTAAAGCTGGTCGTAGGTGTTCAATAATTATGGAAAATGTGTTCAATTCTTCAGACATGTACAGTAAGATTATTGATATTGATTTTTTTTTATTTCTTTATTATTGTGTTTGCATACCGTTGAAGTTTTCATTTTTAAGCTTTGTTAGACAATTTTGTTTAATATATGAAACCCAATTCATATATTAAGTATTGTGTATATATTGTATTGTGTATATATTAAATATTGTATATATTTTCAATTAGAGGATTATTTTTATTTATTTATTTTTTTTTTTTTTTTTATGTAATCAGAAGAATTGTTTAGCTGTTTCATTCATGGATTTTATTTTTATTTATTTATTGTATTATTTGTTCTTTTACTTTTAATGCATTATTAATTTTATCATATAAGAGGCATTATGCAAAAAAAGAAGAAAAAAAGAGAAAACACTTGTAATCCGAGTAAATACATTTTTGTATATATATTCTCTAAGGGCCAAACACCCTGTAATGTAATCTAATCTACAAAATACAGTATATTTTCATTCATTCATTCATTCATTCATAATTTAGTTTAAAAATGTAGAGGATAGATTTCCTATTCGAAAACGTGCTTCTTCATGGTAACGACGGAAAAATGTTTTGGGTTTTTTTTTCGAAAAATTGGTTTGTGCATCTGAGTCTCATTTCATACAAAAACAAAGAAAAAACCTACGACCGCCATTTGATGCAACTTAATAGCCCCTCTTTTTGTAACAAACATTTGAATTGATTTTACACTGAACATCGTGTAGTCCTACTTCCTTTTTGTGCTTTTATTTTACAGCTTTTGTGCTGGTTTCGGCTTAGCCGAAGATTTGGCCGAAACCGAAACAGAAACCAAAACCGAAACTTCGGTCGTTCACCAATCAAAAACAATTGATAAAAAATCTTAAATTTGAAAAAAAACATTCTATTTGATTAATTGCAATCGCCCTATGCATGGACCTACACATGGTTTGAACATGCCTTTGCAGTCGAGGTGCCTTGCAATATAAATGATAATCTTCATAAAAAAAAGAAAATAAAAATCTGTAATTACTATAAATTCATCTGTATCGAAAACAAATGATAGATCAAGTTATTTAATTTTATAGGGAAAGGAGGTACCTGACAATATTTTAATTTTTTTTTTCTAGATATTTTCACCTATTTTTTAAAATTCTATGCTACCTTATAGTATAAATGATCATTATTATCAGTTAAAAGTATTATTAAACCAATCTATGATGAAATTATGGATTTTCCACAAAATGGGGGGGGGGGGGAGAGAGAAAAAAGAAATGCTCTCTTGGATTATTAATAAAAAACAAATCTATTAAACATTATTGATTAGTAAGTAATTTAGATAGTAATAAAACAATAATTAATGTTATAAGCCTGATAAGGAAGACAATTATCTAACTATTATATAGAATTCTTGTTAATTTTTTTTTTATTTAATTGATTCTTTATCATGGCTATATTTTTGAATCTAAGAAATTAGTTACGAAGACATTCAGTAAATAGTTTTAGATATTCAATAGATAAACCGAATAATACACATAGGTTTTTTAGCGATGCAGTATCTTTCCATAATTTGTTTTTTTTTCTTGATAAATTTATTTTGTTTTGAATGTTATGTTTTCATGATCAATAAATCTAGACAGCGCCAAAATATTCAACTCCTTTTAACGAAAACAGTGTTGTGTATGTGTTTTGAAAGATATGAATAAGCTGACTTAAATCCAATATTTATCAAGATTTACGTCAAATGGCAATACCATTAAATTCGAATGAATCATGTAAGGCACTAAAAGGATAAAGTTCAAACATCCTCAGACGGAATGAGTCGTCTATTTGTAAAATAAAATCTTATCTTCACTTTTTTTTTAAAAAAATACTTTGGAATCACTCGACCACATTTATCAATTCACTCGTGGATTTGAAAAATTTTAAATCGTCTAGTCTGATATAGATATAGGTACGCAGGTTCAACTAAATGCAATGAAACCAACATGGTACAAATATTATAACACCATATTTTACCAAAAATATATATGTTTTACATATCTATTTCTTGAACATATCGGATGTAACGAAATGTTAAAGTACATTTTTGTGAATTTCCGACATGTATACCAATGCAAACTATAACACAAAATGTTATACTTTTACAAGGAGCATAAACAAGCAGTAATTTGTATGTGATTTGAATTTTGTGAAATACTAACTAAACACGTATTTGAAAATAATTCACTGCACTTTCTTCACCGTTAATTTTTCTAAAAATATCTTTTTATGTTTATATACATCTTACTGTAGATAATGAATACAGGAGACTGCTAACAAGGTAACTGAGTAGGTTAATCGCATTAACAGCATATAATCTATTTTTCTCCAGCGATTTCGATATGGCCGCTATAAAAGATAACTACACTCCTCTACTGAACAGGAGAAACGTTGTATATTTTTTTCCGTTGGGAATAATAACGGATACAAAGGTAGAAACAAAAATTTGAAGTATCGAAAATAAAATATGCCGTAACTATGTTAATAAATATCCTATTTCTTTTTACTTTCACTTAGCTGTATATGAAATATATATGATAAACCATAGAGTTATTGAAACCCCAACTTTAACTTAAAGAAATAAGTAAACAAGTCCTAATATTTTATTACAAGATATACATGAATCTAATGTTTGAAGGGTCCTCTAAGTAACCTAAGATTTAAGACTTACAAACTAACCGTAGGGAACTAGTTTAATAGTAGCCAATAACTAGTTTTTGCACTTTTAACAATAAATATTGCTATATGGTAAAACTATTGAACCTTTGACACAAAAAAAAACCTCTTGAGTCTTTATAAGGGGATAGGTAAAGAGGAACAACAGGAAGTTTCAATTAGATCCCTTCATAAGAAGTCTTTTTTACTTTCACTTATTACTTTCACTTACCTATATATGAAATATATAGTAAGTGGAAGTATTGCGATCGTGAAAATTTTCGACTTCCGGTTTTCAACGGAAATACACATTTTGGGGTCCCCTGAGTCCAAATGACCAAGTCCCGCGAAATGGTCTGTGTGTGTGTGTGTGTGTGTGTGTGTGTGTGTGTGTGTGTGAACAGACTAGCTCAAAAACTATAAACCGTGCGAACCTGAAATTGGGTATTTAGTGTATGTATATTCCTGTGATGTGACAGCAAAAATTTCATCAAAATTGCTCAACGGGAGGGGGTACTTTATTTAATAACTTTTTACGTTTTTTTTCGATTTTCTCAAAAAGGCTCTAATGATTTTGATTAAACTGAGTATTTGATCTATTTATATGCCCGAGATATGACTGTAAAAATTTCATCAAAATTGATTAACCGGAGGGAAGACTTTACTTAATAAATTTTGTATCATTTTCACGTGTTTTATTTATTTACTCAAAAATGGCTTAAACGATTTTGATCAAACTGGGTATATGATGTATGTATATGCCCGAGATACGACTGTAAAAATTTCATCAAAATTGATCAACCTGAGGGGGGGACTTTACTTAATAAATTTTGTACCAATTTCACGTGTTTTTTTGATTTTCTCAAAAACGGCTCTAACGATTTTGATTAAACTTAGTATTTGATCTATTTATATGCCCGAGATATGTCTGTAAAAATTTCATCAAAATTGATCAACCGCAGGGGGCACTTTACTTAATAAATTTTGTATCATTTTTACGTGCTTTTATTATTTACTCAAAAACGGCTTTCACGATTGTGACCAAACTGGGTATTTGATGTATGTATATGCCAAATATGTGATAGCCAACATTTCATCAAAATTGATCAACCGAAGGGGGGACTTTACTTAATAAATTTTGTATCTTTTTCACGGGGTTTTTTATTTACTCAAAAACGGCTTTCACGATTGTGACCAAACTGGGTATTTGATGTATGTATATGCCAAATATGTGATAGCCAACATTTCATCAAAATTGATCAACCGAAGGGGGGAGTTTACTTAATAAATTTTGTATCATTTTCACGGGGAATAAAAATAAGATATGAATGTAGAAAAATGTGTGACTTTGGGAAATGATATTTAACAAAACACGTCAATTTCTTATCTAAGTAAGTTGGTAAGTGAAAGTTGTGTGTTGCGCGCACGCACCAGATTTTTTCTATTGGATTAACGTAAGATAATATTAGTAACCGTGTAAAGGTCAGACCCCTTGCCCCCATATTCTGAAGAGAGAGAGAGAGAGAGAGAGAGAGAGAGAGAGAGAGAGAGAGAGAGAGAATATACGACGATGTCGTCATTCCGTTCCATCAAAGGCTCCAGCGTCAGAATATTTAAACAAAAGAGGTCCCATCTAGATACCCTCCAGCTTTCGTGTAAAAGCTTTTTGCTAAATATAAATTAATAAACTTAAAAATCTTTTAACTTTAAAAATTTTTCGTTTATGGTACCTAAATGAATATAGGATTTTAATATATCTTTGATGCGCGGTCATAAGTCAAAATTTTGAATTTTTCAGGAGAGCAACAGCAGAGTTCAAAACATTATGTAAAATCTAATTATTTATATTATTTGTAATTGTTATTTTTAAAAAACATTGAGCAGACCCGGCTACGCGTTGCTGTGGCTGAGTAGCTATAATGCGTTGAATTAGTTATATCCTATTCTTTTTTATAGTCAAAACAAAATTCACTGATAAAGATAAAAACGTTTCAGCTTTTCTAAAAACCAACGGGATTTAAAATAGAACTTTACGCCCATTTTAAAATTGTTTGGTAAAGAATTTAGATGGGTTAAAGTTTTTATTGATTACGTCTCATATTTGACCATGTGTTAATGAATGACACATGTAAAAGGAACTAATAAAGAATATAATTGGAACAGGGTTTAGTACAATCAAAATAGACAGTTAACAAAAATGAACCAAATTAATCTTTTGCCAAAATACAAATTAATTAAATTCAGAATATAACACATGATGATATGAGATATCATATCAGGAGGTTATACAAATAGGTGCACAATGATTTCAGCTAACCTGTCTTTTGCTAAAAAGAATCGATTCGATGTTTTCCCCGCACGTGAAAAGGCGACACATAATTTGTCATGGGAAGTCCCTACCTAGTTCAAGCCGGAAAAAATAGATTTATGCTTACCCTCCCTAAATATCAAAAGAAAATGAAGTGTTGTGTCAATAAATCAACTTACACCGCCATCTGATGGAAATTTATAGAACTTAAAATAGTCGCACTCAATTTAAGTATAATAAGCATTTAATTTGCAAACAAAGAAAAATTTAGGCCAACGATCGAGATAGGAACTATCCTATATTTTAAGTTGAACAAATCTAAACAGAATGAGCAAAATTTAACCGTTTTGATGATGCGTAGTTTCTGATTTTACCTCCACCAAACATCGGGACACGAGATTTTTACATACATAAAGATATAGTTTGACTTAAATAAGACCTTAATATCAACCGGTAGCTCTGATTTCGTGCTAGAATATTACGACATAATCTCCAAATGCTATAATAGTGACTTAAGCCCTTACGACCGCGCATTAAAGATATGTAATAAGAGAAAATATTATCAGTGTCGAAGTGTAGTTTGTTGATTGTAATGAAAATCGTAAAATTGTTATTGTTATATTTGTTGATGGGTTGATTGTTAAACGCAGTACCAGATGATGGTGTAGTGGACCCCGAAACGTCGTCAAAACATGTCATCATGATCTGACAATAATGAAGAAATAATTTTTAACTAGGAACATTATATATAATTATTTATTTGTAAATTTGTCAAAGTGTTTTCCCAAAGCTCAGTAATAACAAGCGTCATATTATTTAATTATTACTACAATAGATGATTAATATTGTCCATCGTAATTAAATAGCTTAATAAAGTGAAGAACGCCGCAAATTAAAAATGAAATATCGCGCGGAATAAATAAATTTAGTGACTTATTCTGAAGGCCTGTTAAAAACTTAAGTTTTTGGAACAAAGTTTGGTCCCAAACGTTGCTTTTTACGTTCTAAAAAATAACCGTGGAAATAGGCCTTAATATTGAATGCGAGGTCAGAAAGGCAATCAGGTGAAGGAATATTACTTCAATAAGAATTACTAGTAAAGTTAGGGTTTGATAAAATATAAAAATATATACGATATTTACCTCTCATAGGTCTCATTACCGCTTATGGGGCGCGTACCACTGGTCTCGGATCCTGGGACTCAAAACGAAATCGCTGAGAAAATTAAGGCTAGATCGAAATGCTTTTTAATTAGAGGGCATGGTAGGCCCTCAGTACGCTTCAGGCGCGACGGGCCAGACGACAAAAGTGTTTTAAACTTAAATTTCACATCCACTAACTATCCTACAGTATAGTTACAGGACAATTAACAGATGAATACAGCGCTGGACGCCGAAACCTCCATGTTATAATATCAAAATATATTTATGAGATCGTAAAAAAAAAAAAAAAAATCTGGTGCGTGCTCGCAACACACAACTTTCACTTACCAACGGTTTTGTTTTTTGCCACTTCTTAAATGTACAGAACGGCTTTAATTGTGAAAAATGGTCTGTCATTAAAGGCGTACTCCACATGCGTGGCCTAAACGAGTTTTATGAGTTGACTGAATAATTTTTCTTTTTTTCTCCTCTATATGTTTTCTTTATTTTTATCATATCTCATATTTAGCCATTTCTTATTTTTAGATGATATAAACTGTAGAACCTCTAATGAGAGCAGGTATATATGCGGTGTTAAATTGTGAAACGAGAAAACGTGAGCAACATAAAAACGTTATTTTATAGGGGCGTTGACTTATAAGTCCACTAGCAGTCCAGGCGCTGCGCAATGTCTATTATACAAATATTATGTTTAGAAAAAAGTTTTAACAATATTCTTACGTTCCATAATATTATCTTTTATGTATAAATGAATAATATTTAATGTAAATTGGAATGAATATAATTTATAATGTTAATTCGACGTCCTTCATTTTATACTTCAAAGTTACATTCATTATAATATTTTATAGTAAAATTTGTATTCCTCTTCTTAGCTCTATGTGTTTATAATAATAAAATGTTTACTACCTTTCTATAATTAATAAAAATATTTATTTGTTTAATTTTATATTCAATAATTATTTATTTATTTATTAATTATTACTACCTACATTTATTACAACCCAGCTACATTTAGGAAGTTGATACGAGATTGTAAAAAAATTTTACTGGAAATATTTTTAACTATTTATAATACCTACTTCTTTATGAATAATAATTTTAATTTTGCTATCTTATATATGCAGAGGTGAGATGCAAAACTCGTTCGTTCCACCTGCTAAGAAGAATCGAGTATAAACTGAAATAAAACCCGCGAGTTTAAGGAGTTTTCGATATTTTGTTCAGAAAGAGTAACAGAAACTGCTGAAGTGAACGAATGTGATGGGTGCAAAGTGAGAAGTTATTATAGGAACCAAAGAGTTTTGCTTCACAAAGAGTAACGAACCAGTTTTGAAACACAATGGGCTATGGAACGAATCAGTTCAGCAACAAACCGCTATTTTGTTAAGCATAACTCTGTATGAAATAATAAGTTTTGCTTTAATCTGATAAGATATGTCGAAAGAGCATTAAAATATCTTTTAGAATCTACTGCCATATCAATTTTTCAAAAAAATGGAACGAACGAGTTTTGCACCTTACCTCCTCATATGCACAATTTTTGGATTTCTCTTAGGCATTGTATGAAATTTTAAACAAAGCAACTTTTTATTAACAAATAAGTATCCTAATTACACTTAACACACTTGATATTAGATTTGTATTTAGTCATTGTATTACTTTGACAGATCACAATTCCCTGGATGTTTTTGTTTCCTATAATACTTCTTCTTCTCCCTCCTCAGTGCCTGTCAGCGTGGAGGTGCCTCTATCCAACTGTCCCGGTCCCTCGCCAGCGCCTTCATCGAATCCATCTGCTTTCCACTCTTCTGTCCTATTCGAGCCATACTATCCGACCACGACATCCTTGGTCTTTTGCCAATTGGTATAGCTTCGAAGAACTTGCGTGGTCCGCGATCTTCATCCATTCGGCTCACGTGGCCGAACCACTTCAGCTGCCTCTTCTCCAGAATTTCAGTTAGAGGTTTCACCCCTAGCTCATCTCTTATTCTCTCATTTCTAAAATGTTCTATCCGTGTTCGGCCTGGCTACTCTTCCGAGGTATTTCATTTCTGAGGGCTGAGGGTGATTATTTTCCTCAATCTGTCGAGTAAGACCCAGCTCTCACTTCCGTAAAGTAGGATGAGAAGGTAAATTGAATTAAATATGTGCAATTTTACCTTTTTTTCGACTTCACGCATCCCAACAACAGTATTGCACATTTGGTAATAAATGCATTTCGCTTTTTTTATTCTGTTGGATAATCGATGTGGTTTTATACATTAGATGTAAAAGAATGGCATTATTTTAAATATACGAGAAAAACAAATTATTTAAATGATACCTAGGATAATTTAAAGGTTACGGTTGAAACCAAAACCAAACCTAAGAAAAACGCAACCTGGGTGACGAACGCTCTATTTAAATGTATCATCCGTTCACGTACTGGACTGTTCTAGACGTTTCTAGAGAAGCAGAAACATTAAGCAAGAAATCCAGAGGACAGAAAAATTTCTTGATTTAGCATGATTTCGAACAAATCACATTTCACAAACAAATGCACAAAACTGCACTTACGTTTATTTTTTTCTGAACCTCTGACCCCCCACGTGTTGTATTGGTTATTTAAATAATGATAATGATATAAATGAAAATTAAAGCATACTTCTTTTTATTTTATATTTATGACTAACAGTAAGTTTGCTGTGTTAAGCAATAATGAATATATATTAGCAGAAAAGACGATACTAAATTTACATCGTACAGAAAATATTACAGGAGTCACCTGTGGTATAGTGGTTAGCATGGCAACCTACAAGACTATAGGTCGCAGGTCCGGGTCCCGCGGTGGCCCTTGGATTTTTTAATGGGAGTAAAAAATCCTTGGCTATGCCGTTCCTCGGATAGGACGTAAAATGGAGGTCCCTAGCCTAGAAGATGTCAGGTACTCGTTAAAGATCCCTATCCTAATTATACCTGGATAGGCAAAATTTAGGACTCCTACTGTAGTACCGTCCGATTAGCCTTAGTGGCATAAAGTGACGTTAAACAAAACAAACAAAAAATATTATAATTATTTTATTATAATAAATGTTCACATAAAAGGTAGTCGTTATTTAGAAATTTTACAAAAAATAAATAAAAAACGAAAGTATATAAATTTTAATTTTATCAAAACCATTTATAAATAATATTTTAAAGAATTTCCCTAGGTTTTTTTTTTTCCACAGTGAAATGGGAACAGAAGCCTTCCACAAATCGGATAATACCACTCGAATATAAATAGCAGCAACAGTGAGAAGGTTGAACAGGCAGTTCGCAGAATGGCACAAAGAGAAGAATACTGTATCATATCGTACTGTATCATATTAACACTGATATCACAAAACATTGTCTACGACTATGATTCACATAGCATATATTTGATGTAATTTATAAATTGTTTTGTGCATAAATATGACTAAAATACATTTGATAAATTAATTTTTTTTAATTTTGTATAATTCAGAGCGATATTAGAACGATTGCCCAAGAATCGCGTATACAAGTTTTCCTAAGTAACAGAATAATTAAGATATGAAAGATGTTTTAAGATATGGAAAGAAATATATTATAAACCGGGGATTTCCAAATAGTCATACACTTGAAAAACGAAACAAAAAAAAATCTGGTGCGTGCGCGCAACACACAACTTTCACTTACCAACTTAATTAGATTAGAACTTAATGCGTTTTGTTAATTGCCACTTCTCAAATGAACAGAACATCTATAGGTAATAATAACGCATTGGTTTGTCATTAAAGGCGTACAAAATACTTTATAGGAAAACAAAAAAGGCCCCTTCCCCATAAAGTTAATTTGAGGTAGGTAAGTGAAAGTAAAAAAACACGTGAAAATGATACAAAATTTATTAAGTAAAGTCCCATCTCCGGTTAATCAATTCTGATGAAATTTTTACAGTCGTATCTCGGGCATATACATACATCATATACCCAGTTTGATCAAAATCGTTAAAGCCGTTTTTGAGTAAATAAAAAAAACACGTGAAAATGATACAAAATTTATTAAGTATAGTCCCCCCTCCGGTTAATCAATTTTGATGAAATTTTTACAGTCATATCTAGGGCATATAAATAGATCAAATAATCAGTTTAATCAAAATCGTTAGAGCCGTTTTTGAGAAAATCAAAAAATACGTAAAAAGTTATTAAATAAACTACCCCCTCCCTTTGAGCAATTTTGATGAAATTTTTGCTGTCACATCGCGGGCATATACCTACAATAAATACCTAATTTCAGGTTCCCACGGTTTATAGTTTTTGAGCTAGTCTGTTCACATACACATACACACACACACACACACACACACACACACACACACACACACACACACAGACCATTTCGCGGGACTTGGTCATTTCGACTCAGGGGGTCCCAAAACGTGTATTTCCGTTGAAAACCGGAAGTCGAAATTTTTCACGATCGCAATACTTCCACTTACTATATATTTCATATATAGGTAAGTGAAAGTAAAAATTCACAGATGATAAAGAAAAAATAAAAATCTGGTGCGTGCGCGCAACACACAACTTTCACTTACCAACTTACTTAGATTAGAAATTAATGCGTTGTTGTGATCCCCTCCGTTTGACCAATTTTGATGAAATATTGGCTATCACATATTTGGCATATACATACATGAAATACCCAGTTTGATCAAAATCGTTAAAACCGTTTTTGAGAAAATAAAAAAAACACGTGAAAATGATACAAAATTTATTAAATAAAGTCCCTCATCCGGTTGATCAATTTTGATGAAATGTTGGCTATCACATCTTTGGCATATACATACATCAAATACCCAGTTTGATCAAAATCGTTAAAGCCGTTTTTGAGTAAATAAAAACAACACGTGAAAATGATACAAAATTTATTAAGTAAAGTCCCCCCTCCGGTTAATCAATTTTGATGAAATGTTTACAGTCATATCTAGGGCATATTAATACACGAAATACTCAGTTTAATCAAAATCGTTAGAGCCGTTTTTCAGAAAATCGAAAAAAACGTAAAAAATTATTAAATAAAGTACCCCCTCCCTTTGAGCAATTTTGATGAAATTTTTGCTGTCACATCGCGGGAATATACCTACACTAAATACCCAATTTCAGGTTCGCACGGTTTATAGTTTTTGAGCTAGTCTGTTCACACACACACACACACACACACACACACACACACAGACACACAGACACACACACACACACACACACACAGACCATTTCGCGGGACTTGGTTATTTGGACTCAGGGGGCCCCAAAACGTGTATTTCCGTTGAAAACCGGAAGTCGAAATTTTTCACGATCGCAATACTTCCACTTACTATATATTTCATATATAGGTAAGTGAAAGTAAAAATAAATAAGTAATTAAAATAATAAATGGATAGTTAATGGTTCGCCTTACGTAGTATCAGGAATTAGATAATCTTGCGCGGCGAATTAAGAATCTACAAAAATAACAGAACTATTTTATTGAAGCCGAAGTTTCCAAGCAGGAATTCAGGTCTTTATCAGGGTTCAATGACATGATAAAAAATTATGAAGAAATATTTTTTTAATAATAATAAGAGGTTTTTTTTTGGTTTTTTTTTTACACTGTAATGAGCTAGGTGGGTTAAAGCAAAATACAAAGACGGTGATTATACCCTTTATTAACTTAAACACAACGTTTCAAGCAACCGTTTGTGTCGTTGATGGATTAAGGGCATAACACACATATTCACAAGTCATATTATGGTAATTTAAATTTAGAAAATCATGTAAATTAAAAGGACCAGATAGAAATAAAATTTTTGAAACATCATAAGATAGATATAAGACTAGGTATACATCACTGCTCCCTCAATCACCCTGTAGTTGTTACCTTATAAGAATATTTGCTTGTCTGCTTTCGGAGTACTGATTACTCGAATGAATACCTCAATAAAGATTGACAATGAATATTTATTATTCCAAGGCTTTAACATAATTGTGGTGAAGAAATTATAACATAAAAAGATTTTTCAACAAGTGAATTTTGAATAATTACAAATTGCGATATTATTAAAAAAAAAAAAGCTTTAGAAATCTAAACTATCGATTGCTTAACATAGAATAGACAGTTCCAAACAATCGTTTGATCTGTTGCAAAAATCGAAAATTGGTCACCCCTACAATGAAGTTGGTATGAGTAATAGGTTTTCCCCCAGTGCAATTACGCTAAGCATGCAACTCACGTGCAAAGAGATCAATAAATCTGCACTCGAAAATACACGTAATTTATCATTACGTGCACACTAATGAAATTGTAATAACTTTAGTTTGGATCTGATTCAAAGTAAGATTTTTTTTAGATTTTGTCATAAAACGATATCTCGAAAACATTCCGATATTGCAGATCATTGTAAAGACTTAAAGTACTCATCAATCAAGTAGAGAGATAAAATCTAAAAGTATCAGGAAAACCTTCCGCTCCCAGACGAAATAATCATTTTTCGAGTTGTAATAATCTTGTTCCGCAATGGCAACAATTTGTTAACGTATTCGAGTTCACATGGATCAATAAATTAATATATCGATAATTCGAACGAAAATAAAATCTACAGGTGAAAAGATAAGGGTCCAGAAAGTTAATTCCCTTATAGTTATCATAAGTTACATGTTCTATTATAAGTTAATTACTCACAAATATGATTCCATATGACTGGTTTTTAAACACTCACCTGAAAAAAAAGAAGAGAAAATTAGATTTAATAATATGAAAATTAAGACGAAAACTATGCATTAGACAAAAAAAATATGGCGATTTTTAAATTTTAAATATTGTGCAATGCAGTCACAAGGCCCTCCTGCAGGTACCCATAAAGTACGTTACGAACCTTTCTTGGAAGCGGCTATAATAGACAGAAATGGAGTCCCATTCATGAGTTGTCTAGTTCATTCTTTATTTCTATAAATATATACATATATATTAACTTACGCAGATGATGTAATAGCATTTGAAGAAACCTTACACAGACTCTTAGTTCTTAAAGAGAAGCAGGGGAAATATATATATGTACATATATATATATATATATATATATATATATATATATATATATATATACACATAAATTGAAAAAAGGAGACACAGGAAGGTCTCGAACCCCCTAGTAATCCTTAAGTAGTAAAGTTGAAGTTAAGTTCATCTTTCTTTTCAGGTCTCCTCTATTCCCCCAAACCTAATTTTATGTTTGTCTCTTGTTAAGTAAGCAAAGATGAGCTTCAAAAAGAAACTCGTCATGAAAAACCCTAAGATTAATCCGGAGGACATATTTTTAATTGTTATAATTTTTTTTTCTGGGTGTGATATTGCATCGAGAAATGACAAAATAAATTTATACAGTTAAATCCCGAAAGTTTGTATCCCGGTAATTCGTAGATCATAATAATTCTTAGGATTCGCTGGTCCAATGATGTTCTCCTTTCGCATAAAACCAATGCAACTTGGCCCCTCTATAATTCATATTATTTTCGTCGACATAATTCGGTATTCCATAATTCGGCCAGCGCTATTGTGCGGTGCACCTCTACTCAAGCATATAAGCAGATCAACTAGAAACAAGCTGAAATCGTTTCAAAACGGAATAGTGAGAAAGTAAGAAAAGTAGTCAAAGGGACTTACATGCAGCAGATGAGGACACAAGATTCGAGAAGTGATTAAATTATCAAAAATCGGAGAATACATAACCAATAGGCAGGATTCTTCTTTCGATAAATTACCACAGCTGTCAAATATACTATTTAATAGCCTCAGCCCAGCGAATCTCCCAAGACGATGACAAAAACTACATTAATATTAGGTTTAAGTATTAGAATTTGAGGTTTAATCCAGAAAAAAAAAATAAAAAATAAAAAATAAAAAAATAAATAAAAAAAATTAGGTGTGCGCGCAACACACAACTTTCACTTACCAACTTCCTTAGATTAGAAATTAATGCATTTTTTTAATTGCCACTTCTCAAAGTCACACATTCTTATTTTTGTTTTCATTTGCTCTATAAAAAACAATAATTTCTTTTATTATTAAGTAAAATTTTTTGCTTGTGATAATTGGGCAATGCAAGAATAATACTCCAAGTCGCCTGATTTTATTATCCTCTATATACTTGTTGAAAACTTCATTTAGTTACCATTGAAACAAATAATTTCCATTAACTGAACAGAACGTCTTTAATTATGAACAATGGTCCGTCATTTAAGGCGTACTACCCATGCGTGGGCTCAACGTGTTTTATGAGTTGACTGAATATTTTTCTTTTTTTCTCCTCTATATCATATCTCATATTTAGCCATTTCTAATTTTTATGCGTAACGAGAGACAGTCAATTTCTCCATATAAACAAAAACAAAGGTACTTTATAGGAAACAAACAAAAAAGGTCCCCTCCCCCTTTAAGCCCCAGCCCCCTCAGAACATAAAGCTTACCTGATATTAAATAACACCTAATTTTCATTAAACATGACGCGTTTGATGAAAATCGTTAAAGCCGTTTTTGATATAATCGAAATAAAGTTTTCAAACTAGTGATGCTCAGTTTTATCTTTTCAAAATAGCTAACGATATAAAAATTAACTGAATTATGGAAGAAAGTGCGAGTTTATTTGGTGAAGCTTGTTGTGAATTGTAAGATATGGCCCCTCCTTATTTACTCAGAAACAAGACAGGATTTATGTTTCAAATGACTTTCCGGTTGTCCGTGGCAACGCGTATTTTCTAACGCGTTTGTCCACTCGGCCATCCCGCCACCCCCTTTAAAAATTAAATTGTAATGTTTGATTGTTTTGCCTATATCCTTCGTAAATGTATATAGTAATAACTGAATTAGTTTTGATATTTTATATTTTTATCCCCGATAAATGGTAAATCTCGATAATTTGCATCTTGCGCTTAATTTTGCCTTGTGCATGGAAACCTGATTTTTGGAAATTTATGAATAGACCGACCCTTGTAGAAAAAACGATGACCTACAGAAAATGTTGCATAAAATAAAATATCAGAGTCACCAGTTTTAAAGGAAGCAAAAAATACATGGCTATAACGCCCCTCAGATTTGGTCAGATCGTATAGAAAATTGAGGTGCCGAGGCTGTACGATGTCATTTACTCGTTAAAAATCCGGTCTTTTCTCTTTTTATAAAAAATATTTAAAAATTATAGTACTCCTGTACTCCTGGACTACAGGTCAACACTTAACTTACGAAACAAAAGACTAATATACAACACGATATTAAAACATATTTGGACCTACGGAGTAGAACTTTGGGGTTCCGCAAAAAAAGTACACATAAACAAAATTCAAAACGCACAATCAAAAATTCTTCGAAAAATTGTAAACGCTCCATGGTACATTTCTAACAACACAATACACACAGACATGGACATTCCAACAGTAAAATCATACACTCACGACAAATACTCTACCTTTCACAGTTCAACTCACAACCATCCAAACCCAATTGTTTCTTCTCTTTCTTCCCAGTTACCAGTCCAACGAAGATTAAAAAGACAATGGCCGAGAGATATGCTCGAGCAAGTAATTTAAATCAAGCAAAACTAAGATAAATTTCACACTATCCACAAATTTGCTAGGTGCGCTACAGCGCAGGCGCAAATAACTTAAAAAAAAAAAAAAATTATAGTCCTAAATTTCAGGTTATCATGACAGAGAAATAATTTTCTCTTTATTTATTTTATCATGTACGACGTCTTGGACATAATTTCCGTTACCAAGCATCAAAAAAGTTAACATTATTATCAAGTATAAAAATACACACATTAATAAATATAACTCCTTTTACAACCATATAATATATTTCCCACAATTTACAGAATTGTTTTACATTATTTCGAAAAGTAGCCAAATATTATCAAATTGATATATACCTTAACATTTTTCTAAAATATCCTCGGTTATACCGTTTGGATAGGACGTAGAATGAAGGTCCCGAGCCTGTACGATGTCAGGTACTCGTTAAAAATCCCTGTTCTAATTATACCTAGATAGGCCAAATTTAGGACCTGCACTGTAGCATCGTCCGATTAGCCTTAGTGGTATCAAGTGACTATATACAAACAAAACAAAATATCGAAAGCTTTCTTAATCGAAAAAACCGAAAATACCGCAACTCCCCAAGGAAAAAAATGTTGATTGAGCTGATGACCCAGAAGAAGGAATATGGCTCAGAGAACATGGATGACACCGTAATCGTTCAAAAAGTAACTGGACCGAACGAATGTGACCAAACCGCAGATAATCCACTCGCATAACCTTTGATAATCCGAACATCTTGACAGTCCGAACAGGTAACGTAATCTAAGTGTTCGGATTATGATAACCATACAGTACTCGGAAGCATTATTTAATACTAGCTAGGATAAGTAGTAGAAGGCAGATTGCGATCGATTTAAAAGAAGACGGAAAAAAACAATAATTTTATTGAGAACGAAAAATAATATTTACAAATAATTAACCCTTTGAACTCGGCACCGTTTCGGACGTTACCTACAGGCAACTTGACGCAACTTATTCACGAAAACGCAATATTATATAGTAAAATTTTAGAACCAAGTGAGGAATTGTAATGAAATTTAGGTGTATATGTATATGTGAAGCTTCAAGAACACATAGTAAAAAAAAAAAAAAATTAAATTTTATATATTTTTTTATAATCAATATATATTATAAAGCAAAGTGTACAATGTGCGTGCCGAAAAGGCTCAAAAACGACTCCATGTGGGATTAAGGAAGTTATGTCAGCGTGTTGCTACATAACCCCTAACGGAGAAGAAGGTTTCTGTTTTTCTATTAAGGATGTAAAATTGAAGAGAAAAGGACTGGAATTTTAAGCCTCTCACACCATGTAATTAGCCTACCTGAGATTGAGATACGAGTTTATGAATGAAAAATTTAGTTCGAGCTTCAGGCTACCAGGAAGCGCTAGGGTAGGTTTCTCTCGATATCTTAAGGAAGATTGAACTGGAATAAAGGTCTTAAAAAAAAAGTTTCTATGTATCTTCGGTAGTTTCTAAACTTCTGGATCTAATAGGACCATCACAGTAGTCGGCGCTTAAGTTGTAATCGAAATATAGTTTTTTAACTAATAGATTTTTCAACCATAATCTAATAACATATTATCTGCTGACCGCTTGGAATGGGCTTATAGAATTCAGAATCACAGAAACCATCAAAAACGATGCATGACTCGACAAAGTTGCAGCAAAATTAATTGTTCATTCACCATTTTCAACCCCCTTTAAAGTATATAGGGTTCCTTATTTGGGCGGACTCTGCAGATATCGAATCTTAATATTGATACCATGTTAAAAGTTTCAAGAAAGTGCTAATTTTGTTCTATATTTCCTTTAATTTTAAAGTTTTTCTGTTATTAAAACTACCACACAACTACCGGAGCGAATCCGGGCACCCTAGCTTGTTTTAATATAAATTATAATAATGATTAACGTACTATAAAATAGATAAAATATTATAATTATATTATATAATATGATATTATAATAGATAAAAGACAGCCGATGATTAACGTACTAATGCTAAAAGATTAACGTACTATAAAAATAATGAAAAACACCGCGAGCCGCGATCGTCATTTATCACCAAAAGCGAAATATCCTGTAAATAGTTTTTACGATTTGTTTATGTCCTTATATGTTAAAAACTGAAAATTAATTGCATTGTCTTCGTAACGAAGCCCTTGGGTTTGAAGACAAATTTTAAATTAATCTCCGGAGACCTCGAGTGTAAAATATATAACCTAGAGTGTAAGGGTTAAAAATAAAATTTAATGATTTTTTATGAGCGCTAATTAAGCAAGGTACAAGAAGAAAACATATGAAAAAATTAGGTAAATACAAAAAAAAAAAAATTATCCTGACCATCTTTTTTTTTTCTGAACATACAGTAACAGTCCACAGTTAAATATCCAATACGATAGACAAGGACAAACTAACAAAAAAACATACATAAAAAAACAAAACACGATTGATTGACAGTTGCTTCCACGTGAGTGAGTGTACAATAAAAATAATTAAGAAGCCGTCAAAATACTTTTAAAAAAATAATAAAGAGAGCTATTTTCTACATTTTTACGAGACTGTGACAAGTTATGCGACCTATTTTTAAGGAGTAGCACGCTAAGGAGCGATCTGGGTGAAAGGAACAAAAAAAAAAAAAAAAAAGAAAGAAAAAAGGAGGACAAATGTTTCCGGATACTCTTTATCATTAAATAATTTTACTTTCAAATTTGATGCATTTAAATATTAAGAATTCCCCAGATGTATTATACACAAGGTGTATTTTATCAGCTCGCAAAGGCTACCTAGAAATAAAAACGAAAATATGAAAAAAAAATTCTGTTAGCCCAACAGGGACATAATAACAACACTACGGTCGTAAAGTTCGTAATCCGTGGTTATCCAAGGAAAAAGTCACGATTTGGCTGCGACCGTTTGTGGGTTTTGGAAGTTCTCATCATTCTTGCGTCACGGAAACAACGGGTTCCGAAACCCTAATTACGAAACCCAATTAGATAAGTGATTCCGCTCCTATGTGAATTTTCTTTTGTTTTGTTTCCTAATTCTCAACAAAAATGAAAAGAAACGATAATTCAGAATACAGTACCAGTCAAAAGTTTAGACTCACTTTTATTTAATTCACAATCTTAAAGTTTAATAAAATAATTCTAACTCAAGAGGTAACATTTCAAACATTATATGATTAATTTAAATAATTTATTTTTTGAAGGGAAAAGATTTGGCTCCGCCGGGAGTCGAACCCGGATCTTCCGCGTAACTTACGCGGTATGCTAACCACTGCACCACGGAGCTCGCTTCCAAGCGGTGCCAAATCCTTTCTCTTCACTGACACCTCTCCCTAGATCTCGCAAGTGTTGCGAGTATGTACGGGAGATGGACAATTTTTGTCCAATTTTGGGCATCTCTTGACGAACGTCACTTTTTTAAATTATTTTATATTAATTTACTCATTATTGTGGGTAACCATCTTGTTTTAAATTATTTATTTTTTGAATAGAAAAGATTTGGCTCCGCCGGGAGTCGAACCCGGGTCTTCCGCGTGACATGCGCGGCACCGCGGAGCTCGCCAGAGAGGTGTCAGTGAAGAGGAAGGATTTGGCACCGCTTGGAAACAAGCTGCGTGGTGCGGTGGTTAGCATACCGCGCATGTCACGCGGTAACCCAGGTTCGACTCCCGGCGGAGCAAAATCTTTTCTATTCAAAAATTAAATTATTTAAAATATTTTAAAACAAGGTGGACTCCCACAATAATGATCTAATTATTATATGATTAAGTTTACAATAAAATTATAAATAGGGGTAACCTGTGGTGTAGTGAAGAAAGGTATATATTTTACCACAAAGCTAATCGTAAGGTCTCACCTTTGGTGTAGTGGTTAGCATTGTAACCTACAATATAAAGTTCGCGGGTTCGCGTCCCGGGGTGGCCCTAGATTTTTTTTTAATGGGAGTAAAAAGTCCTTGGCTATGCCGTCCCTCGGATAGGACATTAAACGGAGGTCCCGAGCCTATACGATGTCAGGTACTCGTTAAAGATCCCTATACTAATTATACCTGGATAGGCAAAATTTAGAACTCCCTTTGTAGCATTGTCTGATTACCCTTAGTACCATAAAGGGACGTTAAAGATAAAAACAAATTATAAATAAATTTAAAAAAAAATTATAGTTTTTATGTTGTTAAATAAATAAAATGTTGTTATTTATTTTAAAAAAACTGAGGGTGAGTCTAAAGTTTTGACTGATACTGTATAAATTCAAAAGTGAAAACTCTGTTATTCCTAGAAGTTCCCTTCTGTTCCCTTTTTGTTCTTAATACTTTCAGATTAGCAGTCTAAGCAACAAGAGTTAAGTTAGACGTCAAGAAAACATTTTTATATATTCTAATTTAGCATCATCAAACAATAGTTCGCCGCAGAATAATTTGTATAGATATATAATTTTTAAATTTTTTTTTTTTTTGGAGATAAAACCTTGAAGGATAACAACTTATAAATATAAATTTGATCGAAAATAAGAAATGAAAGTTAAACGTAATCGATATTTTAGTTCCTATTGTTGGCTACGTCACAAGAATAAATCAAGCTAGCAAACTGATATAAAACGACAGCTGATCATACAAAGCAATCAACAGCTGCTTTGAGTTAATGAAAGGCGAAGGACTTCCCATTCAGAGCAGTTCATTGTTCAAGTGAATGTTTCGCCTTATATATATATATATATATAGATTTAAAATTCGATAATATTTTAATGATGAACATAAAAACATCTTAAGAATTAGTCAACTCTACAATAGACATTGCAAATTATGTATAGGTATATGTTCATAATAAGACCTAGCAAAACTTTATTTAATAGATCGACGTTGATTTCCAAAAATTTACAGTCTAAATATATTTTAATTACGTATTATAGACCATGAAAAGAGTTCGTCTTTTGAGGTTATTTATTACTAGCTAGGGGGCCCGGAAGTTGTGCGGTAGTATTAATAACAGAAAAACTTTAAAATTAAAGGAAATATAGAACGAAATTTGCACTTTCTTGAAACTTCGGTTTTAACTTGGTATCAATACTAAGATTCGAGATCTGCAGAGTCCTCCCAAATAAGGAACCCTATTTACTTTATAGGGGGTTGAAAATGGTTAATGAACAATTAATTTTGCTGCAACTTTGTCGAGTCATGCATCGTTTTTTATGGTTTCTGTGATTCTGAATCCTATAAGCCCATTCCAAGTACAAACTGAACTGAATGAACAATAAACATTGAGCTAAACGCACCCTAGCGCTTCCTGGTAGTCTGGAGCTCGAACTAAATTTTTCATTCAGAAACTCTATTTCGTGAAATACGAGTCATTCTCAGGTAGGCTAATTACATGGTGCGAGAGGCTTAAAATTCCAGTCCTTTGCTCTTCAATTTTACACCCTTAAGAGACTTAACAGACCTTATCAGAAACCTTCTTCTCCGTTAGGGATTATATAGCTACACGATGACATAACTTTCTTGATCGTATGTTGAGTCGTTTATGAGCCTTATCTGCACGCACATTGTACACTTTGCTTTATAATATATATTGATTATTCTGAATACATATTTTACATTAACTATTAACATAAATATTATAATACATGACAAGATTGTAATGATATAAAAAAAACCTTTATCTCATTTTAAAATTGTATCTCGAACTAAGCCTACTTATTACGCACGTTTATCAAAATATTTTTAGAGAAATACTACTTTTTGAGTTTAAATTTCCTCTTGTTTTGTTATTTACAGTAAATAAAAATTTGAAAAAACAAACAGAAAATAAACCCTTTTCAAACTTTAATAAGGTTGTCTTCGAATTACGACAGGGGCGCAACCAGGGAAGGGGGGAATGGAGGCTGAAGTACACACACCAGACATTTTTTTTCTGTTCTCACTAAAATAATATACTGAATTAAATTTAAATTTTAACACGTTCACGCCGTGGCTGTTAAATGTTTTACGCTCTATCGGGTAGTAGCTATTCCAGGGCATTATGCAGTATTGGCAATCCAACAATAATAAAATAAACAATAGAAAATACTATCCTACAAGTTATGTAGGATATTTATTGGCTTACCACAATAAAATCATCGTAAACTGAAAATCCTGACCATCATTTAACCTATCGTAATTGAAGAATAGTCGACTATCTCTCACCTCTATGATTTCTTTTGATTTAAATTTAAAAAAAATTCTACGAACAACCTTTGCAGTTAAAACAGATAAGAAATGAGTGGTTTTATACAAATTTATGGTAGTCCCCGCATCGGACACAAAAATATCTTACACAACTACTCACCTCGGGTCAAAATATCGATTTAGATAAAATAAACACCTCCCTTAATTTTCAGACACTGCCAAGATGTAACTTGAGCCAAAACAAAGGATATGTCAAAGTTTGGTGATCATTCAATGCCAAAAAGGTGTAAATAGAATTAAATGAAACCTGGTACGGGTCAATATGACCAGACGTGAGTAGTTAAGGGTTAACAAGAGTTGTCTAGTTGGAAAGATGTAAAATATAAAAGGCTATTTTATAAACCGAAAAAAAAAACATTGAATAGGTGGTGGTACACGCCGCACAGTGGTTGAAAATCGACTATTTTCAGAAAAAACCTTGTAAAACCCGATCTGTGAGCCGCAAAAAAATAAAGTTGATATTATCATAACCACGATTGAATTTCCTATAAAATGTATAGGTTCGAGCCCCGCTTAACCGGCTATTCGGATTAACCGGCAGTGTAAGGAAAATAGAAAACAAATTATACATCAATTTTCGACTCGAAATCGGCTAGTTCAAACACTTTTGCTGTTTTATGCTAGTAATATCATTGATAGTACTTGTATAATTTTATTTCATGAAAACACTCAAGTTAGGTAAAAAAAAAAAATCATACATAGGAACTATCAATTATTTTTGTCGTTATGTTTTAATTCTTAACTATTAAATGTATATCATATTAAAATATAAGATTGAGATCATCCGACTTTAATATAATTTTGATAGGAGATGGTGGGATTGACTGTTCAATGTAGGTTTAATAACTGCAACTCTATCTGTGAAAATTTAGTTCCCTTATTCACGCTAAATAATAGCTGAACCTTTTTTTTTAATACCAATCTTCTAAAAACAAATGGATGCTTAAAAATTAAAAGTGCCGAAGCCTTTAAGTTATCGGAGGTCATGTTAATAAACTTATTATTAATAATTTTCAAATTCATTCTAAAATCACGGTAGGTGAAAAATTTGATTTATTATCGACCTAACAACGATTCTGACTGACTTTATAAATGGTGCTACAGACCTGGTAAGTAAGGCATGATGTTTTACTAAACGATTAGTAATATCCCAATTCGAAGCACAAGCTCCATAGCGAATAAACTGCACGAAATAACTTTGGCATTTCAATAAAAAAAAAAATCCCACATGTACAGACACAGGCGGACGCAGCTAGAATATGTTTTAATATTTACTTGAATGTATCTTCTTCTTAAAAAAATGGATTTTAAAACTGCGCTCGGCTGCGCTTGAAAAATATTGATTACCAAAAAAATTTTTTGTCTTAATTTTATTGCATTTATTCGGGATTTTATTTCTGGGTTAAAACATAGACCAAATAGCATCATTTTTACGCTAGTGTAATATGTGAGATCGCATTTCATGATTATAAAGGAAAATCGCTCTAAGAAACAAAAATGCGAGTTGTAAAAATTATTAAAGTGCTATAAATTTTTCGTTGCAAAATAAACTTTTTCAATGATCGATTTTCAAAGGGTCCTAACAAGTTTAAAAATCAGAATATATCCGAATAAATTGATGGAATGTGTCAACAGGTAACTATTCTATTAATTAATATTGAAAAGAAAAAGAATATTCCAATACCTTCAAAAAATGGGTTTTTTCCGCCTTTCAACCACTGTGCGCCGGCGTGAACGTGTTAAGCAGCTTTTTTCCATTTACTTCATTTTTTATTTTTTTTTCCATCCTCGCATATTAGGCTATACGTGATTTTCCAGGCCGGGGGAGAGGGTGGGGGATTGATACCGAGTATTATTAAATGTCCCCTGGCTCCGGGTTTTGAACTTCCGTATCGTATTTTCTAATGCGTTTGCCCACTCGGCCATCCCGCCACCCATTTCATTGTCAAATAAATACTAGTACGTTTTGTACTTGACAGATATTGTGGAATATTTTTTATAAAGTTTAATAAAAATATATAAGCCTCCCTCCCCCAGTTAATAATACTCATTGCACCACAGAGTAACGATTCCACATACGAACTTCGTATAATATAAACTAATAACTATTTATCCAATTATCTGAATGCTTTATCATAAGATCGACCATAAAAAAAAAAAAAAAAAATTCAAGGATCGATTCCTTTAGGTCAACGTTTTTGTCGATATTGAAGCATTGTGAGGTATGAAAACAGGAAAATATAAAAAGTACCTACGTGACCTGGTAACATAAATTTTGATAAGATAATTACTTCAATCATAATAATAATAAAAAAATTATTTAAGTTATTTAATAAAGAATATCAGGTCACTAGGTAAACGATATAATTGTATTCAATTCTATCATTATAATTTAAAACGAAAAATCGGAACAATGTTTTATAAACAAACAATTCAAGGATGCCTTGCTATTCTCAATTCTGCTGACCTAAATCTGCTTGCATATTAAGCATTTTAATAAGTAATACATCTTAAAAAATTTGCTGCGATGCTCTTAAAACACTACTTTCACATACCAACTTACTTAGAATAAAAAAATGACGTGTTTTCATAAATATCTAAACGCCATTCTTCAAATTCACACATTTTTCAATACTCATTTACTAATTTTCGTTTGTATTTGCTCTTTACAGTACACAATTTTTTTTTTATTATTAAATAAAAGTTTTTAATTGTAATAATTCGGCAATGTAAGCATAATACTCCAAGTCGTCTGATTCTATAATTCTCTATGTAGTTATTGAAAACTTCATTTAATTACAATGGAAAAAAATAATTTCCATTAAATGAACAGAACGTCTTTAATTATAAACAATGGTCTGACATTAAATGCGTAGTGCGCATGCGTGGACTCAGCAAATTTTATCAGTAGTCGGATTTCATATCCAGCCATTTCTTATTTTTAGACATACAGACCATTTTGTAGGATTCGATTATTTATTATATTTTAAAACTATAATAAATAAATAAAGTTAGTAAAGACAACTATACTATATACTTTATTGTAAATCACTGGTGTTAGGGCAAAAGGACTTAAGTCATCGAATGTGAAGTTAAAAAACTTTTTACAAAGTTTTTAAAAATAATTATAAATTCTGTCTGATTGTATTTCTTTTATCTTGAATAATTAATGAAAATTTATTATTTCAACAGAGACTGTTCTTCTTTATAGTAAACTAGCTTGGATGCCCGGCTTCGCTCCGGTAGCTGTATGGTAGTTTTAATAACAGAAAAACTTTAAAATTAAAGAGAATATAGAACAAAATTAGCACTTTCTTGAAACTTCGGTTTTAACTTGGTATCAATATTCAGATTCGAAATCTGCAGAGTCCGCCTTAATACGGAACTCTATATACTTTCTATATTTCAACCCCATATAAATTTATGGGTATCCTATATAATTTATAGGGGGTTGAAAATGGTGAATTAACAATTACTTTTGCTGCAAATTTGTCGAGTCATGCATCGTTTTTGATGGTTCCTGTGATTCTGAATCCTATAAGCCCATTCCAAGCAGTCAGCAGATAATAAGTTATTAGATAATAGTTGAAAAATCTGTAAATAGTCTGTTTTTTATAACTACTAAGAAATGTTCACTCATATTTCATTAAATTTACTTAAGTATATGTTGTATATTGATTAAATGTAATGTGTTGATCAATTAGCCTTCTTATGAGAAAATTAATTTTGTAAGGAATCCAGTCGGTTTTCTAATTGGCTGCAGAGATTTAAAATCATTATTTTATTTTGAAAGGAGAAACTGATTATTTTCGCTTGATTTTTTAGTAATTTAAAAAGAGCTGAAAAAATATATAACCTTTTCAAACTGAACTGAACTGAATGAACAATAAACATTGAGCTAAACGCATTCTAGCGCTTTCTGGTAGGCTGGAGCTCGAACTAAATTTTTCATTCATAAACTCGTATGTCATTCTCAGATAGGCTAATTACATGGTGCGAGAGGCTTAAAATTCCAGTCCCTTTCTCTTCAATTTTACACCCTTAAGAGAAAAACGGAAACCTTCCTCTCCGTTTGGGGCTACATGGCTACACGACGACATCACATACTTAATCGTACGTTGAGTCGTTTTTGAGCCTTATCGGCACGCACATTGTGCACTTTGCTTTATAATACTATATATTGATTTTAAATTTTAAAAAGAGGATACTATTAATAGGAGGCCCGAGCGCGAATGAAATATAATCTCGGAAGAAGCTGAATTTTATTTTCTTTACGTCAGCAAAATCAAAATCAAGTCAATTATATTTCACAATAATAGGAGGGAGAATATTTGCCAAGGCATTAAGGTAGAATTCCAGGAACAAAAAAATAAAATAAATTATTATTTCCATTATTCATCATCACATTTCATTTTATTATTTCTTTGCCGACTAAATTAACATTCATTCCGTAGAACGGAAGTTTCCTGAATTTAAACACTGACGTCAGAGATTACTTTTTTGTAATCGTAATATTGTAAGAACGTTCTTTCTTCTCAGGTAATGAAACCGAAATATATTCAGACGCAGTTGATCTACGTAAGTTAGAAAAGAATAGTTATTTATTATACAAGTGACGAAAGTAGATCATTTTACAACTCGAGTGAAACGTTTACCCACACGAGCGAAGCGAGTGTGGTATTTCACGAGAGTTGTAAATTCTACTTCTTTCACGAGTGAAATATTAATTTTTTTCTATAATTGTGTAATACATGATCAGATCTAACCAGAATATGAACAAAATTAGGATGTTGTGAAGATTATGGTATGTTGTTGGTAGGTTATAAGCATGGTTGTGAAAGGTTATAAAATGTTATAACAATAAATTGAAAATGTTTAATTAAATAAAAAATAATATAATAATAATAATATTTAATCAAACAGTGTTTTTGAAGTTTTTTAGTAATATCAAAGATGTCTGTTTAAATTAAAATGATTGTGAAGTAGTGCAGTTATAAACAAGTGCAGGTTATAAACAATGAAGGTAATTATTATTACATTTAAATTTTAAAATATATTGATTATTTCCACCAATAATTCATTCACATTTCAATTTATTTTGTTAAAATAAATTCTTACAATGTTAAGAAACATTTAAAAGCATTTAATTTCCAACTTCAAATTATTTTTTAATTTATACTTATTACTAATTAAAAAGGCAATTCACTTTCTTCACTTGTGAAGAAAGTAATCACTTTCTTCACTCTATTGCAAAATGTTTCACTTTCTTCACTCATTTCAGTTTAGTTATGTTACCATTATTCAACGATTACAAAAAAAAATAATTGTTAATATTTATTATTTTTATACCTATCGATTAACTAAGAAAATATTTCAAAACATTTAAAAAAAAAAAGAATTTTAGAAGTTGGACGTATGTACAGGTTGGTTTGGGTTATAGGCGTAAAACCGGAGTTCGGTCATCAACGTCTTTGGACATACGTATATTGATCGATAGTAACACATATATATACCTAAATAATAATCTAGGCACAAAAAAAAAAATAATAATAAATAAAAAAAAATATACGGATTAATAAAAAATATAAATTAATAATAAGGTATACCTAATAATATAACTAATAACCCATACCCATACCCATTTAATAAGGTATTAAAAATATAATGAGCGGGGAGCCAAAAAAGTGTCTGACTTAAAAAGTTTGTTTTTTTTTACTCAAATATTAACGCCTTACCTAAGATCGGTTGCTATAAGATTTTATGGGCAAACAATTTTTTTTTTTTTTTAGGTTATAAACAAACAAAAAAAAAACTAGATTGTACGTTTGACAAGGTTTTATTTTTACTTTATCTTCTAATTTAGTAAGAAGTTTATATCATTAACGAAATATAAGTAATTTAACATTCTTTTTCTTTTTCTTTATTTCCTTACAACATTACTTTCTTGACGTTTCGAGGTTGTGTCCCCATTCTCAAAACATTTATTTCTCAATCATATTATTTAATGAAATGTGTATAAATATATAATAAAATATGAAAATTATAACTATGTCACATTCTTAAATTCACTATTATGCATTTTCTGCATGCATCACTATTATGCATCATACATATATTAACTTATATTTGTCAGAATAACTCTAGTTAAAGAGTTAAGAATATAGTTAGACAAGTATGAGTTAATAAACTTCATTGAAATCAATCATGTGAATGAGAAATAAATGTTTTGAGAATGGGGACATAACCCCGAAAAATAAAAATCTTGTGCGATGCGCCTTTCACTTACCAACTTACTTAAATTGGAAATTAATGTGGTTTGATAAATATGGAAACGCCACTCCTCAAATTCACAACTTTTTCCACATTCATTTACTTATTTCAATGCAAGCAAAATATTCCATTGCGTGTGATTTTATTATTCTCTATTTAGGTAGTTGTTGAAAACTTCATTTAGTAACCGTAGAAACAAATAATTTGCATTAAATATGTACGTTTCAATACATGTTGAGAACTCTTTTTCATGAACAGAAGGTCTTTAATTATAAACAATGGTCTGTCACTAAGGGCGTAATGCGCATGCGCGGGCTCAAGGTGTTTTATTAGTTGTCGGAATAATTTTCTCCTGTATATGTTTATTCGATTTTTTTTCATATTTCATATTTAGCCATTTCTCATTTTTAGGCATAGGAAGAGACAGTTAGTTTCTCTATATAAACAAAAACAAAGGTACTTTATAGGCAAACATAACAAGGCGTCTTCCCCATTTAAGCCCCTTCAGGACATTTTAATCATGGTAAAACTTGACTGATATTTAACGATATTTGATTCTCATTAAACATAACGGGTTTGATTAAAATCGTTAGACCCGTTTTTGAGGAAATCGAAAAAAAAAACCTAAAAATTTATCAAATGAAGTGCCCCCTCCATTTGACCAATTTTAATTAAATCCCGGACATATACATACACTTAATACCCAATTTCAGGTTCGTGCGGTTTATATTTTTTGAGCGACTCGTAGTCTGTTCACATACACACACAGACCATTTCGAGGGACTTGGTTATTTGGAATCAGGGGGCTCCAAAAAGTGCATTTCCGTTGAAAACAGGAAGTCGAAATTTTTCACGATCGCAACACTTTCCCTTACTATATATTTGATATATAGATAAGTGAAAGTAAAAAGTAAGATACGCTGCTGATATTTCATTCATTCACGATTAAATTAATATTCAATATTTTTCAATTCGATCATTTTAATGTTGAACAAGAAGCGAACAAGTTTTACTTAAAATATTTAAGTTTCACCTGAAAATAAATTAGATAGAGGAAATCAGAAGGCAGGTTCTTATTCTGGATAACAAAAAAAAAAAAGAGAGAGAAAAGAAAAAGCCTGAAATGATTTCCCGGACTGAACAGGAAACATTAACTTTGAAGTTAGTTAGGTTTTTATTTCCATGTAATCGTATTTTAAAGTTTCTATAACCCACTAAATTAATTTTAATGGGGAAAGTCTAGTTTAAATGGGAATTTAATTTATTTTTTTTAATCAAGCCAGTTTTTCCGGGTTTTCTTGCTATTGAAGGGTAATGGGTACCAAAGAACTATTTTCCTTTCGATCGACAAGAAAAACCAAACTCATTCATAGGTAATAATACTATAAGAAAAAAAAAATAAATAAAATTATTCATTAAGAGTAAAAGACTAAGGTATGACGATAAGATCAGAAAATTTCATGAAATCAGAAAACTATGGGTAATAAAAGGTGAAATATAATATTGTACAATGTATAGAATGTATGACAGGATTAAATTGACAAGAGTCCAAATTTCGAAATTAAGATGAACGAATTTCTAGCTGGATTGGTCATAAACTAAATTTAGAAACAAACAAATGAACTTGTTAAGATAGGAAGAGATGCAGGAAGTGTGAAGGGTGACAAATACTGAACGAAAGAGTCAATGAGGCGAAGTCGAACGACCTTGAAGTTCAGTTGTACTTCCTTTAAATGGCCAACACACCTTGGAATGGGTCGTTTCCGACCGATAACTTATTTTACTGCTTCGTATACAAAAGGCTTTACAAACTTAAATGAATATATAAGTTCAAATGAATTTATATAAAGATCATTTCTAACATTATAGAGTTTATTTATGATAATAATGGAGAAAGGTATATATTTTACAACAAAGCTAATCGTGGAAGGGTCTTACCTTTGGTGTAGTGGTTAGCATAGCAACTTAAAATACTAAAAGTTGCGAATTCGCATCCGGAGGTGGCCCTAGGGTTTTTTGAAGGAAGCGAAAAATCCTTAGATTAGCCGACCCTCAGATATGACGTAAAATGGAGGTCCCCAGCCTCTACGATGTCAGCTTCAGGTACTCGTTAAGGATCCCTATCCTAATTATACCTTAGTACTCCCAATGTAACATCGTCCGATTAGCCTTAGTGGCGTAAAGTGACGTTAATTACCCAAACAAACAAACCTAATCGTTGTAAGAAATAGAATTGTTTCTTTTCATGTAATTGGAGAAAGGAGATCTTAAAATGTAGGCATATATTATTTATTACTTTCACTTACCTATATATGAAATATATAGTAAGGAAAAGTACTGCGATCGTGAAAAATTTCGACTTCTGGTTTTCAACGGAATTACATGTTTTGGGGTCCCCTGAGTCCAAATAACCAAGTCCAGCGAAATGGTCTGTGTGTGTGTGTGTGTGAACAGACTAGCTCAAAAACTATAAACCGTACGAACCTGAAATTGGCTATTTGTTATATGTATAGGCCCGTGATGTGACAGCAACAATTCCATCAAAATTGATCAATTGGAGGGGGTACTTTATTTAATATTTTTTTTTTTTTTTTTTTTTTTTTTTTTTTTTTTTTTTTTTTTTTTTTTTTTTTTTTTTTTTTTGGACTTCAAGGCTTCCAATGAAGCCCTATACTGACCATACTAACACCCATGGCACTGGGTGACACTTCTCCTACGAAAGAAAAGCACCACCCAGGGCGGGACTCGAACCCGCAGCTCCGGCATGGGAGTACGGCGCTTTACCGCACAGCCACACCGGGCCCCATTTAATAACTTTTTACGTTTTTTTTTTTACTTTCCCAAAAACGGCTCTAACGATTTTGATAAAACTTTGGCATTTCATGTATTTATATGCCCGAGATATGACTACAAAAATTTCATCAAAATTGATCAACCGGAGGGGGCACTTTATTTCATAACTTTTTTTCCCATTTTTAAGTTTTTCTAGATTTTCTCAAAAATAGCTTTAACGATTTTGATTAAACTCGTCATGTTTAATGAGAATCGAGTATTCTTTAATATCAGGTAGGCTTTACCATAATTAAAATGTTTTGAGGGGGCATAAATGAGGAAGAGGCCTTTTTTGTTATCTGATAAAGTACCTATGCTTTTGTTTATATGGAGAAATTATCTGGCACTAGTTTCACCTAAAAGTAAGAAATGGCTAAATATGAAATATGAAAAAAATCAACTATTGTTTGACTTTGAGAAATGACATTTAACAAAACATGTCAATTTCTAATCAAAGTAAGTTGGTAAGTGAAAGTTGTGTGTTGCGCGCATCGCACCAGATTTTTGATTTTTTTTGTGACAGGAAATTTCAGTTGATTTTAATAAAAAGTAAATAAATAAACCCATAGAATATCTATTTTTATATTGACAAATAGTACAACTTATTTAGGTACTTCATTGCAGATATATATGAGCGATAAAAACAATAAAGATATACTTGATTAGGAGAAAATCCTCTGAATTAAGTAAGTCAAATAAAACTGAAGAAAACTAAAAATAATAAACTGCGTCATAATAGGGTATAGGGGATCATAAAGGGCGTGATTCATAATAAATGAAAATTCCAAAAATAAAACATTATATAGTGAACTAAAACAAATAGTTTAAAGTATATTTATTTAACGTTGACTTTGCCGCTACCCGACAGGGTAATAGACAAATAGACAGGGTAATAGACACGTCACAATGCGAACGAGAAATGGATCATTTTTATTGCGTGTCACAAGCATGGAACAGAATTCAAAGCGGCGATTGTTTAGGAGGTAGTTTAATTGGTGTGGCACCCACTTGGCCAACTTTTTTACCTTACCAATTGCTTCCAAGTAGCGTACAACTGTTGATTGGTTCACGCCGAGCTCTACCACTATTTCTCGGGTGGTTTTGGTTGGGTCTTCTTCCACTATTGACCTCAGCTGGTTGTTGCCAAGAGCAAAATGACAGCCCCAACCTTCCTTGTCTTCGAGGTCGAAATCTCCACTGCAAAACTTCTGGAACCAACGCTGCACCGTGCACTCGTTAATAGCCCCCTGACCCCACACTTCGTTAATATTAAGAGCCGTTTGCGCAGCGCTGCTCCCTAATTTAAATTCGTAAAAATAAATTTGACGAAAATCGTACTTCGACATTTTCGATTTAAGACTTTTGAACGCACTGAAAAAAATAAAAACGATTTTACTGATCAAATTCATGGTGAAAGAGAGGGTATTAGATAAGGTTTGTTTTGGTATAATAATGATCAATGTTAGGATTTGCTTTGTTTAAACAATTGGAATTAAGATATTGCAATAGAGGAAACCTGCATTAATTTTGCATCAACCCAATATATTCCAGGTAGTGATTATGCCCAGCTTTTATTTTCTTATTAAAGTTTTATACATATGTCTAAAAATAACTTATTCCTTAAGAGTTATCGTATCTTGGAGTGAAACTTATTCAACGTGAAAGGAGTAGGAGAGAATAAAAACATATATATAGTTTTATCTCGTTTTAACTTCGTTATGACTGGGACCAAACTCCCCAAATTAGTCCGGACAAAAAATATCCGGATGTTTTCGTAATATAAAAAAAAAAATTACTTACACAAGCGAATTTGAATTTATTATATTATGTCATCATTAGACAGCATCATTTAAAAAAAGGACATATGCTAAAAAAAAAAAAAAAACTTCTCATTTTAAAAAATTGAATTCAACACCCTGCGTCTCTTTAGAATCAGTTTCGATTTCGTCAATATGAAAATATTAAAATAAAAAGGTTGTTTAGGTAAAATTATGAAAACATTAATACTAGCAGTATTCATAATGGAGCTTAGTGTATGAAATGTTATGTAACAAAAATTATCATTAAATTTGCTTGTTTGGGATTTGTTTCAGGTTCACACGTTTAACAGTTAATCATATTGTGTGGTACTTTGGATATTTAACATAAAGGAAACCATCTATGTTTAAAGAAGAAAATAACGATACAATATAAGTTTCTCACTGAGGAAGCCAACATGTCCTCCAATAAAAATTAATAATACTTTCGTGCCATCCAAAAAACTATGTACTTTACCTAGGACTATACTTGGACACAAGACTCACTTGGAACATACATACAAAACTAAAAAGACAAGAACTGACCAGGCGATATAAACAACTGTCACACCTCCTAGACTTCAGATGAACACAACGAATCAGAAGACTAAAATATTGGGTTGTAAAAAAAGTTCGTAGCGTTTTTTAAGAATATATTTAATCAAACATTTCAGATACATGTAAATATTTTTAATCAATGATATATGACCCATTTTGATCTATAACTTGTTTCCATCTTTCAGGTAATTTTGTAATTCTGTCCTCCCAGAACTGTTCAGTTTTCTGCGCGAACTCGTCTGTGTGCTTTTTACAGTCCTCGAGCGAGTTATATTGTTTCCCGTTGAGGGAGTTTTGGAGAGACCGGAATAAGTGGTAATCTGTTGGGGCAAGATCTGGTGAATAGGGTGGGTGGGTTATCACACAAACTCCAACAATTTTTGCCGAGTCTGTAAAGACACGTGAGGACGGGCGTTGTCGTGGTGAAAATCCCAAATGATTTGAAACACTTGTATGTGATATGCCAAGTGTTTTTGCGATATCCCGGGTCGTATAGTGAGGGTTATAGGTCACTAATTGTTGAATTTGTTCGTCATCAACAGTTGAAAGACGACCAGAGCGCTTGGCGTCTTCCATCTCAAAATTTCCGGTTCTGAACCGAGCAAACCACTTACGGACGGTGCTTTCCCCTACGGCGTCATCTCCATACACGCTGCAAATTTTTTTGACCGTCTGTGCAGCGGATTTTTCTTTTCGGGAATAAAATAACATTATATGGCGAAAATGAATTTTTTCCTCCTGCATTTTGGACTAACACAATACACGTGAACAATAGAAGATCCCGGTTGAAACTGATGCATAAAAGAACGTTATCTAATCCCTTTTTAGGATATGTAAACATTATTGACCATGTAAACAGGATTAACAAACACAGAAAGGATTAAATTAAAATAATGAAAAACGCAACGAACTTTTTTTACAACCCAATACAACATGATACTAAAACCTATTTGGACCTACAGAGCAGAGCTATGGGGTTCCCCTAAACAAGTACAGACAAAAAAAATTCAAACAACACAATCTAAAATTCTTCGAAAAATTGTAAACGCTGCATGGTACATTTCTAACAATACAATACACAAAGACATGGACATTCCCACAGTAAAATCATACATTCATGACAAATACACTACATTTCACTGTTCAACTCACAACCATCCAAATCCACTTGTTTCTTCTCTTTCTTCCTCCCAGTATATTAACCCTTTTCATTCGACACCGTTTCGCACCTACCGGCAACTCGACGCAACTTATTCGCGAAAACGTACATCCTGAAAACGTAATATTATACACTAAAATTTTAGACCCAAGTAAGGAATTGTAATGAAATTTAGGTTATATGTATTTGTGAAGTTTCAAGAACACATAGTTACAAAAAAAAAATAATTTTTTTATAATTAAAAATATAATTTTAGTAAACAAGCTTTTAGGAAGAGACTATTTAATTATAGATATAGAATGTAAGGCCTCAAAGTCTCGTATAATTTCAATAATTTACTTAATCGTGCAGGTTACATGCCAAATTTTCGCCTATTCAGACTCTAGTCTGTTTCTAGCTTGCATGTGAAACTGTTGTAGCCCTGAAGATGCCTGAATAGGCGAAAATTTGGCATGTAACCTGCACGATTAAGTAAATTATTGAAATTATACGAGACTTTGAGGCCTTACATTCTATAAATATAATTTTATATTAATTTCAATTTTTTTTTTAAATTTTATATATTTTTTATAATTTTGTTATTATCATTATTACATATAAAAGCATAAAAAATTTAATTGGAGAAGTAAAAACTGTTAAAAAATTACGAGATGGGACCCTTTCAGTTGAAGTTTTCTCAGATATCCAATCAGAAATCTCCTAAAATGTGAAAATTTACTTAATAACTTTCCGGTTAAAGTAGAAGCACGTGGGAAATTAAATCAAAGTAAAGGGATTATTTGGTGCTCCGAACTAAATTATCGTACAATTGAGGAAATAAAAGATTAATTAAAACCACAAAATATAGCCGATGTTAAAAGATTAACGTACTATAAGAATAATGAAAAACCCCGCGAGCCGCGACCGTCATTTATCACCAAAAGCGAAATATCCTATAAATAGTTTTTACGATTTGCTTAAGTCCTTATATGTTAAAAACCGAAAATTATTTGCATAGTCCCCGTAGCGGAGCCCTCGAGTTTGAGGGCAAATTTTAAATAGCTCCGCTCCGGAGACCTAAAGTGCAAAGGGTTAATATTAAAAATTCAATGGCCAAGGAATATGCTCGAGCTCATCATTTAAATTAGGAAAATCGAAGATAAACTTTGCATTATTCACAACTTTGCTAGATGCGCTCCAGCGCAGGCGCAAATGACTCAAAATATAAATAAATAGGTAAGTAAGAAACAGATAAAATGATACTAGTATTCTCGTTATTGCGAACTGAACTAAGAAACAGAGACGAAGCAAGGTCGAACGTAGCAGATCGTGTGAAAGGCAAGGCAGCCCTAACTGTACCCGCAAACTAGGTTCCAGTTAAATGCTCCTTCTCGCTTTATTGAGTATAACTATAATATTAATAATATATAATAATAATAATAATAATAACAATAATAAGAGATGTAATGCAAGGAATTAATGGACAATGGAAATAGATCCACAACCAAAGGAGATATAGTTAAATGTTAATTATTATTAAAACAGGCACATTGGGGTCACCAGTGGTATAGTGGTTACCATGGCAACCTACACTACTAAAGGTCGCGGGTTCGCGTCCCGTGGTGGCCCAAGAATTCTTTAAAGGGAGTAAAAAAATCCTTGGCTATGCCGTCCCTTGGATAGGACGTAAAATGGAGGTCCCGTACCAGTAGGATGTCAGGTACTCGCTAAAGATCCCTGTCCTAATTATACGTGGATAGGCAAAATTTTGGACTCCTCCATCGTCCGATTAGCCTTAGTAGCATAAAGGCTTTTTCGAGTTATTAAAATATAATTTCTAAAGAACTGTACGAAACCTGGTTTAAAGGTCTCTTCACACGGTTAAGTTTTTGGAACGAACTTTTGTTTCAAACTTTTGTTTTCTTTTAGTGCTGAATTTTAATTCTTTCATAAAAGAAAATAATATAAAAAATGTTTTCTTCATTTCGTTTGATGTCCTGGACAAACTTAGAAAATTTTAATGTGGTGTACACTGACTTTTTTTACTAACTATATATTTATTTTTTTGTTCAGATATATCAAGATAAATCAATTTTACATAATAAAATATTTTATAAATAAATTTTCCAATAAAACTATTTTATTCAATAATTACGCAAATGTTGAACTGTTGTGATGTAGGAAGAGTCTCGAAGGTTTCATTCCATCGATTGACATAGATTTCGCTTCTCCATTAATTTAAGATCAAAAAGATTCGTTCCTGCGCCTGTCACTGTATAGTTCCTTTTTATGTAAACATATTAGGGAAACATATCGTGCATGTTTCATACAAGTATCGGTTCCCCAAAGAGAAGCCCCTTTATCGTTCCGTTGTAACGATTACAAATTGGCGAAACATATTTACCATTATGATTAGTGTCGGGTATTATTTGGGTTTGTTTTGTGTTAAAAGCACTTTTGGGTTATATTCGATCGAAGATTAGATAGGAACTGTAAATAACGTTTAATCTACAAATGTGCGTCAACTATTTGACTACTATTCTATCATTTGCTCATTAAGATTACAACCTGTAAAGTGACCTTTAAAACATCAACTTTTTTTTATTTATTTATTTTTCATTTACAAAGCATTAGAAAATTAGATGACTAAAATTGTGTAAAATATATTAATAAATTAAATACAAATTTTTATTTGAAACGAAAGCCTAATTTTGTATCGAAGCAGATGAGCAATGAATCGGGAAATGTATGGGTAAGCGTAAACAATTTATACTTTGAGATTAGTACTACTGTCAGAGTAAAAATAATAATTAAGTTTAAATTTTATAATTCTAAAGTATCATAATTATCATTGAAGAATATCTATGATAATTATGATTGTACATAAATATTTAACTTATTGTGTCATAATAAAGTAGAACCCCCTTTATCCGGGGTAATGATGGGTATGGGGGTCCACGGATAATCGAAAACCTCGGATAATCGAATCACAAAATTTTATTGACTTAATGTGATATAAAAAAATCTGGTGCGTGCTCGCAACACACAACTTTCACTTACCAACTTACTTTGATTAGAAATTGACATGTTTTGTTAAATGTCATTTCTCAAAGTCAAACAATAGTTGATTTTTTTTTAAACTAGAGCCAGATAATTTCTCCATATAAACAAAAGCATAGGTACTTTATAGGATAACAAAAAAGGCCTCTTCCTCATTTATGCCCCCTCAAAACATTTTAATTATGATAAAGCCTACCTGATATTAAAGAATACTTGATTTTAATTAAACATGACGAGTTTAATCAAAATCGTTAAAGCTATTTTTGAGAAAATCTAGAAAAACTTAAAAATGGGAAAAAATTTATGAAATAAAGTGCCTTATTAATGCGTTTTGATAATTGCCACTTCTCAAATGAACAAAACGGCTTAAATTATGAACAAAGGTCTGCCATTAAAGGCGTACTCCGGATGCGTGGGCTCAACGAGTTTTATGAGTTGACTGAATATTTTTCTCCTCTTTAAGTTTTCTTTATTTTTATCATATCTCATATTTAGCCATTTCTTATTTTTAGGCGTAACGAGAGACAGTTAATTTCTCCATATAAACAAAAACAAAGGTACTTTATAGGAAACAAACAAACAAAAAACACCCCCCCCCAAAAAAAAAGCCCCCTCAGAACATTTTAATGATGATAAAGCTTACCTGATATTAAAGAACATCTAATTTTCATTTAACAAGACGAATTTGATAAAAATCGTTAAAGCCGTTTTTGAGATAATCGAAAAAAAGTTAAAAATTAAAAGTCATGAAATAAAGTGCCCCCTCAGTTGGACCAATTTTGATGAAATATTGGCTTTTACATATTTGGTATATACATACATCAAATACCCAGTTTCTTCAAAATCGTTGAAGCCGTTTTTGAGTAAATAAAAAATATGTACACGTGAAATTGGTACAAAATTTATTAAGTAAAGTCCCCCCTCCGGTAAATCAATTTTGGTGAAATTTTTACAGTCATATTTCGGGCATATAAATAGATGAAATACTCAGTTTAGTCAAAATCGTTAGAGCCGTTTTTGAGAAAATCGAAAAAAACCTAAAAAGTTATTAAGTAAAGTACCCCCTCCCTTTAAGTAATTTTAATGAAATTTTTGCTGTCACATCGCGGGCATATACCTACACTAAATACCCAATTTCAGGATCGCACGGTTTATAGTTTTTGAGCTAGTCTGTTCACACACACACACACACACAGACACACAGACACACACACACACAGACCACTTCGCGGGACTTGGTCATTTCGACTCAGGGAACCCCAAAACGTGTATTTCCGTTGAAAACCGGAAGTCGAATTTTTTCACGATCACAATACTTCCACTTACTATATATTTCATATATAGGTAAGTGAAAGTAAAAAAATAATGTGCAGAAAATCAATTTTATTAACTAACCAACGTTTAAACAAGCAACAAACGCACTCCTTCAGCGCGTTTTTGCATGAACCACTGATAGCTTCATTTAAGTCTTTAAATGTAGAGATTCCTAATCCAGCGGATAATGTTTCAACACTTTCACCTTTTTCTACTCGGTCTATAATGGTTAATTTCTGTTCAAGCGTTAAAACAAAAGGTTGTCCTTTTTGCGACATTTTATTAGTTCGTATTTAAATAGGAGACTAAATCACAACTGAGATTATTTTGTTTTGTAGTCAAACAGGCCAGAGTAGGTCCTAAAAAGACTTGAAAACAATATCGTTACCGGAAACACAGCTTGCCGTGTTTTTCCATTTATTATTTGATTTCATGATTTTCTAAGAACAATAGATAATTAACCATTGTATAATTGTTCAAACATTTACGTATTCATTTTATTTAAATAAATATTATACATAAAAAATGAATGCCATAAAAATTAAAAATAGCTTATTAAAAAAAAATAAAAAATTGGCTCCTCGGCACCCCGGTTAATTGGAACCTCGGTTAATAGAGGCCCGGATAATGGGGGTCCTACTGTATATATATAAATCATCCTATCATAAAATATATGAATGAATGAATGAATGAATAAAATACTGTATTTTGTAATAATTACAATTACAGGAGGTCTGGCTCCATATACAAAAAATAAAATAAAATGGTCATACAAAACAAACGAAAAAAAGAAAGAAAAAAAAATTAGATAAAAAAATAATAAAATAAAATCCTAAAATATAACATAAAAAGAAAAGTAGTAATATTAATATAACAATGATAGACAGATAGTACAATATGTTGTAAAGAAAAATGTTAAAATTAAGTCACGTACAGAATATTTACAAATAGCGAAAATAAAACATAAAAATTCTTTGTTGATAGAATAAAATTATGTTTAGATAACAAAAAAAAAAAAAAATATCACAAAAAATAAAATAAATACAATTCTTACAAAATATTATTAATAAGCTGCAATTAAGTATTATGGAGTATTAAATATTTTTATTTTCTATTGTCGTTCTTTCCTAAGTGATTTAAGTACAAATAAATAAATATTGTTAATTTGACTTTCATTTTTAATTAACAAAAGATTCTGGAGATTCCATTCTTTTGTACTATTTGGTTGGATATACTTTTTCAAAAAGGTTTGTCTCATATCATGAAAGGCTGAACAATTTAATAAAAAATGTGAGATTTCATCGCTACAACTGGTTTCACAATATTTACAATCTTGATCACTATTGAAAGTTCTATGCATGTTGTTTATTGATAACCGTGTATACTTCTTACCCGCCATCCTCAATTGAGCTACTATCCTTTGCTTATTTACATGACTATTAAAGTTAAGATACTCTTGGGGATTTCCGAAAATAACAATATTCCTATAAAACAAATTAAATTCTGATTGGGCCACTTTATCAAAATCCAAACTTATTAAGTGATTTTTCATTGATTCTTGAATTTCGATCGTGTGATTTTTTATGAAATTTATATTTTGGGAAGCCCACAAATTAGTTGCCCCAATCATGGAGAGGAGTTTAATTAGTTCAGTTGCCCAATTATGAGGTATAGACGGATGGAAACTAAGCTCGGCAAGTCGGTCGTAACAAATTTTGGGAAGTTGATGGTTATTATAATGGGGGTCCTACTGTATATATATAAATCATCCTATCATAAAATATATAAAATATTTTCATGGAAATACCACGAGGTTCCCACCCCCCTCCATCATTTTTCAGTTTAAGGGTACCCTCTTTATTAAGGCTGGGTTTACACCAGGAGGGCCTCTCTTCCCTCTATAAGAACTGTGGCAGAATATTTAAAGTTATACTGCCAAGCCAGATTCGAATTCGGGACACAGCAACTCGTTGCCTTACCAATGAGATAGCTACCCCGCTCCCTAAACATGCAAACAATAAGGAATATCAACCATAACATTTTCTTCTTATTATTTGAAGAGAGAAAAAAAAATACAAAAAGAAATGAGGAATGAGGCGATTAGATAAGTGGAAGGATGCATTTAAGGAAGATTAAGGGCTAAATAAGCCGAATTAATTCGGGCTAATGGTCTTGGATTTGTCAGGATAGTTCCGGATTTCGCCGGCCTTTCCCGCGATTCTCGAGTTACATTCTTTTCTCATCGAAAAAAATACTGCACAACATTATTACTGGATACTTTTTAATGGTATCACTGATATTAATAAACGTAGCTAATGTTAAATATTCTTTTGAGAACATATCAACCAACGGAACTTGGTAATTAAAACGAAATGGTCTCTAAAATTCAGGTGCTTATAATCAACTAGCTGAAGACTTTTCTGTAACGGGTCAATCCATGAGAAGTGGTCCAATATAGTTGCTTCAACATTTTTATTTTTTAAAAATATTTTTAGCATTGTAAGAACAATCAGAAGTACTAAACTGCAATTAATTTATTTTTATTTTACCAATGGCGGCCATATTATTTTCGAAAAAACGCTTATTTTCAGCTATTTCAGTGCTCTGCTTCAAATCAAATATCTCCTCTTTTGCTCATCCTAGAAAATCCAAATAAAGACCAATCTCTTTAGAAAGGTCTGACCTTTAATAAAGGTGGTTACAACTATGAACTTAAAACTAAGTATTACGGTCCATGTACTCCATCAAAGTTTCAAGCAGTTATTAAAAAAAAAAAACTGGTTTTCAATAATTATTTTTTACAAGAAGGAAAATGACTAAGTGTTGTCAATTTTTTTAATATTAAAAAAAATAAAAATCTTGAAGCAAGTAGATTGGACCACTTCATATGGATTGATCCTAGCGTACTGTTATATTAACTTAGGGAAATGAACAAATGTATTCGAATAAAATTTATGCACAAACATCATTACAAAAATAGCCTACTTTAAATTACTGGTGACAAAAAGATAATAATTTCTTTTAGTGATACAAACCGAAATATCGCTATAAAAAGATTTGATCAAAAATAAAATAGTAATCAACAAATAACAGTTTGGTTATACATTTTTCAATTTAATGTATATCAAGGTCTTTGGTAAACTGTCTTTTTCTCATTCGTAAATTGTTAAGCCGATCAGCTGTTTGATTATAACCTGCCTTAGCTGTTGTTTCTTTACAACTCTATACCTTCAATTTCTTTTAGAGGGAAGAATAGAGGGAGGAAGCAGCACAAACATAGAAAATTAAAAAAAAAAAAACATGAGAAACAAAAAAGACAAAAAAAAAAAAAAAAAACCGTAAATTTCCATAAGAAACCACAGCAAGCCTGTGGTAAAGGTCATGCCATTACACAAGCTGTACAAAGAACAGAAAAGCTTACCTTGGAACTCCGAAGTTGAGAGAATAGAGCCTTATCATTATGTTTTTTTAATGCTTTTATTTACTTTCGCTGCTTTGAATCGAACCTCATATTCAAATTTCGGCATACTTCCGATCGAAGTGAAATTTGGCATGAATACATAAACCAGATGACTGAGCAATATTACGATGCTTTTGTCAGATAGATCTCTATGATTGATCAACTTGCGAGGGGGAACTTGTCAAATAATTTTGAAAGATCTCTGCACCTATATTTCTCTTAATAGGCACCCACATAGATCCATTATTGATGTGTAAGCTAATACTAACATTGCATAACGGTAGTAAAGTTAAGAAAACCATTTAAGTATTTTTATTTTCTCTAAATTTTACAGGAGACAAGAAAAACTTTAGATCTCATACTCCAATATAAATAACTAGCTAGGGTGCCCGGCTTCGCTCCGGTAGTTGTGTGGTAGTTTTAATAACAGAAAAAACTTTAAAATTAAAGGAAATGTAGAACAAAATTAGCACTTTCATGAAACTTTTAACATGGTATCAATATTAAGTTTCGATGGTCCTATTAGATCCAGAAGTTTAGAAACTACAGAAGATTCATAGAAACTTTTTTTTTAAGACCTTTCTTCCAGTTCAATCTCCCTTAAGATATCCCCCCCCCCCCGTAATTTGGCCGGACACTGCACCTAATATTACAAAGTGAAAACCAAAATATCATGAGGACACAATTTTTTCATCATATTTCTTTTTATCCTATGAGGGGTGATAAAATCTTATTGAAAAAATGCTGTGATTGGAGTTAGTCATTTTGTCAACTGGAATGCTCATCATACTTAGTAATCAAACCATTTTTCATAATAACATACAATAAGAACACTTCAAACATTTTATTTTCGATTAATAATCAGTCAATTCAGCTCTCCTTTTTTGTTTTATGTCTGTTTTTATTCGCTCACTGTACTACTCAAAAATGTTCACTCATATTGCATTAAATTTACTTAAGTATATGTTATATATTGATTAAATGCAATGTGTTAATCAATTAACCTTCTTATGAGAAAATTAATTTTGTAAGGTATCCAGTCGGTTTTATATTTGATTGCAGATACGTAAAATAATTATTTTCTTTTGAAAGAAAAGGTGAAACTAATTATTTTCGCTTGATTTTTTAGTAATTTAAAAAGAACAGCTGAACAAATACATAACCTTTACAAATTTAACGGAATGAATGAACAATAAACATCGAGTGAAACGCACCCTAGCGCTTCCTGGTAGCCTGGAGCTCGAACTAAATTTTTCATTCATAAACTCGTATCTCAATCTCAGAGATGGTAATTAAATGGTGCGAGTTGGAGCGAAGCCGGGCACTCTAGCTAGTGTTTATATATATCACTGGTGTTTGGTCAAAAGGGGTTAAAAAATCGACTTTGACGAGACTTTGAGGCCTTGCATTCTATATCTATAATTCAATAGTCTCTTCCTAAAAGCTTGTTTACTAAAAGGGGTTAAGTTATCGAATGTGAAGCTTAAACAACGATTTACCAAGCTACTGAAAATCATTATAAATTCTTTCTGATTGTATTTCTTTATTCCAGAAAAATAAATGAAACTATATTCTTTCAACAGAGACTGTAATAAATTATGAATAACGAATACATTATAGTCAATTATGAATTTTAAGAAGACGATACAAACTTTTTTTTTATGACTTAATCCCTTTGCCCAAACATGAATGATATATAAACGTCGGATTCGATGAAAAGTCAAAAAAAGAAAGAAAAGGAAAATGAAAATTTCGTGATTAATCGATTTTTTCTCAAAAAATTTTCAATTCCTTTTTTTTTACTTCTGCCCAGCGAATCGTGTATTCGTATAGTGAAAGTAAGTTTCATACTAGATTTCGTAAATCAAAATTTCGGGATTTGTTCATATGCCTATGAAGGTATACTAGAAAATGTTTCAAGGTGCAGTTAATTTTGAGATCTAGAAAGTATTTTAGGAGTGGATGCCTCGACTCAAAAACTAGAAGCGTGCTACTTTTCACCAGCGGATATTGGCGATAGAAGTGGAACATTGACGAAATGATGACTTAACTGCCCCCTTTCGGTTTTGGCATAATCACGCACAGGTTCTTCCGCGATTCAGGTCATATTTTTCCTCATAAATAATTATTTCTTTCCAGCTATGTGTATATATAAGTTTATATAGATGTATTTTTTTTTCCTACATTGTTACTGAATTTTTTCTATTTTATAACCATTTCTACATATTTATTAGGAGCATAAATCACTTTTTTTTTTTTTCATTTCTTACTCTTTACGTTTAAAAACTAATTCCTATATTTATTTATAACTAGCTGTATGTCCCGGTTTCACCCGGGAAATTTAATTTTTCTAATGAAACGGTCGATTTCGTAAAAAAAAACATTGTAAAGCGAGATCATTACGATTTTTATTAGGATAAAGAATATCAGCTGATGATCGGCTGAAGTTATCCAATTTTAATATGGACAGGTGTTCGCACCTGGTACGAAAGAACCACTTAGCGAAATTTGGAGAATTTAGGATAAACTGTATGGATTTCTATAAAGAACAAACAAACAAACAGAAATATTGCCCTGCAGTTTCAGCTTCTCGCAAATCGGCTTGCCTAAGCCTTTGTGGCGCAAAGCGGGCCTCGTATTCTTGGGCAGACTCAGTTTCCCGCGATTCTGCCTGTCTAAGCCTCTGTTGTTCAATCCTATTTTGATGTTCGTCGAGAGTTTCAGCTGCTCGTATTTGACGTTGTTTATTAGGTTTTGAGCTCACTACTCCTATTGAAGCTCGCTTCTTAGGAGGCATTTTTAAAAAATGACTTGACCATACATGTAAATAAACGTATTGTAATGTTAAAAAAAACAAAAAAACATATGGTTTAAAAATCCCAGAACTCGACGCCTGCCAAGGAATACCGGGCCTTGTTGGCCTCTTCAAAATCTATATAATAAATTTTAAGGCCGTTACTTTCGACTCAAACGACTCGATTTCGTAAGAAAAACCATTGTAAAGGGAGATCATGACGAATTTTATAACAATAAAGAATATACCCAGAGATTGGCTGAAGCTATGCAATTTTAATATGGACGGGTGTTTGCACCTGGTATCAAAGAACCACTGAGCGAAATTTGGAGAATTTAGGACAAACGGTATGGATTTCTATAAAGAACAAATAAACAAACAAACAAACAGAATTTCATCTTTATTTATATAGATTAAACTTATATGTAAATTAATGAATCTCATTGTTTAATTAATATATAGTTTATCTAAAAATAAATTCGATACAAGCGTTTTTATTTAACTAGTTCTAATGAATGTCTTTCCTTCTAAATTTGATCAAATTAGTGTGGCCTTTGGCTCTAAAAAAAAAAAAAAAATCCTCGGTTATAACGAATCTAGATAGAGCGAACTTTGAATATCAAACCCCCTACCAGATCGTTATATCGAGGGTTTACTGTATAAGCATACTCCCATTTGATGTTCGGGGTAATTTCTAATTTTACTTAAGTATTAAACAAACTGGAATAATTTGGGGATTACCTTGTCAAATTTCAATAATTATAATTGTGTCATCAGAATTTATAATTGTGTCAGTAATTTATAATTTATAGTAGTGTGATAATCAATATATATTATAAAGCAAAGTGTACAATGTGCGTGCCGAAAAGGCTCAAAATCGACTACACGTACTATCAAGATTGTTATGTCGTCATATTGCCTTATTGCCCCTAACGATGAAGAAGGTTTCAGTTTCCATTTTAAGTGTGTAATGTTGAAGGGACAAGGGCTGTAAGTTTAAGCCTCTAGCTACATGTAATTAGCCCCTCTAATAATCCCAGGCGAGTTTATGAATGAAAATTTTAGTTCGACATTTAGAAGCCAGGAGCGCTAGCTAAGCTCAATTCATAAGGTTATAGTTCATTAATTCGGTTTGTTATGGTTTTAGCTTCAGCTGTTTTCTTTAAATTACACGAGATTATGTATAAATAATTATTTTTTCCTTTTTATTTTTTAATAAGGTGATTACATCTCTGCAATGAATTGAAATTAAAAATAAACAAAACCAACGGGATTCCCAAGCGACTTAAGTTTTACAGAAGAGGAAAGAATTGGTCGAAACATTTCCTTCAATCAATATACAATTTAAGAGTAAATTTACAACAAAAGAAAATTGCTTATTAGTGTAGTGAGTGAATAAAAACTAACACTGAATAAAATAGATAATATGAATAAAATATATAACCTAATGGAATATATATCGAAAATAAAGTGTTCACATAAAATTTCTGTTTAATAGTTCTGTTCTGTTCGTAAATTTTCAACCGAATTCGAAAAAGGAGAAGTTACTGAACTTGATAAGGATGCGGTATCGTCATGAGAATGGTCTCAATGGAATCAGAACATAGAAACCATAAACAATGGTACATACCAGGACATATTTGCTGCCAAAATATTTTTTTCTTAAAATTACGTTTAAAGAGGAGTAGAAAAAAAATATAGAATTTTGTATAGATAGGCTTTTGTTTTTTCTTCTTAATCTCCAGGCAATCTTTTAAATTCGATTTGAGAGAACCGCATTAATAGGGTCTCTTATACCCAAACCATATATGGGCGGACTCTGAGGTTTCGAAACTTACCACTAATACGAAACTGAAGTTTCAGGATGGTACAAATTTTGTTTTATTAATGATTAATTTTGGTCTATCTCTGTACTATTATATTTTAAAGTTATTCTTTCATTCCACCTATTCCACAACTCCCTGAGCGAAAACGGGCCCCACAGCTAGTAGTTTATAATTTTCTCCGTAGCAGCGATATTAAATTATATAAACTGGTAAAATAGTAAGATGATAAAATAGAATTTTTCATAACTTTCACTTTTATATCTTCTATATCATTTTTATTTCTTCAAAATTTTTTATTACAATTTTTTTTTTCTAAGGGGAGCCCCAAACCTTTTACCAAATCGTCGAGATATAATAAAACAACTTTTGCCATTTTTTTAAATTTTATTTCATCTATGGCTGCAAGCTCTCCCCCCCCCCCTCTTCACTTCCCTGACAATAATTTACGATCATTCATGGTTATCGAAAGTCCTTACTCCTCCATTACGAAAATAAATTGTCTTAAATAGATTAAATGAATTGATAAGACATGAATCAGCCTGTGAGAATGTCAACGAAAGCGAGAACAATGGAGTGAGACAACACTGAATAGATAAAAACCAATCGCCTGATTCCCCAACCAATCATCAAGGAACAAAGGTCACTCAGATTTTGGAGGAACGTGTTCAACAAAATTGTTGAATGTTGGCCTGATATCAACAACCATATAGAACTGGATAAACCTTAACTGAGTGTTATGTTCCAAATAACAGGTTCTAGTTCTACTGCTGCAGAGTAATGAAAAGTATTTGTAATTATTTATTCTCCTACATCATCCGAATACTTTATATACCCACCTAAGGGCATACCCAGCCTTAATAATATAGTAATAATGCATTAAAGATTGTGTGGGATTCATTCTCATGTTCTTGAAAATGTCAATTTAGTTTTAATATATTTAAGTACTTCTTGCATGGCAAGATATATTAGTAGCTATACCGCGTTAAAGTAGTTACATCCTATTCTTTTTTATAGTAAAAAACAAAATTCACTAATCAAGATAAAAACGTTTCAGCTAATCTAAGAACCAAAGGATTTAAAATAGAACTTTACGCCAAATTTAAAACTGTTTGGTAAAGAATTTAGATTGGTTAAAGTGCTTACATCTTATATTTGACCTTGTAATGAATGACATGTAAAAGGAACTTAAGGGTAATGAATATAATTGGAAAAGGGTTTAGTACAATCAAAATAGACAAATACAATCAAAATAGGCAAAAACGAACCTAATTAATATTTTGCCAAAATACATATTAATTAAATTCAGAACATAATACATGATGATATGAGATATTGTATCAGGAGCTTAAACTAATATGTGCATAATGATTTTGGTTAACCTGTCTTTTGCTATATGCTATTTAACAAATAGATTAGATGTTTTCCTTACATGTGAAACGGCGACTCATAATTGCTCATGGAAAAAACACGAATTTCCCTAGTCCAGGCCGGAAAAAATAGATTTGGCTACAGTATGCTGTACCCTAAATATCGAAAGAAAATGAAGTGTTGCGACAATGAATCAACTTACACCGCCATATGTTGGAAATTTATAGAACTTATTTCCTCGCCGTCTAGGCTATACGGGGTTTACCGGGCCAGGGGAGAGGGTGGGGGATTGATGCCTAGTATTATTAAATTTACCATGGCTATGGGCGGTATTACATTTCAATCATTGTAACTAATAATTTCGTTCCATTTATTATACTGGAAAAGTTTAAGTGTGGAAAAAATATTTTGAAATTCTTAAAAGGAAAAAAGATGAAAACCTTGAATAGAAAAAAACAAAATATATCAATGCAACGGTAAAAAAAAAAAAAATCAAATAAGGGTCAATATTGATCAATTAAAGAAAAATAAATCTAAACTAACGACGCAAATTTCAAGAAAGAATACCTCGATAATACGCGTGATAATGAAGGTTTTGAAACACCTGGGTTTGTTCTACGTAAGCAATTGACATAGTATCGCATTAGTACATCCTTCGGTTCATTCTATACCAGACACGGTAATATTCCAAAGCTTCATTATAAATACCGAAACGTGGAGCTTTAGTGAATAAATCGATTGTTGTATCGATAGATGTATGTGTTTAATCGATTGATAATAACCTTAAGAATGATAAATTATCTTCAAATATGCTTCAGATTTATTGTATCTTGACAATATCTATTTAATTATATCCATTTAGTGAGCCTCAGATAAATAAATCTTAAGTGTTTTCTTGATATTATTGATATAAAATCTTTCAAACGGAAAAGTGAATATTTTAATTTATGACGGAGGGGCTTATCACACTAACAATTAGTTCCAAGACAAATGAATTACATCTTTAGCCATTTTAGTAGGTAAACATGATTTATTAATATAATTCAGATCATATATATATTGGCATTGGCCACTAGCCCCCCCTTACACACACCCCAGTGGCGAGATATTATAAGTATATTATAAATGGATATTCAGTAAGTGTGAAAAAACAAAAAACTTATGGCATACGTACATCAACTCTGGGACAGCGCAATAAAACATTTTTAATGTCAGTAAAAATAAGGTCAGTGAGGAACTGTAAATCGTCATTAACGAAATAATGTTCAATAAATCGAACCGTTTTAACTTCTATTGCCAGTGAGATTTTAAACCTTCAAACCCAATGACGTCAATAAAATTAGTTGCTCCCAACCAAATATTTAAAGAGAAAGAAATTGGGAAAAATAAGTTGGTTGGTTTTAGAATGAAACCTCCCCATTGAAGGACAGAACATACTCTTTTGTTTTTAATTGAGATTAAAGTTTTTAAGTAAATCTATTAAGGCATATATTTATTAGACAATTATTTTAAAGTTTTATCGACAAGTATATCTTTATTATTATATTTCTTTATTATTACAGAGTTTTAGATCTAACCTCGTGGTATCTTTCAAAACTGACCTCCACAAATAAAGTCGGGGTGTTTGAATGATTGAGAAAGGCCATGTGTGTTTTCGAAAAAAAAAAAAGGGAAGCTTATTTTAACTTTCCTACTTTTTCTATTCCTAGCAAGCAAGCCTTACCTTCACTTGTTACAGAGAAAATACTACTTATAGATTTTATTAAAGAGGATAGTCCAGAGGTAAATGGTAACAAGTCACATTGTTATGAACATTCATTTGAAGCCAATTTTTCATATATTTAAGCCATTAAAATTTGTTTTATCTTTAATTATAGAAATAACTTGTTATGTTTATGTTTTTTAGATTGTTGTTAGAATACATAAGCTATAGGGAGTAATTATCATAGAATTTTAGACCACAGTGTTTTAGTTTAGTTCAATTCAAGAAAGGTTGAAATTACTTTTCTTGAGATATAATGTTTATTATACAACATGGTATACATTGCAACATGGTGAAAATAACACGGAATCAGGTAAAATAAAATAATTGTATTTTATTATGAAAATCACATGCAAAAGTTATTGTCTTGAATAAGGGCAAAGTTTGCCCGAAACGTTGATTAAGTTGAATGAAGGTTAAGTTAAATAATATAACGGGGTTGGTTATCTTCAATAAAATAATGGGCAACGGGTCATTTATTCCCTCGACTCAAAACCAAGGGTTTGAACCGAGATTCTGTACTGAAAAATTATACCTACACACAAATATGTATATAGTGTACATGATTGACACACAAGTGAAGAAATAAATATAGATTACATATCGAATGCCGAAGTTTCGAACAACACTATAGGTCATCGCCAGTGCTATGAGAGGAGTTGGGAGAGGGATTAAGTGTCACAACAGTAAGTTGAATTTAAAAGGCCCCTTTAAATCCTTAACTGCCATAACCTTTAAACCCTACTTACTGTTCAAACACACCGCTAGGTTAGACACTATGCTTAAAGGGTTTCAAAGGTGGGTGCCCTTTAAACCCTACTGTTGAGACTGCTTTTAAAAGTGCTTACTGACGTAACAGGGACTCCAACAAACGTCCACGGAATAAGGTCAGTTCGGTTTAAGCGCTAGTGAAACTTTGTGTGGTTTTCATATTTCATATTATATTTATAAAAATAAGTTTTGATCTATTCTACTTCCTGCTGCTTCTATTTAATATAGTTTACAGTGATAATAACTATTCACAGGCCATGTTTGTTGGTGGATCTACACGATTCGATTTAAAAATTATACAAATTACCGGGCATACAAATATCTTCTTTCATTCCTCATTAAGGCATAAAATGATACAATGAGGATCGAAACATTGGTAACGGACCCACTCCCTTTCTTAACCTTTTCGGCTATACGGGTTCTTTCGCGGGCCTAGGGAGAGGGCGGATGATTAATGCAGAGTTGTTACCGGGGGCCAGGACTCCAGCTAAGAATCACATAAGGTTAAAGATATTCCTTTTATGGAACACTATAAATCAAGCATGTTCTAGTAAATATTGTATGTAAAACAAGAAAAAAAAATCTGGTGCGTGCGCGCAACACACAACTTTCACTTACCAACTTACTTAGATTAGAAATTGACGTGTTTTGCTAAATATCATTTCCCAAAGTCACACATTTTTCTACATTCATATCTTATTTTTGTTAATCGTTAAAGCCGTTTTTGAGTAAATAAAAAAACCTCGTGAAAATGATACAAAATTTATTAAGTAAAGTCCCCCCTCCGGTTGATCAATTGTTATGAAATGTTGGTTATCACATCTTTGGCATAAAAATACATCAAATACCAAGTTTGATCAAAATCGTTAAAACCGTTTTTGAGTAAATAAAAAAAACATGTGAAAATGATACAAAATTTATTAAGTAAAGTCCCCCCTCCGTTTGATCAATTTTGATGAAATTTTTACAGTCATATAAATAGATTAAATACTCAGTTTAATCAAAATTGTTAGAGCCGTTTTTGAGAAAATCGAAAAAAACTTAAAAAGTTATTAAATAAAGTACCCCCTCCCTTTGAGCAAATTTGATGAAATTTTTGCTGTCACATCGCGGGCTTATACATACTCTAAATACCCAATTTCAGGTTCGCACGGTTTATAGTTTTTGAGCTAGTCTGTTCACACACACACACACACAGACACACAGACCATTTTGCGGGACTTGGTTATTTTGACTCAGGGGACCCCAAAACGTGTATTTCCGTTGGAAACCGGAAGTCGAAAATTTTCACGATCGCAATACTTCCACTTACTATATATTTCATATATAGGTAAGTGAAAGTAAAAATCTGGTGCGTGCGCGCAACACACAACTTTCACTTACCAACTTACTTAGATTAGAAATTGACGTGTTTTGCTAAATATCATTTCCCAAAGTCACACATTTTTCTACATTCATATCTTATTTTTGTTAATCGTTAAAGCCGTTTTTGAGTAAATAAAAAAAAACCCGTGAAAATGATACAAAATTTTTTAAGTAAAGTCCCCCCTCCCGTAGATCAATTTTGATGAAATTTTTACAGTGATATCTCGGGCATATAAATACATCAAATACCAAGTTTGATCAAAATCGTTAAAACCGTTTTTGAGTAAATAAAAAAAACATGTGAAAATGATACAAAATTTATTAAGTAAAGTCCCCCCTCCGGTTGATCAATTTTGATGAAATTTTTACAGTCATATTTCAGGCATATTAATAGATCAAATACTCAGTTTAATCAAAATAGTTAGAGCCGTTTTTGAGAAAATCGAAAAAAACTTAAAAAGTTATTAAATAAAGTACCCCCTCCCTTTGAGCAAATTTGATGAAATTTTTGCTGTCACATCGCGGGCTTATACATACTCTAAATACCCAATTTCAGGTTCGCACGGTTTATAGTTTTTGAGCTAGTCTGTTCACACACACACACACAGACCATTTCGCGGGACTTTGTTATTTTGACTCAGGGGATCACAAAACGTGTATTTCCGTTGAAAACCGGAAGTCGAAAATTTTCACGATCGCAATACTTCCACTTACTATATATTTCATATATAGGTAAGTGAAAGTAAAAATAAGTTTTGATCTATTCTACTTCCTGCTGCTCCTATTTAATATAGTTTACATTGATAATAACTATTCACGGGCCATGTTTGTTGGTGGATCTACACGATTCGATTTAAAAATCATACAAATTACCGGGCATACAAATTACTTCTGGTACTACTACTGGGGGGCCAGGACTCCAGGTAAGAATCAAATAAGGTTAAAGATATTCCTTTTATGGAACACTATAAATCAAGCATGTTCTAGTAAATATTGTATGTAAAACAAGAAAAAATATGATCTAAAAGAGTTCTGGACCTTTTTTGGAATAATTACCAAGTATAATAGTACATGTTTGTACACGTTCGTGAATGTTATAATAAGGAGCGAGGGGCAGTCTTGTTCCAAAGCTGGAATCATTTGGTTATTTTTTGTTACTGTATAGTTACAGTACCAGTCAAAAGTTTAGACTCACCCTTAGAGTTTGTAAAATAAATAAATAACAACATTTTATTCATTGAACAAAATAACAACTATAATTTTATTTTTTATTTATTTATAACTAGCATTATATCCCGGTTTCATACAGGGAATTTGGAAACCAATGAGAAAAGCCGTGGGTCAAGAAAAGTTCAAGAAGGTCAAGAAAAGAAATGAAATTTTTTCTTTTATTCCAACGGTTGATTTCGTAGAAAATCTTATGTAAAGCGAGATCATAACGATTTTTATAACAATAAAGAATATATCCAGAGATTGGCTGAAGTTATGCAATTATGGACATATGTTCGCACCTGGTATGAAAGAACCACTGAGCGAAATTTGGAGAATTTAGGACAAAAGGTATGGATTTCTATAATTCTATATACAGAATTTCATCTTTATTTATATAGATTGTATTCGAAACAATCATATAATTTTTGAAATGTTATCTCTTGAGTTACAATAATTTTTTTTTTAAATTGAAGATTGTGAATTAAATACAAGTGAGTCTAAACTTTTGACTGGTACTGTACAAGTTGATAATTTTTGTAACCTTATTGATTATTTGAGTTTATATTGTTTGAGCGGCATTGTAAATTATTATTTAAATTTCGAAAAAAATTATTTAAATCCACATAAGTGTTAATATATAGAACCTACTAACAATTATTATTATTGTAAACTAAAAATGGTCATAAATAGAGTTCCGATGATACTAATCATCTTCCTGATAATCAAAATTAACATCATCAAAATTTTTTTTTGGCTTGTCTCTTCGTGATCGTTTAGTTACACAGGATCTTCGTTTATATGGAGCATGGTCAGGTCATTCAAGTAATTATAATGCGCTAAAACAATAAGGACTCCTACAGAGTTGGGCATATTTAAATAAAAATGTAATCATGATTATGACTAATAATCAAAAATGTGAATATTCTTGTCAATAGAACTATACTAATACCCATTGGAATTAGGGTCTAATTCTTTACTTGTGACGTCTGATGCTGTTCAGTTGACTACACACACTCTAAGGACTTGTCCTTGCTCATTAGAATAACTTTTAATTCAGAAATGCATCCTCGTATTTTAAATTTAAATGATATATGATTATGAATATATCATATTAATGATTGATGATTGGTGAATATTTGTTATTCATGATTGATGAATATTATAATAATCCTGGCTCATGAAAATATTTTATTCATGAATAATGATTAACTGAATTTATCAGTATTCGTTAATCATGAATAACTGAATAACAGTTATTGATTATTCATTTCAAATGAATCCCATAAACACTCAATAATCATAAAAAATACTCCGCACTGATTATGAATAACGGTTATTCATTATTCATCTGTTTTATGATTACAATTATTCATATTCATTAATCATTATTAAGATTACAATTTGCCAAACTCTGGACTCCTACGAGCAAGTTGGAATCTTTTCGTTCTTATGGAATCCAATCGTGCGGTACAGAAGGATAACAAAGAAAATGTTAAGCCGAAACTAATAGTTTCCCAGTTTGGTACGTCGATAGTTCAAATCACTATCAGATGTCGTTGAAATCTCAATCTAGATCAAATATGGATTGAAAAAGAACCGATCGTTTTTATACTGGACCCTATAAATATTTCAAAATGAAATTATTCATTATTTCGTTGTATTCATTTCACTTCATACTTAATCGTAAAAGACTTTACGATACTTAAAACGCAGAGTTTGATAATTCAGTCTACAAATGTATGTTGGGGTCACCTGTGGTGTAGTGGTTAGCATGGCAACCTACAATACCAAAGGTCGCGGGTTCGCACCCTGTGGTGGCCCTAGAATTTTTTAAAGGGAATAAAAAATCCTTAGCTATGCCGTCCCTCGGATAGGATGTAAAATGGAGGTCCCGTACGATGTCTCCTAATTATACCTGGATAGGCAAAATTTAGGACTCCCACTGTAGCATCGTCCGATTAGCCTTAGTAGCATAAAAATGGACGTTAAAAAAAAAAAAAAAAAAATGTATGTTTGGAAAATTTTTAGAGAGTCGAATAAAAATGGATTTCTCGTTTCCAAACGTTAACGATATAGAAGAAAGAGTTCCAAGAAATTGGAGTCGAAAGAACACGGCCGCGGTTTGTATTTGACCTTTAAGTGGTAGTAGCCATGTCTGTGATCAAATATTATCTAACACGGCTGACCTTTCGGTCATACTCTTTAATTTGTAATAGTGTAAGGATTATTAGGGTCAAAAATAGAGATCAAATAAGTGAGTCCATAATTGTAAAAGTCGCCTAAGAAGTAAAAAAAAAAAAAAAAAAAAAAAAAAAAAAAAAAAAAAGGAAGAAAAATTAGTTTATAAGTAATTTCACACAACATTACTTTTAACCTATGAATTCCATACAATGTTTGAATTATAAGCAAAATCTGAAGGCCAGTTTACACGGTTAAGCTGTTGGATCGATCTTGGAAAGAAAAAAACTTCACCGTCTAAACGGGTCTGTTTAGTGCATTAGAATCGCTCCAGGGGTAAAAAGCGAGACCAACGTTTCGTTCCAAACTTCGTTTAAGTAACTTAACCTTGTAACTTGTAAGGCCTTAAGGGTTCGTTCTTGAAAATATCTAAAGAATTACTTTGAATTTACTTTAGAGAAATGTTAGGTGGAGTAACTAATACATTTATTTTTTTTAATTCATCATATATTATTTCTCAAAGCCTTTTTTTTTTTTTTTGTCGGTACGCCATAACTTCCTTAATATAATTATAATTCCTTCATAAAATTTCTTGAATGAGGCGTCGTTTTAAAGCTTTCCTTAACCTCTACACTTCGCCTTCGATTGAGAATTATAAGCGCAAAACCGCGGTTTTAGTAATAGAGGATTCTAAATTATGTCAATCTTTTCAGGTTTTCAAGGAGACTATTTTCGGGGATATACATTTGAGTTGTAAGCGAAAAACTGCAATCTTCAGCGAAAATAGTCGTAGGGCTTTATAGCCTTTTTTTTGTCGGTACGACATAAATTCCTTTATACTTCATCAAATTGCATGAATGAGGCATCATTTTAAAGCTTTCCTTAACCCCTACACTGGAAAAATATACAAATCTCTCATTTCGCCTTTGATTGAGAGTCACGAGTATAAACGCAAAACTGCGGTTTTGGTAACAGAGGTTTCTAAATCTTTTCAGGTTTTCAAGGACAATATTTTCGGTCATATAAATTTGAGTTGTGAGCGAAAAACTGCAATCCTCAGCGATATCGCAGAATAGTTGCAGGGCTTTATAGCATTTTTTTTTTTTTTTTTGTCGGTACGCCATAACTTCCTTATTACTTCATAAAATTTCATTAATGAGGCATCATTGCATAGCTTTCCTTAACCGCTACACCGGAATAATATACAAATCTCTCATTTCGCCTCCGATTGAGAGTTAAAAGCGCGGTTTTGGTAATAGAGGTTTCTAAATTATGTCAATATTTTCAAGGAGAACATTTTCGGTCAAATACATTTTTTCGATTAACCCATTCATTTGAGAGTTGTAAGCGAAAAACTGACCGTCCAAATTTAGTTAAGCTGACGAGATTAAGAATAAATCATGGCAGAACGAATAAATTCTTAAAGTTAATGGGTCTAGTTAAGAGCGGTGATTGCCCAACATGCCTATGCCCTGAAGATCCGAGACACATTGTGTTCCAATGTAAAAGGTTTGAGAAACAGAGGAGAATTAGCCTGAGATCGCGGATCATAGATGATGGTGAGGAAATGCTGCGATCAATAAATAAAGACACAGCCCATAAATTGTGTAGTTTCCTTAACGAAATAAACTTCCCGTTATAAAGATGTGTGGTCATTAAGTCAGCACTCCTTTCTACTTTTTTCATCATAATTATTCAGTAATACTTTTGATATAGGCTATTTTAATTAGTTTTCTAAAGTCTATAGGAAGAGTTTGGCGAAATAGGATTTGAGAACAAATCTTGATGACAAAAAAAAAAAAAAAAAAAAAAAAAAAGCGATAAACTGCAATTTTCAGCGAAAATGGTCGCAGGGCTTTTTCGAAAGTGTCATTTTTTTTTTAAGTTTGTCGGGACGAATATTTTTGGCAATATAAACTTTTTCGATTATCGTCGTCGTTTGCGAGTCACAAGCAAAAACATGCGATTTGAGTCAATAGGATCTTCTTTTTACTTTCACTTACCTATATATGAAATATATAGTAAGTGGAAGTATTGCGATCGTGAAAATTTTCGACTTCCGGTTTTCAACGGAAATACACGTTTTGGGACCCCCTGAGTCGAAATAACCAAGTCCCGCGAAATGGTCTGTGTGTGTGTGTGTCTGTGTGTGTGTGTGTGTGTGTGTATGTGAACAGACTAGCTCAAAAACTATAAACCCTGGGAACCTGAAATTGGGTATTTAGTGTAGGTATATGCCCGCGATGTGACAGCAAAAATTTCATCAAAATTGCTCAAAGGGAGGGGGTACTTTATTTAATAACTTTTTACGTTTTTTTCGATTTTCTCAAAAACGGCTCTAACGATTTTGATTAAACTGAGTATTTGATCGATATATATGCCCGAAATATGACTGTAAAAATTTCAACAAAATTGATTAACCGGAGGGGGGACTTTACTTAATAAATTTTGTATCATTTTCACGTGTTTTTTTTATTTACTCAACAACGGTTTTAACGATTTTGATCAAACTTGGTATTTGATGTATCTATATGCCCGAGATGTGACTGTAAAAATTTCATCAAAATTGATCTACGGGAGGGGGGACTTTACTTAATAAATTTTGTACCATTTTCACATCTTTTTTTTTATTTACTCAAAAACGGTTTTAACGATTTTGATCAAACTTGGTATTTGATGTATTTATATGCCCGAGATATGACTGTAAAAATTTCATCAAAATTGATCTACGGGAGGGGGGACTTTACTTAATAAATTTTGTATCATTTTCACGGGTTTTTTTATTTACTCAAAAACGGCTTTAACGATTAACAAAAATAAGATATGAATGTAGAAAAATGTGTGACTTTGGGAAATGATAATTAGCAAAACACGTCAATTTCTAATCTAAGTAAGTTGGTAAGTGAAAGTTGTGTGTTGCGCGCACGCACCAGATTTTTTTTCTAGCTTTCCTCGAAATCCATACGTGTAATTAAGTAAGTGGCGTTTTCCAGGGTGCGTTCTTTTAGTGACATCTATGTCTTTAAAACAAACCCACCTACAAACACTCACATATGACCATATTTTAACTTCAACTATAGTGTTCAAAGAGGTCCTGTAGACACGTAAATACTGAGTAAATAAGTAAATACCTTAAACTTATGTTTCAGAAAATAAATAATCTACAATTTAAACACATCTATTCTTTACTTCAACACTCATCTATGCCCATGACGCTCTATGTACCTATGTATCTATATACGCTCTGCAGGATACTAAATATACGGTGTGCATTTCAATTAACTGGGATTTAAGTAGGTTACAGTGGGAATGCTTCGCACGGGTCAGCTAGTAAATATTATTTCTCAAGGCCATTTTTATTTGTCGGTACGCCATAACTTCCTTAATACTTCATCAAATTTTGTGAATGAGGCATCATTTTAAAGCTTTCTTTAACCGCTACACCGGAAAAATATACAAATCACCTATTTTGCCTTTGATTACGAGTAAAAACCGCTTTTTTTTTGCGAGAAAATGGTCGTACAGGTTTCTAAAGGGTGTCAATCTTTTCAGGTTTTCAGGGAGAACATTTTTGGTCATATCATTTTTTTTCGATTAACCCCTTCGTTCGCGAGTTGTAAGCAAAAACACTTAGACATATTTAAGACTAGAAAAAAAAGGCAGAAAATTTTTAACTAGAAAATTAAAATCGTGAGTTACATACATTGCAACTAATTACATTTCAGGTAAGATAGTTCCGTTAACCTTGGAAAATATGACATCAGTCGATGGTATTAATCCACCGATTAAAGAAACATTTATCGAACCGTTACGCAAGATCTCCTTTACAACAATCGTAAAAAGAGCTACAGAACTAACGATAATTTTCCGTTTATTCATACATTTCTTTAAACCGAAGAAAAAAGCTTTAATAATTTATAAAGTTCATTTAATTACGACAACAAATAGTTATTCAAGATAAGACTGTTGGGACAAGAAATTAACGAACGTATATTAAAATCAAGTCGAAATAATCCTCTCCTATAAATTCATCGTTCAAACCTACTCAAGGGGTGGTGGTGTAGTGTGCCAGCATGTCTTGTGGTGTAGTGGTTAGCATGGCAACCTACAATACTAAAGGTCGCAGGTTCGCATCCAACGGGTTGGCCCTAGGATTTTTTAATGGGAGTAAAAAATCCTTAGCCTTGCCGTCCCTCGGATAGGACGTAAAATGGAGGTCCCGAGCCTGAACGATGTCAGGTACTCGTTAAAGTTCTTTATCCTAATTATACCTGGATAGGCAAAATTTAGGACTCCCACTGTAGCATCGTCCGATTAGCCTTAGTGGTATAAAGTGACGTTAAACAAAACAAACAAACCTCCTCAAACGTCAAACTGTTAGATAAAATAAAATATTGTCTTTCACAATAAAGTGTTACAGTTATTGTAAATATTACGAAGTGTGACTTCTCTTCTAGGCCATTGAGCCAAGATTATATGATCACACCCTTGTTTTTACGTGGCCTCATGTGTATGCAGCTACGTTACTTTTTACAGGGATTTACAGGTTTTTGCCAACTTCCCACGGGTCGTTACCAGTTAATATCGGAGCCTAAATTGGCTTTATAGGTTTCATAAGTAATTGTATTATACTGTAATATATAACAAAAAGATATTCCTATACAAACGTACTCAGGAATATAGGAAGAAGTGGGAACTGTCATGGAAGGACTAGTTAGAGGATGTAAAGGAGATTACGGGTTCAAGCGGAGGAATATTTGGATAATAGTATATGACAAGAAATAATCCCAGGGATAGTGCACAATAAATAAATAAAACCGCGCTATATAGGGTAAACCGTACAGTTATTGGCACCCTTAAGACTAAATTTCAGTGGTGGCATTAAAAAAATTACTTCTTATGAAGGGATCTATTAATCGAAACTTCCTATAACTACTCCTTATCTATCCTTATAAAGACTCAAGAGGTTTTTTTTGGGTCAAAAGTTCAGTAGTTTTACAATATGGCAATATTTATTGTTAAAAGTGCCAAATCTAGTTATTGGCACCCTGTGGATTTAATTGTGAAATCTTCCCTATGGTTAGTTTGTTAAAGTCTTACTTCATGGATGACTTAGAGGATCCTTCAAACATTAGACTCATGTATATCTTGTAATAAAATTAGGACTTGTTTTCCTATTTCTTTAAGTTAAAGTTGGGGTGCCAATAATAATAATAATATGGTTTACCCTACATGATATTCAGAGTAATTTTTTTTTTCTTCATATCGATTTAAATTTTTCTAAGAACTGTTAAGTCATTATACTCGAATTCCATTTGTCCGATGTACTCCAACAAATAAAACGCCTAAAGCGGTTAATAATTTCTTCTTATCTAACTTCAGATTCATTCTCTTGCTGTTTTTATTAAAAGCATTTGGAAATAATAATCTGAGTCACCCATTACTTAAACACCTCCATCACACGAGTCAAGTTCGAAACGCTCTTCTAATTACAAACCTAAACATCTAAAAACGTACAAGTGAACACATAAGAGGATGCGTGATCTTGAAAGCTAGCACATATTTAAAATACATATATTTACATATTTATATCATGTACTATTTCTGATGTCACCAGGGAGGGGGCGGGAAAACGGTTTCGATATGTTTTCGAATAGAACACGTTTATGGACATTTTGGACGTGTCTATTTGATTATATCTATATTTGGCGACATATCAACACCTCCAGCGGTCCTATATTGGTGAAATGAACTAAAATCCGGAACGCAGGATTATTTTTCTGGAAGAAAAAAATTCTATTAACATTTGACAACGATTTTTGCCTCGATTTTGAGGTTTTGCGCATTTCTATAGGTTTTTCCTAATTTAGTCAGAGGGTTGAAATTTAGATTGTAAATTAGGGTGTTGCTGAGTAAGTACCTTGAAGGGGGGGTCTCAAAACAATACCCCATAGTTTCAAATGGCTTCCGAAAAGCCTTATATTTTGTAAGTTTCTATAGATTGGAGTCCCAAACGGCCATTACAATTTTGATGATACTTAGCTTTTTTCCACCTTATTGAATTTATGAATACGACATAATTGCCCGATAATTACACCAAACGGTTAAGTTACACCAAACGGTTCGGTCACCTCATCTTCTTCCGACACAGTCCTCCAGGAATTTAAATCTAGAGTGTGATTATTTGATAAAACTGAACCATTTTCATCAATAAGAGGCGCTTTTTTTGCATTATTGCATAGCTTTAAAATGTTTTTCATATTCAATTATTGGCAACTAGCAGCACTCTTAACATAATGAAGTTAAGAGATACGTATTGACCAAAAATACATAATTTGTTTCTTTAATACATCGTTCCTAAACCTGAAGGTCATATAAGGGTCATGGGAATTTCCTTTAAGTCATCATTACTTTCTCAATTTCCTACATCCACATCTTTATAGCGTACATCCCTTGATAGCAAGGGCATCCTCAGGGTGGGGGGACAGCTACTTTTCTAGCCACCTCCCCCCTTAGAAATGATGAGAAACTAGAACTACAAATAAAATAAATTCGTATGCATTTACTACATTAATATAAAAAAAAAAATCAATTTTCAAACAAAATTAATTTTGAAAAATTAATTATTTTTTTTTTTAGTGCCTTACATAGTCAAGATACCTATACCTCCCCGCAATGGCGGATCCAGGGGAGGGGCGCGCCCCCCCCCGAAAAGTGGTGACACCAATTAACTATTACTATTTCTGTATAAAAAGGACTATTTTTAGTTACTTTTTAACTCTTTACATGAAAAATGGATTGTATTTAAACATTTAATAAAACTTTACAATGTAACTATGCACTAATACATTTTAAATTAAGACTTTCATGAAACATAAAAATTTAATAATAAAAAAGTGCGCCCCCCTCAAAAATTTTCTGGATCCGCTACTACCTCCCCGGTCATAAGAGTTTTACCAGCTTGCCTCCCCTAGACAAAATTCTACGGATGCCCTTGTTTGATTGCATCTTTATTCATTTCCCAGGGCATATCGATAAGCGGTAAATATTTCAATTTTCTAATTTTTTAATTTTTTTCTGTCAATAATTCTATGACACATCAAACTAGAAGAGAAATATCTTTATTCTCTTTTTTTATTGAGGGCAGTATGGTCTGGACCATTTGCCTTAGATAGGTAACTTTTGTCTTATAAGTGCAATTGGTCATTCCCCCCCCCCCTTTTTTTTAGACAAAAAAAAGTTCATTATCTACATAAAAAGGTTAGATATCATTACTTCTTATTATCATACATAAAAAGAAAAGAAATTTTCTAAAACATCAATATCTAAAGGCAATCAAAATTCGCAAGTGGACTTCTTAGAATTTGCAGATGTCAAGCTTTATTTGGATGAAATAATTCATCTGAAGTGTTTTTCAAAACCATCTCTTCTAAGATAAGCATACAAAATTAAACTTTTAATATTCTTTTTTTTTTTTGAATCTGTGATCAAACCATTCACACTCTTATTAATTTTGATCATTATTATGCTTCAATTTCTTATGTATTATTTAATTATATCTTACTTCATGGTTTGCTATTATTTATAGTTTAATCCTTTCTTTACACTAATCTTTTAGCTAAGCTTCTCTAGTGAACTGCAGCACAGAAGATAGTCCACATTTTTAGGCTGATAAATCTCGTTCATTAAATTTTTTTTTTGTTTTTTTGTTCTTTCTACCCCATAGTAATCCTTCAGAACTAAATAAGACATAAGGCTATCAATATTGGTCGTAACATTAAATGAGATATTACTTTTAATTATCCTTCCTTCAAATTATGGAATCACAGTCACGTAAATGAATTAAAACTCTATTCCATCAATTTTTAATTTAGTTTATAAATAAATTTAAATTTCAAAATAAAACTAATTAAGCCAAAGGTTGTGTGTTTTTCTCTAAACAGCTTTATTTACATAAATGCCTACGGAAGAAACTCTTATGAATGTCAACTATTCAAAACAGTAGAAAAACATACGGTTCAATTTATTATTCATATATTTAGAAATTTCATTAAAATAGTTTCCAAATAATTGAAATTTATTTAAGAAATATATAAATACCAGATGTTCTACAAATTATGAATGGAGAATAAGGCCCAATAAGTATTAATAAAACAAATATGAAAAAAATGTGCACTAGAGCATGAAGTGTAATAAAACCAGAAGAGAGCTAAATATAGAATAAAATGGATTCAGGTAACTTCATTTTGGTAATATTAAGAGTGAATTGATAACTATAAATTATTATACAAGAGCTGTAATATGAAGCAAATTTCAATATCATCAAGTATATTCAAATCATTTTACTCTTAACTAGAAAACCTATAGTGCCATAAATTTCATGAATTATGTAGCTAAGTAAAAAAAATTGACATGCAGACAAAAACAAAAAACTGAAAGTTATATTAATAGGAATATTTACTCACCTACAATATACTCGACACGTTGAATTATTGATTCGTTTATCACTAGCATATCTTCTTCTATCTTCAAATAAGTCTTTGATACCAGTAACACCAAGAACAAACAAAACTGGAATAACTGAAATTTCTTTTCCAAATGCATTTATCCATGGCAACCAATTTAAAATCACTATAAATATAAAATACAGATTTGCTGCTCGATGCAACTGTTCCAATAAGTTTTTTGGAATAAAAGTCAATAGAGTATACTTTGTGGTCCTTATCTTATTGTTAGGAGTGTATCCATTCGGATGAGAACTTAAAGGAGTACGAGGAGGCACTATATGATTCGGCACTACAGTTCTAGTACGATTTTCAAGCTCGGTTTTTGTTTTTTTCCTAAGAATAAAGTTTATCAATTGGTCTAATTTTGATGGCTGATAATTCTGGCGAAGAGTGTATATGGATTCAGTTCTAGAAGCTTGTCTTGTATGGCCCTTACGTGTTTCTGATGCTTCTTTATGGCCAGGAGGAAGAATGAAATCAGTTTTAGAACTGACTCTATTATGTCCCTTGACAAATCCTACATCTTCGGAGGTGATCTAGAACAAAATGGAACTCAATGAGAATGATAATCAATAATACTTGAGGATGTAAAAGTAATACTCAAAAGAGATTCTTTTTTACCTGCCCATGGGAAAAAGCTCTCTGATGTCCTTTTCGAAGGGCAGAAGGACGAGAAGGTGCAGGGGATATCATAGCCATTCCCCCAGCACTCACACTCCTCGTATGCCCTTTCTGAAGTGGCTCCGAATCTGCCATTCTCAATCATCTATGAACATTTTTAAAAATAATTTAACAAAAAAATTTAGGAGAAAACAAACGCCAATATCACTAATGATAATAATATTCATCTATTGAACAAAGCATCCAGGATTCAAAAAAATATTTAAAGACATTAGGGTCTGATCCTTTATGAGAGAGGCAATTCAAATAACATTAATAAAAAATTAGGAAATATACTCACCATAGGTTATATTACTTCTACAGCGAACAACTACCTTCCTCTAGGTTTTGATGCAAAAGAACCATAAAGAAATAAAACACTGACAACACGAAAACTAACCACTACGATAACGTCGAGGCCCACACGCAGGCAAGAACTGAACTCCACTCAGCAAATAGTTGAAATGTGGCGCTATCTATAAACAAATTAACAGATGGAAGTTGACAGTTATCATATAAATTTTTGTAAAAGAAAACTAAGATATTTTAGATGGTTTCTAACTTAAAAATATTCTTTAAGAAACTGTAAGTTTCTTTAAATATATTTACGAAAGATATTAACAAGAAATTAAAATCAATATGTTGTGTATACAGTACAGAGAAATTTTATTATAAAAACTTGGTATTGATAATTAATGTCCCTTACTTTAATAATATCTGTAATTCTTTCTTTTTTAAATAGGGTACTTTACAATTTAATTAATCATGGATTTTATCAATCGATTGTATAAGAAATTGCTATTGTATTTTGAACAACTAGAGGTTGCAAGCACTGTGAGAGAAAATTGACCTACGTTTATCTCTTGTTAAGGGCGACCATAGTGTTTTCACTGCCGTTATTAGTTATTTAGTTTGTTTTGTTTCATAATGGATGAAGAATACGATGCAATTGTCTTGGGAACCGGACTTAAAGAATGTATTCTCAGTGGAATGTTATCAGTCTCCGGTAAGAAAGTATTACACATTGACCGTAACCAATATTATGGAGGAGAGTGCGCTTCCATTACTCCCTTGGAAGAGCTATTCTCCAGGTTTGGAGCCCCACCTCCTGATGAAGCATATGGAAGAGGAAGAGATTGGAATGTAGATCTAATTCCTAAATTTCTGATGGCCCATGGGCTCTTGGTGAAATTGCTTATTCACACAGGAGTCACTAAATATTTGGAATTCAAGTCAGTGGAAGGAAGTTATGTTTATAAAGGTGGCAAAATTTCAAAGGTCCCTGTTGACCAGAAAGAAGCCCTAGCCTCCGATTTGATGGGTATGTTTGAAAAAAGAAGATTTAGAAATTTCCTCATATATGTTCAAGACATTAAAGAAGATGATCCTAAAACCTGGAAAGATCTAGACCCTTTTAATACTACTACTCAACAACTTTACAACAAATTTGGTTTAGACAAAAATACTCAGGATTTCACTGGACATGCTTTGGCTTTGTACAGGGATGATGAATACCTTAATGATCCTGCAATTCAAACTATAAGAAAAATCAAGCTGTACAGTGATTCCCTTGCTCGCTACGGAAAGTCACCTTACTTGTATCCTATGTATGGTTTGGGTGAATTGCCGCAAGGATTTGCTCGACTAAGTGCTATATATGGAGGTACATACATGCTGGATAAGCCAGTCGATGAAATTGTTTTAGAAAATGGTCATGTTATTGGCATTAGATCCGGGGAAGAAATGGCTCGTTGTAAGCAAGTTTATTGTGATCCATCCTACGTACCAGACCGAGTTAAAAAAACTGGTCAAGTAATAAGGTGTATATGTTTGATGGATCACCCTATTCCTAATACTAAAGATGCTTTGTCAACCCAGATCATTATTCCTCAGAAACAAGTTAACCGTAAATCAGATATCTACGTGTCCCAAGTTAGCTATACTCATCAGGTAGCTGCAAAGGGGTGGTTTATTGCGATGGTGTCTACTACTGTTGAAACTGACAACCCAGAACAGGAAATAAAACCTGGACTTGACTTGCTTGGGCCCATTAAGAAAACCTTTGTCACAATATCAGATTATTTTGAGCCTACCGACTTGGGTACTGAAAGTCAGATTTTTATTTCTGCCTCTTATGATGCAACCACACATTTTGAGACGACTTGTACTGATGTATTAGACATATTTAAAAGGGGCACTGGTGAAGAATTTGATTTTTCGAAAGTTAAACATGATCTCGGGGATGAAGAGCAGTGAGAGTAATTGTAAGTCATGGATTTTCGGTAATTTTCTGCTGATTTGGATATCACTATTTCCTTTGTAAAAATGTCCATTTTGACTGCTGAAATTTAAAGAGAAAGGGAAAATAATAAGGCTCAAATTAAGCCACAACTCTTGTGGTATTAATTTTTCGATGGTCTAATCGCATTTGTTTTAGCATAGTAAGTAAGGATAGAAACTCTAAATATTTATATATCAATTCTTGCATTGAAGTACGTATTAAGTAATTCCATAATATCAAATTAACATTTATACTCCAATCATATTAATATTGAAATCAATAAACTTTTAAAAGGGTATACTTAAATTTTAACTGCTTAATAAAATAGTTTGCTGATTTACATGGGCTTTTGTATGTTTTAATGTAATTATTGAACAATATATATTATTTTCTTATATATTTGTGCATTAGTTTGTTTCCTATATGAATGTTTTATTGCTATTAAATAAAATTATTGGCATGTATATGTGCTGTATTATTTTATATTTTAGTTTTGATTATAATCATTTATAATAATTAGATATTCATGCTGATGCTGGTTTAACATTATCTACGTCACTTTAAACATATCAATACTCTTCCTTTATTTTCTATTCTTCATCTCTCTCTATTGATATAAATATGCCAATGATTAATGTTAATATTCAGTTAGTAATACTATTATTTGCAAGTATGTGTTTTGTTGAGTTTGTTTCATATTGAAAAAATGTGCAATTCTTATAATTAAAGATGCTGTTGTGTAAATGTATTGTATATAATAGATATATACCAGGTCTGTCATATTTAATAAGCAAACATTTTATTTACTTGCCTAGGCTGTGGAATATTTTGCTTGAAATCGTAGATAAAAATACTAAATACCATTCCTTTTTTTTTATATCATTGTCATGGTTGTTAAGATTCACATTAAACCAACTAATTGTGTATAGATTTATATAATTTATTTATATATATTCTTTATTAATTTTCATGAGTTTTCATATTTTGATTAAGGTAAAAATCACTTTAGCCAGGCCTGATTATTTATCAAATTATGGGAAATAATATAATATCTTGTCATTTCAGAGCTCTGAAAATTTAAAACTTCTTAATGTAGTTGTTGATGTGATTCTAAATAAAAACAATTGACATTAAGAACTTCAAATTTTCATCCGAAACTGCACCACTAAGTTGTATTACAGATATTTTTCTATGTAATATTATTATAGAGTATAAAATTATTTTTGTTTTATATTATACTAGAAATTATTATTTATAACTCAATTTTATTTAATACTGAAATGAATATTGATTATTCAACAATATTAAAAATTACTATTTTATTTTATTTTATTGTTTATTTCTTTTAGGCTTGCAGCATTTATTACTTATTGCTTTGATTCGATCTAGTGGTGTATGTGAACATAATGAGAATTGTGATTATATTGTTTTGTTTTTATTATTAAAATATAAATCACTGAGTTGTTTTTCTTACTTTGTTAGCATCTTCAACTTCTTATAATACTTCTTTTCTTTTTTTTTTTTTTTTGTTTTGTTAATCCTATATTTTAATATATTGTATTATCCAACAAAAAACGTTTTTTTGGCAAGTTTTGGTTAATAAAATGGATCAATCAAATAAAATTATGACTACATTTTTTATTTTATAAATCATGCTATACTATTGAAAGTTAATGACAGCATTGCTTATGATAGTTCATTCATTTATTAAATCAATCTTAAATTTCATTTACTTATATCTTTTAAACTATAACAATTTTGGTACCAGTATGAAGAATATGCACTGGTATTGGTTATATTCCAATACTTATCAAAAGTAACCTTTGTCTTTGATGCAATAATCTTGATATCTATTAATAATTAAAAAAAAAAAATGTGTTTTGATTTTATTTTATCTTGTTTAATAAAAACCGCAAATGAAGATACTTAAATTTTATCATAAATTGATGAAAATTAAATTAGCTTTTATTCCATGATTTATCATTTTACTCAAAGTATCATGGTTTTTGTATGGATTAGTTCTTTTCCTACTCTTACACACATATATATATATATATATATATATATATATATATATATATATATATATTTATATGGGTTCATTAAAATCTTATTCATAAGTCTAATATCCTTCTTAGACCACTATCTCTTCCTGACCTATATTTAGCCATGCCAGGACATCCCTTGCATATTTATTGTTGATCTATTTCTCATTTCTTTGTTATTGAATTCAGCATTTATCAAAGGCTGAAAGAATTATTTTTCTATGAAAAATTGATAGGTGATTTAAGTAATTTATTTTATTATCTTTAAATACATACCTAAGGATTCGCAAATGAAAATTATTCTTAATTTATCTTATAATCAATTATATTTTTTTAAAAAAACTATTTCAGAATTTAAAAATATTTAACAAATAATAATGAAAACAATGGGAATCATAGCAAATATTTTTCTTATTAAAATATCTCTTATGTTGTTTGTTCATGTCTCTTATGTTTGAAACTTTTGATCATAAGAATCTATGGTGTGATAGGACCATCAAAATAAAATAAAAAATAATCTTTAAACAATTCAGCATTGATATGATCCTGTGAAATTTCTTGGTTTCTTTGTTAGTTAATTCTTATGAATGACAAGGAGAGACCATGTGATACCCATGACCATTTGATAACCATTTCAATTAAATTTTGTTAGGTGACAGTCGGAAATTATGTCCTATGGTTGATATAAGTGGTTTTTAGGATCTTTTTAAAAAAACACTTGACAACAAATTTTCATTCAAATAAAAAAGTCAAAGTTTTGGACTTTTTATAAGTGCATTGCACCTCTGGAATTTCTTCAAATTCCAAATTACTACTTCTATTAAAAAACTCTTCTAAAATATGTCAGTGACTAAGTTTACGTGTCTTTATAAGGAATAAATTGAAGAAAAAAAAATCATCAAATGTTTTTATTTCTTATTTAGTATTCTAATCTGTTTTTTGAGGTCAATTCTTTGCCATTTATTTTTTTAGTCCTTGAAACCCTAAATTTCTATTGAGTTTTGGGGCAGATCAGTGGATCCATGCTAATGAGATTACAATTTTTGTAATTTGTGGAAAAAATCATATGGATAATGTTTTTAGCAAAAGATTTTTATTTTTTGATTGCTATGACTAATGAGAGTAACAATATGTAATTTTTTAAGCTTTTTTTTTTTTTTTTTTTTTTTTAAATAACAAATCAATAAAAAAAATGTATTGGGCCTTAAGGCAATAATAATGGATGTTCTGTGTGAATTTAACCCCATGAGCAGATGTAAATTATTTTTACAGAAAAACATTTAAATTCAAATTTGTTTCTCAAAATTATCTACTCTGGTCTAAAGGTCCTATAACTCTCAAATATATAATAGTTGTCTTCAATTTTGTTTTCCTCCATAATATGACTATAGATTATATGCAAAACCTCACATATAAATTCTAAATCAATCTAAAGATGAAAACAATTCGCCCTAAAATATGGCTATTTTTAACCATTTCTGAATCATAACATCATAATTTGAATTTGAGGATATCATTTTTATTTTAATAAGATTTTTATTTATGTGTTTTTTGAGGTGCTAAAAATAAAAAATAGTTTAATTAAAAAAAAAAAAAATATATATATATATATATATATAATAGTATAATATAATATAATATATATAATGTTATAATAGGATTCTTGAGGTCCAGTCTTGTTAATAAAGAACTATATTATAGCGATGTTTAGAGACTATATTGTCCTTATAATCATGCCAATGTTGCTGATGGATATTGATATATAAAACAAATAGATGTGTGAATTTTGGCATGATTATAACAATATAATCTCAAAAAGTCGCCATAATATAGTTGTTTATCATAATAATTCTATATTAGTCTTGAGGCTAAGCAGATAGTAGTTCAGTTTTTTAATTTTGATCTTTTATTAACATCACACTATTTTTACAATAGTCGGTTCAACGTTTCGGCACTAAGCCATTTTCAAGCAGAAGACCTGTGACCACAATTTTTCAAATAAATTAGGCTGACTACCCTTGTCAAATATTAAAAATCTTTTTACTAGTTAAAAACTATAGTCATAGACTGTGATTCTTACCAAAAGTTATTATAGTTTTTAACTAGTAAAAAGATTTTTAATTTTTGACAAGGGTAGTCAGCCTAATTTATATGAAAAATTGTGGTCACAGGTCTTCTTCTTGAAAATGGCTTAGTGCCGAAACGTTGAACCTGCAAAAATGCAACCACTAAGAATGGGGGAGAAGTTTACATTTCTAAAGGATAACGTTAAAATTTCTAAAGCGGGTAGAGTTATTCTTGAAGGTATGAAAAATGATACTGGTCCATACAATATATATTTGAAATTAGAACAGGCTTATTATAGAGATGGAAATTATGCAAACAAAGACGACGAGGAAAGCGGTATTGATGACAAAGAGAAGGAACCTGAAGGGGGTGAAGATGCTGTGATCGAGACTATTGAAGGTCAAAATGAAGACCCAGAAGATTCGATCGAGACTATTGAAGGTCAAAATGAAGACCCAGAAGATTCGCAGGCCATGGATCAAGAAATAGCTCAAGATGAAGACCCTGATGTTGCAGAACTTGAAAAGTATCAGCATAGAGAACAAAGAAATCAAGATCAAGAAAATCAAGAATCAGAAGAAACTTTAGGTAAAGGTATAAGGAAGAAACAGTTGTCATTAAAATTTAATGACTACGTTTTATTCACATTTCAGGAAGAAATTAAGGGAAACGATAGGGAAGAATGGCTAAAAGCAATTGAAGAAAAGAAAAAAGCCAAGCTACAGGCAATCCGAGAGGAAAAAGAAAGGAAGAGAAGGGAAAAAGAGCCGAGTGATTCTGAAGAAGCAGCACTTCACACTCCTAATCCTGACAAAGATCAGAAGAAAGTTGACGAAATGCTCTTCTCTCTTGGCATAGCTCCTGTCTCTGACGTATTGTCAAGTGTGCCAACCATTGGATCATCAGATGTGAGTAGCTCTACTGCCACTCCAGAATCAAGTCTCCTACCAACGCAACCCCAAGCAGGGAGAAAGAAGCCTGCACAGCTTCAGGTAGTTAGTTTCCAATTAACTAGTATTCCACCCAAAGAAACCATAACATACACCAAACAAACCCAAACAACACATACGACCAATGAACGTGATGGATACTGTGAGGATTGGTTTCATCCGAGAAAAGCCCAGGCGTTTGGTTACTACGACGAGTACAATCTAAATCCTGGTTTTGATTGGGAAGACGAATTTAGAACGGAGGATCAAGTTGCAGATATTTTTACCAAGCCGCTTGGACCTACGAAGTTCAATAAATTCAAGCAGTGTCTATTTAAAAAAAAAAAAAAAAAAATTGGTACTAGAAATAAAAATTAAGGGGGTTTGTTAAAATCTCTATGATTTAATTTATATTTCTAGTACCAAACTTAAAAGTCATATGTTCTAAAAACAATATGTTAGTTCTATCTATATTTTTCTACCAAGTGTGTAATTCCAATAAAAATTGTTATTTGCTTATACTTCTCTCAACTACTAGTCAGCTTCCAGATTTAACACTTCTCAACAGAACCGACTATTGTAAAAATAGTGTGAGGTTAATAAAGGATCAAAATTAAAAAACTGAAATACTATAGTTGATTATTATTTAGTGAACCTCAAGAACCCTACTATAACATTTAATATCAACAATCAAGAAAACATATTTGATTTTATATATATATATATATATATATATATATATATATATATACATGGGTGTCAGCAGCACCAAATTATTGGGGGGGGGGTGGCTCAATATTTTCCTAGATAGGGTAGGTAGAAATTCGAGGGGCTAAAAGTTGAAATGTATTTTATAGGTATTTATAGTCTCTGAAAACTTGTCAATTTATGCCTCAGTTATACATTAACATGGGGAATCGTTAAGGCTTAATGTTGAAGGATGTGGGCCAAAATTTCTTGATTGAATTTTATCTAAGTTTTTCTTCTGATTCTGATCCCACTAATTTCATTACTTTCCATTAACTTCGGTAAGCTTCATCAAATTGATGGAAGGTAGGATCAAGCTGCTTGGTATATATATTGGGGGATATATATATATATATATATATATATATATATATATTGGTTAATAAATTTGGCTGGTTTTGGAATTTCAATCTTAATTAAGATAATACTACGCCTGCTTAAATAAAACAATAAAAAGTCTAAACTTATAATTTTTAAAATTCAGATGAAAAATTGTGAAAGAAAAAAAAATCTTTTTAAAAACATCTTGTATTTTATTAAACCAATTTTTGAAACAATGTAAAATTAAAATTGTTTTTAAATTAAAAAAATAAATAGAAATGATAAAAACTGTTCCTGCTTTTGATTCCGTACCACTCTTGAGAAAAAGGGGCTTGAGTTTCTCAGAAATCGTCAATATAAACAATCTCTAAGAATCGTTTATTTTTTTGATGAGACAGATTTTTTCTTTTCTGCTTCTTCTGCTGCTTCAATAGTTTCTTTATGTAAAAGTTTATTTTTTATAATAAGCCATCCTACTTTGCTGATGGTTTCATTATATTCAGTAGAGAATGGTTTTAATGGTGTAGAGCTACCTTTTCCTAAAAATTAAACCGTAATTTAACTATGCTTATGTATTCATAATTGAATAATTCTTTTGACAGATATTGGGATTTCTAATAGGTAAATAATCGTATAATTGAAGGGCTTCGGGGCAAAATAGTGCCAAGCAACATTTTTAACAAAAATGAACTATAGCTGGAGTCTGCTGTATCTTACGTAGGACTATATGTCTATGATGGAAATACGACTATAGAGGCTCTATATAGTCATAATTAGGTGGCACTTCCATCATAGACATATAGTCATATGTAATATACAGCAGACTGCAGCTACAGTTTATTTTTGTTAAAAATGTTGCTCGGCACTATTTTGCCCCGACCCCTTCAATTAAAAAAATAAATATAATGAACAAGGACTTTTCTTTTTATTTAGTACCCTTTCGTGACCATGTCTGGCATAAGCTCTAGAGGTTTAACTCATCTATTCTAACCATGTCTGGAAAGTCTTTATTTATTCCATTGGGCCAATAAAATAAAAAAAAAAAATAATAAAAAAATATAAACCCGCCCATGGCGAATTTTAACTGCTCGAGAATGATAAATAAAGCGGATCTCGCTCTAACACCTTCGGCTATCCTGGCCCATCTCCGAACAAGGAATGCAAAACTAATATGTTCCGTCATTTGTACCTTATCTAACTTAAGGTTATTGTTATTGCTAATAAATCATTCCTCTCCTTTCCATATCAAGCCCAAAGATACTCGACAGAAGTTTTCAATAATTAAAAACACCTGAGTTTTGGGTTGGATAAGAATATGACCAGTGTTTAAATAACTTGATAACCGAATCGTAAGGGAAAGCGATTTGAAATTTTGTAATTTTAATAGATCGATATAAGAATTTTCATTGTTTCCCTTAGCAAGATATTTCGGTACTTGTGTAGTAGCTGCCTCTCAGCGACTGGCTAAAAAATACAAACACCCAATTGTATCCTTACAAAGTTGGGAGACAAAAGTTTGTACCCCTAGGGATGATTCCAATGATGAATTGTATAAAAATAATTGGTACACTGCAAAATCTAAATCATCTTTCAGTATATAAGAACTATTATCAAAATTGAAAATATTACTGATTTTATATATATTTTTTTAATTAACCAGGATTGGATAAGTGAGGCGTTTGCTATCAAAACCAGCTCATTCCATTTTCGGAAATTTTACAGGAGAGACAAAATACTTCTCACGTCCACAGTACTAAATATAAATATTTTAAAATTTTCTAATTGAAGTTATAACCGCCTAGAATTTGAATAGTTTTTCATTTTCATTCCAGGTGCATTACCTTAGGCGTAATTACACTAATTAGGTTGGAATGAGCTGGTTTTGATGCAAAAACACGATTTTTCATGTTGTTTTTTTTTTCAGTTTTTTGTTCAATTAAGTTGTGTGAAATTGGTTTTTTCCAGTTTACCAGTTAATATTTGTGTCTTTACGAGTTTTTAATAAATGACAGTATAAAAATACTAATTTAGTACTCAAACCAATTTTAGGCGCACAATAGACCCACGGTGGTCGAGATGCATAAAGCCGCGAAAAAAAAATAAAATAAATAAAAATAAATGACATCCACTTAACTTTTTCGAATAATCTGAAATTTAACAGTTGAGACGTAAATTGTGGTACAATGTGAAAAAAGTCACAACGCCAAACGGAACAAAATGTTTTTTTTTATTTATCAAAGAAAAATAATATTGTAAATAAAATGCAGAAAGCAAGGAGAGAAAGGAAAAAGAAGGCTCGTTATTTAAATGAAATTGTTGTCGTCATCGGCTCACATTCTTGGTTTTCTTCTGCTGGCCTTCCTTCCTGGAATGAGCAGGGTTTGAGCTATATCTCTTCGTCAGGTTATGAAGGACCCTCTAAACTTTCAAAATATGCAAAAAAGTGGATTTCAGAAAAATATGGAATGTGCTGGTTTTGATAGCAAACGCCTCAAGTATACTTTGCATACCAAAGAACCACCATTTATATGTATATGCAAGAATAAATAATCTTTTCTTGAAAATTTAAACAAGAAAATAATTACCAGATAACTTAGGTTTATTTTCCTCATTTTCTTCTTCCTTCTTCTTCTTTTTCTCTCTTGGAAATTGAGGAATTTTTGAGATAGGAGCCGGTTTCCAAGCAATCCTCCTAACTGGAACTTCTTTGGCACATTGACAAGGCAAGAATGCAATACCTTGGGCACATTTGCATTTTGGTGGTGGTATACCCTCTGGTGAACAAACACCAGAGTCTTTAATTTCTTCAGTTTCTCCAATATCCTTACGAATAGGGTCTTGTGGTTGTTGTCCATATTTAACAACATCCATAAGAGTAGAGAAATCATCTGAAGAAAAATGAATTAAAAAAAATGATTTTACGATTTATTATAGGGGAGAGCGGGGTTGGTTGGCAACAGTTTTCACTTTTTTTTATTGTTGAGTCGTTCCTGTTAATATAATCCCAATAGGGCTGATACCACTGTAAACCCCAAGTATTAGAGTACTTCAAGAATTTTTTTCAACACGTAATATTTAATACTAAGATCATAGAAAATTGAAGAATTCATCAATCTGGAGTATGCCAATTAATCCCCTATGTGGGGCAGGCTGGCCTAGAAGGTGGAGTTGTTTAGCCATCTCATTCAAGTACTGCCTGGCACATATTATTGTTATTAAAAGCTGCACTATAATGGTATGATAATTTTTAATCGGTTTTTAACAGCTTTTAAGGGAAAATAGAATGACAATAGAAGAAGATAGAAGTTTAGACTATCGTCACTTTCTGCATAGGAAATATCGCTCCCATCCTCCTCGCTGGAACTAAAGACATTTGGTAGTTTCACCTTTGATTATGTTTACCTTGCTTTTGTGAATGGCTACTGCGCCAACAAACCCCAGTTGAAGATAGCCAACTAACCCCACAGGAGAGATCATATGAAAGATGGCAGCCAGGACAAGGGAGAACAATCAAACAAGAAACTGGTTATTCGAAAGGTTAGGTTTTTCAAAGGAGTTTGGGGCTATGTGAACAGAATTGGAGTCAAATGTTTTGCCATGAATTTAAACCAAATTTACTGAAAATATAAAAATTTACTTACATGTTGTAAAATCAATCAATGAAGCACACTCTTATCTACACTGTTAGCATCAGATTGAAAACTCAGGACAAGACTCCCGAGGTCGAGCGGTTCACATGGTACAATGGTGGGGCCTTCACAACAGGTGTGACAGAAACTATAAGCCAATGGCCAACCTACCCCCTATGCCAACCAACCCCGCTCTCCCCTAATGTTTAAATAAATTAATAATGTTTAAAAATCTTACCCTCTCTACTATATTCGACTTGGTAAGTTGATTTGTATTTTTCACTCATTACGCGCTTGGCCATATCATCTGTGGTTGTAAACTTCATGATGTTGTATAGGTATGGGTATTTTCTATACAGCTACAAGGGTTATTGAGGAAAATCATAATATTTTTTATAGTAAAAAATGAGATATCTTTACCTAAATTTTATCTGCTTAAAGAAAGGAACAAATAATTTTTGAGACTGTAAAACTAAAGATCATTAGTCAAGTATTTTTGTGATCCTTTATTTCAGCCTCACTTTTTTAATTTTTTGTTTTGCATTTCAGCATTTAAACAATTATGAAGATAACAATATGTACCTGTGACAATAAAAAAATATTTTCAGTTAAATAAATTTGATTTCCCTTGTCCGACAAAAATTAAAACTTATAGTTGCCAAAAACCAGCCTTAAAGCATGAAAGTCATTTGACTCCACCATGACATAATAAAGCACCATGCAGAGGGCGGATTTGAACCACTGCCATTAGGCTCGAGAATGCTAAAGTGGGTCGCACTCTATCACATTTGGCTATCCCCGCCCCGTAAAGTAGAATTTTATACAGTATTAGCTATTGATTGTATTGATAGCTATTGAACAAAACTTGTCCCATCATTTTCCCCTTAAATAAACTCTTTAACTGGAATGTTTTCACCTCTATAAGCGGAATCAATTTTTTTTGGAAGTTACCTCTGTAAATGAGATGATTTTTGTAATCACCTCTATAAGTGGAATTCACATTTCTAAGAAAACGTAAAGGGTTATCCTGTTCAGCCACAGGATTGGGAAAATTTGAAAGGAGATACTAATGGGAAGCTTCCAGCATTCAAACAATATGTCCACATGAATGATGAAGAGATCCTTGAAAAATCTAAAACGCCAGACGGAAATGAAAATTCAGAAGAGCCAGGGAGGCTACCAGTCACAAAAAAATGGTGCATTAAATATTATTGAGAAGTTGCAGACTATTTTTTAAATCAATAAAGGGGCTGAAGATGAAATCTTTGATAAATCTTATGACAGAAAAAAACATTTTAAGTGCCAAAGTGAAGTGCAGAAAAAAATAAGTGATTACTTTCATTAATACATTTGTATATAATTATAATCTTGTAATCTGCATTATTTTATTTTCACATTACAAAAAATATGATATAATTGTATCAATATTTTATTTAATTATGGTTTTTAAGTGTGTACTATATTTTTTTTTATAAAAATTACAAGTTGTTTAAAAACCTCTTTTAGTGATAACTTAAACTTTGGTAATTAAAATCCTGTCACCAAGAGATTCCAGTTATCCAGGTTCGACTGTATTAATTATTTGTATAATTTTATCCGAAGAGAATAATTTGGCCATGACCAGGATTTGAACTCGGGTTCCTCCATCACCATTGCATAGCTCTAACCACCTGAACCACCTAGACACTGGTTCTTGGATCATTGAAGAAAGATGATTGACACAGCTGGGATACAGACCTACCTTAGTGGCTCAGTTGGTTACAGCACTGCACAGTGATGCAGAAGAACTGGGTAAGAATCACGGCCAATCTTTTATCTTCAGATAAAATTATTTATAGAGATGAGAGATGGTCAACTGTTCTTCAATTAAGATAGGTTAAATGATGGTCAGGATTTTCAGTTACAATGATATTTATTATGGTAAGCCAACGTTTCGATCCAACTTGTGGATCTTCATCAGGGCTAAAAGAAAACAAATATATGAGTATCTATGCTAGCGGGTGACAATAAATGGATACATTACAGAACTGATAATAATATAAAAGATGGTGTATACATAAATAAATATTAAAATAAGAGGCTGGTTAACAAGATAAAATAGAATCTGATATTTACCTACTGAGTCCAGGTGGATACTAAGACTAAAGGTAAAAATAAGGTGAGAGGTAGTGGTAGGGGGTTAGTTTGCCGACTTCAAAGGTTTATGGCGGGGAAATCCAACGCTTTTGAAGTGAAGGCACAAGACAACTGAGTGAACAAAAATATTTAAAACTAACAAAATATATGGTACTGTATACAAATAGTTGTGTCTGGACTGAATAATAACATAAAAATGAGATAATATATAATGTAACAATGCATACAAATATGGAAAATATACAGAAAGAAGCATACAATACAAAAAATAATAATAGTACAAGAGGTACAGAGATAATTGCAGGTACCTATGAAATCAAAACTAGGATTTGAGGATGCGGAAGATGTTAGAATAAGTGGATGAAATTATCTCTTTATCTGTTTTGTGATTTACCGGGTTATTTGTTTCTAGATGGATGAAAATGGATTCTGAGAGGAGACGTTTGTCGTGGTTAGATACAGTTGCTAATATGGAGGGGTTCTCAAAGTCGAAGGAATGGTTGTGGGCAATGGCATGTTCTGCTAATTTAGATGTAGACGAATTACGCGTGGAAATACTGTATTTATGTTGATAAATACGTTTTTTTAAATAATTTTTGGTTTCACCTATATAGCAACTGTTGCAATTAAGCGTGGAGCACTGGATACGATAAACTACATTACACTTGTCTAGGAGAGGTACAGGGTCTTTGAGTTTTGTATAAAGATTTTTTAATTTATTGTTATTTTTTAATACTAGGCGCATGTGTGGGAAACTCGATGAGAAGGATTTTTTAATTTTGTTTGAGAGAATGGGGATATATGGGATAGATCTGTATTGGAAAGTAGAAATCGGAGGTTGTGAAGAGTTGTTAGAGAGATTTTGAGTTTTAGCATTGTTATTGATAAGTGTTTTTACCCTACCACTACCTCTCACCTTATTTTTACCTTTAGTCTTAGTATCCACCTGGACTCAGTAGGTAAATATCAGATTCTATTTTATCTTGTTAACCAGCCTCTTATTTTAATATTTATTTATGTATACACCATCTTTTATATTATTATCAGTTCTGTAATGTATCCATTTATTGTCACCCTCTAGCATAGATGCTCATATATTTGTTTTCTTTTAGCCCTGATGAAGATCCACAAGTTGGATCGAAACGTTGGCTTACCATAATAAATATCATTGTTACTGAAAATCCTGACCATCATTTAACCTATCAAAATTATTTATAGATTGTTTTGAATAAATAAAATACCTTTTGAAGGTAAGCATTCGGTTGATCATATTTCGATGCAGCCCCCTGTGGCGGAGCACCACTCTGGGCAGGCACAACGGAACCTGGCTCTACATTTGATTCTACCATTGGTTTTCTGACTCCCATCATATGCGGGTCTGCATCCTTTAGTTGCAATTCTCTCATTTTTTCCTCATTTCCAACTTTTCTACTATAAAGATTTATGAACAATTTAAAAAATATTAGTGTAGGTAACAGATAATGTAAGTACTTACGCCTCGGCTGATGTTAGAGCCACTGGCCATTTATAATCTTTACGGTAAGTAGTTAAGAAGTAATCCATTTTAACCAGTTCTTTGTCCCTTCCTGGAAGCGTTCTCACTCACCCATGCTATCGATTATCACCAGCGACAGTTTGAAAATATCAATCTATTTTTTTTTTCTTTTCTAATTTCATGATTTTGTATATTTTATTTATTTTAGTTTTTGAGAAAGAAAATTAATTTATATTTTGATTTTGAAGGGGTTATACTGATAGGATTTTAAGGAAAGTTTCCTTGGTGATGTTAAATCATATGGTATGTTACTTATTAAGCTGAATTCTTCAAAGAAAGAAAATAAATTTTATTTCGTTATCAGGCTGGAATTGGCAACCTAACAAATTATAAAATTGTAGAAATAAATAAAAACATAATGTTGATTGAAAATATTAACTATTGTGCCTAATAGTTTACTTTATATAAATATATTTAAATTGTTTTCATAATTCAGATGAATTGTCCACTTATTTTTCAATCCCTATACTTCATGGCAGCTGTTCTCTAAGTGGGTAGTGAGCTGATGTGTTTACAGGGGCGAAGAGTGCAAAGCTTAATTATTTTCAAAAAATAAATGAAGTTTTGTGTGGATCAATAAATGCAATGAAAAAGAAACAAATCTGTTTTTAAAATTGTGAAATAAGCATCCACCTTTCTTTAAAACATTTTTATTTCTTAATTTATTTATTTCATTATGAATATTGGACTAGTCTCAGCTTGTCCACAGCAAGCCAGTGGATTGTACTAATGTTTTTTGACAAGCAATGGCGATGCATTAACGCATGAGAATACAGACAATTTAATATAATGTTACATACATAAATTGGAGATGGCTTGATGATAGGCCATGATATCCAAAAAGTCCCAATATACATAATGAAAGCAAGAAAAGAAAAAGAAGTTTAAAGAAAGTTGGTTGCTTATTTCTTGAATTAAAAACAACTGACTATTAAAGGAATATCCAAAGAAGCAAAATTAGTTAAAAATTGATGATTATTTTAATATTGAAACAGTTTCCCGAATAGTAATAAGGGTAATAAGCACTTAGGTTGAATAAAAATTACCAGTAAAAGTAAAAAATTATAAAAATGCGCAGTTATTTACATATAAGAGGGCATGGATTACAGTTAAACCGAATAGGGAGGTTTGAAATAAGTTTGAGAACCGCTGTTTTAGTGTATATACTGGCAAACAACAAGCGGCAGAAGCTTTTAGTTCACATGCGACAAATAATTACATTTTTTTATTTAAATAATTATAACACAGTTTATTGAGGGGTCACCTGTGGTGTAGTGGTTAGCATGGCAACCTACAATACTAAAGGTCGCGGGTTTGCGTCCCCCCTGCGTGGCCCTAGGAATTTTTAAAGAGAGTAAAAAATCCTTAGCCATGCCGTCCCTCGGATAGGACATAAAATGGAGTCCGAGAGCGCATTAAGTTGAAAGTGGACAGCGCTTAATAGAGTTCTGCATTGAGAAGGATTTGCTTTTGGGAAACTCATTCTTTCCTCATAAGCTGGAACATAAAATTACCTTCTCTGCCGCCGACAGAAGGGCCAACAGTGTCATATATTATTTATAGTCGTGACATCAGGAGGTATTTCACAGATGTGAAAGTAATTAGAGGAGCAGAGATAGAAAGTGACGATATGCTTCTAGTGGCTGACACCCGGGTGCTTAAGGAACGTAAGGTGAGGCCAAAAGTTTACGAGAGGATCGAAGCGAAGAAGCTGCAGGACCCTCAGTAGTGTGTTGCATATAGGGAAGAACTTGTGAAAAGGTTCCAAGAGCTAAACGCGGATGCTAGCTTAGACAACTTGTGGAGTTACATAAAAGACAGAAGCAAATTACAGTCAGCATCTATAGTATGCGGAGTAAAAAGGATATCCACAAAGGGCAAACGAACTTCTCAGCAGACTGAGGAGCTTAGGGTGCAGGTCAAAGAAAAGAACATGGCATGGAAGGACTACTGTCGAAATCGAATGCCAGAGAAATGGTAGATATATGTGAGGGTACGGCGCAGGACAAAGGAAGCAGTGAGAGCTGCAAAACAGAAGTCGTGGGAGGAATTTGGAGAAAAGTTTAACCAGGAACATGGAGGGAACATTAAAGCTTTAAAGGGGCGGGAACTTTAAAAGGAAAGCTATAAGAAATATTAGGAACAAGCAAGGAAAGGTGGTCAAGGAGGATAAGGCCATCCTGAACGTTTGTTGCAGGTATCATGAGAAGCAATTTTGAGAGGATGTTACCCTTCCAATGAAAACAGGGAAAGCTCCGGGTTGAGATAATATAGTGGCAGAATTCATTAAGGATGCTGGCCCCTGATCTTGGAGGCCCTGAGCCTACAAGTTTTATACCAGAAAGCTTGGGATGAGAAGAGAATTCCAACTGACTGTGAATACAATATTATTATTCCCATCCACAAGAAAGGGTCCCAAGCAGAATGCTCTGACTGTCGGCTGATATGCCTATCACCAGTAGTATAAACTCTACACATCTATCCTTGAAGGAAGGCTAAGACCTCTAATAGAGCACCTTATTGGAGAAGAATAAGCCTGGTTCAGGCTATGTTTTTGTGCTACTGAATGTTCTTCAGAAATCCTGGGACAGAGACAGAAGTATGTAACTAGCCTTTCTTGACCTCAAACCAGCATTTGACTCTGTTCCAAGACATGAAAATGGGAGGCTCTTAGGGCTAAGAATGTTCCTAGAAGCATGGTAGATGCCATTAAACCTATTTACCAAGACCCTAAAGGAAGTGTAAGACTGAACATACAGGAGCCTGTTTGTTTTAGCATAACAAGGGGAGTCAAACAAGGTGATAGCTTAAGCCCCTTACTATTTATTCTTTATATGGATGAAGTGGCTGCCATCTGTAAAAGAAGAACGGAAAGGACGTTCCTGGGCCGTAGATACCACCGCCCAGTGGTGATACAACTTCTCCTCTATGCGGACGATGTTGTTCTTGTTGCAGACACCGCTAATAAATCACAGCAGGCAGTGACTGAATGGCATGAAGAGCTTCGCCGGAAAGGAATGCAAATAGATACCAGCAAAAGCAAAATATGTAAGGCGAGTAGAAGATTTCCATTATACTATAGTGGAGAGGAAATGGAAGTAGTTACAGATTTTACCTACTTAGGTACTGTATATACAGGTCTGGGAAAGTGGACTCAGAGATATCTAATAGGATTAAGAAGGCAAATGCAGTCTACAACCAGATCTGCAATGCTGTAATTGGGAAACGAGAGGTAGGCAGGAATGTCAAGCTCCACATCTTCAAGTCGATATATTTGCCGATACTTTTGTACGGTGCTGAAAGCTGGATATTGACGGACCGGCAGAAAAGGAGTCACTGCTGCGGAAATGAAGGGAATGAGAGGATTCGTCAGGAGCTGGGGGTTCCCCCATTGAAAGAAGTCCTACAGACACGCCAATTGAAGTGGTTTGGCCGATTCATTAGAATGGAGGAATACAGGGACCCTCTCAAGACCATGGATTATGTTGCATATGGCAGAAGACCTCGAATCTATTGACAAACTTTGTAAAGGAAGATGCAAAGATCTTCATCAGGCTAGGAACATAGCCAAAAATAGAGAGCATTGGAATCTGTGGCTAAACGCTTCCCTACACTGAAAGGCACGATAGAGAGACACAAAAGAAGAAGTATTTCATTACTTCACCCATCAACTTAAAATAAAATACAAATTTTAAACACACCTCATCTCAAATTTATTGATTTATCTTATTATAATTTCATTGATTTCTCCTGTATTCATGAGGAAGAGGTTTGACCTCACCATAAAAAGCATACTTCATGATTTCTTCTCCAGCTCCACTTATATTTTCTTCATATTCAGTTTTACCTGTTTTTATATTCAATAATCTTTGCTCTTCTTCTAAAATAAGGCAAAAAAAAAAAATATATATATTTAATAAATAAAAAATCCATAAGATTAAATACTTAATTTTATGGATGTTGCAATATTTAGAATTGTGTAAAAGATTATTGATGGATTGGATTTACTAAATGGAATATCGTGGAAGAGTATTAATGTAATATATGTGAATGATTAACTAATATTCATTAAAAGCAGTTCTGAACTATTTTTTTTTGACAATTAACTTAATTCTAATTATGGTGATCTTAATTACTTTCCTCACACTGTACTCTAGTGGAAACTGATATTTCCCTCCTCAATATTTAATATTTGATGTGCATATGCCTCCCTCCACCCCCCTTTATATAAGATCAAAATTAAGTCCCTTCTTTTGAAAAAATTCAGGCCTGGATTCGAACTAGTTTATTAATGAGGATTATCTTTGAAAAAGCAAATGCGACCAAGGTTCTCGGTCATATCATCCTCTTCGAGTAATATATTTCTGAAGTTAAATAAGTAAAAATACTTCTAAAAATTTGGCCAGTTAAGCAGGCAATAATTCCTGCAAGGATATCATTATTGGAATTCTATCCGAGAAATCCTTGTAACCAGTTTTCTAGAAGCAGAAGTTTCAATATTTTTGTCTGATATATCAGATTATCAAAATTAAAATAGAGTATCGAAAACCTATATTTCTTTGAATGGCTGCCAGCATTTCAGCCTTGTCCTATCCGAAATATGGCAGATAAGCCTGATCCCCCCCTCCCGCAAATTCAGTCCCATCCAAAAGCGTGGTTTTCGCTGCTGATTGGTTAATTGCTGTCCCAGATAATAGAAGCTGCCTCACTGGATTAAAATGGATTCTTTTTAGAACAAGAACAGATAAATATTGGTGCAATTAATTAAATAATGCAAAGACTTCTATCAGTTTTTATTTGCAAATAGTTTTTGACATAAAAGGTCATTCTCAGATGTTTCAATCAAATTTAAATTTGATTGACATTAGAAAATTGTTTAAACTCAGCGCAAATAGAATACAGGTAATCTTTTAGGTCTTAAACTAGTTAAAATTAATGTAAGAAAACAACTTTGTTAATGTATTCTTGAGTTCCATTAATATTTAAAAGTATTTTAATGTAACCTCCAAAAATCTTTTGTAAATATCAAATTTCAATTTTAATTTTTAACATATTAATATACTAATGTTTTACATATTTAATCAATTGTTTATTGATAAGAGTTAATTTACATCCTTGGCTTTTTCATTAATGTGATTTCGCCAACCATTTCAATGTGAATTTAAATCCCTTTCCCTTCCTTTTTTTCCACCTTTTTGAGATTCAAAATATCGTGACCCTATCGCTATATAGAATTATCATTAAGTTATTGTTGAAAAGTATACAATACATATCGATATTTGCATCCCTAAACATGGGCTCAGCAGCTGCCTCCTTAGGAAATATGAGAAACAAAAGCTGCATATTAAATAAATTTGTATTTATTTAATATATTCATTACGCATTATGTAATACAGCATTTTAATTTTCAAATAGCAATAAGTTTTATTTGAAAAATGAATTGAGCCTTACATAGTAAGAAATAAATTTTAGAAAGGATTTTCATTTATAATTGATAGGAAAATCTCAGGTAAAATAAGACAAAATAATTATTAAAAAATTAAGGTAAAAAAATCAGTTTAATATATTAATTATTTATCATAATGTAGATAAGGTTAAATTAACTTAACATGAATTATATATCTGTGCCCTGGAGGTAAAGTAAGTCCATTTTTTTTATGAATTAAATTTTAAAGTATGGAACTAAAAACTTTTTTTACTTAGTTTTTTCCTTACTTATAGAGGCAGCTTAATAAACCTTTTTCAAATTGTTATTGACGTTGATAAGTTATATTGGTTTTTTATTTTATTTTTTTGTATTATTTATAAGATTTTAGCAAAATCTTATTTAGCAAGAAAATACATAGATTTCTGGAAAAAATTAATCTATTTTAACATGAAGTTGATAATAAAGTATTTACCAGGTCTGCAAGTTTAAAATGTCGTTTATTTCTTAAAATATATACACAGTAATTTAAAAAAAAAGGATAATATATTTTATTCAAAGTACTGGCCCTTGCTTTCTACACATTTTGTCCATCTCTCGGGCAATTTATGGATACCATTCCAAAAGAATGCTTCATCTTTATTTGAAATCCATTCATCGAGCCATTTTCTTACATCCTCCAAATTGTTAAAGTGTTGCTCAGCCAATGAGTGTCCCATCGATGAGAAGAGATGATAATCAGAAGGCGCCAGGTCAGGTGAATACGGCGGGTGGGGTAGGAGTTCCCAACCAAGCGAAGAAATCGTTTCCTTAGTCAATCTGGCTGAATGTGCAGGAGCGTTATCATGCTGAAGAATGACTTTGGCGTGCCTGTGAGCACATTCTGGGCGTTTTTCGATCAATGCGTGACTCAAATTGATCATTTGTTGTCGGTAGCGGTCGGTATTGACTGTTTCGCCGGGTTTGAGAAGCTCGTAGTAGACTACTCCCTTCTGATCCCACCACACACACAGCATTGTCTTCTTCCCAAAACGATCCGGTCTTGCACTCGATGTGGGACGTTTGGGATTCTGAAAATAAATCCATTTTTCATCGCCAGTTATAACTCGATGCAAAAAACCCTTTCTTTCGTGGCGTAAAAGCAGCATTTCGCACACAGTTTTTCGTTTTTCCATCTGTCGTTCGTCCAATTCATGTGGAACCCATTTTCCAACCTTTTGAATTTTTCCCATAGCTCTCAGGCGATCGGAAATGGCTTGCCTAGTGACATTCAACTGTTCTGCCATCATTTGTTGGGTTTGGGTATTGTCTTCGTCTAATAAAGATTGCAATTCGACGTCCTCAAACTTTTTTGGTCGATTTTCTCTTTTTTTATCAGTAACATCAAAATCACCACGTTTGAAACTTTGAAACCAACGTTCACATGTCTTGACGGTTGGAGCAAGATCGCCATGATGACATTCAGATGCCTTTTTCTTTTGATTGAATAAGAAAATCATGACATGCCGCAAATGCTCTTTATTTGGCTTAAAATTAGACATTTTTAACACCAAAGAAAGATATTATACGTCCACGTAAACGACTTAAAAACAACTGACTTTTGTAAACAAATGACTAACAAACAAAATAGCGTTTAGAGATAAGCAAATCCTTCAATAGGATAAGAGCGCATTCTATTGGAATTAAAACGACATTTTAAACTTGCAGACCTGGTATCCTGTTATTTAAATTTAAGTATTCCAACAGGGTTAAATTTAAAAATGGACTCGACAATGGGTCCAGATATCAAAAATTTTTTTTTTTTTTTTTTTAATGATATCACCTCTTTAATCTAATATTTAACTATTTCTTCTTTAAATGTTAAAACTTTCATTTTTAGAAATAGAAATAGTAGTCACAGTTTTACAAATGTTAAGGCATCCACGGAGATAACATTACAAAGAGGTAGGTTACTGAACCGTTCACACTAGAAAAACACGCGGATGATATTGAAGCTCGAAATTGATGTTAGTAACTACATTCTCAACTTCATTTTACTTACTGCTTAATGCCATATCAGATTCAGGTGGTTTAAAAAGTTTTGCAGGCTTTACATTCCAAGGAACAAGCTTTTTCCATTCTCTATAACTTCTTCTTTGGGTAGTCCTAGGAATGGGTCCCCAGTCTGGTGGTAACTTGATTCTCTGCCTCAATCTAGAGTATTTGGATTCATAAGATTCTCCTAGAGTTCAACAAAGAATTAATAAATTGAAGAATAACAAATGGTAACAATTTAATAAAACGTTGTAAAAAAAAAAATCAATCCTTTTTCTCTCTTTTTGAACAAAACCATTCTCTAGTCTTGAGATATCATTGATTTGAGGATCGCCCCTTTTGTCAAAAGTCAAATATAATCTTGTCAATTTTATTGTTCGTATTTGAAGTTTAGGTCTGATGAAATATAAAATAAAAATCTAGGATGACTTTAATAAATAAATCAAGAATTTTTACTTTCACTTACCTATATATGAAATATATAGTAAGTGGAAGTATTGTTACTTTCACTTACCTATATATGAAATATATAGTAAGTAGAAGTATTGCGATCGTGAAAATTTTCGACTTCCGGTTTTCAACGGAAATACACGTTTTGGGACCCCCTGAGTCGAAATAACCAAGTCCCGCGAAATGGTCTGTGTGTGTGTGTATGTGAACAGACTAGCTCAAAAACTATAAACCGTGGGAACCTGAAATTGGGTATTTAGTGTAGGTATATGCCCGCGATGTGACAGCAAAAATTTCATCAAAATTGCCCAAAGGGAGGGGGTACTTTATTTAATAACTTTTTACGTTTTTTTCGATTTTCTCAAAAACGGCTCTAACGATTTTGATTAAACTGAGTATTTGATCGATTTATATGCCCGAAATATGACTGTAAAAATTTCATCAAAATTGATTAACCGGAGGGGGGACTTTACTTAATAAATTTTGTATCATTTTCACGTGTTTTTTTTATTTACTCAAAAACGGTTTTAACGATTTTTATCAAACTTGATATTTGATGTATTTATATGCCCAAGATGTGACTGTAAAAATTTCATCAAAATTGATCTACGGGAGGGGGGACTTTACTTAATAAATTGTGTACCATTTTCACATGTTTTTTTTATTTACTCAAAAACGGTTTTAACGATTTTGATCAAACTTAGTATTTGATGTATTTATATGCCCGAGATATGACTGTAAAAATTTCATCAAAATTGATCAACGGGAGGTGGGACTTTACTTAATAAATTTTGTATCATTTTCACGGGTTTTTTTATTTACTCAAAAACGGCTTTAACGATTAACAAAAATAAGATATGAATGTAGAAAAATGTGTGACTTTGGGAAATGATAATTAGCAAAACACGTCAATTTCTAATCTAAGTTAGTTGGTAAGTGAAAGTTGTGTGTAGCGCGCACGCACCAGATTTTTTACTGTTTGAGTTTGAGTGTGCTTTTCTCACTAACTTTCTTCCCGAAGTTTAAGGGAATTTATTCAGTTTTCTTCTTCATTGGAGAAGTAAGAAATAAGAAAACATAATAAAAAATATTGGTTTTAATAAAATATTAATATAGATATGATGTACCATAATATGCTGGAAATATAGTAAAATCACTTCAATATCAACCATGAAAAATTTCAGTAACAAAAGTAATGATGGTTATAATTACATTATTTACTTTTAAATAATTTATTTTTTGAAGAGAAAAGATTTGGCTCCGCCGGGAGTCGAACCCGGGTCTCCTGCGTTACATGCGAGGATGCTAACCGCTACACCACAGAGCTCGGCTCAAGGCAGAGCAAATCCTTCCTCTTCACTGATACCTACTCACCCCTATCTCACAAGTTTTGCGAGTAGTAACGGGAGGTGGACAAATTTTGTCCAATTTATGGTATTTTATTGTCAATAAAATACCATAAATTGGACAAAATTTGTCCACCTCCCGTTACTACTCGCAAAACTTGTGAGATAGGGGTGAGTAGGTATCAGTGAAGAGGAAGGATTTGCTCTGCCTTGAGCCGAGCTCTGTGGTGTAGCGGTTAGCATCCTCGCATGTAACGCAGGAGACCCGGGTTCGACTCCCGGCGGAGCCAAATCTTTTCTCTCCAAAAAATAAATTATTTAAAAATAATTTAAAAATGGTGGTCCGCCACAAATTAAGATTAGATTAATTACATTATTTACCTTCATTGGAATAATCGATCTGGTAGACTGTTTTGTCTGACAATGTATACTCTTTGATAATCTTTGATTGGTCTACCTTTTCGGGTAAAACCACTTTCTTTAGTGATGGATATTTTCCCGTCACCTAGAGTAATACAAATCTTTTGAATTTGAACTAAATCAAACGTTTTAAAAATGTATTTATTATGACTATGGTTTTGTAATTGATAACCAACTATTCCAAAACTATAAGGTAACTCCTAAAAATTCTGAGTAGTCCAAGTAAGTAAGTATAACTTTTTTAAGTCAAAGAAATTTAGTAAATTTGTCAATAATCCACATTGGTACTTCTGAAATAAAATCACAATAACATACTCTTTCATAAATATCGTCCGCCTTTTCCCATTTTGTTTCAGGAGCAATTTTCGAATCAAGTAAAAGTGGGTCATGAAATGGTCCAGACACTATATCTGGAAAATCTGGTTTATGCACAATAAGGTCTGGCCTAAAATATAAATAAAAATCAAATAACATTCAATTAAAAAATATATCAATCAAACAATTTTCATTTTTTGTGTAGTCCCTAACGAGAAAAGTTTCAATTTACACACGTACAATCTAGTAAGCAATCCGGTACTTACTTTGTATCGGTTTTACTAATTAAAAATGATGCGAAACCCCACCGCATCCTTTTCTGTTGGCCTTCATCCGCCACTTATCAAAGCCTTCATTAGGTTTATGAGATCACAGATTCGACTTGAGTTCGTTACGCTGCACCCCCCCCCCCCAACACAAAAAAAAAGGATCCGCGGCTGGGTGGAGTTCTGTGTATATATATATATTTTTTTTTATTTTAAGTACCATTTGTTCCTAAAATAAGATTTTGATCTGTCCAGAATTCCTAGAGTCTACAAATTTATTTCTATTCTTGTCTTTGAGTTCCATTATATATGCCACCATTTCTTTTGAATTCTCATTACTCCAGTTTTTGAGGGTTTTTTCCCTAAAAGTTATGAAAGACACTGACTTTTTTTGTTGTTCCCAAAATTTCTGGATTAATGTCTGATGTCATTCCTTGTATTATAATTTCACTTTGTTTACTCTACTAAGAATGGGTGAAGTGCTGTGAGTATAAAATACCCAGAAAATAGAAAGATTAGCTGGAATCAGCTAAATGAGGAAGTAAAAGAAAAATAATGATTACCAAGCATCTTATTTAGCTAAATTCATGAGACATACTCAACTTCAAGAAAATATTCATTGTTTTAAATCATAGTAGATATAAAAGATTTCTGGTTAGAAAAATAAACATTTTGTTTAATTATAAACATGTGCTTTTATTATTTCATTTTAAATAATTTAATGTATAAGATGTGGTGATACTATAATTAACAAGTTCCAATTTATGTTTTAATCCGTCTTCTTCGAGAAGCACCTTTACTGCTAATATCTACACCGCCTCATGAGACGCAGTCAACCAGGTATGTCCTGGTTAGCCCACCTGCTCATTGAATGGGGGGAGAAATTAAGAACCATGTTGGTGATATGTATCACAGAGCATACATCATTATATATGCGAATGCAGATGGGTACTTGAGGACCAAAAACGCTTCACTCACAAAACTAAGACCACTTTAGCTTAGGGTCACTCTGATTTCCAGGAGGTCTAAAAGAGGTGTCAAGTTGAATTTTGAACCTTAATGCCAAGGAAGCTGATACTCTGATATTAATGCCTCACTATTACTGATAAGATTCATAGAGTGTGCCCGATCGGTTTTCTCACTTAGACAATAAGACCTAGCAAAGCTTAAATTTTGGCTAAATTTTATCAATTTTTAAGCTTTGCTAGGATAAAAAGTATAATAGTTAAATAAAGATTCTGACTGAAAATTCTGACTATTCATCATTCAAGAATAAATTAATATTGATAATTTAAAAATGGATTGATGTTAATTAAATTATTGGGAGGAGGGGGTCACCTGTGGTGTAGTGACTAGCATATCAACCTATAACAACACTAAAAGTTGTGGGTCCGCATCCCACTGTGGCGTTAGGATTTTTCAGAGTTAAAAATTCCTTGACTGTGCCATCCCTCGAATGGGACATAAAATGCAGGTCCGTTGCCTGTAAGGTATTCAGGTACTTGTTAAAGATCCCTATCCTAATTATACCTGGATAAGAAAAATTCAGGACTCCCAATGTAGCAATGTCCGATTAGCCTTATTGGTATAAGGTGAAGTTAATTAAACAAACAACTTAAATGTTTTTTAAAAAAATACATGGATTCATGCATATGAAATGAATAATGAAAGAAACATTGATGTTAATGTTTTAATCCAATTTGTCCCTGGGATGGGTTTAAAATTAATATTAATATGTTTTCAGTATATTATTATAAGATTTTTTATTTTAATTAATTTATAAGGTTATTTAAAATTAAAGTTTTATTTTTAAAATTAAAGGTTGTAAAAGTTATAATTTATTTTTAAAAATGTTGAAGATATTTTACTTTTTTTTAAACTATATTTTTTGTGATCCTGAAAACTTTTAGTATGCACACTTCAGAAATGTGAGATTCAAGATTATCATGAAAACAGAAACACACAAAAAAAAACAAAAAAAAAAAAACATGGAAATTGGAGCTGGCTGGTTTTAGAATTCTGTGCCTCATTTGTTGTATTACGACAACTAATGAACAGACTCCTTTGATAAAATAGATAGTTTAATTAAAATAGAATGATCATTATATAGCAAATATATAAGACCAAATTTATATAATAATAGTGATGGGTTATATTACCTGGTTGACACCTACAAAATACTGCTAATTAAAAGAAGTTAACAGAAAATGTTTCCCTAAAATATTGCACTGCAATCTATTTAGAAAAAGTAAGAATAAAAATTGGAACGAAACTTGTTCATTAACACGTTTAGACAAGAATTCAGAATTATTGTCAAATAATGAAATACAGCAATTATTAATTTTGTTAAAAATAACTTATTAATCAAAAATAAATCATTATTAGGGAGTTTAATCATTATCATGAAGTATGTTCTGTAACAAAAATTTATTGCAGGCTATTTGAGCTGATTATTTTATACCGACATCATCAAAAATGATAGTGATGGGTACGCTTGATGTAAAAGTACAAAATGTAAAATTCTACTGTTTACTTGTGATTTTATTGTTACCTCTTTACAGAAACCTTTACATAACTTTCAGCATATACAGATTTAGGAGCATCAGGATTGTTTTTTCTCTTTACTCCAAAATAAAAATCTTCTTCTTCCATCCTTATTAGGCAATCTTACGTAATCTAACATAAGAATGCATAAGCTTACATTGTAGATACAGGAAAAGTATCTAAACTACAATAACTTGTTTAGGAATGTAGACAATTTTAATTAAAATAAAATTATAATATCACATGATAATTGTTACAACAATGAGTGTTAAAAATATATAAATACAATTCAATTCAAAAAAGTCTTAAGAAATAATCTCCATCTTAATGGTTTCCTTTATTTTTCTAATATATTTTTCAACAGTTATCTGAAATCTTCCAAGCTCCAATTCTATACCTCAACCAGATCAGTATAAGGTCTCTTCCCATTTGAAGCCAGCTAAAAATTGGCACAATCTTTGATCCTAAAAGCATATAAAAAGTTACCAATTTTGAAAAAATAAGAAATTCAATTATTATTTCTATAGATGCTCTCATACATGTGTATGTTATAAATTTTTAACTAATAAGAGATTTTTTTAATGCATAAGTACTATTGAATATATCAACATCATAAAAACAAAATTTAGATATAACCTTCTTTCTGACTTAAGAATATTTTCCAATAATAATTACTGATGATGGTGAGAAATCAGTAAAACAACAACTTAAAAAAAGTAAGTTGAATAACTTTAAACTGTAAAAGAAAGTCAAATTATAGAAGTTTTTTTGTTACATCTTTTTATAAATATAGTATTCATAAATAAGATCCTATGAATACTAAGTCTATTAGTACATAATTACTGATTAGGAATTCTATATATACTAGAGATGGCTTTCTACATTTACCATCAATCTCAGTCCAATTCACAGCAATTTCAGAAGTTGGTATTTTAAATAGCTCTGCTAAATATAATAGTTCAACATCAAATGCCCTGAAAATTTACAAATAAAAATGTTAAACTTTATAAAATGTGAAAAATAAACTTGAGACATATCCTTATTAATAGAATTTTATTAATATTATTAAAGATCCCCTTATTTTTTTTTTTTTTAAGAACAGAAAATAATTTAAGTTCTGAAATAGTAATATTTTACAAGCATTACAATATAAGATCCGAGTATATATAAAGCCCTAAAAGCTGTGGGGATAGAAGTAAAATATATCTGCATAATCATGGAGCTTTATACGGAAATGGAAGCATACATAGGGACGGAAAGACAAGGCAAGAGCTTTAAGGTACAAAAAGGCGTCAGGCAGGGGGATCCCCTCTCACCAATTCTCTTTATCCTGGTACTGGTACTGGAAATGATTTTGTGGACCTTAGGCTGGGAGGACATAGGCATTAAAGTTGATGGAAAATGGCTGAATTGTCTCCGGTTTGCAGACGATATTGTTCTGTTGGCGCATTCTGCAGAAAACATTATTAAAATGCTAACAAACTTATTAGGAGCATGCAAAGAAATATGGCTATCTCCGAACTTTGGAAAGACTAAAGTAATGTCACATGCGGATAAAACAGCTGTGGAAATAGATGGTCATCTACTTGAATATGTCGAAGATTATATATATCTGGGCCAACTAATCAGCTTCTCGGATAAACGAGGAAAAGAAGTGAGCAGAAGGATAGCACTTGGCTGGAAAAAGTATTGGTCACTGAGGAACATCTTCAAAAATGATTTCCTGCCAGAAATGAAGAAGAAGATTTTTGAGTCTTACATTATTCCGGTGGTGTCCTATGGCAGTCGAACCTGGTCCTTAACCAAAGTCCAGACACAGAAAATAACAACCTGGCAAAGATCTGTGGAATGGAGTATGCTTATTTATCAGTAGAAAAGATAAAATCAAAAATACCGATATCAGGCAGAAATCTGGTTTGAAAGATATATCAATCATCAATACTCTCAAATGGAAGTGGGGTGGACATGTATTAAGAAGGCAAGACCCTAGCTGGGCAAGAGATGCAAACCTCTGGACACACTACAACCTCAAGAGGAAGCGAGGAAGATAAGCCAAGAGATGGAGAGACTGGTTTAAGGAGTTAGCTTGTTTGGAGACGGGCAAGAGACAGAGAAGCTTGGAGAAACAAGTGGGGTGAGATTACGAACTCGGCTCCCCAATAGGTTGGTCACCTGGGACAGCGTAGACCATTACTCCCATAAATAGCAAAGACTTTATTATAATTTTTACTTATTACAACCAATGATATGGGAAGGTCTATGTACAAAGAAGATGATTGTTCATTTAATTTATGTTAATTTCTGATTCGTATTTATTCCTTAAATGTACATAATAAAAGGCTATTATTATAATAATATAATATAAGAATCATCATAAATTTTAGCCTTACCATCTTTCAACATGAATGTTGGAGAACAGGTATCTTGCAGATTTACGAGTGAACAGTTTGAATCCACATTGAGTATCTTTGATTGACCTGACTGCAAGTGACCAAACCAGGAAGTGAAAACCATGCATCAGAAATATGCGAAACAAAGATCTATTTGCTAACGATTCTTCTTCTAAGTGAGATCGAGAACCACATACTACTGCATAAGTATTGGCAGCTGCTTCTGGGTTTTTTAAATAGTCACCTGTTTTAAAAATTTAAAATAAGGCAAAAAAAAAAAAAAAAATCATTAAGGATGAGAAAAGTATAGAAAGGAAAATTTATTCATAACTTCTATTACATTTGGTAAGCTGAAGAAGACTTTCCTCCAGCTTAGTGATATCAGAAAACTTAGTAGCACCATCAGCATCAGCGAAGAGAATAGCAGACCCCCTTGCACTAAATACACCCTAAAATAACTTTAATGTCAGCAATAATAAAACTCCACAGGTAATGAAATGAAGACAAACTTACCAAACGAACTGCACCGCCTTTACCTCGGTTAGGTTTCAAGTCAAGAACTCGAACTTTATCAGACCCAAAGTTCTTTGAATATTCCAAAGCAACCTCTGCAGTTTTGTCTCTGCTTCCATCACTGACAATAATGACTTCATAGGAAAAACTTTTTATTTCTTTACACCTTTTTTCTAAGAAGTCAAGGCATTCATCGAGCATTGGCGGTACTGTAATGTAGAATATAACATTAAATTATAAAACCTTAAAAATATTAAATCAAAATAGATGGTGGATTATCATAATTTTACATAATCACTTAAGAACTTTAGAAGATACTAATATCAAAAATGCATACATCTTTCTTCCTCATTGTAAGCAGGTACAATAACACTTAAGGAAACAGTAGGAGAATCCTTAAGGGATGGAAATGGTGTTTCTTTGGAATTCTGAACATCATAGAAATAATGTTCTTTCTTTGAACGTTTTATGATAGGGTAAGGCTTTGCTCCAAAGTAAACATATAACAACTAGAAAGGAAAATAAATCATAATGTTTAATTTTTAAATCATAATAAAGAGTTAATTCAAGTTAACTAAAAATACACACGGTTAAAGCCACTGAGAAGTACACAAGAGTAATAACAGCAAAAAATATGCTCCATAGATCAAAATACATCTTTATTATTTTATCTTTTTTTATTTTTTTTGCAATAATTGACTACATTATTATTGTAGATAAGGAAGTCCACGTAAACTAACTATGAATAACGGTTTCAAAGAGGTAAGGTATTGTTAACGGGCTTGTTGAAGTTTCAGGTTCAAAAATTGTCCCAGGAAAAATTAAGGAATTATTGATCGTATGTTACTTTATATTCTTGATTTGTAATTCTTAATCACAAAAACATAATGTAACTTTTTTTAAGAATATCATTAATGAACTGACATTAAGTAAGTAAGAGTTCGAGATTTTCCTAATAATATAATGTAATAAAACTATCAATATACAATATTAGGGCCCAGATTTGAAGCATTTTTCCCTTTTATTTGTTTTTAAGATAATCTAGAGCTCCTAACAGATCTTCAATACTGGATTCAGTTTACAAAATCCAATAACCTTTTGTTATTTCTTTTTGTAACTCTGCATAAAATAGAGATGGATTCCATGGTTCAAGAAATTCTCCAATGCTTCTAGAAAACTCCTGGACAGATTTATTTTTTCGTGAGACCATGGGTCTATTCCGGAGTTTTCTTGAAGCATAGAAGAATTTCTTGAAGCGTCTTTATTATTCATCTTATTAAATTAACGAATTATTATTTATACCATACACTAAATTAAATATGCGTTGTAAATAAATCCATTTCATTCAAACTTTTAAAAACATGATTAAAACCCTAGTGTGTAATATTAGTATTGGATTGGGCAAATGGAAAGAAACGAAACGCATATGTATATTCGAGTGAAGGAGTCGAAAAATTTCTTGCATTCATAAAAAAAGAGGTAAATGACCCAACAATGAGACATTACTCCCACCTACCATCACTAAATCGTCTGTAAAGCATATTTTTTTGTTAAATGGGACAATAGCTCTAAAATTTAATGGAATGAAAAAAAAAAGGAAAGAGATTTTTATATATTACATTCAAAAATATTATTTAAAATACGGTATACAGGTTTTAATTCCAATGGCATTTAAGTGATTTATCAGAAGAGTTAATGAATACTTTCAAGATGTACATCAACTGTATTTGGCCACTCTTTCAAATTTTATTAATTCAGAATTACATACAACCTTGGAATCGGGTGTGTTCGGGATTGCTCATTCTGACCAACTTTTTTTTTTATAAAATTATTGTATTTAGGTACCTTTTCTGGCGGTTCAGTATCTCTACTTTTAAATGTTAGAGAACGAATATTAGACTCCAATTTTAACCAAACGTTAAAACTTATTGACATGAGTTTTTGAAGAACAAACAAATGGAAGTGTTGTACTTCGATACATAAAATAACATAAGGTGGAACTCGCGATCTTTCTTATTTTAAGACTTAACACAACATGGTATTGTTTCGTGACGACACATATGGATTGTTTGTACCGAGCAAGTCATTTCCGACAAAAATCATTCCAAATTGGATTATTGTCCAGGAATGTCATATGTTCAAGCACTTGGTGTCAGTTCTATTTCCGACGTGTCTTTCTCTGACCCTATTCCATCTCCTTGGTATAAATTGACCCATCCACAAAATTGAATCTATTTGAGTCACATTGAGCGTTATACTATTCCTTGTGCTCATGAAGGTGAAAATCTCAGTTCAAAATTCTTTCTTGGGTATTTTGGGCTCGGTCATGCTATGCCCCTCACGAGGACAGTCTAGGTCTTTGTTGCAGCCATCCTCAGAATATTTTCTCTCACATTATCTGCCTACCAAGCTGAAGCATCTTTTAGCTTATTCCTTCAATGCAGCACAGGTGTAGGAGGTAACAAGTGTTATGAGAAACTGCTCTTCTTCGAGCTTTCCCTGAAACTCATCAGATTTGGAGATTAATTTCTCCAGGTCGAGACCTAAGACTCAAGGGCTCTAAGGATAACTCTACTCCAGAATATAGTTTCAAATTCGATTATTATCGAAGCATGGTATTAGTTTACTTTATCAACGATAATTAAGGACATACAAGCTAATGAAGATTTCTTATTTCTCCAGCTGCTAGAGTACACTATTTCATGTAGATCGACATTGCCATTCGATCTTCATCAAACTTGCTCGGCCCTCGATACCTTATATTTGGAGTAAAATATAATTAAAAAGAAAATGTTTTATTTTCGCTCATCAACGATTTTTCAATTTTCATGACAATATATTAAAAACGCATAAATGCAAGTGAAAAATATTAACATTGTTCCTGCACTCAAAGCTACTTCTTTGCATTTCAGTTCTGCTTGCCATTTAAGACTTAGTCGTTTTAGAGCTACTAATTGTTTGTGTGGGCCTTTAGTTAAGTTAGTAATTTTGCCTTAACCTTTCTTAGCTATGGCATAAGTAGCTGTAAGCTTTATCAATTAGTCGAATGAAACTAAATATGACATAAAAATCTGAATTATTCTGTTAATACTTTGATTTTAAATTTAGAATAATGTTTAGATACCCACTGTCTTATAAATTATTGAACTATCTCAAAAGAAATTGTTTACCTAATTGGAGATATAATCATAGTAAAACAGGTTTTCATTTGGAAGAACTCAATAATCGGAAAATCATTAGGATATCTGGAGAAGAATCTTCTGACTATTTGCAAGGGTTGATCACTAATGATGTCAATAATTTTACTTCTTCGATGTATGCTATGTTTTTAAATAATAAGGGAAGGATTTTGTTTGATTCAATTATATATCGTGCTGAAGAGAAGGATACCCTGCTGGTAGAGTGTGATTCTGGAGCTGCTAATCAATTAATCAAACATCTAAATTTGTACAAACTCAGAAAAAAAATTGCCATATCTCTAGATACTGAACTCAATGTATGGTGTATTTATAACACTAAGGTTATTGATAATTTGAAGGAGGCGAAAAGTGCTGCAGAGACCTTTGATGTGGGTGCTGTTGATAGAAATGTAATGATTATACCTGATCCTCGAACTAATTTGCTAGGTTACCGTTTGATTATGAAAGAAGGTGATAAACCTCCTGATTTACCAAAAGGTGATTTGTATACAATATGCCGATATAAATTAGGCATCGGTGAAGGTATTGATGAACTTCTTTTTGGACAAAGTTTTCCTCTTGAAATGAACTGTGATTATCTCAATGGTGTTTCTTTTAACAAGGGATGTTACATCGGACAAGAACTCACTGCAAGGACGTTTCATACTGGTGTTATTAGAAAACGGTTAATGCCCCTTATTTTTGAATCTGAAGCGCTTGGTATTCCTATAAATACACCTATTGAAGATCTTATTGTAGCCAGAAAATCACCCATAGGAAAAGTTAGATCTGTAAAGGGTGTGACTGGAATTGGGTTGATGCGTGTATCTGAAACAATTGAATCTAAATCTTTAAAAGTACTTAGTTATAATGCAAGATCTTATGTTCCAGTTTGGTGGCCTGAAGAGGATGTAGAACAAGCATACATCAAAATAAAGAAATAATTTGTTAGTATTAACTTTTACCTGATCCCTTTTCCTATACTATATTTTTTTGTTTATTTTAGATACTATATTAGTATGATTAGATTTGTTATCAACAGGATTTTTAATTTATGCGGACAAGTGAAAATCTTGATAATCTAATTAAGTGCCCATGGAGGAGAAAATCTAATAAAATATTTCTTCCCAAAATAAGTTATCATATTTATAATACTTTGGTCAGTGTTCTATGCCCTGTTCTTGGTCAATTTAGTAACATTTAAAAAAAAAATTACTCTGTTACTCAGCTTATAGTTTCTACCTGGGATTGACTTCATAAATTACATCAATTCTTTATATGTAAAGAATAGGGCATTTTTCTGTCATTGCCAAACTAGTGAAGAAAACTGAGATACCATTACCATAAATTATAATATAATAAAATTAGAATTGAAAATAAATGGGGCGAAAGATTATTTACAAGAAGAAAATAGTATAAATAATGATTTTATTTAATAACAGAGGTAAATGGATCAGTCATTCTAATTTTTCTGGCACCACATAAAGTCTGGAAAATAAGAATCTATTAAAGCCCAGTGGGTTCGACGAATTTGAGTATTTTTCCATTTAGCAGAGTCACATATTCTATTTTATGGGTATTAGCATAAGTTTCAGAGCCCCCAAAATTATATTTGTGATTTACATCATGACGGATTATTTTCAATTATCAACGAATTATTTTCTCTTAATAGAGCTAGGAACCACATAATTAAACTTAGTAAAGAATTATGAACATAATTCTACCTTGAATAATGTCTCGACAGGCTTTTAGTCAAAATTAAATTGAAAATCAACATGATTTCTCAAATGACCGATTCTGTAATAGTAACAAATTTAATTTATTTATTTTACCAATAATATTCATCACTCTAATTTTCATTAGCTAAAGGTAAGGTTAATAATTATGCATTAGGGCACATCTTTTGTTACAATTGTCAAAAAGAAAGTAACTTTTAAAAAGTTATTTTTCAGAAGACAAATATAGCCCTACTTGAATTGTATTTTTTGGACAGATATTGTATCTCTTTAATATTCATGTTATTTTTTAATAATCTGATCTCACAATAATGCTTTTTTTTTTTTTTTTTTTTTTTTTTTTTTTTTTTTTTTTTTTTTGATCCCTTCCTCGCTGTTTAGGCTCTATGGGGTTTCCTGGGCCAGGGAAGTGGGTGGGGGAATACTTCCGAGTATTATTAAATTTCCCCTGTCTCCGGGTTATGAACTTGCTATCTTTGAGTTCCCAATCATATGTCAATTGTCAGGGATCTAGGTGTTTTCCTAACACTTATGCCCACTCGGCCATCCAGATTTTTTTCTTTTCTATTTTGGTGAATAGATGTTTAAGATACTAGAAATTCTAAGCAAACTAATTTTTTCCTTCATACTTCATTTAAAGTCCTCTTAAAAGGAATGTATAAAAAGTTTACCCCATAAAAGATAAACTAATAACAGTTTACCCTATCTAATCTTGTAACAAATTAGAGTTAATCTTATGCTAAAAATAACATTTCATTAATACAAAAAATATAATAGATATCAATTATACAAAAACTGTAATACCTAAAAATAACAATAGATAAACAATCTATTGTTACATCTCTGGCTAAAAAATCCATAACCATGCACAATACAAAATGAATAAGTTCTCTAAAAACATGTGATTGGCAACCAGCTTAGACTTCCATTGGTCGACGACTGTTTTACTCCATAGGAAAAGAGTAAGGCACAAGCTTGGTTCTATGGAACAGATTCCCTTTTTTTCTTTTCTTTCTAGTTACGAATTCATAAATCGAATTAGAGTGCCTTTTTTTTATCACAAATGGTCCACTTCTGATCTCATCTGGCTTATTTCTGAATAATTTGTTACCATTTGCTACATAGACTAAGTCACCTTCTTGAAATTCTTATTCTTTTTCCAAGCGTCCCAGTCAGATGGTAACTTAATTAAATTAGAACTGTACCATTCTTTTACATTCCCATCCCCCCCCATTATCTTAACGCCTCGATTTTAGTAATATCATCATTTAGTATAAATCTAAAGCATTCCCTTCCAAACATATCCATCCATGTTAAAGTTTCTTGTTTGCCGTTAAATTTAACCAATAAAAATTTCTGTTCAATTTCCCTCATGGTTAATTCATACGCTGACAAAAGACGACTTTCTAGTTCCCTCATTCGATTTAATAAAAACTTCTCATTTTCAGTTTTTGTCTCACCTAACACAATTCTAGATAATGATAACAAATACAGAAATTTTCATCTTCATCTAAATATTTTTTTTAATTCTGTATTAAATTTAATTGCAACTTTTCGGTACTCAATTTGTAGCTTGACTTGACTTGACCAGCTTACAGCTATAAAAGAAAGTTAGCTCTTTGAAACAAGAGGTAGGACACACCTTTAGGCCAGATCTATAATATTAAAATTAACCATCAATTAAAATAAAATTTTATTTCTAAATCCACTTATTCTTGAAATAAAATCATGTTTTTAGGTAAAATTGATCAGGTTAACAATGAAGTTTATAAAATCAGGTTTTTAAAACTATTTAATAAAAATTAAAATTAGGACATTAAAAAAAAAATCAGCAAATTGCACTATCAAAGAAAGTTGCTTTCTTATTAAAAGATACACAATACTTCTTACAGGATTTACACATCATCGTTAAATAATACACAAGACACTTCTCAATAATTAGACAAAGACACTATTAAATATTACAGTTCATTTTCTAATTGGTATAATTTGTAATGAACACAAATCTTATTGTTCAATAGCTTTCTTTATCTGGATAATAAGTATCCATACAAAATTAAGATATTACAGTTCATCATAGCTTTCACTAAAGGTATCTTCATCCATTTCTTTCAATTCATCCAAATACTTCTTCGTTTCATCATCTGGTTCTTTTACTTCCCTAAAACATAAAGAAAGAAAACAAAATTAAAACAGGATAACAGTTAAACAATCAATAAAAATAAAAATTAATCTTTAACACGATAATATCAGAAAAATTTTCACGTGGGCCATGGTAACTTTATTAGATAATTTAGTTAAAAATTTGCGTCGGACATCTGTAATTGACGTGGCCTTCAACCAAATCGCGTACGTCAGACATAAATGTCTGACATGGCTCATGTAGAACTTCTTAGCGTCAGACACATATGACTGACATGGCGATTAACGTGTTAAAATAATTTTTAATAATAATACAATTTTTAAAAATAATTTCTTACAATTGTTTATATGGAACATGATCCAAAAACCTATAATTATTCTTACAAACAAAAACAACACACTAAGAAAAGTTATAATATTTTCATAACAAATTTTCATCTTCATTCCGACAAATGAGATCTCCTTCATGTTATGGAGACTCTGTGATTCTTGTTAATTTCGAAATGTATGATATGTCAATTGTCAAAGAAGGACTTCTAAGTCAGTGTTGTTTCGGTCTATGTTGGGGCTGGTTGAGTAATGGTAAGAAGGAAAGAGAAAGGATGGTTTACTGTTGATGAGTGAAATGTTTGCTATTTGTCTTGTATGTAAGATTTTACTGTGGATATGTTCATGTCATTGTGTAAGGTACTATTTAAAAAAAAACAAGGTGCTATACGGACTGTGCTGCTTGAAGTTTGTTATTCATGTGGATATGTTTTGAAAGCACAAAGATCTGCCCTGTTTGTCTTAATAAGTCTTAGAATAGGTGTTTAAATTAGCTGCTTATATCTTCATCACCATGCTAAAGTAACAAATATGCATAGGTTTTTAGTTGCATAATCGTTACTTTAGCATGGTGGCGACGATATCCTAAGTTGAGTGAAGATCTGTGTACAGGTGATGTGAGTTTTTTTTTTTTCATTGTTAAGTATGTCCTGGGGGAGCAGATTGCCAAGAGAAAGTGGAAGTGGATTGGACATACCCTTCGTAAAAGAGATGGAGCCATTGAGAAGACGGCTCTTGGTTGGAATCCCCAAGGATCAAGAAGTTGGGGGAGACCCAAGCTGACCTGGCGAAGAACAGTAGAGAAAGAGGTCATTAGAGCTGGAAAAACATGGAGAGAGGTCAAGGCCCTAAGCGGGGATAGAGACGGATGGCGAGTTTTTACTTCGGCCCTTTGCTCCTACTATGGCAGCCATAGGACATAAGAAGAAGTATGTCCTATATGGGGCTTTAGTTTAACCCTTTTACTGCTACTAACACAGATAGGTGCGGTGGGTAGGTGTGGCTCTGGTGCTACTAACACAGAACTATGCGCGTAAGGGAGCGCGCCTCCAGTGCTACTATCACAGATCTGTGATTCTGAACACCTGATACTCGCATATATTTCTGTGCCGCTGAAATGGCATCTAGCGGTCTCTAAATCAATTTATGGACTCTTTGAATACCCAGTAGGTAAAGTAGGCATCCCCTTTTCATTCTATGCCAGGTCTGAGTGATCAGACCTTTTTATACCTGGTTTGGCCTAGGCACTGTACTTGTTCAAGTCCCTCAGTATAGTTTGTTCTCTCTAACAAGATGTTTAGAAAACGGTGTTATACAAGTGAAAAATTGCTAGCCTGTTTGCAGAATAGTGATTTAGATGAAAATAGTTCTGGTGACGAAGAAAGCATTATTTCTCATTGCCACAAAGAAAAAAATTCTACAAGTCGACCTTCAACTACAGTTGATTAGGGATATTTAAAAAAAAAATTATGTAGAGAGAAGGCCATACGGAAGTCGCAGGTCTAGCACTACTTGGCAAACATTTCGTCAAAGAGCTGCCACCAACAGGAAGCGAAAAGAAGCCAAGAAGACTGTGCATAGTTTTTACTAAACACAAAAATAGAAAATTAAGGATGTATTGCTGTGATGTGTGTGAAGTTGTGTTTATTGCCGTGCTTCAAAACATATCACACACAAGAACATTATTAAAAAAAATAAAAATAAAAAATTTACTCTAACAATGCCGGTCCCAATTCTGGATATAAAAATGATGATGGATTTTTTTTTTTTAAATCAGAAATGACGAATTCGTGATGAAAAACAAGCAAAAAGAACTCAGCACTGAGCGGATGCTAAAGCGGGAGTCCTTTGGCACCCACTCAAGGTTTGACTGATCCGCAGCAAACAGGGTAAGTATGGTCCATGGTAATTTTTAGAAGTTACTCGGTTGCTGTCATTGACATAAGCGGACAATAAAACATTTCGAAGAGAAAAATTATAAGGCTGGATTTTATTCCATTAATGTAAATTTTTATTTAACCACTTATAAAATGTAAAGGTATGGTTTTAAAGAGCAAAAGATGCAAAAACACATTTAAAGCTATAATTATACACTTCTTAAAACACGTTTTTAAAAAATATTTTGTTCTTTGCCTCAGTCGTGAAATCATAAATATTGAAGAATCATATTACCCTGGTGGCTTGGGGACGGGCTTCTTTTTCTTCTTTCCGAAAACATTTATTAGAACCCTTTTATTTCCATACAGAGGCCTCCAATTGAATCTTTTCTTAATTCTATTTGCACTCCAAGAGTCAGCTAAAACAATTATGAAGAGGTTCCCACCGTTTCTCTTACTGCTGAGAACTCTAAAACGGTCAAAGTTGATTTGATGCCCTCTGTAACATAGCAAAAATTATTGTTAATATAAATGCATAAGTTTATTTATAATTCTTAAGTATACACACTACTCAAAAATAAAATCAATAAGTGACATGGTAAATAAAATATTAAGGAGATTAAGAAGTAGCTAACTACCGGGCACTATTCCAAGATGATGTAAAAAATTGATCATATTGGCAAAAGCAAATTTTTTTTTTTTACGGAAAGATGGTATAACATCTTATATCTAATCTCTTATTATGCACAGTAGTGAAATCACAAAGATTATTCCGGCATTATGAAAAACTTTCAGAATCTCAGCACCAAAGTTGGAAAAAACCAAGAAAATGCCAAGCACATTGCTTCAGTGATAGCGACCAATCGCACTGATTTCATGATAGGTATGCTGGAGTCAGACTTTAGTAGAAGTGGCCACTTTTCCCCTCACTTTATCAATCAGGCATTGACTTTTCATATATATTTCAAGAATAAAAATGAAAAAAAAAAGCATCTACCCAAGACTTTTTAGGCCAGAATTTTCTGTTGCAGGAAGCTGGTTGTACGATCAGGTTAGGTTGTTACTTACTCACTTACTTAATTGGCGTCAGGGTCCATTCAGAACCAAAGCCTTCTTTAAATTCGGAGTTCTTCCTTATCCTGTACCCCTTCTCTATCTCTTAACATTTTCCTAAGAACTCTTCTTCCCCCATGTTCTCAGCAAGTTCTCACTCGCTCCAGTCAGGACCCAGGTTTCACAGCCGTATGTCACAATTGATCAAATTATAGTTTTGAGAAGCTGTATCTTTGCACTTGTGGGAAGATGTTTGAGTTGGAGGGCTTTAAACATGGCATAAAGACATTTGTTACCAGCAGCGATTCTAGCCTTTATGTCTTCCACTGTAAGGTTAGGTTGTTACTATCTATTAATATTGAAAATACTTTGTGTATTTCACAGATTTGGACATATTTTGGCTGTTTTTTATTTTACAAAAAATAAAAAACGGAGGAACAAGACTTGTGTCACTAATGATCTCACAGGTTTTAGATTTCTATCACTAATGTTCTCATCATAGTATAGTAACAAGTAAAAATACAGTAGAAACTCCATTATCCGGGGTGATGATGGGTTTGGGGGTACACTGATAATCGAAAACCCCAGATAACCGAATTAAAACATTTTATTGACTTAATGTGATAGAAAAAAAAGTTTAAAAATCACTTGTAAGGTATAATCACTTTCATTAACAAACGAACATTTTATATACATTAAATTATAATACACAAAAATAACAAAAAAAGTAAATGTATGTTTTTGTAGACGATGATACGAAGTCGAAAATGTTTTTTTTCTTCTTCAAAATATCCCGTACAGTTTGTTCACCGATTCCTAGTTTAGCGGACAATTTTTTAACACTTTCGCCCTTTTCTAATTTGTTTATAATAGTTAATTTCTCTTCAAGCGTTAAAAAGACAAGTTTTCTTTTTTCCGACAGTTTGCTACTTCGTATGTATTTAAATCCAGACTAAATCACAACTGACAATGTTTTGTTTTGTAGCCAAACAGGCCAGAGTAGGAGTTTCCTGGAAAGACTTGAAAACAATACCGTCCCTAGATTATGAATTGGATTATTAGATACCGGAAACATCTCATAATACAATACTCGCTTTCTGTGTTTTTCCATTTATTGTTTTATTTCATAATAGATAGTTAACCATTGTGCGATCGTTAAATATTTACGTATACATTTTTTTAAAAATATTATACATACAAAATAAATGGCATACAAATTAAAAAAAGCTTATTAAAAAAAAAATTGGCTCCTCGGGACCCCGGTTAATCGAGGTCCTACTGTATTTTGTTAGTTTGAACAAGACTTGTGTCACCAAGGATCTCACAGGTTTTAGATTTACATCACTAATGTTCTCATCAAAAGATAGTAAAAAGTAAAAATACATAAAAAATTAAATGCACTGACCTATTACACCCGTGAATTTTCCTCAGAGCTTCATTTGCAGTGAGACCCTCGTCTGGAACTTGAAAACAGAGCTTGAGTTTCTTGATAGGAGTAGCAGCATCCGTGGAAACCAAGAAGAAATTCTTAACACCTTTTATTTTCTTATTGAGAAGCCAGCGAAAGGATCTCCTGTCCGCACATACAATAGCAAGTCCATTGTGTCTCCGTATACATTCTAAAAACCTTGGCAGCCAAAGCCCTTCACGCCTTTTCATTCTTTCTTCATTCCAATACCTAGTTATAACTTTTTTTACATACTGTGCGTGTCCTAACGAGAGGGGCTGATTGAATTGATACAAATATTGGACGAGAACGGTATTCTTAGGCAATGGGGCTCCTTCCATTTCAATTCTAGGCAATGCATTACCCTGAAACAAAGGAAGTAACATCGTGAAATAAGTCTATACTATTAATTTATAAAATTATTTTCCTTAATCATAAAGAAAACCAAAAAAATCTGGTGCGTGCGCGCAACACACAACTTTCACTTACGAACTTACTTAGATTAGAAATTAATGCGTTGTTGTGGTCCCCTTCGTTAGACCAATTTTGATGAAATGTTGGCTATCACATCTTTGGCATATAAATACATCAAATACCCAGTTTGATCAAAATAGTTAAAGCCGTTTTTGAATAAAAAAAAAAAAACACGTGAAAATGATACAAAATTTATTAAGTAAAGTCCCCCCTCCGGTTGGTCAATTTTGGTGAAATGTTGGCTATCACATCTTTGGCTTATGCATACATCAAATACCCAGTTTGATCAAAATCGTTAAAGCCTTTATTGAGTAAATAAAAAAACCACGTGAAAATGTTACAAAATTTATTTAGTAAGGTCCCCCCTCCGGTTAATCAATTTTGATGAAATTTTTACAGTCATATCTCGGGCATATAAATAGATCAAATACTCAGTTTAATCAAAATCGTTAGAGCCGTTTTTGAGAAAATCGAAAAAAACCTAAAAAGTTATTAAGTAAAGTACCCCCTCCCTTTAAGTAATTTTTATGAAATTTATGCTGTCACATCGCGGGCATATACTTACACTAAATACCCAATTTCAGGATCGCACGGTTTATAGTTTTTGAGCTAGTCTGTTCACACACACACACACACACACAGACACACACACACACACAGACCATTTCGCGGGACTTGGTCATTTCGACTCAGGGGACCCCAAAACGTGTATTTCCGTTGAAAACCGGAAGTCGAAATTTTTCACGATCGCAATACTTCCACTTACTATATATTTCATATATAGGTAAGTGAAAGTAAAAATAAATTTATAATTGTTTGTTTGTTTATTTAACGTCACTTTATACCACTAGGGCTAATCGGACGATGCTACAGTGAGAGTCCTAAATTTTGCCTATCCAGGTATAATTAGGATAGGGATCTTTAACGAGTACCTGACATCATACAGGCTCGGGGCCTCCATTTACGTCCTATCCGAGGGACGGCATGGCTAAGGATTTTTCATTCCCATTAAAAAATCCTAGGGCCACCGCTGGGAGTGAACCTGCGACCTTTAGTATTGTAGGTTGCCATGCTAACCACTATACTTGTCAATGATTTATTGTCAGATTTATTTATGTGAGCCTGGTAAAGCCTCCAGGAATTTATAAGAATCCGTATTCAAATTTGGGATGAGAGAATAAGTTCCCCTCTTGATAGAAAAAATGTCTAAAAAAATGAAATTAAACAAATCCTGAATAAAAATGTGTAAAAATTTAATGAAGAGAAATGAAAATTTAATAATACTAGCTTGGATAATTACTAAACAAAGCAGGAAGCTAGGAGCTAACAATTGGTGATGGAAATTGGATGAGACCAAAAATAGGGGGGTAGGTGCGGGCATATTATTAAAAATCGGTGTAACCGCTCTCACCTGCCCCCTTAACCCTGTTTTCGGGCTTCAAGTATCATAACTAGAAAGCATACAAATTGTACGGGAACGGACTATTAGGCAGTCTAAAAATTGCTGAATGGCTCACACAAATTGTCAAAGAACAAATTGGTTGACCATGAAATCAAATCAAGAAATAGAATTAACTATTTATTTGCTGACAATGTTTTAGCTTTAAATAGCTTAGGGCTTATTTCATTTTGTTTCAATATATAAAATATAAAAAAAAATTATAGAGCAAAAATAATGCCATAAACTCACAGTTGCAAACGGAGTATTCAAACTTCCTGAGTAAGGATTTATATTTTTTCCAGGTGGAAATGAGGCCAGCCTCCTCCCTTCTTCTTCAATATCGATATTAGATAAACTTTCTTCGTTATCCCACTGAGAAGGATGTCCGTTCTTCCAATTATCTTCAATAGGATAATCCCTTATACGACCCTGAATAAACAATAAATAGAAACAAGACATCAGAAATATACAAATTATTATCACATTCCATTATTTTTTCAAGTTGAGGTAAATTAGAATATATATATTTCATAAGGGCCAGTTTTAAAATTAATGGAAAAAACAGTATTAATTGCTTGACATCAAAGTGAAATTTTTTCAACAAAATTTTTTTTTTTGTTGCATATGAAAGAAAGAACGTCTGCTTCGTAAGGTTGGAGTCCATTCCCCACAAAAATAGAAAAATATATCGAGAGAGAATTTTAATCTTTATTTTATTTTTTTCAACAAACAAACCATGTTTGAAAAAATGTTGCTTATGAAGGCCGAGTAGCTGACATACTTAATGGAATCTCTTCGATTTTTTTTTAGTAAAATAATTTTAATATTGATAATTAATTCTATTTGATGTAGATCAATTTTTTTTTTTGTATATATATCACAGGTCAGCAAGAAGATGGTTGTTACAATTCAAAATAAATCAATTTTGAGTCATGTTTAATGTTGGAATCAGAATGAGAAAACCTTCAATGTCAGAATAAAGTCACAATTGTATTAATAATAAAAAAGAAGATCTATGAAAAATGCATACCCTTTTACAAAGAAAAGTTTTTTGAAGAATTAGGTGATAGGGAATTCAAAGTCGCAGGGTTGTGGTTCGGTTCGCGAGGAACTATTGATAAAGTAGCAAGAAAATTCTTCGAGGTGGTCGGTACCAAGAAAAACTGACGATCCTAGCTGAATCAATTCTGATTGACTCATTAGGTATTAAAAACAATCATATTTATAATTGGCAACTGCTTTGCAGGCTGCATTATTTATATAAATAATGGAAATAAATAATTTTTCTAATCTAGGTGATGCGCATTGTTTTATTTTTGAATTTAAAAAAATTCGACATAATACAAAATAATTGCTTTTGTATTCAGCAACTGAGTAGTTTTAAGTTATTTGTATTTTATGCTTGCGGTATTAAAACGTGTATACTCTTATTGATCAGAAAGCTTTGTCCTAAGCAACTCAATGTAATTGAGCAGCCCCACTTTTATTATGTACTTTTCATTTTGATAATAAAGTTTTTCTACCTTGGTGTAAAGTACAATTGAAGGGGTCGGGGCAAAATAGTACCTAGCAACATTTTTAACAAAAATAAACTGTAGCTGCAGTGTGCTGTATATTACGTAGGACTATATGTCTATGATGGAAATGCCACCTAAATATGACTATATAGAGCCTCTACAGTCATATTTAGGTGGCATTTCCTTCATAAGGATATAGTCCTACGTAATATAAAGCAGACTGCAGCTACAGTTAATGTTTGTTAAAAATGTGGCTTGGCACTAATTTGGCCCAACCCCTTCAATTTACCATATTATTTTATGGAGGGGATGATCGCGTTAATACAGGTAGAGGGCTCTACTTTTGAGGCAGTTATTACTAGTGGTACTTACTGCCCCAATGGTAGACTCTTCGTGATCAAAGACTATTTTCCCTAATCGTGTATTTTTAGGTACATAGAGAATGCACTTGAAAATTCACATATGATTATCGAAAAAAACAAAAAAATAAAAAAACAGTTTTTCGAGTTGTAACCATTTTCTTACCTGCGATATATTTACAAAAATATTAAGAAGGCATGAAAAACTGTAGATATTTATAATACATGTCCATTTTAATACAAGTAATAAAATGAAAATGAAAGAAGAAATACTTATAAGTTGTCTTATTTTGAACTTAGAGTTCAATCATTATGCATTGATGATGATGGGACAATAAATTCACTTATGTTATAAGTGAAAGGTCAAGAATAAAGGATTAGCGAAATTACTAACATTCATTAATGGACATCGTAACCCTGAATATTAACGACTTTAAATCTCATGAAAACCTACAAGGACTCCCCCAGATTCAAATTAAAAATTGTAGGTATACAAAGTAATTTTTAAGTTTTATATCTATTTTGGTTGTCAATATTGAATCTTATCAAAATTTAGCAAGATTTTTTTAATTTTATTAGTAAGTTTTTATACAGCTAGCTATAAATAAATAATCTATTCTTTGTAGTAAAATATTGTTTCACAGAAGTAATTAAACAATAAAACCTTTTTAAGGTATCACATTAATATATATTTTAAGGAATTATATAATTATTAATAGAGGTAATAGAGCCTACCTGTATAATGAATTCATTTCGAGGCCGATCATCATTGATCACAGGGGCCATTCTGTGGCTATCATTGAAATCCCTCTCATATCTTTGTTCGGGATATTGATCCCTCCAACGTTCTGTTGAAGAATCCAAATACCTTGGATCAGTAGATCTTAAATCCCTTTCAGGAGCATATGAATAATTTTGATGATTTTGGTCTGGAAGTCGCCTCTCCCTTTCAGCATATGAATAACTTTGGTCTGGACATCGCCAATCCCTTTCAATCCCTCTAAAATGCTGATCACGATCAGGCCACCTTGCAGGATCAGAAGATTCTTTATGTCTTCCATCAGGGCTTGGCCAACCCCTTCTAAAATCACGTAAATCTGCTTCTCTAAAATCAGAGGGATTTTCATCGCGCCTAGAATCAATTAAATACATTCTATCCCGATAATCAACAGAATCCTCCCTTCTAATATCAGATAAATATACTTGATCTCTGCGATCAGGAGAATATCTAGCTTTACGATCATATAATTCATCTCTCAAATCAGAGAAAGGTCTGTCTCTTTCAGAATCAAGTAAATATTTTTCATCCCTATAGTCTCTTCTAGATAGTAGTTCCTGATTCCTAAGGTCCATAGTCTCACGGTCAAATCTTGCCTTCAAGTCAATATCACGATCATATTTCATACGATCATCTGCATAGGATCTGCTATGCTTAGGGCCATCTCTATCATAATCTAACAATTTCCGGTGGTACTGAGCTGCGATCAAGTATTCTCTTAAATCAGGCTCTTGACTCCTCGGTAATGGAAGATTACTTCGATCTCTGGGGCTACAAGAACGTTCCCTAATTTGGTGATCAGAAATATGCCTTCCTTCCCTATAGTAACTACTGTCAGGATTTAAACTCATTTCATTGCTAAAGTAAGGTGATCTGCGACCTCTTGCCAAGTTGCTTTCTCCATGGAAACTTGGTCCTGAAAGCAGATCTCTTTGGTCTGGATATCTTTCGGACATATACCTGAACGACATTTCAACAAATTACTCCTATCTTGGATCTTTAGCTTCAAGGTGAAGTTTCTGATTAAGTTCAGATGAATATCATTAGTTTTAATTTAAATCATCAGTTATACCATTATCTGAAAAGAAAAATTTCAATAAATTACAAACATTTGAAAATTGATTACTTAAAACATGGTTAGAAGGAGTGTAGTGCTCAAATAAAGATTTAACATGTAATTATTCGTTGATTCATAAATTTTTAAAGATGTGGATATAGTTTCATGAAGATAATTTAATAAGTAAAACTTTGAATTAATGATTAAATTCATAAGCTCACACCATATAAAAATTAACTCATATTGATGTGTCTTTTATCATAGACTTTGTCCCCTCTATTTCTAGAAATTAATTAAAATACACCACTACATTCACAACATTTTAAATTTAAATATATACTTATTCTGTTAAAAAAAGTTATTTGTTTACAATTATTAAATCTCTATTTGAAACGAAGAGACTTATTAAGTATAATCGTTTCTGAAACTTAATTAACTTTTAAAATAGAGCTTAATTCAAGGCAAAAACATAATTAATTTGTAACTTTTGAACACAAATTCATTATCTGTATCAAAGGTTGTCAAATAAACAGATTAAAAACATATTGGCATAACAAATGTTATAATACGTATAGTAATTATTGTAAAAGATTATACAAAAATTCATTATCTGTATCCAAAGGTTGTCAAATAGACAGATCAAAAACGTATTGCCACCCTCATTTCAGACCCTCTTCACTATATTTTGGGTGATAAATCGTGGGTAAATGTTAAAGCTAAGTGCATTTCTTTGTACGTAATTACCAAAAAAGAACTTTTAAAACTCACAACATAGAAAATATTAGTTTATCGACTTATAATTGTAAAAAGATAAGGGCATCAAAACTTTACTTCAGCAAAAAATATAATGTAGGGAGGTGGTTTTGGAATCCCAGATTCAAATTAAAAAAAAAAAAAAAAAAAAAAATACAAATTAAAATAAAACAAAACTTATACAGGACTTGCCTTTATTCAGTTCTTCGCCTTATCACTATCAACAAGACTTTATTTAATGTTTTTTGGGTTCATTATCTTTAAGTACTAGAAGAGTGAAATGTATAGTGAAAATTTTGAGTTTAAAAGATGCTAACACAATTAAAAACTGAAAACACTTAAAGTGGACACCAGTGTTCACAATTGACTATCAGCTTCATGGTCATTTGGAAGTAACTAAACTTTACTTACTTCTTTATTAAGAAGAGGCTCAATATTATGCTTATATAATACAAATAACTCACTAGTACTGATACACCAAGAAGATTCTCCAAATTGATTATTTTTAGTAGGAGGTGCTGAGAGTTAAATATTTAAAATCGAACACTTAGAAGTTACTTCAATTAACGAACAAAGCTTAATATAATATGAGTTCAAATAGAAGAGAGTTGAATTTTAAAAAAGATAGTTAAAAATTGAAACTGACAAGCCAAGAAAATTAGGGAAGTATCAACTTCTGCCGCCTGTTTGTACTTCAGTCAGATTCCAAAGAAGTCGGTTAGCACAACTTCATTACGTTTACCTTCTAGTTTCACTTAAGTTACTCCTGTATTTTTAGTCAAAAGATCACATACGAATTCTTCTATCTAAATGTTAGACGATTGCTGCATACATTAGAAATAATATCCTTTTCCTTGTTGATGCTTCTTTCATGATAAAGAACTAGAAAAAATATTGTTTTAAGAGAAACTGAATCTCAAAACTTTAACCCAAGAATCAAATATGTCGCTAGAAAAATTGAAGAGCAAGTAGTTTGCTCGAGCTTTCAATGAAGTTAACTTAGTTCCAATAACCTCATATAAAATAATGAAAATTACAAAAAACGTCATATGCTTCTAATTAGGAGGATAATTCCTCCTAAGGAGGATAATTACATTTTAAACAAATATATCAAAGTAACTTGTAATCTGTATTGGTTAAAATCTAATCCTGGTTCTAGCTATTTCTGGTTTAAAGTTCCCGTTAGAGAAGTAACTGTTTACTATATGTTTAACTAGCTAGGGTGCCCGGCTTCGCACCGGTAGTTGTATGGTAGTTTTAATACCAAAAAAACTTTAAAATTAAAGGAAATATAGAACAAAATTAGCACCTTATTGAAAATTCGGTTTTAACTTGGTATCAATATTCTGCAGACTTGAGATCTACAGAGTCTGCCCAAATAAGGAACCCTGTATAATTTAGAGGGGGTTGAAAATGGTAAATGAACAATTAATTTTCCTGCAACTTTGTCGAGTTATGCTTCGATTTGATGATGATATCTGTGATTCTGAATTCTATAAGCCCATTCCAAGTAGCCAGAAGATGATAAGTTATTAGATTATTGTTGAAAAATCTGGTATCTCAGTTAAAAAAATTATATCTCGAGTAAAACCTAAGCACTGAATACTATGATGGTCCAATTTGATCCAGAAGTATAGAAACTACCGAAGATTCATAGAAACTTTCTTTTAAGACCTCTTTTCCATTTTAACTTCCCTTAAGATATCCCCCCGTAATTTGAACGGTTTCTGCATATCTCGAATCTCACTACTATTACAATGTGAAAACCAAAATTTCTTGAAGGCACAATTTTTTCATCATATTTCTTTTTATCTTGAACTATGAGGGATGCTAAAATCTTGAATGCTGTTATTGGAGTTAGTCGTTTTGTCAACTGAAATGCTCATCATACGTAGTAACCAAACCAACTTCTTTTTCATAAATACAATAAGAACACTTCAAACTTTTTTTTTTCGATTTATATTTAGTCAATTCATCTATATTTTATTTTATGTCTAATTTTATTCGCTCACTGTACTACTAAGAAATGTTCACTCATATTGCATTAAATTTACTTAAGTATATATTATAAATAGATTAAATGTAATGTGCTGATCATATATTAGCCTTCTTATGAGAAAACTAATTTTTTAAGGAATCCAATTGGTTTTCTAATTGATTGCTGAGATATAAAGTACTTATTTTATTTTGAAATGCAAACTAATTATTTTCTCTTCCTTTTTAAGTAATTTAAAAAGAACAGCTGAAAAAATATAGAAGGATTACATACTGAAGAATGGACAATAACTGGACAAACTTACCCTAGCGCTTCCTGGTAGCCTGGAGCTCGAACTAAATTTTTCATTCATAAACTCGTAACTCAATCTCAGAGAGGCTAATTAAATGGTGCGAGAGGCTTCAAATTCCAGTCCTTATCTTTTCAATTTTACACTCTTAAGAGAAAAACGGAAACCTTCTTCTCCGTAAGGAGTCATATGGCTAAACGAAGACATAACTTCCATAATCCTACGTGGAGTCGTTTTTGAGCCTTTTCGGCACGCACATTGTACACTTTGCTTTATAATATATATTGATTACTTTAATAATCATTGTGATAGTTATTGAAGAGGAGGCATATATCATCCTCTGGGGCTTTCATTTCTCCTCTTCCTTTTTCTTTCAGCCTATAATCTCTTAACATTTTCCCTCATTCCTCCTCTGTCCACCTCCTTCCTTTCCCACTTTTCCTGCTATCCACTGAAAGACCTTGCTTCCATCTATTATCTTTCTAAATCTCTCTCTATCCTAGTCTTACTAAATCTCTGTCTCTTCTCTGATCCCATGCCTTTCTATTTCTTCTTTCATCTTCTGGGGGTAGTCCTTAATGTTTGTAAACTATATCAAGCTGTCGGAGAACTGTTTGTTAATTCTATAGGTAGGACTTCTGAATGGGGGTTCACCTGCAGTACAGTAAGGCGTCGTTCAGATTAAGGCCGGATCTCTACTCAAAAGGACTCTTTTTGGGGTTTAAGTATCTCTGAAGAGCGAGCGTAGCGAGCTGGATTCATTACAATAATGATAATTATCATAATCAGTTATCAAGGCCCTTTTTAACTGAAAAAGGGCCATTCTATTCTCTTCCGTCCTTTTTATTTGGCTATGCAATGCCATTTTACAGCTCTTTTTCCTTTCTTGGTCATTGCTCCTCTTCCACATTCCTTGGTCTATGGATACATCTAAGTATCTTTCTTTCTATTTTTAGCAATTTTTCTTTGCTAATAAAACCCATTGTTTCCAACACAATACTTATGGTTTTACTAATGCCTCATAGTGGCTAATTTGATCTTTTCTGGGGAGGTTCTTCTTCTTATAATTTATATAGAGAGCATGGGCATCACCAGTACCAAATTATTGGGGGGGGGGCGGCTTAATATTCTCTATTACTTAATTCTCTATTACCTATCCATGGATAGGTAAAAAATCGAAAAGCTAAATGTCTAAGTAACAACGCGTAAAACAGGGGCCGGGATAGCCGAGCGTGTAGGAGCGCGACCCGCTGTTGCACGCTCGAGCCGAACGGCGGCGGTTCGAATCCGCCCTGGGAGGGTTGACTTTTATTTCGTGGAGGCCCCACGGAATAAATCTCGAACCTCTCACCATGGTTAGAATAGGTTGGTTACACCTCTAGAGTAACCCCCCGTATGCCACACATGGCCAGGTAGGGGTACCGAACAAAAAAAAAAAAAAAAAAAAAAAACAACGCGTAAAACAACTGTTGGGACATTTAATTCTTCCCCCAACGATTTATTTTAAAGCAATTTATAAAACTTGCAAATTTATGTCTCATTTAGAGTGTTGTTAGTTGCCCCCTTCCAAAATGTTGGGGGGGGGCGTCCCCCTGCCCCCCCCCCCCCCGGCGGTGATGCCCATGTTAGAGAGGGATGTATTTTAATGAAAATAACTGGTTATCAGTTATAATTACCTGTTATTACTTCCTTCTATTAACCTTCCTTCTATTATAATATTAACCAGATGGTTTTGACAGATGTGAATAAATGGTTGGTGGGTTATTTTGAAATTGAGATGAAGTGTTGTGATTTAGGGAGGATCTTAATAAGTTACTGGGTTATTGGATTTTTAAAAATTAACAGGTTATAACCAATATAGCATAAAATAACTGGTTATTGACATCCTTGGTTTATGATAAAATGTATGTGTGATTTTAAAAAAATGGCATTTGTTCATCGCTTCAATTCCATTAAAATTGGCAGAGCTAAATTTTCTAGTGGAACAGGAATATATTTTTTCAGTACTCAAGTATTTAAATTGAAAACTGACACTGGAGAAGTATTATTCGCGGGCGCAATCGGGTGCGCTAGCAGTTTTGCAAAATGTCGGAAGGAGCGGGGATAGACTTAGTTGATGTGATAGAGATAATTGATAATTTTAAAAGACCATTAATTGAAGGGCAGACTATCCTTGATGCAAACCCCATAATTACATGTGGTATAATATCTAGAAGTAAAAAAACAGTTATTTTACAGGCCTTGTGCCTTCAAACAAGCGATCTTAAAGGACTGCCACATCAAATAAAAGTCAAATACTAATATTTATCTGGATAAATATAGTCACAAAATCCTACAAATAGTCACTTTCTTTAAAATGAAGACTACATACCGTCATCTGTTTCGAAACAGGCTTTTCTATTCTTAATTTTACAATCCACTCTTTAAGAAGCTTTTTATTTTTTGGAAATAAATGGAATGACACGTCTTTTGATTTTCTACTTGAACACTGAGGGAACGAGCAATACCTATTAGACATTTTCAAATAATATTTTGCTCAATCGGGTTTTAATTATGGAAAAATAAATTAAAAACGCCAAAAAACCCAGGTAATGGCCAGGCTTCTATCCCCGTTTCTCTAGTTCCTGTAAAGAAGTAGCACCGTCGCTTGACCCGCCTACTAGCTATTGTTTCCTGTGTTTTTTTCTATATATTGAACCTACATAAATTATTTAAGAAACGCTTATTCATTATTTTTACATTAAAACTACTGAACAAGGACAAATGAACACTACTGAATTTATTAATAAATCATAATGTACTTGAGTGGTGTCTTGATGAATGGAGAGGTTGTGGAAAGGAAAATAATTCATTCTTTAGATTAAATTTTACATATATATATATATTTTACATTTATTTACTTAGTAATACATTATAATATTATATAGTCAGTTAAATATTCTTAAATCGTTAAAATGAAACTTATAATCATAAGTTCATCATTATCAAATCATGTATAACAACGTTACCTTTAAATTTTGAGTTTCCTATTTTGTAGAAAACAGTGAAATACCATTGCTTCTCTATAGTTAGTAAAATAAATTTTTATTCCAGATTATTATTAAACAAATAGATCATTTAATAATGTTGTAAATAATGTGCAAGGATTTCAAGGTATGTTCAAGCACTATGGTTAATATATTGGCTTTTCAATTTAATGAAAATTGAAAATTGGTATCATGCAAACTTTTATTTATCTTATAATATTTGGACCTTAATTCTGTTAAAATTTTTTATTAATATACGTTATTCAATGAATATCAATAAATTTTCTGCCAATATAAATAAAGTATCTAAATTTTAACATAAAATAATTATAAGTTTTTAGTGCAAGTTCGTCAATTTTATGAAAATATTTAAAAAATGCTATGTCAATCTAATGCATCTTTTTTTTTTTTTTTTTTTAGGAATATTGATTTCTATTATTTGAATGTAGTAATTTTCTAATTGCAGCATTGGTGATTAAACATTTTCATATATTTATATTAAATATTAAAATTTTGTATGTCGTATATACTATGTACACGTTTATCAAATTTAAAATTAGTGCGCATGAGAAGTCATATTTAGATAATATAAATGTTAAATTTATGACAGTATTTGATAGTAATGCCAAAAAATATATTTAAACCATAGAATTTATGCAAAAACACTTTTGGCTGTTAAAAATAAATTTGTTTTAAATTAATTTGTGATTTGCAGAGACTTAAATATACATTCATATTTGTAAATACATATTGTTGGGGATGATTTTCAGCTGGTTAAGGACATAAGTGAATTACTTTTTTTTTTTTTTTCTTAAATATTTGAATAGCTTAACGGATGAATACTTTAAGTGAAATTTTTCAGAAACTTAAGATTTTGGTTTTTATTAAAGAACAGGATATTTTCTCCTTTTAACATAGCTTGTTATTTTTATTTTGAATAACCAAACTAGATCATACAGAAAACAGTTCAATGTATGAGGCAGAAACAAATAGCGAAGTAATAACTTTTAAACTAATTTTTCCAACTTCACTTTTTTGTTACATGTTCGTGCACTGAAGCCTTCAATTAAGAAAATTATTTGTGATATATTTTTTGAACGACTATAGATCTATAAAAAACATTGTTTTACTATCATTATGCGACTATTTGTGAGACTAGATATTATAATCTATAAATCATTAAAAATTTTGTGGACACTTATTGCTCCAAAATTAGAATCCATTAACTGTTAACTTATTATAATGGGATTGGTTACTTAAAATTTAACTAATAGAAATTCTCATGGATATCCCTAAAATTCGTAAAAACTGCTTAACAGTTTATTATTTTAAAAGAAGAATAAACAATAACATTTTTTTAATTTTAGAGGTTTTATTTTATAGTTCTATTTAGTATCAGTAAATACTATTTTTTTAGGTGCTTTGAATTTTAAAAAGTTGTAATATGTTCAAAATTGTTAAAGTCTCATCATGAACAACTGTAGTCTTAGATTAAAGGTCTTGTCAAACATAACCGCACCGCATGTATCGGATCTGATTCATTTACGAAGGATAGAAAGTAACCGGTCACACATGCCCGACACCGGGTAAACCGACTTTACTATAGATATATACTATCTATCCTTCGTATTTGAATCAGATCCGATACACGCCTGTGCTGTGCTGCGCTTATGTGTGACCAGACCTTAATGTACATATCACTTGATTTGAAGTATACCTGCACAACAATTATAAATGCTGGTTTATTACCACTTTCCTAAAAGTAAGTGATCATAACTAAACATATTATTAATTTGTTTCTACTTTTGAGTAAAATCGAGATAATTATGATTATGCAAAAGTTGAAATCTTTTATTTTGTCTTCCAAGCTAATGATAAGTGTTGATATTACTGAAATCATTTTTTTAAATTTTATCTTATCAGAAAAAATTAATAATTAATATCAATATATTTTTGTGGGTAACCACCTTGTTTTAAATTATTTTAAATAATTTAAGTGAAGAGGAAGGATTGGCTCCACTTGGAAGCGAGCTCTGTGGTGCAGTGGTTAGCATAACGTGTATGTCATGCGGAAGACCCGGATTCGACTCCCGGCGGAGCCCAATCTTTTCTCTTAAAAAAATAAATTATTTAAAATAATTTAAACCAAGGTGGTTACCCACAAAAATATATTGAATTAATATAAAATAATTTAAAAATTGACGATCATCAAGAGATGCCCAAAATTGGACAAAAATTTTCAACCTCCCTTAAATACTCACAAATCTTGCGAGATCGAGGGAGAGGTATCAATGAAGAGGAAGGATTGGCTCCGCTTGGAAGCGAGCTCTGTGGTGCAGTGGTTAGCATACCACGCATGTCATGCGGTATCATCTAATGAAAAAATTAATAATTTAACCAAGCATAAATTGCTGAATATCTCAGATACCGTGGAGATCAAATATCTGAAATTACATTGAATATTTTTAACATTTAAATTAATAATGCTTTCCACATCGTTTGCTCTAAAAGTTTATGATCTTATAGAATTATGAATTTTAATACAATACAGCCAATATACGTTATAAAAATATAGACTGCCAGTACACCTAAACAATTAAGATATATACATTTTTTTTTCCCATTAAAAGCTAACAACAATAAAGATTAAAATTTTCAATTTACATTTTTCAAAATACAGCTATTTTTTCCATACTTCACTTTTAATTGACGCATCTTTATACATAAACTATTAGTTTTAATTCCTGAAATTTTTAAGCGTTTAGTAGTGGTTCTTGTATTTTTTTTTTCTCTTTGCACTCGTCATTATATATGAATGACCCAAAGAAAACCGTGGACGGCTGGCACAGTTCAAAGCCTGTATTTGTAAGACTATATTTACATCTGACTATAAAATACATATAAAGTGTTTCTCGTTGGTTAAATAATTTATTTATGTAGTAAACAAATATGCCAGTTATGATATGTGCTCCTTGTACCATACAAAATGGGAAGAAACTGTTATTAATAATTTACTTTTAATTTTTGTGTCTATCACTTAACATAGAGTGCATAAAGCGAATTATATTTCAATTTAAAACGTAAATATTAAGTCCTTCTTTATCACAAAAATACTGCTATCTTAGATATACAAATATTAATATAGGCTAGTGTATTAATTTATTTTTAATAATCATATATATAACAACAAGAAATGCTAGTTATGTTTTTCGCTTTGCTCAATTTTTATTAAAATTTCATTTCAATCATTTTAAGAAAAAAAATTGTACTATAACTTAATATTGAATATTGTCTGCCTTTAGATTTAGAAGGTCACATTAAATATAGTTCAAACTTTTAACATGTTAAAGTATAGTAAAGTGAAACAATAGATTCTTACTTACAACAATCATTTCAGTCCTTGAACACAGTATTTTTAGTACTTTATAACATCAATAATTTATATGTTTATCTTACAACACATCAAAAACATAGCAACATTAATAATTAGGCTTACAACAATAATTTACTAATAATATTATTAATATATGATAATATTTGGGTAACATTTATATATTAATTTAGAGATTAAGCGTCATGCTTGTAATTCTCATTTTATTCCTGTTCCATTTTTATAAATTTAATTAATAACAATTGTTAATTACGAAATGGTAAATGTGTGACAGAAGCGCTGCCGGATAATACTAGGCCCATTGAACTATTATCCAAATTAGGTCTTGAATCAATAATATGCTGAAGCAATGCCATGTTCCCATTCTTCATTTGTTGACCTGGAATAAGACATAAATTGTGAACGGTAGACATAAATTTAAATATTAGCCATCTCTTATTCTTTAATTTTTACTTTATTTTCTCTTACCTATGTTTGAAATCTGGGGAAAGTATTAAGATCTTGGAAAATTTCTACTTTCCACTTTCAACAGAAATACATGTTTTGGGGTTTATTTTATTAATTGGTACCACATTTATTTATTTATTAAAGCTTTGCATTGCTTTCTTCAAAAGTGTATTTTTTAATCTAATTTTTCACAATGACTTTTAATTCACATATTTGTTCATATCTTGCGAGTAGACATGTTTGAGACTTATATTATATTTTTTTGTTCTTATCTATTTTACAAGCAAAAACCATATTTAAAATGAAAATAGAAAGATAAAAAAAATTAAAAAATGACAAACACAAAATGAAAATTTATATTTTGCCTTGTCTATTACATCAATTATTTCCTCAGTTTTTCATATCAGTTTGAAAGAAGCTTGTCACAATCCAAAAAACTGAAATCTTACAAGAGAAGCATCTGTTATGACCATTACTGAACACTATGGAAGACTGACTGGATTGCTCACTAGCGTTAAAATTGGATTTAAAAGTCTGGTATTTTTTCTCAAAGAAATATAAAGTAATTTACGTTTTTTAATTTAAAAAACAACGCAAATATGAAATTTTTTTATTGCGTCACTTTTATTTCAAATTAGCTATATATTAAGAATCTAATCTTTACATACAGATTTCTTTGGCATTATGTTGCTATGTATTTCATATCAGTATTTATTGTGGGTGCTACCAGGCAATTAAATTGAATTAATAATTTAAAATGATAAAATGTAAAGTACTGCAAATGTTCAAACCCGGAGGTCAGTTTTACCTGAAGGCGGTCCTGGCCATAAATCTGTTGTTGAAAATTCAAAATAAGTAAAACCTAAAACCGACAATGCTGCCGACCCTGACCAAGGGGAATACCTAAGAAGATTGTTGGAGAAATTTTGGGCCATAAACCAACCCCCGTTTTGCCCAGGAAAAGCTGTCGCTGGAAAATACAAGAAATATAGCACGGAATGGGAATTTTAGGATGCCCAACCAATGAAAAGAAGTCTGAATAGAGTGGGAGGGGCATTTTAGGATGGCCAACCAATGAAAAGAAGTATGAGTGGGGAGAAGTTGGAAGAGAGTGCCAAGAGTGTGTAGGTGGAGACGAGTAGCCGAGAGGTCCAGAGAGAGAGAGGAGCGGCAGAGTCCAAGTTTCCAGAGAGAGCTGAAAGAAGATGTGACGCTGAGTCTAAGAGAGCATCAGAGATAGCAGAGATTGATCATATCAGAGACTTGAAATGGACCACAGAGAGAGCACTCCAGATAAGGTTAATGTACAGTACTAATTGTAATATTTTGTGGTATGCATTTAATAAATTATGTTAATTTGCCAGTCAGCATCCAGTAACTAAAATGTGTCAGTTAAATATCTTTATATGATCTTATATGATTAGAAGGGGAAATAAATGATGTACATTATTGGTCAATAAAATTAAAGATAGAGTCCAGTTTAGGTTTGTTTATTTATTTCCATTCACCCCATGCCACAGGTTTCCTACTATAATTAAATTGGTGAACATGTCTCCTTTGGAAAAGAATCCAATATTCATTGATACAGATTCAATATATTATTTTCAAATATTAATTGGATATATCCCATTTCTAGTAATCCCACCCACCTTAGAAAAGCGGCGACCAGAAACGTAGCAATGTTATATTTATAAATTATTTTCATTTTGTTACCAACCAGAGAATATCTAGAATTGATTTTATCTGAGGGGATATAATGGCATGATGTACAGGATCTCATTGATAAAATTATGTTAGATATTAAATAGTTCTGGTCCTCAACATTTTTCAGTTTATGTCAACAGTTTTAATAAATTAACTATGGTATTGTGGTTTTTCTAACAAGCCTTTCTATGCTCAAGGTCAGGGCCTGGTCTTAGGATTTTTGAAATGGAGTAAATAATCCTTATCTATGCCTTCTTTTGGAGGGGAAGTAAAATGGTATTCCCTAGCCTGTGTGATTTTTGTTACTAATTAAAGAACCCTATACTAATAATAATATATGGATAGGAAAATTTAGGACTCCAACTGTAGCATCATGCTTAACCCATGGTAGCACTAAGCATTGTTAAATTTCTAAACGAATGTTATATTTTATTATTATAAAAACACTGCAAATTAGACAAAATAGATGTCAAGAGATGAATTATTGTAGTTTGTTCCAACAAGCAGGCCCGGACTAACTATCACGCCTCCCACTCTTTTTATTGGTTGTTGTCCAAACTAGAGCCCGTCGAACAGGAAATACAAACATTCAAACTTTATTAATCATTAATTAAATTTATCTGAGTGGATATAATGGCATGATGTACAGGATCTCAGTGATAAAATTATGTTATATGTTGATTACTATTAATCAAATAGGTCGGGGGCTTGACAGTTAGTCCATGACTGCTTGTTGGAACAGACCTTGTAAAAGTGATTTAAGAATGGAGTTAAACTTATTTATTTTTAATAAGTGGATACATAATACATGGTATTATGTATCCATGTTTCTAGAAAAATTTTGTTATATCAAAAATATTTAATTATCCTTTATTTCATTAAAAAAATTCTTTGACCATAGAGAGAATTAAAATCTATCCATATGTAAAATAAAAAATTAGTCACTTTTACCTTGAGAGTTATCGCAAAGTGTGCCACATCGCTACTGCCTTCCTGGGACTTGAAATCATTTCAGACCAATGTGAACTTGCAGCTCCTCCTTCAGTGCTGCCAATCACAACTGAACCAATTAAGGAAGGTCCCCCAATGAGATCTGAACCTTGATCCAGAACGCAGACCTTTAAATCATAAATTAGTTTAGATGGGCGTTGATTAATAACGATCACCCTTAACATATACAAAATTGGTACATTTTATTTTTCCAGGTGCAAACTAACTGGTACTACAATCTACCCTTTGTTATCTAGTAATTGTATATCCTCTCTATCCTGTAATTGTTTGTCTTTTGTTCATATCTTCTTTCTGTAGTAGTTTTTTGTTTATTTAGTGCTCTTAATTTTTTTAATTCCCTTGACCCTTATATACAAAAAAAACAACAACAATATGTTGTAAAATTCTGAAATGGAAACGCCGATATTTTAAAGGAAACAAATGCATAAAGTAAAAAACGTGGTACAAAGCGATTATGCTAGTATTTTCTATGATATGACAACACTGACACCCCTAGTAACTATTCAACTGAATTGGGTACCTTTTCAGGAACACAAAATAATATTTATCAAAAACTGGCAAAGTAGCCCCAGTTGGCAAATTTATACCAGTTTATGGTAACTTTGAATGGAGTTGGAGTTATTGCTTATAAGCAGTGTGTGTTCTGATAAAGATTGGATGAACACAAAAATCTGGTTTTAAATGATGGGTATTACTTCCAAGAAAGCGGCCGGCGTGAGTAAAGAACAAGGTCACACCGATCACGCCCTACTCGATATCCGGTATAGAGTAAATATAAATGTCGGCTTTATCAGCATTTTTGGAAGAGATTCATTCGTTGTTTACTTTATTAGGTTAGATCCGATCTAAACAAAATGTTCAATCTAATAAATCATGTACGATTTGTTCCTTTTCTTATGGAGTGATATCATTAAAAATAATTTTAAAAAATATTCTTTTTGGTTATTTAAATAAATTTTTCTTGAAATAACAATGTAAAATATAAAGATTTAATAACAATATAATATAAACATTTAATTAAATTAACCTTGCATAGAGGCAATATCGTAACCAATGGAGGTCTACTGAAGTGGAATTAATGCTAATTTAAACTTATTTAAATAAATTGATTCTATTTAATTACTCATCAGTGGATTATAATAAAGGTATCCGATAGTTATAGTTAAATTGATTTTAATAGATACAATTTCTTAAACCTTTTATTCCCTTTCTTCAATCTAATAAATCATGTACAATATGTTCTTTTTCCTATGGAGTGATATCATTTAAAATCATTTTAAAAAATATCCTTCTTGGTTATTTCAATACATTTTTCTTGAAATAACAAAAATATGATAATTATTTTATTATTAATTTATTTGTACCTTTTACATTTATATGTGCATTTAACTTGAACTCATTTAAACAGGACAATAATATATTTTTAAAAACAAACAAATAAACCAGAGTTGGGCATATTTATATTTATAAATACGAATATGAATTTATTTTTATCTTAATTTTAATGTGAATATGAATATAAATTTATTTATATCACAATATTTGTGAATATGAATATAAATAAATTCGTATTTACAAGTGTGAATATAAATAAATTCATATTCACAGGTGTGAATACGAATTTATTAATATATACAAATTTTTCTGTAAATAAAAAAAAATTCACAGGGAAAATTGTGAATATTCACAAAAAAATGTGAAAATTTATATCTCAGCTGTGAATTCGGCCGTATTTACAAATAGAGATGTGAATATGGAAAAAAATCACAAATTGAGATGTGAATTTCTACTAAATTCATAATTTCCCAATAAATTTATAACATTCTTTTCGGATTTCTCCATATTGGTACACATTATAGAGTTAACCCTTACCTGATATCGATTACTAGGTTATTTGGGATGCTGATTATGAAAAAAATATCGATTTTGAGATTCCACCGCCAGGTACCAATTATTACAACTTGCGCGATATAATCAATCTTGTTGTCGGCTATAGGGTTATCTGAGGTGCTAATTATGAAAATGATATCGATTTTAAGATTCCGCCGTCAGGTATCGATTTATTACAACTTGCGCGTTATAATCAATCTTGGCGTTGGCTAAAGGGTTATCTGAGGTGCTAATTATGAAAATGATATCGATTTTAAGATTCCGCCGTCAGGTATCGATTTATTACAACTTGCGCGTTATAATCAATCTTGGTGTCGGCTATAGGGTTATCTGAGGTGCTGATTTTGAAAATTATATCGATTTTGAGATTCCGCCGTCAGGTATCGATTTATTACAACTTGCGCGATATAATCAATCTTGGTGTCGGCTATATGGTTATCTGAGGTACTGATTTTGAAAATGATATCGATTTTGAGATTCCGCCATCAGGTATCGATTTATTACAACTTACGCAATATAATCGATCTTGGTGACGCCTATAGGGTTATCTGAGGTGCTGATTATGAAAATGATATCGATTTTGAGATTCTTCCGTCAGGTATCGATTTATTACAACTTGCGCGATATAATCGATCTTGGTGTCGGCTATAGGGTTAACTATAGGTTTAAAGGTATATTTTTAATTTAAAATACGAATATGAATTTAATTATACTCTGATTTATATGTCGATATGTATCAAATTTAATTATTATTATTATTATTATTATCATTATTGTACCTACAGATAACCCTTTAGCCGTGGCCGCCGCGGCGGAATCTCAAAATCGATATCATTTTCATAATGAGCACCTCAGATAACCCTATAGCCAACACCGAGATCGATTATATCGCGCAAGTTGTAATAAATCGATACCTGACGGAAGAATCTTAAAATCGATATCATTTTCATAATCAGCACCTCAGATAACCGTATAGCCGACACCAAGATCGATTATATCGCGCAAGTTGTAATAAATCCATACCTGACGGCGGAATCTCAAAATCGATATAATTTTCAAAATCAGCACCTCAGATAACCCTATAGCCGACACCAAGATTGATTATAACGCGCAAGTTGTAATAAATCGATACCTGACGGCGGAATCGCAAAATCGATATCATTTTCATAATTAGCACCTCAGATAACCCTATAGCCGACAACAAGATTGATTATATCGCGCAAGTTGTAATAAATTGGTACCTGACGGAAGAATCTCAAAATCGATGTCATTTTCATAATCAGCATCCCAAATAACCTAGTAATCGATATCAGGTAATATCTGATGTGATTTCCATAAAAAGGGTTAACTCTATAATGTGTACCAATATGGAGAAATCCGAAAAGAATTTTATAAATTTATTGGGAAATTATGAATTTAGTAGAAATTCACATCTCAATTTGTGAATTTTTTCCATATTCACATCTCTATTTGTAAATACGGCCGAATTCACAGCTGAGATATAAATATTCACATTTTTTTGTGAATATTCACAATTTTCCCTGTGAATTTTTTTTTATTTACAGAAAAATTTGTATGTATTAATAAATTCGTATTCACACCTGTGAATATGAATTTATTTATATTCACACTTGTAAATACGAATTTATTTATATTCATATTCACAAATATCGTGATATAAATAAATTTATATTCATATTCACATTAAAATTAAGATAAAAATAAATTCATATTCGTATTTATAAATATAAATATGCCCAACTCTGAAATAAACTACTACATCTGCTCGGGAACTCTCGGTAAACCCGAACTGAATCGTGGATATCGAGTAGGGCGTGATCGGAATACCTTGTTGTTTACTCACGCCGGCCGCCATCTTGGAGCTGCTCATCCGAAGTAATACCAAATGATGTTTAGGAATTACATTAAAGGAGAGAATAACTAAATATGTATATTCATTCTTTATAATCTCAAAATACAAACCTCAACAGCAGAGCAGTTGAGGTTGGCTGAACTGATATTGAAGGTTATGGCTTCATTCCAGACAGGATTAGAACTTGCTTTTCTGCATGCCGTTTTCTTTTTCTTGATTCTCTTCCCTCCAGCAAGCAAGTAAACTTTTACAAAAGGATCTAAAACGAATGAATAATAAAAAATAATTAATTAATCATTTAATACGAAAAATTAAACGAAAAATAATACAAATAAAATACTAGCCAATTGAATCTCTGTTCTCTGGAAGAAAAAGATTACGGGCCTTTAGCAGAACCACAGTCAAACGCTCAGCAGAGGGCAAGTAACTCAAGGAGACCAAAATTTCCTGAAGCTCTTCTCGAGGCTTAAATGAATACAAACATAATGATTATAAGTGTGATAATGTAAATTTAATAATAATTAAATATTGTAAATTAAAAAAATCTGGTGAGAACCGCGCCACTCACAACTTTCACTCAAGATTGCGACTTATATAAGTGCAAAACCGTGGTTTTTACCAGAAAAGTGGTCGTAGAGGTTTCTAAATCAATCTTTTCAGGGTTTCAATGAGAACATTTTCAGTCTTATACATTTTTTCGATTAACCCCTTCGTTCGCGAGTTGTAAGCGAAAAACTGTTATTTTCAGCGAAAATGGTTGCAGGGCTTTTTCGAAGGTGTCATTTTTTTCAGTTTGTCGAGACGAAAATTTTTGCTTATATACACTTTTCCAATGGTCGCCATTGTTCGCGAGTTACAAGCGCAAACATGCGATTTCAGTAAATATGATCAGCGCACTCGCAATCCGCGAAACCAGAATGTGTGTTTACATAAGTATGCGGCATTTTTTAACTTAACTTTATTAACTTAACTTCATTAACTTTGTTAATTAACTTAACTTCATTAACTTAATTTAACTTCAAACATAGTGTTTAAAGAGGTCCTGTAAACACGTAAATACTATGTGAATATATTATAAATACCTTAAACTTATGCCAAAAAATAAATAATCTATAATTCAAACACATCTATTCTTTACTTCAACCCTCAGCTATGCCCATGACGCACTAAATACGGACTGTACGATACTAACTCGCATGCGCATTCCTACTTTACTCGTTAACAATGGACTGCTAGTAAATGCGTACTTCGCATGCGAAAGAGTTGTCAAAGTCATTCATTATAGTGCTTGTTGAAACATACATAATGGTGCATGACATGTATAGTGTAAAGGGATCCCATAACTTATTCTGATTATAATATTATATTATAATGTTATGTAGTAATTAGTTATCGTTAATATTAATTTATAATTTTTAAATTATTTTATTAGAAGATAAAAGATTCGGGGCCGGGAATCGAACCCAGGTCCTCTGCATCTACGTCGCAGCGCTCTTACCACTGAGCTAACCTTACCTTACCTATATATACCTTACCTTTCCTATTTACAATTAAAAATTAAATTATTTTAATATTTTTCTTTTCTCCGCCTACGATTTTTACGAAATATTTTTTCCTTTTAAAGCTGATATCATTAATTTTATTTTACATAATTCTTGAAACGTGTAATAATAAATTGCAAAAAAAAAAGTTTCCTATTATAATGGTTATACCTTCTTAGTTTTTGAAATGTCACCCCAGATTTCGACGTTGGAGGTCAACTCGATCTCTGCCAAATCGATTCTCAACTCTCCAATGATGTCATTTCTCGAATATCTGTCGTAGTCAAAAACCTGAAAAATAATCATTCAGTTTAATGGAAGATATAAAAAAATAGATAAATGACAAATAATGAAAAAGCAAAATTAATGTTTTTTTATTCTCAGAGTATAAATGGTATGTGTGTTGAAATATTTTTTCCTTTTAAAGCTAATATCATTAATTTTATTTTACATAATTCTTGAAACGTGTAATAATGAATTGCAAAAAAAAAAAGTTTCCTATTTCCTCCTAAACAAATTGACGAATATTAAAAGACAATTGCTAGTACTAACCAGTATCTGCCCAATCCCATAATTTTTCTAAAACTTTATATTGAAAATAGTATTTTTTTTTACAATTAAAAATTAAATTATTTTAATATTTTTCTTTTCTCCGCCTTTACTTTCTTTTTTGGCCCCATTTACTCGTGCATTCCAAACTTTCTAAGGGGCTCGTTTGAATTTGTTAACATGAATATTTTTTAAATATTAATTTTTGAAAAATCTATAAAACTCTGAATACTGTGTGATTTCGGTTTAGGCTGGACAGTAACTAATGTACTATATTTGTATTATATATTAACATTTATAATATTATATGTGGACCTCAGAAGACAGGCTGCCTGAGGTTTTTGTTTTCCATTTTACCATTTTGAGTAAATCAAAATTAAAATTATAAAAAATAAATATTTTTATGTTGATTTTAAAGATAGTGATAAATTTATTTTTATTTTTATTTAATTATAAAATCTCAAATCAGTTCGGAATCTTAAGGTCAATATCATTTCAAAAATGTTTAGTATTTTTATTTTTAGGCATTTTGTAATATATTGTAGATATATAAAACAAAGTCGGGTTAGAAACACCAACCATAATGCCAGAAAGGCTAAATCAATTATTCTGATTTGACATAGCCCCGAATAGAAGATTAAGTGTTTCAGATATTACTGCCGGTACTAATTATATCTAAGTAGTATAAATTTCATATTGACATGTATTATATTATATTTTTTCAACTCAATTATTTTTTATTGGAGCTGTTGAAATGGCGATAACTAATGATCATTACCTGAAGGACCAGCGTGTGTTCCTGCAGCTCATCGTGCGAGACCGGAAACTTGAAATGATGGTCGAAGAGTGGGCTTGATCTGGATTGGGCGCCAGTCTGTCTCACCCTAGAGTCCACCGGGGGTTCCAGGCTGAGCCGTACGTAAGGCTCTGAAAACTCTCCACCGATGATGTCTTCTCCTGCAACAATAACGTAATAAATACAATTTATTAATGAATAATTTTAGTATTTCTTTGTAACTGACATGGGCTCTTCCAAAGTGAATAGAGAGAAGGTGGGCTCACTTTGTAGGGGGCAATATAGCTGCCCGAGTTCTGTGACGTAGTTGGGCGCATCTGTAAATTTATGAATGAATTGATAACCTTGGATAGCCAGGTTATCAGCAGGTTGCCCAGGAATAATGAAAATTAAAAAAAAAAAAAAATATAAGATTAATAAAGTTACTGAAGGAACAGAAATTACTTATGTAACATAATAATACATTATAATTATTGTTATAAAGTTTGTATTGTATGTTCATGTAATTTTATATTTTGAATATATTTTTATATAAAATAAATTGTCTAATGCACATTGTTATTGTTTTTTTAAATTTCTACAATAAGCTATACATTTTATTGATGTTTCTTTACCTACAATTGAAATGAAAACTATTTATATAACTTCTAGGTTTTTATTTATTTTTTTATTTTAATTAATAAATCTTTCCTGATTGAAATTATTAATTCATTAGAGAAAATCCAATCAGTGGTCACACCAGATATAAATAATCAGTGGGAAAATATAATTAAATTGTATGTTCATGCAAGATTATTTCAGTATTATGAAAAGAAAAAAAGAAAAACTAAACTAAACCTAATTTTTTATCTAATAAAAGTCTGATGTACGTGAATAATGGTCGGGTTTGTGGAGATAAAATCTCAGTTGTGAAATCAAAATTTAAAATAATGGAAAATATTAATGTTTTACACTTTAACCTATAATGAAAATATATAGTATTTAAAGAGAATTCAATAGGCATGGGCTGAGTCATGCGTCCGATGACGTAGCGGGAAGAGGTTGTGCGGGTTTGCCTACTCAAGTGAGACCACCTTCTCTCGATTCACTTTGGGGCTCTTCAACCATTTGTGTCATTTTAACCTCTATAGTGAATAAGGGGATGACTATCTTGAAGAGAAATATACAATGCAATAGTAAAATGAGATCAGGAAAACATAAAAATCATGAATGAAAAAGTATAATAAAGAATGTAGTACCATAGATAAGAATTAAGGTATTACATGGAAATAATTAAGGTAATGTCGTCAGGAAGACAGAGAAAAAAAAATATTGATACGAAAATTTCAGTACAAAAAAGATAATACAATAAACGATACTACTATTGTAACTGAAACAAAAAAAAAATCTGGTGTGAGCGCTACACAAAACTTAAACTTACCAAGTTACTTAGATTCGATATTCACGTGTTTTGTAAATAAGTAAACGCCATTCCTCAAATTCACACATCTTTTCACATCCATTTACTTTGATTTTATTTGCTCTCTAAAGTACATTAAAATTTGTCACCATTAAATAAAAGTTTTTACGTATGATAATTCGAAAGTGCAAACATAATACTCCATCGCGTCTGATTTTATGATTCTCCATGGAGATGTTGAAAAATTCATTTACTTACCATGGAAACAAATAATTTCTATTAAACATGTATGTTTAAAAACGCTTTGGCAACTCTTTACTAAGAACAGGAATGTCTTTAATTATAAACAATAGTCTGTCATTAAAGACGTACTGCGCATGCGTTGGCTTAACGTATTTTGTCGGAATATTTTTCTTTTTTTTTCCCAGTATATGTATACTCGATTTTTTCATATGTTTCCTATTTTTAGGCGTAACTAGAGGCAGTTACTTTTTCCATATAAACAAAAACAAAGGTACTTTATAGGAAAACAAAAATGCCCCCTTCCCCATTTAAGCCCCCCAGAACTGATGATAAAACTTGACCTGATATTAAAGAATACTGATTCTCATTAAACATGATCAAAATCCTTAGAGCCGTTTTTGAGAAAATCGGAAAAAACCTAAACGTTTATTAAATAAAGTGCCCCCTCCATTTGACCAATTTTGATGGCATTTTTGCTGTCACATCGCTGGCATATACATAGACCAAATAACCAATTTTAGGTTCATACGGTTTATGGTTTTTGAGCTAGTCTGTTCACATATAGAATACCCAATACCACAATACCCAGAAAAGCGTAGAGGGTACTCTAACAGTCATGAACATGTACTAGAATAGTTTGACAACAAGACTAGAACTCTTTTCAATCATATATTTTTCCTTTCACTTACCTATATATGAAATATATAGTAAGGGAAAGTATTGCGATCGTGAAAAATTTCGACTTCCGGTTTTCAACGCAAAAATACGTTTTGGGTTCCCCGGAGTCCACGCCATGAATGGATTAACGAGATTCCCTCTGTTCACATATACACATACAGACCATTTCATGGGACTTGGTTATTTGGACTCCGGGGAACCCAAAACGTATTTTTGCGTTGAAAACCGGAAGTCGAAATTTTTCACGATCGCAATACTTTCCCTTACTATATATTTCATATATAGGTAAGTGAAAGGAAAAATATATGATTGAAAAGAGTTCTAGTCTTGTTGTCAAACTATTCTAGTACATGTTCATGACTGTTAGAGTACGCTTTTCTGGGTTATATAGTGGACAATGAATCAAAATACGCTGGAGAGATTCCGGATACTCGTAAATTTCAAAACCCAGGACAACTTACTGACCACCACATCTTATAACCTTTTACTTCAAGTTGAGGCCAGTAAATGTATAATGTTTGTGCGTACAGTTTAAATAAATATTAAGGATGCCTATTAATTATGCGCTGTATAATCCAGCAAGATTTCATTATCTCTAAAATACATTAATAATCCTTGTAGTACTGAAAATAATATTGCGGGGGAAAAAGTTGGTAATGTGGGAACCTGAGAGCAAAGGAATATTTACTAATAAGGTTTTGCTGGGTTATATATAGTGGACAATTAATCAAAATAAGCTAGAGGGATTCCGGGACGAGATTCATTTTCAAAAGAAGAATGGGGAAAATGAGGCTATAATATACAAAGGCTTGTTGACAAAATTAATTTGACTATTTGATCCTAATATTTTTGGCCAATGCTATATTGTCTAATGTAATATATTTAAATTTAAAGGGTCACCTGGGTGTAGTGGTTAGCATGGCACCCTACAATACTGAAGGTCGCAGATTCGCGTCCAGCGGTGACCCTAGGAGTAAAAAATCCTTAGCCATGCCGTCCCTCGGATAGGACGTAAAATGTAGGTCCCGAGCCGGTACGATGTCCGGTACTCGTTAAAGATCCCTATCCTAATTTATACCTGGATAGGCAAAATTTAGGACTCCCACTGTAACATCGTCCGATTAACCTTAGTGGCATAAAGGTACTTCAAACAATTTAAATTTAGTAGTTTTTTTTTCCTATCTTACAGAATTAAAAATATTGTAACGTTAAACAAAAAAAATCTGGTGCGTGCGCGCAACACACAACTTTCACTTCCCAACTTACTTAGATTAGAAATTGACGTGTTTTGCTAAATATCATTTCCCAAAGTCACACATTTTTCTACATTCATATCTTATTTTTGTTAATGGTTAAAGCCGTTTTTGAGTTAATAAAAAAAAACCCGTGAAAAAGATACAAAATTTATTAAGTAAAGTCCCCCCTCCCGTAGATCAATTTTGATGAAATTTTTACAGTCGTATCTCGGGCATATAAATACATTAAATACCAAGTTTGATCAAAATCGTTAAAACCGTTTTTGAGTAAATAAATAAAACACGTGAAAATGATACAAAATTTATTAAGTAAAGTCCCCCCTCCGGTTGATCAATTGTGATGAAATGTTGGTTATCACATCTTTGGCATATATTTACATCAAATACCAAGTTTGATCAAAATCGTTAAAACCTTGTTTTTGAGTAAATAAAAAAAACATGTGAAAATGATACAAAATTTATTAAGTAAAGTCCCCCTTCCGGTTGATCAATTTTGATGAAATTTTTACAGTCATATTTCAGGCATATAAATAGATCAAATACTCAGTTTAATCAAAATCGTTAGAGCCGTTTTTGAGAAAATCGAAAAAAACTTAAAAAGTTATTAAATATTAATCAAAATCGTTAGAGCCGTTTTTGAGAAAATCGAAAAAAACTTAAAAAGTTATTAAATAAAGTACCCCCTCCCTTTAGCAAATTTGATGAAATTTTTGCTGTCACATCGCGGGCTTATACATACTCTAAATACCCAATTTCAGGTTCGCACGGTTTATAGTTTTTGAGCTAGTCTGTTCACACACACACACACACACACAGACACACAGACACACAGACACACACACACACACACACACACACAGACCATTTCGCGGGACTTAGTTATTTTGACTCAGGGGATCCCAAAATGTGTATTTCCGTTGAAAACCGGAAGTCGAAAATTTTCACGATCGCAATACTTCCACTTACTATATATTTCATATATAGGTAAGTGAAAGTAAAAAAAAAACAACAAAAGAAAAACATATGGTTTAACCCTTAACTACTCACCTGAATCAATGTTACTTATCTACTCACCTCGGGTCAATATGACCCAGAACAAAAAATAAATTTAAACAACCTTAGGGTTTAAGATATTAGTTTTAAACAACAGGAGAAGGTTTGAAAATATATATTTATGTATACGATAAATGAAAGTTTTAAAATATGAATAACAAGTTGAATTATAGGTCTGAAGTGAAGTACTAAAATAAAGGAACTCCTTGACATTACTGTTATTAACATAATTTCTTTTGATTTAAATTTAAAAAAAAATCTACGAACAACCTTTGCAGTTAATAAAAATCTGGTGCGTGCGCGCAACACACAACTTTCACTTACCAACTTACTTAGATTAGAAATTAATGCGTTGTTGTGGTCCCCTTCGTTAGACCAATTTTGATGAAATGTTAGCTATCACATCTTTGGCATATAAATACATCAAATACCCAGTTTGATCAAAATAGTTAAAGCCGTTTTTGAATAAAAAAAAAAATACGTGAAAATGATACAAAATTTATTAAGTAAAGTCCCCCCTCCGGTTGGTTAATTTTGGTGAAATGTTGGCTATCACATCTTTGGCTTATGCATACATCAAATCCCCAGTTTGATCAAAATCGTGAAAGCCTTCTTTGAGTAAATAAAAAAAACACTTGAAAATGTTACAAAATTTATTAAGTAAAGTCCCCCCTCCGGTTAATCAATTTTGATGAAATGTTGGCTATCACATCTTTGGCATATACATACATCAAATACCCAGTTTGATCAAAATCTTTAAAGCCGTTTTTGAATAAAAAAAAACACACGTGAAAATGATACAAAATTTATTAAGTAAAGTCCCCCCTCCGGTTGGTCAATTTTGGTGAAATGTTGGCTATCACATCTTTGGCTTATGCATACATCAAATCCCCAGTTTGATCAAAATCGTGAAAGCCTTTTTTGAGTAAATAAAAAAAAACACGTGAAAATGTTACAAAATTTATAAGTAACTTTATAAGTAAAGTCCCCCCTCCGGTTAATCAATTTTGATGAAATTTTTAAAGTCATATCTCGGGCATATACATAGATCAAATACTCAGTTTAATCAAAATCGTTAGAGCCGTTTTTGAGAAAATCGAAAAATACCTAAAAAGTTATTGAATAAAGTACCCCCACCCTTTGACCAATTTTGACGAAATTTTTGCATACACTAAACACCCAATTTCAGGTTCGCACGGTTAATAGTTTTTGAGCTAGTCTGTTCACACACACACACACACACACACACACACACACACACACACACACACACACACACACACACACACACACACACACACACACACACACACACACACACACACACACACACACACACACACACACACACAGACACACACACACACACACAGACCATTTCGCGGGACTTGGTTATTTCGACTCAGGGGACCCCAAAACGTGTATTTCCGTTGAAAACCGGAAGTCGAAAATTTTCACGATCGCAATACTTCCACTTACTATATATTTCATATATAGGTAAGTGAAAGTAAAAATAAGAAATGAGTAGTTTTATACAAATTTAGTCCGACACAAAAAAATGGCTTACACAACTACTCACCTCGGGTCAAAATATCGATTTAGATAAAATAAACACCTCCCTTATTTTTCAGACACTGCCAAGATGTAACTGGAGCCAAAAAAAAAGGATATGTCAAAGTTTGGTGATCATTCAATGCCAAAAAGGTGTAAATAGAATCAAATGAAGCTTGGTAGGGTCAATATGACCCGATGTGAGTAGTCAAGGGTTACAAGTCCTAGACCCTTTGTCTGAACAAACTAACAGTCGGAACATATTGTCTTAGCATGTATTTGTTACTACGATGTTCGAAGTACAAACCACGCCGGGCTAGAGTATTCCACGCCGGTCCTTTTACGGCTATATATAATGAGCGAGTGACTGGACAGTTAGTCTTGGTCTTGTTCTGAAGCGCAAGTCATAGATTATCTATGTATTACAAAGTGATAATTTTTTTAACCTGTTCTAATATTTGTGTTGTTATAATTCGCGTGGCATTAAAAATTGTTATTTCTCTTAGATTTATATTTGTTTGTTTAATGTCACTTTATGCCACTGAGGCTAATCGGATGATGCTACAGTGGGAGTCCTAAATTTCGACTATCCAGGTATAATTAGGAAAGGGATCTTAACGAGTACCTGACATCGTACAGGCTCGGGACCTCCATTTTACGTCCTATCCGAGGGAAGGCATGGCTAAGGATTTTTAATAAAAATTGTTAAACCACATAAGTGTTACACTATATGAAGCCAGTTAACAGTGTATTTACTTATACTTCGATGGTTTTAATGAAAATATGGATGTATACATATTTTCCAATCCCTCAGACCACAGAAGAGATAAATGCCCGTTATATTTACTTAGTTCAGTGAACCCTTCATATTGATTTATTCGATTTATAATCTCATCCTCTCTCATCCAGATGAAAATGAAAGACTTTAAAATTAAATTTCTCCTCCCCAACCCCAAAGAGGCCTATTTATATTGGTTCCCCTATAGAGGGAAATTTCAAGGAAAACAAATGAAATTCCAGGGAAGCAACGAGTTGAGGGAGGGGGGGAATGTTGTGGGGGGTGTGACCCCATGACCTTTTACTGTACTCACTCGTAGTCTTATCGACGCCTACCAGCCCTCTCCTCCACGGTTAAATATAAATATTTACTTCGATTCATTCAATCGTTAATGACTAATTCAATGGAACCACTTCCCATTGTTTACTAAGTAGCTTTTGTCAATCATTGCTCTTTGTTGCACAACAAAACTCGCACCAGTGTGAGAGACAAAAGGGGTCCTTCAATTTTATTATAAATGATTATGTAATAAGCTTCTGACTTTGTAAACATATTTACTACTGCTTTTTATCTGCCTATAAATTTATTTTCAATAATTTATAGGTATTATGACACCATATGGAATACATAATATATTTATTACAATCTACATTACATACTTAAGATCGTATTACAGTCCCAGTCAAAAGTTTAGACTCACCCTTAGTTTTGTAAAATAAATAAATAACAACATTTTATTTATTTAACAACATAAAAACTATAATATTATTTATAAATGTGGATTAGGGCGACCAATTAAGTCTCAACACTATATTTTCTAGTTAGGACTTTATTTATGCATACGTTTCGGCCAGTTTGGCCATCATCAGTGCTAAATATGATTGATGATAAAAATTGTTTTCTAAAAATCCACCATCAGTGGTTTGTTATTAATAATTAAAATATATAGGTATCTGCTATCCTGGTCCAACTACCTGTTTAAGATTTTAACCTTAAATCTTCATTTTTTAAGAAAATGAAAATCTTAAACAGGTAGTTGGAGAAGGGTAGCAGATACCTATATATTTTAATTATTAATGACAAACCACTGATCGAGGATTTTTAGAAATCAATTTTTATCATCAATCATATTTAGCACTGATGATGGCCGAATTGGCCGAAACGTATCCTAAATAAAGTCCTAACTAGAAAATGTACTGTTGAGACTTAATTGGTCGCCCTAATCCACATTTATAAATTGGATAGTCTCAATAAGAAGGGAGAATAATTAATAACTTATAATATTATTTTTAATTTATTTATAATTTGTTTGTTTGTTTCTTTAACGTCCATTTATGCTACTAAGGCTAATCGGACGATGCTACAATGGAGTCCTAAATTTTGCCTATCCAGGTATAATTAGGATAGTGATCTTTAACGAGTACTTGACATCGTAAAGACTCGGGACCTCCCTTTTACGTCCTATCCGAGGGACGGCATAGCCAAGTATTTTTTACACCAATTAAAAAATCCTAGGGCCACGACGCGAACCCACTTATCTTAAGAATTGTAGATTACTATGCTAAACACTACACCATAGGTTACTCCTATTTATAATTTTATCATAAACTTAATCATATAATGTTTGAAATGTTACCTCTTGATTTAATGATGGTGGAAGATATCGACCATATTCCACCTCTTGAGTTAGAATTATTTTATTAAACTTGAAGATTGTGAATTTAATAGTGTGTCTAAACTTTTGACTGGTAGGGGAGAGCGGGGTTGGTTGGCAACAGTTTTCACTTTTTTGATTGTTGAGTCGTTCCTGTTAATATAATCCCAATAGGGCTGATACAACTGTAAACTCCAAGTATCAGAGTACTTCAAGTATTTTTTTCACCGCATAATATTAATTACTAAGATCATAGAAAATTGAAGAATTCGTCAATCCAGAGTACGCCAATTAACTCCCTATGTGGGGGAGGTTGGCCTAGAAGGTGGGATTGTATAGCCATCTCATTCAAGTGCTCCCTGACACACATTATTGTTATTAAAAGCTGCACTATAATGGTATAATAATTTTGAATCGGTTTTCAACAGCTTTTAATGGAAAATAGAATGACAATAGAAGAAGATAGAAGTTTAGACAGTCGTCACTTTCTGCATTAGAAAAATTGCTCTCATCTTCCTCGCCGGAACTAAAGACAATTAGTAGTTTCACCTTTGTTTATGTTTACCTTGCTTTTGTTAATTGCTACTGCGCCAACAAACCCTAGTTGAAGAGAGCCAACTAACCCCACAGGAGAGATCATATGAAAGATGGCTGCCAGGACAGGGGAGAACAATCAAACAAGAAACTGGTTAGTCGAAAGGATAGGGTTTTCAAAGGAGTTTGGGGCTATGTGAACAGAATCGGAGTCAAATGTTTTGCCATGCCTTTAAACAAAATTTACTGAAAATATAAAAATTTACCTACATGTTATAAAATCAATCAATGAAGCACACTCTTCTCTACACTGTCAGCATCGGATTGAAAACTCAGGACAAGACTCCCGAGGTCTAGCGGGTCACATAGTACACTGGTGGAGCCTTCTCAACAGGTGGGACGGAAACTATAAGCCAATGGCCAACCTACCCCATATGCCAACCAACCCCGCTCTCCCCTACTGTATATAATTCTTCAAAGCACCTGTTTATTAATTATATACATGTAATAAATAAATAGGCACAGACACAAAGATATAACTTATTAATTAATAATTGGAAACAAAATAAAAACATTAATTAAAAAGTTTTTTTTACTTTCACTTACCTATATATGAAATATATAGTAAGTGTTACTTTCACTTACCTATAAATGAAATATATAGTAAGTGAAAGTATTGCGATCGTGAAAAATTTCGACTTCCGGTTTTCAACGGAAATAGACGTTTTGGGGTCCCCTGAGTACAATTAACCAAGTCCCGCGAAATGGTCTGTGTGTGTGTGTGTGTGTGTGTGAACAGACTAGCTCAAAAACTATAAACCGTGCGAACCTGAAATTGGGTATTTAGTGTATGTATATGCCCGCAATGTGACAGCAAAAATTTCATCAAAATTGCTCAAAGGGAGGGGGTACTTTATTTAATAACTTTTTACGTTTTTTTCGATTTTCTCAAAAACGGCTCTAACGATTTTGATTAAACTGAATATTTGGTGTATTAATATGCCCTAGATCTGACTGTAAAAATTTCATCAAAATTGATTAACCGGAGGGGGCACTTTACTTAATAAATTGTGTATCATTTTCCCGTGTTTTTTTATTTACTCAAAAACGGTTTTAACGATTTTTATCAAACTGGATATTTAATGTATGTATATGCCAAAGAAGCGATAGCCAACATTACATCAAAATTGATCAACCGGAGGGGGGACTTTACTTAATAAATTTTGTATCATTTTCAAGTGTTTTTTTTTTTTTTATTTAGTCAAAAATGGCTTTAAAGGTTTTGATCAAACTGGGTATTTGATGTATGTATATGCCAAATATGTGATAGCCAACATTTCATCAAAATTGATCAACCGAAGGGGGGACTTTACTTAATAAATTTTGTATCATTTTCACGGGTTTTTTATTTACTCAAAAACGGCTTTAACGATTAACAAAAATAAGATATGAATGTAGAAAAATGTGTGACTTTGGGAAATGATATTTAACAAAACACGTCAATTTCTTATCTAAGTAAGTTGGTAAGTGAAAGTTGTGTGTTGCGCGCACGCACCAGATTTTTTTATTTACTCTAAATCGGCTTTAACGATTTTGATCAAACTGGGTATTTGATGTATGTATATGCCCGAGATATGACTGTTAAAATTTCATTAAAATTGATTAACCGGAGGGGGGACTTTACTTAATAAATTTTGTATCATTTTCACGCGTTTTTTTATTTACTCAAAAACGGCTTTAACTATTAACAAAAATAAGATATGGATGTAGAAAAATGTGTGACTTTGGTGACTATATTTAACAAAACATGTCTATTTCTTATCTAAGTAAGTTGGTAAGTGAAAGTTGTGTGTTGCGCGCACGCACCAGATTTTTTTGTAATATTAATTATATTATTATATTTTTATTTTATTTCATTTATATTGTGCGTCATTTGCGCCTGCGCTGGAGCGCATCTAGCAAATTTGATGAATGCAATTGTCTTAGATTTTCTTGATTTAGGTGATGTGCACGAGCATATCCATCGGACATTGTCTTTTCAATCTTCGTTGGACGGGTAACTGGGAGGAAGAAACAAGTGGGTTTGGATGGTTATGAGTTGAATAGTGAAATGTAGTGTATTTGTCGTGACTGTAAGATTTTACTGTTACAATGTCCATGTCTTTGTGTATTGTGTTGTTAGAAATGGATCATATGGCGTTTAAAATTTATTGAAGAATTTTTGACAGTGTTGTTTGAATTTAGTTTATGTGTACCTGTTTAGCGGAACCCCAAAGTTCTGCTCCGTAGGTCCAAATGAATTTTAGTATCGTGTTGTATATTAATCTTTTTTTTCGTAAGTTGAGTGATGACCTATAATCCAGGAGGTGTGACAGTTGTTTATATCGTCTGGTCAGTTCTGTCTTTTTAGTTTTGTATGTATGTTCCACGTGAGTCTTTTGTCCAATTATAGATATAACGTTCATAGTTTTTAGATGGCACCGATGTATTATAATTTTTATTAGAGGACATGTACCCTCCCTCAGTGAAAACATTAATAAATAAAGTTTTATGTTAGTTATAACATTGATAAATAAACAATGTTAGTCATGGCATTGATAAATAAAGAATTTATGTTAATAAAAAAAATTCTCTACAAACCCATTATATCTGTAATCACAGAAAACTTTAACTATAGCAGTTACATAATAACTACACAATTACTGAGTTATGCGCAAATAAAATCTTATTTTCGTTTGTTCATTGTCCAGGCGTTTTTAGGGGTTTCCGACAATTTTTACTTCCACTTACCTATATATGAAATATATAGTAAGTGCAAGTATTGCGATCGTGAAAATTTTCGACTTCCGGTTTTCAACGGAAATACACGTTTTGGGGCCCCCTGAGTCCAAATAACCAAGTCCCGCGAAATGGTCTGTGTGTGTGTGTGTGTGTGTGTGTGTGTGTGTGTGTGTGTGTGTGTGTGTGTGTGTGTGTGTGAACAGACTAGCTCAAAAACTATAAACAGTGCGAACCTGAAATTGGGTATTTAGTGTAGGTATATGCCCGCAATGTGACATCAAAAATTTCATCAAAATTGCTCAAAGGGAGGGGGTACTTTATTTAATAACTTTTTACGTTTTTTTCGATTTTCTCAAAAACGGCTCTAACGATTTTGATTAAACTGAATATTTGGTGTATTAATATGCCCTAGATCTGACTGTAAAAATGTCATCAAAATTGATTAACCGGAGGGGGGACTTTACTTAATAAATTTTGTATCATTTTCACGCGTTATTTTTATTTACTCAAAAACGGCTTTCACGATTTTGATCAAACTGGGTATTTGATGTATTTATATGCCAAAGATGTGATAGTCAACATTTCATCAAAATTGATGAACTGGAGGGGGGACTTTACTTAATAAATTTTGTATCATTTTCACGTGTTGTTTTTATTTACTCAAAAACGGCTTTCACGATTTTGATCAAACTGGGTATTTGATGTATGTATAAGCCAAAGATGTGATAGCCAACATTTCATCAAAATTGATCTACCGGAGAGGGGACTTTACTTAATATATTTTGTATCATTTTCACGTGTTTTTTTTTATTTACTCAAAAACGGCTTTAACGATTTTGATCAAACTGGGTATTTCATGTATGTGTATGCCAAATATGTGATAGCCAACATTTCATCAAAATTGGTCAAACGGAGGGGACCACAACAACGCATTAATTTCTAATCTAAGTAAGTTGGTAAGTGAAAGTTGTGTGTTGCGCGCACGCACCAGATTTTTCTAACCTGAAAGGAAAGGAAACCTTCACAATGATACCTCAATAATCGAATAATCATCTAAATATTGAAGTATTAACAGATTTATATTGACTATGACTAAAAAAACACCTTTATATATATATATATATATATATATATATATATATATATATATATATATATATATATATATATGTTGAAGAATATATATCTATAAATAAAAATCTGGTGCGATGCGCGCAACACACAACTTTCACTTACCAACTTACTTACATTAGAAATCGACATGTTTTTTTAATTGCCATTTTTATAAATAATATAAAAAACATGACTTGATTTTGATTAAAAATGATTAATTTAATCAAAATCATTAAAGCCGTTTTTGAGATATTCCAAAAAAATGTAAAAATTGGAAAAAAAAGTTTATTAAATGAAGTACCCCCCTCCGTTTCACCATAATTGATGAAATTTCGGCTGTCGCATCGCGGGCATATACATACATCAAATACCCAGTTTCATCAAAATCATCAAAGCCGTTTTTGAGAAAATAAAAAAAAACGTAAACATTAGATAAAATTCTTTATGTAAAGTACCCCCTCTGTTTCACCAATATTGATGAAATTTCGGCTGTCGCATCGCGGGCATATACATACATCAAATACCCAGTTTCATCAAAATCATCAAAGCCGTTTTTGAGAAAATAAAAAAAAAACGTAAACATTAGATAAAATTCTTTAAGTAAAGTCCCCCCTCCGGTTGATCAATTTTGATGAAATTTTTACAGTCGTATCTCGGGCATATACAAACATCATATACCCAGTTTGATCAAAATCGTTAAAACCGTTTTTGAGTAAATAAAAAAAACACGTGAAAATGAAACAAAATTTATTAAGTAAAGTCCCCCCTCCGGTTAATCAATTTTGATGAAATTTTTACAGTCATATCTTGGGCATATAAATAGATTAAATACTCAGTTTAATCAAAATCGTTAGAGCCGTTTTTGAGAAAATCGAAAAAAACGAAAAAAGTTATTAAATAAAGTACCCCCTCCCTTTAAGCAATTTTGATGAAATTTTTGCTGTCACATCGCGGGCATGTACCTACACTAAATACCCAATTTCAGGTTCCCACGGTTTATAGTTTTTGAGCTAGTCTGTTCACACACACACACACACACACACACACACACAGACACACACACACAGACCATTTCGCGGGACTTGGTCATTTCGACTCAGGGGACCCCAAAACGTGTATTTCCGTTGAAAACCGGAAGTCGAAATTTTTTACGATCGCAATACTTCCACTTACTATATATTTCATATATAGGTAAGTGAAAGTAAAAATGTGTTCCCTAAATCAGTACGCTTGTACTGTAAATATATTGGGGGAAGGAATATATTTATCTCATATGAGAGTTTACTTGTCTGAAATATTTTTTCTAAGGATCCATGACTAATGTCAGTAATATTCAGCAAAATTAGGCGTGGAAATATTCGGGCTGCTAATCCAGGAGAGGCGTCCTTTTCACCTGCTAGAGACAGTAATTACAGGAGGACTGGAGGAACGTAGACTGAGGACAACTAATTGTAAAGGTCAAGCTCTGTGGGACCCTCTTCGCGCTAGTGCTGATTAGTGACCTGTTCCGAGGGTTCGAGGAATGCTCGCTGGTTCGGGATAAGCTTCTCATGGCGTGTGCTTAATGAACGGGAAGAGCTTTAAAAGCGAACTGAAGAAGATGACAAAATAAATATTGTAAATTGATTCCTTCAAGCTTTAGGTAATACGTTTAGTAGGTATGAAACTGCGCTGCCCTTCTTTGCGTTCCAATTTGCACAGTTTTCTCTAATACAAGTTTTACAAAAACTATTCTCCCCTGCTCTGCGTCGCCTGCGTCTCAATGTGCGCTTAGCCTTCGGGTCGTGAAGAGGCCAAGCGTGTTAAAGATTTGCAGGTTGCCCGTGACAGCCTGTCCTGATGAATGATGAATTAGCTGTAAAATCCCCTAAAAGCAAAGTCCTGGAGGTTACAAGGAAAAAGAAATAAATAAATCTTTTTAGTAATGGTAAGGAGCTGGAGCCTGTTGATGACTAAACATCTTGGATCTACATCTAAATATCTCGGAACAGTGGTTAGCAACACTGCGAAAATTGACAAAGAAGAAGTGTCAAGGAGAATCGCAAAACGCAAATGTAGTACATACAAGTTCACTTGTTGGTCTTATTAAATCCTCTGATTCTCTTTATAAATTCTAAGTGAATCTCTCTGTTCCCTCCGGACTGTATCCAAGGAGAGCCTCTAGTTGCTTCTTCCAAACCCGTTCCAACTTCAAAGGCCTCAACTACCTCACCATCCTATGTAAATATAATGGTGCAAAGGTAAGAATAGCCAACTATTATACCCAAGGTCGTGGGTTTATAGCCCGGCAGATGGCCTTATGATTTTTTAATGGGATTAGAAAAACTTTGGATATGCCGTCATTAGGAGGGGGATATGAAATAGAGGTCCGGGCCTGTGCGATGTCAGGTACTCGTTAAAGATCCCGATCCTAATTATTAATAAATAAATCTTTTTAGTAATGGTAAGGAGCTGGAGCCTGTTGATGACTAAACATATCTCGGAACAGTGGTTAGCAACACTGTGAAAATTGACAAAGAAGAAGTGTCAAGGAGAATCGCAAACCAAAACATATTATCAAATCGCAACACGATAGTAGGCAAAATAGAAGTCACAAATCAGATCAAGCTTCACAGTTGAGTGTTGGGTGGTGCTGAAAAGACGAATTTACAGCTTGAAAGCAACAGAAATGAAGTACCTACCTAGGCACGACAGGAAAGTATTAGGATTGAGACCAAAGAAATTAGCCAAAACATCACCTAAGACCACACTCCAAAGCGCCAATTGAATTGGTTCACGTATGGAGGGTGCACGAGAACAGGGTCCCAAAAACAATAATGGAACCAACTGTCAAAAGACCCAGAAGAAGGCATAGAACCCAATATGCAGAATATATCACCATGTTGGAAATATAAAGAGGAAAAACTCTGAGTGAAATGAAGATGTTATTGCAGGATCGAGAAGACTGGCTCCGGTAAATTGAGGCTCTTCTTCGCTGAAAGCTTTGATAAAGGCATCAAAGAGGAAGCAAAAGAAGAAACATGATGACTCCATCTTCTTACATGGTATTAAAACCTTTGAAAAATTATATATATATATATATAATCATTTTATAGGGTTTTGTTTGTTTTAACGTCACTTTATGCCATAAGGCAAATCGGACGATGCTAGTCCAGTAGACAGTTGGAGTACTAAAGTTTGCCTACCCAGATATAATTAGGATCGGGATCTTTAACGAGTAACTGACATCGCACAGGCTCGGGATCTCTATTTCACGTCCCCATTCGACTGACGCCATATCCATGGTTTTTCTACTCCCATTAAAAAATCATAGCCTGAGACCTTTGAAGTTGGAACGGGTTTTGGGGAGGCAACTAGAGGCTCTCCTTGGTTACAGTCCGGAGGGAATCGAGAGATTTATAAAGAGGAACAGAGTATTTATTATGACCAACAAGTAAATGAAGATAATGGTACAAGGAATTTTTTTTCTACGGGCAGATAGATTCATATACCTCGAATCCACAATAAAGTCAGTCAATGACAGAAATAGAACTTTAGATGACTAGCGCAAACCGAGGTACTAAATAAAAATGTACTAAAATACAAAAAAGTCTCAAGACATTTTTTATTTAGGGTATAAGTGCAATGATAAGTTACGGCTTTGAAACCTGGACACTTACTATCTGTAGTATTAGCGATCTGGGATCGGAGGACTAATGGAGGAGAAGGAAGAACAAGAACTTCCTGACGAAAAACGGTCAGTCTAACATATATCTCATGATATGAAGACGAGGAGGTCGAGATGGACAGGACATCTGGAATCCACTTCACGGCAATATTTGATTAGTTGATAAGAAACTTCTTCGCAGCTGTATAGAAATAGCTGTAGATAGAATCAACTAAGAGACTGCAGAGCTACCCACACATATACATATACAATGTCCGAAATAAGCAGAGGGAGATATCAGCAATGGCTGTAAATCAATAGGAAAAAAAAAATCTGGTGCGATGCGAGCAACACACAACTTTCACTTACGAACTTACTTAGATTAGAAATTGGTGTGTTTCGATAATATGTTAAGGCCATTCCTCAACTTCACACATTTTTCAACATTTACATACTTATATTTGAATATCCGTTTGACCAATATTGATGAAATTTCGGCTGTCGCATCGCAGGCATATAAGGACATCAAATACCCAGTTTGATCAAAATCGTTAAAGCCGTTTTAGAGTAAATTAAAAAAAAAACACGTGAAAATGGGAAAACATTTATTAAGTAAAGTTCCCCCTCCAATTCATCAATTTTGATGAAATTATTACTGTTACATCGCAGGCATATACATACACCAAAAATGTAGTTTGATCAAAATCATTAAAGCCGTTTTAGTGTAAATGAAAAAAAAAAACACGTGAAAATGGGACAACGTTTATAAAGTAAAGTGCCCCCTCCAATTGATCACTTTTGATGAAATTTTGACTGTCATATCTTGGGCATATACATACACTAAATACCGAGTTTGATCAAAATCGTTAGAGCCGTTTTTGAGAAAAACGTAAAAAAAAGACAAAATTCTTTAAATAAAGTACCCCCTCCGTTTGACCAATTTTGATTTAATTTTTGCTGTCACATCGCGGGCTTATACATACAACAAATACCCAATTTCAGGTTCGTACGGTTCATAGTTTTTGAGCTAGTCTGTTCACACACACATACACACATACACACAGACACACACATACACAAACACAGACCATTTTGCAGGACTTGTTTATTTGGACTCATGGGACCCCAAAACGTGTGATTCCGTTGAAAACCGGAAGTCGAAATTTTTCACGATCGCCATACTTTCCTTACTATATATTTCATATGTAGGTAAGTGAAAGTAAAAACATGTTCATGTAATATGATTTTGTACATTAAATCCCGAGTTATAGAATATTTATAATGTCGAATATTGTAATGCTATAACAAAAAAAAAAAACAAAAAAAAAACTCCTTAAACATAAATGATCTTGAATCATTAATGAGCCGTTCGTTAGGCTTTATTTATAACTAGCTAGGGTGCCCGGCTTCGCTCCGGTAGTTGTGTGGTAGTTTTAATACCAGAAAAACTTTAAAATTAAAGGAAATAGGGAACAAAATTAGCACCTTCTTGAAAATTCGGTTTTAACTTGGGTATCATTATTCTGCAGACTTGAGATCTGCAGAGTCCGCCCAAATAAGGAACCATGTATAATTTACAGGGGGTTGAAAATGATAAGTGAACAATCAATTTTGCTGCAACTTTGTCGAGTTATGCATCGTTTTTGATGGTTTCTGTGATTCTGAATCCTATAAGCCTATTCCAAGTAGTCAACAGATAATAAGTTATGAGATTATAGTTGAAAAACCTGGTATCTCAGTTAAAAAAATTATATTTTGAGTAAAACTTAAGCGCCGACTACTATGATGGTCCTATTTGAAACCATCATACTGTATTGATACAGAAGTATAGAAACTACCGAAGATTCATAGAAACTTTGTTTTAAGACCTTTCTTCCATTTCAACCTCCCTTAAGATATCCCCTCGTAATTTGGACGGTTTCTGCATATCTCGAATCTTACTACTATTACAAAGTGAAAACCAAAATTTCTTGAAGGCACAATTTTTTCATCATATTTCTTTTTATCTTGAACTATGAGGGATGATAAAATCTTGAATGCTGTTATTGGAGTTAGATGTTTTGTCAACTGGAATGCTCATCATACGTAGTAACCAAACCAACTTCTTTTTCATAAATACAATAAAACTTCAAACTTTTCATTTTCGATTTATATTCAGTCAATTCATCTCTTTTTTTATGTTTTATTTTATCGCTCACTGTACTACTAAGAAATGTTCACTCATATTGCATTAAATTTACTTAGGTATATATTATATATAGATTAAATGTAATGTGCTGATCAGTGAATACTTCTATACTGCCTTCTTATGAGAAAACTAATTTTTTAAGGAATGCAGTTGGTTTTTTAATTGATTGCAGAGATGTTGAATCATTATTTTATTTTGAAAGCAAAGGAATAAACTAATTATTATCGCTTAATTTTTTAGTAATTTAAAAAGAACAGCTGAAAAAATATATAACCTTTACAACCTCCCTGGATGAATGAACAATAAACATAGAGTGAAACGCACCCTAGCGCTTTCTGGTAGCCTGAAGCTCGAACTAAATCTTTCATTCATAAACTCGTATCTCAATCTAAGAGAGGCTAATTAAATGGTGCGAGAGCCTTAAAATTCCAGTCCTTTTCTCTTCAATTTTACACCGTTAAGAGAAAAACAGAAACCTTCTTCTCCATTAGGGAATATACAGCAACACGCTGACATAACTACCTTAATCCCACGTGGAGTCGTTTTTGAGCCTTTTCGGCACGCACATTGTACACTTTGCTTTATAATATACATATATTGATTAATACACGAATAAATAACTGTATAATCGGTCGAAAGTGAATAATCAAAAAGGGCTAGACTCACCTTCGATGAGGTGAACATGGAGGTCGGACCTGTCGAAGTCGTAATTTATATTGAGCCTGAGTCTACCCACGCTGTTATCGTTGCGGATGTTGAGTGGTCCTTCGTGCCTAGCGTACAGGGATGGCTGTATTGTGCCTAGAGGGAGGGGGGAGCTTGGGGCGTCGCGTCCGCTACACTGTAACAGCAACAAATAATAGTTATAATAATAATCTTAAAAGTATTAGTGTTATGGAATAATTCATTGATCCAGCTTTAACAATAATAGACCTACTTTTCTTAAATATAATAATTAATTATATTAAATAATTTATTTTTTGAAGAGAAAAGATTGGGCTCCGCCGGGAGTCGAACCCGGGTCTTCCGCGTGACATGTGCGGTATGCTAACCACTGCACCACAGAGTTCGCTTCCAAGCGAGTTACAAAAAGTAAAAGAAAAGTAAGCGGAGCCAATCTTTTCTCTTCAAAAATAAATTATTTTAAAATACTTTAAAACAAGGTGGTTACCCACAAAAATAGATTAAATTAATAATTAATTAATGTTTTATTTTTGAAGAGAAAAAATTGATCCTGACATTGTTCCCTTCGTGGAGAGGAGAGATTGGTATCTCCCGGGTTCGACTGCCGGCCGAGAACAATCTTTTCTTATCAAATATAAAATATTTAAACTTAATATAAAATTAAATAAGGTGATTATCCACCATAAATGATTAAATTAATATATAACTTATTAATGTTTCAATTCTAGTTCTGCCTTCAAGTGTGGCACATTCTATTATTACTTGGTACCAACACACAGGATCAATCTACTCGATCATCGATGTAGATGTTTCTAAAATTTTTTATTTTTTTTTTATCGATTACGATTTCATTACATCTATGAAATCGTATTCGATAAAAAAGAAAAAAACAAAAAAAAAAAAAAACATTTCCAGTATTGATGTTTTGACAAAAAAACTCGATGTTTTTACAAAAACAAAGATTTTTTTAATATCTTTGTAATGTTTTGGAGATATTCGTATTTATGTCGCATTCCTTCTATACAATATCCATGTTTATTTTTGCCTATATACGAGTACATAGGAGCCTATATACTCGTAATATAATTTTTTTATAAAATATTAAGTCTATATTAGTCTTGAGGCTAAGCAGATAGTAGTCCAGTTTTTTTTTAAATTTTGATCCTTTATTAACCTCACACTATTTTTACAATAGTTGGTTCAACGTTTCGGCACTAAGTAATTTTCAAGAAGAAGACCTAAAATTTAGAATTTCAATACTTTTGAACTCAACAAATTAAAATAAAAAATCTGGTGCGTGCTCGCAACACACAACTTTCACTTACCACCTTACTTAGATTAGAACTTAATGCGATTTGTTAATTGCCACTTCTCAAATGAACAGAACGGCTTTAGTTATGAACAATGCTCTGTCATTAAAGGCGTACTTCGCATGCGTGGGATCAACGAGTTTTATGAGTTGACTGAATAATTTTCTTTTTTTCTCCTCTATATGTTTTCTTTAGTTTTATCATATCTCATATTTAGCCATTTCTTATTTTTAGGCGTGACGAGAGGCAGTCAATTTCTCCATATAAACAAAAACAAAGGTACTTTATAGGAAACAAAAAAAACAAACAAACAAAAAAGGCATTTAAGCCGCCTCAGAACATTTTAATAATGATAAAGCTTACCTGATATTAAAGAACACCTAATTTTCATTAAACATGACGAATTCGATAAAAATCGTTAAAGCTGTTTTTGAGATCACCGTAAAAAAGGTAAAAATTGGAAACAAATTATGAAATAAAGTCTCCCCCCCCGGTTGATCAATTTTGATGAAATTTTTACAGTCATATCTCGGGCATATTAATACATCAAATACTCAGTTTAATCAAAATCATTAGAGCCTTTTTTGGGTAACTAAAAAAAACACGTGAAAAGTTTTTATTCAAATTTACTTAAATTAAATAAAGTACCCCCTCCCTTAGGCCAATTTCGATGAAATTTTTGCTGTCACATCACGGGAATATACATACACTAAATACCCAATTTCAGGTTCGCACGGTTTATAGTTTTTGAGCTAGTCTGTTCACACACACACACACACACACACACACACACACACACACACACAGACCATTTCGCGGGAGTTGGTCATTTGGACTCAGGGGACCCCAAAATGTGTATTTCCGTTGAAAACCGGAAGTCGAAATTTTTCACGATCGCAATACTTCCAATTACTATATATTACATATATAGGTAAGTGAAAGTAAAAAACAGTTAAGTGATGAAATATGTTTTTACCCACCTGTCACCACAATTTTTCAAATAAATAAGGCTGACTACCCTTGTCAAAAATTAAAAATCTTTTTACTAGTTAAAAAGTCACTTTTGGTAAGAATCAAATGGATTATTTTACCAGTCCCCTTATCCCCTCCAACATGTAACTTCACTGTTACTTAAATAAACAATTTGCAAATATTAAATTAAAATCATGATTAAAATTCTTACATTATTTTATTTTACTATTTATAAATTTTCTAAAATTTTAAAATTCATAATAAAAAATTTTATATAAATTTCCAGACATATAACTTCTTATGATTAGGACAATCAATTATTAATTTTACTTGGAATATCCGCATAGTATTTGTTTAGATAGTTATGTTTAAATAGGGTAAAAAAATATTTAATCAATTAACTGGTTTTTATTTTAATTTGTTGTGTTCAAAAGTATTGAAATTCTAAATTTTAGGTATTATTTTTGAAAACGGCTTAGTGCCGAAACGTTGAACCAACTATTGTAAAAATAGTGTGAGGTTAATAAAGGATGAACATTTAAAAAAATAACTGGAATAATATAAAATATTTTCCTAATAATAACTTATCCTAATACATGTTTTTGTGTATATAAAATGGAAAATATTCAACGAATTCAAATTCAAAGAAGAAGACTTCATGCAAAAAGTTCTATTCGAAATACCTGAAAAGTTATTGCCAGATTTAAGCAAATCACAGCCTCATAATCTTTATTTAGTTTATTTAGCTGTTAATAAAATAATTTCTACTAAAATCACCAGAAATACACGTTTCTATGTCCCTAACACGTAAGCAACATAGATAATTAAATACATTTGGGTCCCACCAAGTTAATTTTTAAAAAATGGATGCTGCTAAATACTCCAAAATGTTAAAAACAGCTTCATATTTAGAAATGTATATTTAAAAACCAACGTTGTGAACATCGATTTTGGAAGGTATTTTATCAATATCGAAGTTCAAATCAGCGATGTTTTGCTTTCGATGTCGCAGCTTGTTACCTATGACAATTAGAGAGTTCTTTTTCCTTTTTCATTTCTATTTATAATGTTTTATATACAATACATGTGTTTACATGTATGTAATTATGTACTGCACTGAAGGAAGCAAAGATGATCAGAGCACGGGATGCGCACTGACCTTTTATGACAAAAACACATGTTACGAAGAACAATATAAATTAGGACCAAAGTGCTCCAACAATCAGGTGGAAAAACTGGCAGTAGTTAAGGCCACAGAGTACATTTTAAGCCTGACAGGAAACAAGACATATTCATACAACATCCTTACAGACAACAGATCTTTGATAGACTCAGTCAAAAACTTCAAACCATAAGACTCACTGACATCACATCTGAAGAAAAATTTAATCAAAATCATGGACAAAGGAATTCAAACTAGACTGGCGTGGATTAGAGGACACAGTGGCATCGAAGGCAATGAGAGAGCGGACGTATTGGCCAAGAAAGCTGCTCACGACACATCTCTTACACCACAGTGCCTCTGACATATATAAAGAAAAATATCAAAACTGCCACACTAACTAACTGGAACGAAGAATGGCAGAAATCTATTAAAGGACGACCTTTACACAAATATATCCCAAAAATCACACAACAAAATCATGAAAATCCAAAAAGCACACTGTTCGGGAGGGCATTAATATTAAATATAATGATGAAGGAAAATAAGAAAGATAGCGGTGAAATTACAAGAGAGAAAAACAAAATTTTATTCTTAAGGAAATCACAATTAATAAACAACTCGAACATAAACTAAGATAAAGCTGAAACATATGAAACTTCTGATAATGACAATATATATTAAAGGTTATGAATTAATAAAGATAAAAAAAAACATCTAGAAATCTCGAAATTAAATGAAAACTTAGAACTAACAATTTTACAGTGAATTAAGGCAGTAAATATATGATCATAAAACAGTAAGAAAAAAACTAAACAGAGATAAAGAAAACTAATTGACAGAGCTCTGTATTATAACCCAGTCCTGATGATTAAAATAATTAGCAATTAAATCTGGCGAACAAACCAACTACTGTTTTTGACGGCGAACTTCCTCATTGGTGAAATAGTCACTCTGTAGATAACCAAATGTCCGGTGAACTAAACTCATAGAGATATGCGTGGGTTGCACAATCTCCAACGTTGAACTTTCTTCTGCTCCGAGTCAATTCTTTTGAAAAAAAGGGCAATTGCATATAGGAAGATCTTACTTACGTGGTCGGCTAACAGTCTGACCAAATAAAACACCTGCGTCGTGATGGCGGCGGGTGACAGGGTGGGTGAAATATGAAGGTCTTGACGAGACGGCAGTTGGCAGCAGAATCCAGCTCTCCAGGCCGGAATCACCAGGGGTGGGGGAGCGCGCGAAAAGGACAGCTGTTTCATAGCCTTCTTACTTGAGCTTAAGCTAAACACAATAAGTTTAGGAGGCATTGGATGGCGGGAAAACCTCGTTTAAGTCTAAAACAATTTAAGACTGAACACACACATTACAAACTAACACAATTACTGACAGAACACGGACAAACAGAACACTATTTGAACCGGTTCCTCCTTTGTAACACAAACACTTGTGACTGTGACGGACAAACTCCACAAACTTTTAAACATATCTTATATGACTGTCACTTGCACGAACACAACAGAGGTCACTTAATAAAAACAATCATGATGAAGGGCGACACATGGCCTACTCCGGAAAACAAGTTATTTGAAAAATATAAATTGGAACTACTAAAATTTTCAAAATTAATTAACCTTCAGAATTGACTCCAGAGAAGACAGAAGACCCGGCAGAAGAACAAATGGACCTTATCTTCCACCACACCCAGTGGTGTTTTGAACTTTTATTTTTGTTTTGTTTATTTCTGTTTTTTTTTTTTGTTTTTTTTCGCCTTTGATTCGTTTTGTGTTAAGTTAGAAGAGTTTAACATACAGATTGATTACTATTGCTGTGCAAAAAAAAAAAAAAAAAATAATGTTAACATCTATGCAGGTAGTATGCCTAAGGGCATGGAATCTGTAAAAATTTAGAAATACACGACCCTCCCATAGGGATACTATGGAAGGAAAAAAAAATGTATGTAATTATATTACATTATATTCCATACATACCAGTGAAGATGTGGAGTCTTGAGGCATGAGGAGAGGGGACAGCGGCCGAGCGGCTCTGTGCACTCCCTCGGTCCTGCATTCGGGGCTAAGTGTTCGGCAGCCTCTTGCGCTCTGAAATGGGCAAAGTAAATGAATATTGTAACGTTAAATCGTTAAATAAAAAATCTGGTTTAAAATCCCAAACCTTTTGTTGGAGCAAATAACGATTGGAGCGAACCGTCAGAGTACGTGTTTGGGACTAGATTGTTCAAGTTCAAGGCCTGGATGATTCCAAGCAGGTCTGGAACCTTCCAGGCCAGTCCTTTTGGACTATATAAGAAGCGAGGGACTGGACCAATTAGTCTTTGTCTTGTGAAGCTCAAGAAATATGAAAATTTAACGTAAATTCATTTATTTTTATATTTATTTATATTCATACACTAATAAACGTATAAACATTTTTTAATAACAATTATATTTAATATCGTATTATAAACATAACTAATATGATAGTATTTTTTATTTTTTATTTTATTATTGTTGGATTGCCAATACTCCATAATCCCTGGAATAGCTCCCGTCCGATAGAGCGAAAAGCATTAAGCGTGAATTACAGTCCCGGCGTGAACGTGTTAATGAAATTTATCATACATTTATGCCTTATTTATATTATATAGGGGAAACCCAGGCAAAGTGAATAGGTCGGGCAAAGCGAATAAACACTTTCATAGACTCGGTAACAATGCTAGCGCTTTGGGTGGCTAATGCGAGAACTAGGGGTAGAAGCCGCTTCACAGGACGGAGAGATATTGGTTGTGTTTCATTTTAGTTGTGAGATAATTTGTTTAAAACGAAAAGTGGTACGGTTCTTAAAATTTGTAAGGTAAGTTTTTATATCTTTATTGTATAACCAATACAAGTGTAACATCTATTGCATGGTTTAGTTTAATGTAGTATAAGCAGATAGTTTTGGCGGGAACAGCCGATTTTTAGATTATATGGTCGTAGTCTAATATAGTGTTTAGTTAAATGGCGCGCGCTGGGCAAAGTGAATAAGGGCAAAGTGGATAGCAGCTATTGCCCTGGTACATGCATTTGTTTAATCTGTCTAAGATCCTACGGGGAGCCTCCATTTGACGATTGGATACAGTGTGGACAGTGCAAGGATTGGGTGCATGAAGGATGTTCATCGTACTCTGGTGTCGGATCCTTTTTCTGTGACATTTGCCATGAATCATAATCATGAAAACGACACATGTATAGCATAGAAATGTGTATCTGTAATTAAACAATGTCAGCTTAAAATTTGTTTTCATTTTCCAGGTTGTATTCCTAAGCTGGAGTACTATATTCACTTTGCCCGGGTAGTCCGGGCAAAGTGGATAATTGACAAAAAATAAAAATAAAATATTTTTTAATATGTAGGATTGGCTTAACTTAACAGACATTTTTACAATAAGTTGATAATATGTCTCTTACTCTAATTTATGTATTAAGTTGTATTCATATGGTTCCAAATATTTTTAAGAAATATTTCAATCTTAACATATTCACTTTGCCCGGGTCTCACCTACATGTATTATTTATAAACAAAGATTAGTTTTATCTTAAACAGTTTTTACACTTGTTGTTTTTTTTACCAATTAATTACCTATATAGAACTATTCAATGCTGCTGTTTTATGTGTGTTTATTGAAGTTAATTTTTTTATAAGTCAAGCGCGCTAACCATCCACGTATACCGACCGAACTTATCTGAAAATGAATTGAAGGAAATCGAAAGAGAAGTCAACCTATGGAAATTGTCTAACAGAAAAAAGCGTAGAGGAGGAGTGATCTTAACGCGTCTAGGGCATGTCATACGCGCTTGACACACTTAATGGCTAGCGAAGACCTTACCGACTATCAGACAGCAATGCATATTTTCAGGAAATGCAAGATTTACGAAGAATACTGAACACTTTTAATGTGCCTTTACACTCTACGAACCTCACCCTCGAACCTTGCCGTACCGGTGGTAAACGAACAGCCATTTATACTTAACGTGACGTTAAGCGAACCAATATGGCTAACGCACCCAACGCTAGCTTATGATGAGGAAAAAATCTCCATTATCAATATATTTTATATTACCTAAAAAAAAACGGCGCACTAGTATCACAAACATCTCCCTTCACTTGGGAAAAACCATATCAAAAGTGACACTAGCAGTACCCCCGAACAAAGGCGAACAGATGAAGTACCTAGAACACCCGAACAGTCGACGTGAAGGTTGTTCGAGGGTGGCGTTCGAAGGTAAAGTTCGTAGAGTGTAAAGGCACCTTTAGACATACCAAACGACTTATACAGTTTACTGCAAGACAACATAACAAGCAAACCATAAGACTTTCTAAATTTAACGGAATTATATCATAAGATCTAGACCGAAATTAGAATTATAAGGCGAAGATGACCACACTGTTTGACTCCTTTTTTAATAAAAAAAAAAAAAATATAATTTTTACTAATTGTGCCAGTGGCAATATTTTAACTCTATCTCAATTACTCCATTACTGCTCCTTACCCATACAATGGATGATAAGTAAACACCCTGCATCATTCAATTAGCTTAGGTACAATGATATTGTTTATCATTCTGGATGTACAGTACCAGTCAAAAATTTAGACTCATTGTATTTAATTCACAATCTTCAAATTTAAAAAAATAATAACTCACGAGATAGCATTGCAAAAATTATATAATTGTTTCGAATACAATCTATATAGGGTAAACCATTCAGTTATTGGCACTCCAACTTTAACTTAAAGAAATAGGTAAACAAGTCCTAATTTTATTGAAACATATACATGAGTCTAATGTTTGAAGGGTCCTCTAAGTTATCTATGAAGTAAGATTTTAACAAACTAACCATAGGGAAGATTTCACAATTAAATCCACAGAGTGCCAATAACTAGTTCTTGCACTTTTAACAATAAATATTGCCATATTGTAAAACTATTGAACTTTAGACCCAAAAAAAAACTTCTTGAGTCTTTATAAGGATAGATAAAGAGGAGTTATAGAAGTTTCAATTAGATCCCTTCATAAGAATAATTTTTTTAATGTCACCACTGAAATATTGTCTTAAGGGTGCCAATAATTGTACGGTTTACCCTAAGTAAAGATGAAATTTGGTTTGTTTGTTTGATCCTTAAATCCATACCGTTTTCCCTAAATTCTCCAAATTTTATTAGTGGTTCTTTCATACCATGTGTGAACACCTGTCCATATTAAAATTGCATAACTTTAGCCAATCTCTGGGTATATTCTTCATTGTTAAAAAAATCGTTATGATCTCGCTTTAAATTAGATTTACACGAAATCAACTGTTTTAAAAAATCTCATTTCTGTCCTAACGAACTTTTCTCATTGTTTTCTAAGTTCCCTGGGTGAAACCGGGATATACAGATAGGTATAAATAAATTAAAAATAAAGATATAGTTGTTATGTTGTTCAATAAATAAAATGTTATTTATTTATTTTACAAAATCTAAGGGTGAGTCTAAACTTTTGACTGGTACTGTAAGTACAACTTTAAAGGCAGTAACTAGGCTTGGGAAGGGTTGTTTTCTTTTAAAGTAGCTATTGTTTTTCCGAATTCTAAGTTTGTGTCTTAAAAACGACAAATATGTTTTTGAAATCACCTGATAAATAAAGATTTTTATGAAATTACAAAATAGTTATTAATAAATGGTAGGATTGACGAAATTTATTTATTTGTTTAGAATTCTTATTATTTGGTGAAGATCCTTATTGTAATGCGGTGCAAGTTTTGCAAGCTCCATGGTGATATAACAACTTCATTTCTATTAAAATGAAGGCAAGAAAAGAATGGACCGTAGGCAATCACCTCAAGGATGCAACATCTTAAATATCTTTTGTCCTTCTTTCTTCCGCAAGAAGAAGATGGAATCAGATATTGTAGTAAAGAAGCCTGAATGGGAGCTGACTTGCGAGGAAATGAAGGCCATCTGCAAGTACCTTAAGGTTCACGAAGAGGAAGGATTTTCTGCCATTTTCCCGCACATACTCCACCAGCAATGGGATGAATACATTCTGCACAACTTGTACGAGACCTGGTCGTTGTACATATACGGGAACAAGGATAACATCTTGCCAGACTTGAAGAGGTTCAGTGAATTAGTCAAAGGCCAGTATATCGGGAACATAGAGGCCAGATCGAGGATCATTTTCGCCATCTTGCTGAACACAAGTTATGAAGAAACGGAAAACGAAACCTTGAAGATATCGAAATACGATATCGTGAAGTACTTCTTCGAACTGTTCGTCACCTGCCTCAGAGGGATGGGTCTTTGGAACAACCCCGAGATGTTGATGTGGATGCACAGCGATGCCGATTTCAACGAGACCAAACTCCACATTGCCATGAAGTTCTTTACCCAAGAGCTGCCTGACATGGCGGAAGTTCCGCACCTTCGAAAACTGATGAACAACTATTACATACTCGGAGATGTGTTGAAATCTGTCATCGAAATGTGTTTTGGTATAGCCCCTTTTACGAATCGTATCGTTCCCTTTCCTATTTCTGCGTCGAGGACCATCCTTGATGTTGCACATGTCGTAATCCTCACTGCCCTTATCGGAGGTGGTGCCGATTACTTCGAGTGGGAGATGCTCTACAACACTAAAGATGGCTACAGTTGGTCCATGTTTGAAGAGTCAGTCTTAGACAAAGGGCCGACTATCTTCTTGCTGAGGGATCGAGAGGATTGGATATTCGGTGGGTACGCCGGCAGGTCCTGGAAGGTGTCCAACAAGTTCTACGGCAATGGAAGATCCTTCCTGTTCCGCCTGTTCCCAACCTTCAAGATATTCCGGCCTTCCTACGACGACGAGAACTTCATGTACCTCAATTACGGGAGTGAAACGCTGCCGAACGGATTAGCGATGGGGGGGACCTTGGACCGGTTCGGGATTTGGATCGACATCGACAAGCCGGTCGGGAAGTGCGCCAAGTCTTGCCCGACTTTCCTCGAATTCGAGTGCCTCTCGGCCATGAACAATTTCTTCTACGTCGACATGGAAGTCTGGCGACTAAATGGGCGTACCCAAAACCCTCAACCTCCGCCTCCTTCAGAAATCTTCCGTGACTTACGAAAATTTCCTAGTTCGTAGCCAAGGTCGTTTATTATCGAACAATAATCTTAAAAGTGCCCATCTTTTATGGTTCAGAAACTATTCTCACAAATTAAAACAGTTCAGAACAGATGCGTTTTCCTTACATGCTTGTATTGACGTGAGCTGTGGAATTCTAAAGAGACGATTTGAAAATCTATTTTTATTATAAAGTAAAATTTCTAAAACATCTGACGTATTGATTAATTTTAAATTATTTAATTTCCTCCTGAAAGGTATATTCCCGTATGTACATTGATTTCAAGGGTATTTAGATTTAACGATAGATTCCTACAAGTGATGAACGTTGCACCACCTCTGTTCGATGTTCACTGTATTAATAATGCACTTGTTATCCTCATGTAAATATGTTTTATCCCGTATTGGCAATCACTCGCCTGTGGAGCTTACATCCTTCAAATATTCTCTGTTTCTCGTTCAAACTAACACCCTTCCGAGATTTGCTATTCCCACTTAATTATCAGGTTGCTGTCAAGGTTAACAATAGGTGTCTTTTCCCGCGTTTTTTTAATACATGTTTATAGCACTAGATATATGTTTTATTTTGAATTTAAAAAACAGGTATATTTCTGCAATTTTCTAGTTTAAAATAAGATTGATTGTTTGGATTTTTCCTAAGTATAGAGTAAAAGAAAAAAATGAGAATTTCTTTCAATTTTTTTTTTCTCAATTGGTGGAATAAAATAATGTGCCTTATAGTTTGTAGGGATTTTTTTTTATCCGTGTCCATAAACCAAACATAATTTCAGCAAACAAATAAAATAACTGGAATGTTCCCCTCACTAAAATGATCATTATTAAATCTATACGCCTAGAAGGCTATTAGTTGGGGTATATGCGAAATATATAACAGATACTCCAGCGAGACTCTAGATTAAACTTTTATTGACAAAATAAAATGCTAAATCATTATATGAGAGATACTTTCTACTAAATCTCAAGGACTAAACTATAAGATACATGACTCTGTGTGTGTTACTATCTGTCTATACTCTCTGTATATTGCTCTCTAAATCTTACTCCTACTCTCTCTTGTGTGAATTTTGGGGGGAATAGATATATTCAGAGCTTGGAGTGGGGATTCGCTAGTTCTCCACTAGAGTGGGGGAAAAAGTCTCCTGATTGGTTAAGTCGGCTGAGGGCGGTCGTTGAGGACCTCAAGATTAATTAGCACCATCTGAGGACACAGGATGCTGAAGGAAGTATCAAAGAGCAGGATGCAAGTGTTACAGCAAAGAAGAAGGAAGGCCAACAGGCTAATAGGGAGAGGCCTCAGAATATGGAAGTAATAAAGTTGTTAATATATTGTGGCAGTGACACTTCTTTTCTGTGAGGACACAGTGGTCAGTGAGCATGAGGGGTTGGATTGGAGGGCCTTAGGTCACATGGCATCTAATGGGCGGAAATAATGACCTGGGTCATCACACTAGTTTATGTTATTGTTTATAACAAAGACCAATAAAAATAAAATAAACTTGCTATACCTGACGATCTCACATATGAATTTTAAAAAACCAAATATTAATGTATCGGTACTCCAAGAAGGTGGCTGGTTTTAGGATAGGAATAACCATTCTGTAAAAAAAGAAAAACCTAAAAAACAAAAAAAAGGAATTCAAATCCCGAGGTTGTTTTATTTTTCGAAGCCCCGACAGTATTTCCCTACTGGAATTACTGCCTACCTGGAATTACCCCTACCTGGAAATAATCCGTTTGGCCGTAAACTTACGACAGAGAGAGGAAAAAAAAGGGGCATTGAAATAAAATCATGGGTGGATCCAGCCGGTTGTTTGTTTGTTTGTTTAACGTCACTTTATGCTACTGAGACTGATCGGACGATGCTTCAATGGGAGTCCTAAATTTTGCCTATCCAGGTATAATTAGAATAGGGATCTTAAACGAGTACCTGATATCGTACAGGTTCGGGGCCTCCATTTTACGTCCTATCCGAGGGACAGCATGGCTAAGGTCTCATGGCATGTAATCCTTATATATATAAAAATCTCGTGTCTCGATGTTTGTCTTTCTATTTCTCAGACACTTCTCAACCGATTTTAATGAAATTTGGCTCAATGTATATAGTTTTGGCCAACTTAATAGATAGGATAGTTTTTAACTTGATTAGTGACCAAAATAATTCTTATATAGCGAATTATTGCAAATACAGTAGGTCGTGTTTCGATTTATTAACATGGCGTCATATGTCGATTTCATAACGTTTTTTTTATAAGCATGCTATTGTAATACAGGTTATCATTATTATAATTTTTTATTGTGTTATGTGAGTGCAGTTCTTTGTTCCTATATTATTATTTTCCACAGACAAATAGTAATACAAATCTTTGTATTTATTGTTAATTTTCATTAAAGAATAAATAAATCAAGAAAAGGTTACATTAAATTCTCAAAAGTGTAGGTACTTTTTCCTTTTCCTTTTTTATTTGTATTTAAATTAAATTACTAGCTAAGCGCTGAAACACTTTGCTGTGGCCCACCCTGATATCAACTTTTAGTAAAGTAAATGCATTTTAATAATTTAAATTACGCTATTATTTGAAATATTACTCTATAAATGTTGTAACAGCACCTACTGTCATAGGTGTGACCTAATAGAAACCTTACTTGGGGATTCAGTGTTGCCAAAAATTAGTGAGCTGGCTTCACTGCGGATAACCAGTCATAAAAACTCCCTGAGTGTGTTTTGATTAGGTGTTGTGGGTTACTTTGTGATTTGCTAAAGAACTGCATAATTAAGACTTTAATATTATATTTTCAGTTGATTTATTTATTTATTTAACAGAAGTTTCTTTATTTTCATTATTCGTTTTGTTATTATTATTTAAATACAGTGTTTTTTATTTTACCAAACCTTTTTATTATTTTTATCCCGTACTCTAAAATGTAAAATTTAAAAAATGTCAGTGAAGATTTGTAATTCCTCCTTTATCAACCATAATTTAAAGTTGAGAAAATTTAATCCCAATCGAATAGAGGCTGTTAATTCCTGTTCAGCAGAGTTGTAATTACCTTTATATGTAAAATTTAAGAAATGTCAGCTAAGATTTTAAGCCTTTCTTTAATTTAAAGTAGGCTATTAGTGGGAATGATTTTTCGTTGTTAATTTCAACAGAATACAATTTTTTACTTATCTTTAAATGATTGTTGATTAAGAAAGGATTACAAATCGCGGCATTTTTTAAATTTTACATATAATGATTATTACACCTCTACTGAACAGGAATAATTGTTATTTGGGTAACCGCAAGTTTCAGATTTTTCCACCATAAATATGAGAATACTACTGCAAAATGATCCATCGGCAGATATATTTTCTAAACAATTTCTCTATATTGGAAACGGTGAAATATAGCTGCATCGAAATTAAAAATTTATCAAATTACCAAAAATTTCTGAGCTGTTGTAGAGACGAAAAATGAACTGTCTACGATATATAAAGTGTCTTTCCTGATATTTTGAACAATTATTTTGACTATAATTGGCTGGGTAGTCGTGCTATTTTGGCCGCAAAAAATGTTGATTTCGATGAAATTAACTTCCAAAATCAATTGACAATGTTCTAGATGTAAACGAAGCCGTAAATTTCCCATCTGAATTTTTTAATTCCCTGGATATACACCCAAACAATCTCCAATGTATGATTGGCTCACCGATCATTCTTCTTCGTAACTTAAATCCACCTCAATTGTGCAACGGTACACGTTTGGTCATTCTTCATTGGTCAAAAATGTTGCCTGGAAGGTTTACAGGAGATATCGTCCTGTTGCCACCTATTCCCCTGGAACCGTCAGAATTTTCAATAAAATTTAAAAGGCTTTAATATCTTCTTCGTTTTGCTTTTGCCATGGCCATAAACAAATCCCATTGGCAAACAATGTCCACTTTGACTTTGAAAATCCGTGTTTTTCCCATGGGCAATGGCATAACTCACGTGGGAAATGGGCATCGCCTGCTCACGTGTGTGGAAACCATCAAATCTTTGGTTTGTCTTAAAAAACAAAACAGGTTAACCCAAAACATTTTGAACAAATTAGTACTAGAATAAATAAAAATTCTTAATTGTATTATGTAAATACCTCTTTAAGAAGAGATTTCTTATCACTCAAATATATTGCTAAATTAAAAGCTTCAACACACCGCCCTCCTACCGAACACTTATTTGCCGAAGGGTCGGGAAATCGAGGTCTCAAAGAAATTGAGAAAAACGCCTATCAAAAGGACATATATGACGCGTTAACCAAGATTGGCATGATCCTGAGCAAAATTAAACCCGTTGTTAAACTAACAATACCAAATTGAAGTAGTGTTAGGCCAATAATCAATAATAGATCAATGGCTGAGGTTACCAAAACTTACTTCAGTCATCTTTTTTAAAATTAGTGGAAAAATATAGCCATTTCGAGTTAGTTTATACCGATCCATCAAAAAAGGGCGATAGTGTTGGCTGCTCTGTGAGTCTTAAACACAATCAGCTCCTTTTTAATCAAACTACATTGAAATATGAGATGTAAAAAATAGAAACTTTAACTTTCCTATATTCTTTACCAAATACTTTTAAATGGTGTAATGCTCTATTATCAATCACGTTGGATTTTGATTAGCTGAAAGGTTTTCATCTTTATCAATGACCATTGGTTTCACTGTATTTGTTTAAAAATATTAGGATATAACTACTGAGCCACAGCAACGCGTGGCTTGGTCTGCTAGTGTAACAATAAAAAGAGCGGACTGCAGCTACATTTTATTTTTGTTAAAAATGTTGCTTGGCACTATTTTGGCCTTCGTATGTATATTTGTGAATAAAAACATGGAAATAAATTGAAAAAAAAAATAGTTTTACTTATATTAAATTAAATTACTTACTTGTTTGGATAAGTTGGAGTCTATAGAGGTGTGAGAGGATAGTGATGGAGTCCTGCACAGCGTTGGCTGAAGTCCTCCGGTGATGTCCAGCGCTGGAGCGACGCTCTCCAGGCCGGGACTGGAAGGCTGGACAGCAGCTTCCTCTTTAGCAACGTTGAAGATCTGCAACAGGAAGGGCAAAACTAGGTTCAGCTTTAGGCTGCTACGTAAGTGGTAATAAAGGATATACTGCAAGCTATCGATTCTTTCATTTGCCTATTCTAAGGATGTCACAGCTTTACATAAAAAAAAAAAAAGTTAAATAAATACAGTACCAGTGAAAAGTTTAGACTCACCCTTAAGGTCTGGCCACACATGTCCGCACCGGATCCGCACCGTAGCAATAATATAGGTTATGTTCAGAATATTTTTAATTTAACTTACATATTACCTTTAGTTATGCCTAAAGTGGCCTGTGTCTGACATCTTTGGCTTGAACTTTAGGCATAACTAAAGGAAATATGTAAGTTAAATTAAAAATATTCTGAACATAACCTGTATTATTGCTACGGTGCGGATCCGGTGCGGACATGTGTGGCCAGACCCTCAGTCTTGTAAAATAAATAAACAAAAACATTTTTTTTATTTAACAACATAAAAACTATAATTTTATTTTTAATTTATTTGTTTGTTTCTTTAACGTCCCTTTAAGCAACTAAGGCTAATCGGACGATGCTACAGTGGGAGTCCTAAATTTCGCCTATCCAGATCTTTAACCTGTACCTGACATCGTACAAGCTCGGGACGTCCATTTTACGTCCTATCCGAGGGAAGGCATAGCCAAGTATTTTTTACATCCATTAAAAAATCCTAGGGCCACCCTGGGGCGCGAACCCACGATCTTTAGTATTGTAGGTACCTATGCTAAATACTACACCACAGGTTACCCCTATTTATAATTTTATTCTTAACTTAATCATATAATGTTGTTATGTAATAATTAGTTATCGTTAGATAATTAATTTATAATTTTTAAACTATTTTATTAGAAGATAAAAGATTCGATCACGGCCGGGAATCGAACCCAGGTCCTCTGCATCTACGACGCAGCGCTCTTACCACTGAGCTAACCGTGAGTCCGTTCCGATAGTGATCGAATCTTTCTCTTCTGTGATCCCTCCCTGGGTTCGATTCCCGGCCGTGATCGAATCTTTTATCTTCTAATAAAATAATTTAAAAATTATAAATTAATTATCTAACGATAACTAATCATTACATAACAACATACAATGTATATATTTGACGTATGTCAACTAGATCCCGTCCGTCTGGACCACAGCTGGGCAAAAAGTATTTTAATTTTTATTTTAAAATACTTTATTTTAAATAGCAAGTATTTAAAATAAATTTGAATAAAATGCATTTTAACCTCAAATCATTTAAAATACTTTTCGATAAAATTATTTTAAATGCAAAATAAAAAAAGTATTTTGTATTTTAAATAAAAAAAATTAAAATGAAAATACAAAATACTTTTAAAACCTATTAGCTGGTGCATTGCGATTGATTAATAAATACATTTTTTTTTCAATGTTGCAATTGATTAATAAATCGACAGTTTTTATTTTTTTTTTTGGGTAATCTTTGCTTGGTGTAATGTATCTAATACTCAGATCATCTTGGCTTTCATTTTGTTGAAATTATTATATTAAATTTCTTTTTCTACAGAACCAATCTGATTCGGAACCTATTTAAACTAATTGGGCTACCCCTTAGACTATTCGCTACCCATACACCATCCAACGACCTCCGTGTAATACGTATTTCAGCAAATCAGCCCTAACGCGAACTACTGCTTCTCAGCCCTTACTTCTTTCGGACGTTTTCCATTAGTCACTGCCATTAATTTCTATGGAATTCGTTCACCACTGTTTTGCAATTTCACACTTCGATTTTATTCATCTGTCTGCTATCACCTCACTTGCTCATCATTCATGTTAGCGTGCACGTTTTGCATTCTTAAAGAACCGCAGGAGGAATAATATTTTTGTAAACCCGAATTCTTAAGTTTTAAGGAAGAAGCCGTGAGCTAAGTAATTTCGTTAATCGCTAGAATTTCTTACCTCAAATCTTGCCTGAATTTCCTCTCCAATTTCGAACGAACCTCAACCGGAAAAATAATCACCAACTTTATTGATTGTATCAGTCATACACATTTTTACTAAGTTTACTTTCTTTTGATCTTTTCGTGTTGTTTCCAAATTGGGATCCTGTTTATGCCTTCGTTTATGGCTCTAAGATAATTTTCGATTTTTTCACTTTCGAATAAACCGGTAAAAAGTCTACAATTAACTCCCTCCCCCCCATAAAAAACAATTTAGTTATAAAATTATTATTATTTATTAAAATGATGAGGAATTGGCCTTGTTATTTGACTTATGAACAATCTTTGTTACATATTTCGAGACAATCGGATATGGTGGTCAAGTTAATATTTAACCCTCCACCCCAAAACCTATGCATAAAACCATTTATGTGAAATGAATTCATTAGACGTCTACTCAGATAATCAAAAACCACCAATGTGACAAAATTTGTTGAAATCGGATGAAGCGGTACAATCTTAATAATTGCGCCCCCCCCCCATAAAGAACAAAAAAAAACAGCAACATCAAACTGAAATAAATATACTTGCTCAATATTTAGGAGTGACAGCTCTAGTGCAAAGGACTACACTATACTATTACGAAAATTGTCCAACTTCAAACAACCTACTTAAGATTTATTTTATTTTATTATTTAAAATACAAATGAAAATACTTTTTTTTTATTTTAGTATTTTAGAATTAAAATGAAAATACTTTTTTTTATTTGAGTATTTTAGAATTAAAATGAAAATAAACATGTGATTTATTTTATTTTAATTCTAAAATACTAAAATAAAAAAAAAGTATTTTCATTTGTATTTAAAATACTTTTATTTAAAATAATGCCCAGGTCTGGTCTGGACAATTGTTCAGCCCCCCGGTACTTCGCTACAAAGTGGCGAGACCTGGAGGGAGGAATCACAGAAGAGAAAGATTCGATCACGATCGGAACGGACTCACGGTTAGCTCAGTGGTAAGAGCGCTGCGACGTAGATGCAGAGGACCTGGGTTCGATTCCCGGCCGTGATCGAATCTTTTATCTTCTAATAAAATAATTTAAAAATTAATCATATAATGTTTGAAATGTTACCTGTTGAGTTAATAATGGTGGAAGATATCCACCATATTCTACCTCTTGAGTTAGAAATATTGTATTAAACTTGAAGATCGTGAATTAAATAAAAGTGTGTCTAAACTTTTGACTGGTACAATATGAATCCAGCAAATATATTACAACCCACACAAGATATATATGAGTATTTTTGGAATAAAATATAAGATAAATTAAAGCATAATGCCTTTCGAAATGGTTAAATATATAATAATGCTCAAATGCAAATTGTTTTCACAGTCGAGGTGTAGAATAATGGCTACAGAGTTTCCTTGTTTTCATATTGGTAAACACTGTAACCGGAAAACTAAACGTGATATTGGATTTCCGTTTGGGTATTGTCCCTCATTGTAATCTTCTGTATTATTTCAGGGAATCAGCAGGGAAAACAGGAAGTAGGGATAAAAATTTAGCACAAAAGGACAATGTCCTATTGAAATGAAAAACATGGAGGGAAAGATAGGATTACAAAGGCAGATTGGGAGTTAACAATTGGATTAAGGTGTAGCATGGTCAATTATTCAATCTAGAACAAAGGAGTAATAATGCAATACAAATTAAACAGATTATAGTACAAACTAAAAAAAATTTTGTGGGATGAGCGCAACACACAACTTTCATTTACCAACGACTTTAGAGTAGATATAGATGAGTTTAGTTAAATTTGTAAACGCCAACTGGTCAACACAAGAAAGAAATATACATATGGGGGGGGGGGCACAATGAAGCAGTTGGTGCACTGGGCGAATCAAAAGGTCTAGTCCAAACAAAGTCAGCTTGTTGTCCCCTTTCGACTTGTTTCGTGACAGACTTCACGTGCTGAAGTGCGGTTTTGTGTGGCAAAACTAAAATTTTTTGTCGAATGGATTTTCGTCTCTAGGTATGAGTAATTATTTTATTCAATCTGTTCTTACAACTTTTTCATTATGCCTGTATCTCTTAAGATTTTGCCTGCCTTTACCTTTCCTACCTCTTCACGTTCATCGTAGGAAGTTAAAGACATCAAAATGGCGGGTATGGGGTTCCTTGAAACAAGGGCGTTCGGGGCACAATGAAACGAGAGAGCCTCATCGTGTTTTTCAGTGTGCAATAAGCAGTAAGTTTTTAATTTTCTTACAGATTGAGACAATTGAGAGCGGAACACCAAAAAAACTCGATTAATTTATGAAAGCTTTCTTCCAAAGTCAAACTTTCCTCTTTCCTGAAGAATTTCGTGGCTATCAAAAAGCAGAAGAACGGCGAACCTACTTGAAGCCGAATAAAGTTTTTTTTGTTAATTATGTTGTTAATCCCAGGCACGGTGCACAATAAAACAAAATTATTTTTTTGGAAAATAGCTGCTCGCGGTCAGACATGATGTAAAAATAATGTTTTGCGCTTTTCTTACATAGATTAGATGCTAAGGTAACATGGAAAAAATAAAAAATTGAAAATAAAGTCTCAGGTGGGGTGCTATGGGTAAAAAAAACTTTTGTGTTTCATTGTGCCACACCTCCCCCAATATAGATTTCAATTTTTCATACAATATATATATGTAGGTTAATGAAAGTAAAAATAATATACAGTCGCACTGTTCAAACAAAGGTAGTTTATTTTTTAAATATATACGAAATGCTTCCTTGTAGAGAGAGTATTCTCGTTGTGTGATAAAAATATTAGGTGGAATACTCGGAAAAGAGGCTGTTCTTGGAGGTCTTCATCCAATTAGGGTATCGGAGGCCTGGAAGGGCTTCCCGGACTAGGATAGGATCGGCAGAGAGAGGTGATGTGCGAACGATGGATGAAGGTGCGCAAGGGGTACAGGCCGATAGAGACCACGGCTCGTCCCGCGGTACTCATCCAGAGGGAGGCTGATGTACAGGTACAGCTCACAGTATTATATATATATATATATATATATATATATATATATATATATATCTCGTGAACTCCAAGACTAGCTCTGGGGCGCTACTTCTCCGAGAGGGTATGCCATGCAAAATTTGGTTTAAATTCAACTTGGAGTAACTTCATTGTTAACAAAAATATAGCCTATACGAATAAACTAGAAATATATAAGTCAATATCGCAGGCAGTGGTTAGTTATGCAGGGCAGGCTTGGGGTTTCGATTCATATGATGTTTTGGAGAAGTTCAAACGTTATTTTATAAAAAAGTTATTGTTTCTCCCGCGATTCGGACCAACATATATATTGGCCCACGAAACAGGAATAGCATCTATATACTCCTACACTCTAAAATTACATTCTGAAGGTTCTGGATATGCCGGACTGTCGATTACCTCGCATCCTCCCGAAAGAAGTAATTAATAAGAAAGTATATTGGTACCGGAAGTGGTTGGAGTTTGAGGATTGTTTCAAAATTAAACTCGACCTGTTAAATGTGGTAGACCTGCGGCGGAAGTTGGCCTCAGTCAGTCAGGGGATAGAGGAAGAAGAAAAACAAAGAAACCTAGAAAGATGCATCCATTCTCGTTTTCATATCTACGCGGGCTTATGCACAGCAGGCACTGTTTCGCCGTTTCTCGATGACCGTTATGATATTACAGTTATCAGGACCATCTTCCGTAGTCGAACCGAAATGTTAAATTTAAACGTAAAACCATGGGATAACGAAAGTAAAGATGACTGCCAAGTATGCCATGGAGGGGAGAAAGAAGACACGTGTCCCTTCCTGGGGACCTGCCATGTTTATGGCGAACTAAGGAAAAAATATTTCGGTCGGGAGGTTTGTACACCAGATGAATTATTTACTCTATTAGTTGGAAGCAATTGGATAGCACTTAGCTGTTATGTCCAGCAGGCCACATTGAGAAGAGCTCAATGGATTAGCAGGTATGGGATCATTGGGGCAACCTTGTTCATTATTTTTATTCATATTTTTATTCATACTCTTAATTTTACTTTCACTTACCTATGTATGAAATATATAGTAAGTGGAAGTATTGCGATCGTGAAAATTTTCGACTTCCGGTTTTCAACGGAAATACACGTTTTGGGTTCCCCTGAGTCAAAATAACCAAGTCCCACGAAATGGTCTGTGTGTGTGTCTGTGTGTCTGTGTGTCTGTGTGTGTGTGTGTGTGAACAGACTAGCTCAAAAACTATAAACTGTGCGATCCTGAAATTGGGTATTTAGTGTATGTATATGCCCGCGATGTGACAGCAAAAATTTCATCAAAATTGCTCAAAGGGAGGGGGTACTTTATTTAATAACTTTTTTTCGAATTTCTCAAAAACGGCTCTAACGATTTTGATTAAACTGAGTATTTGATCTATTTATATGCATGAAATATGACTGTAAAAATTTCATCAAAATTGATCAACCGGAGGGGGGACTTTACTTAATAAATTTTGTATCATTTTCACATTTTTTTTTTATTTACTCAACAACGGTTTTAACGATTTTGATCAAACTTGGTATTTGATGTATTTATATGCCAAAGATGTGATAACCAACATTTCATCACTATTGATCAACCGGAGGGGGGACTTTACTTAATAAATTTTGTATCATTTTCACGTGTTTTTTTTATTTACTCAAAAACGGTTTTAACGATTTTGATCAAACTTGGTATTTGATCTATATATATGCCCGAGATATGATAACCAACATTTCATCAAAATCGATCTACGGGAGGGGGGACTTTACTTAATAAATTTTGTATCATTTTCACGGTTTTTTTTTATTTACTCAAAAACGGCTTTAACGATTAACAAAAATAAGATATGAATGTAGAAAAATGTGTGACTTTGGGAAATGATATTTAGCAAAACACGTCAATTTCGAATCTAAGTAAGTTGGTAAGTGAAAGTTGTATGTTGCGCGCACGCACCAGATTTTTTATATTGTATTCAATATATTTATTATGCTTATTATTTTGTGTTAAATTATTAATTATTTATTATGATTTTGTAAAACATTGATGTGTATTATAGTATTTATTTATAACTATGGAATCTGAAACACAGACCTCGACAGACGGAATTTTCCATTGTCTATGTGTTTTGTTAATTTCTCTATTTAATGATCTGTATAATGGATTTTAAAATAAACACGTTTTCATTCATGTATATCTCGTGCCACGATGTTTGTCGGGGATAAAATCAGAATCTACTCAACCGATCTTTATAAAATTTGCTCATTGTGTGTAGTTTTGTCCAACTTAAAAGATAGGATATTTTTCAAACTTAAACTTATGTTTCAAAAAATAAATCATCTGCAATTTAAACACATCTATTCTTTACTTCAACCCTCACCTATGCCCATGACGCACTAAATACGCACGAGACGTTACTAAATATTCGGTGGGTACATCAAGTGGGATTTGAGTGAGAATGATTCGCAAGGGTCAGCTAGTTATTATTGTAAAATAAAAACGAAAAAAATAAATAAATAAATTAAACCCGAACTTAAGTACATATATCGGTGAAGAGATTTGTGCATCAGCATATATGCTGGTGTCAGATTTGGATAAACAAATGTTTTTCTTATTTTTTTTGAGAAGACATTTCGCTGTGTTTCGTCCACTTTTAAATTTGAGTCTGTCTGAAAAAGAGCCAAATATATTTTAAAATATATATTTTGTATCTAATCTCGGACATTCGTCCATCTTAATTATACTGCTATTTCAGGATATTGATGTTTAATCTTTAGTGTATTGTTTCCCCTCTGATTTTAGTATAAACTTTTAAATAATTAATTGTCCTTTCATGGCTATATTATCTTTATACATATAAAAATCTCACGTCCCGTTGTTTGTCGGAGGTAAAATCAGGAACTACTCAACCGATCTTGATAAAATTTGGCTCATTGTGTGTACTTTTGTCCAACTTAAAAGATAGGATAGTTTTTATGTCGATTATTGGCCTCAATATTTCTTTTATTAATAATTAAATACTAATTATACTACAATTGAGTGTGATTATTAGTATGTTCTATAAATTTCCGACAGATGGCGGTGTAAGTCGATTATTGACGCAACACTTCATTTTCTTTTGATATATATATATATATATATATATATATATTTTTTTTTTATTTATTGAAAGAATTAATACATTCTGCACAACCAAGGGCATTAATATTTGATATTTAAGGTGGGAGAACATCCTGTAGCCAAATCTATTAAGTAAAGTTCCAAGACGAGCTGATGGAAAAATTATGGAGTTCTTTCTGCATTGTTTCAACTAGATAATTTAATAATTAGGGATCATTGGACTTAGCCGTAAATTTCCTGAGCCTAAGGTTTCAATAACCACCGCGGTGTTTTGGAATGAAATTAAAGACGTTTACGTATATGAATCGAGTATACCCTGGCAGAGTTGGGCAAATTGTAATCTGAATAATGATTAATGAATATGAATAATTGTAATCATAAAACAAACGAATAATGACTAACCATTATTCATAATCAGTGTGGAGCACACCTGGGCAAAATATATTTTTATTTTTATTTTAAAATACTTTATTTTAAATAGCAAGTATTTAAAAATATGAATGTGAATTCATGATATGAATAAAATTCATTTTAACCTCAAATCATTTAAAATACTTTTCGATAAAATTATTTTAAATGCAAAATAAAAAAAGTATTTTGTATTTTAAATAAAAAAAATGAAAATGAAAATACAAAATACTTTTACAACCTATCAGCTAGTGCATTGCAATTGTTTAATAAATGAATACTTTTTTTTAATATTAGTCTTTGCTTGGTTTAATGTATTTGATTCTCAGATCATCTTCGCTTTCATTTTGTTGAAATTATTAAATTAAATTTCTTTTTCTACAGATCCAATCTGATTCGGAACCTATTTAAACTAATTGGGCTACGCATTAGACTATTCGCTACCCAAACACCATCCAAAGACCTCCGTCCAATAGGAATTTCGGCAAATCTGCCCTAACGCAACCCTCCCATCTACTTCACAGCCCTTACTTCCCACAGACGATTTTCATTCGTCACCGCGCTTATTAATTTCTATGCAATTCGTTTATCACCGTTTTGCAATTTCACACTCCTATTTTATTCATCTGTCTGCTATCACCTCACTTGCTCATCTCTCAATGTTAGTGTTCATGTTTTGCATTCCTAAAGAACCGCAGGAGGAATAATATTTTTGTAAACTCGAATTTTTAAGTTTTAAGGAAGAAGGCATGAGCTAAGTAATTTCGTTACTGGTTAGCATTTCTTACCTCTAATCTAGCCTGAATTTCCTCTCCAATTTCGAACGACTCTCAACCTCTCGGAAAAATAATGACCGATTCTAACTTTATTGAATTAATAAAAATACACATTTTTACTAACTATTTTGGTATTGTCTCCAAATTGGGATCCTGTTTATGCCTTCGTGTATGGCTCCAACTTAATTTTCGATTTTTTTACTTTCGAATAAACCGGTAAAAAGTCAATAATTAACTCCCCCCCCCTTAAAAAAACTAACTGTCGTTAAAAATATGAGGAATTGGCCTTGTCATTTGACTTATGAACAATCTTTTTTTCATATTTCGTGACAATCGGATATGGCCGTAAAAAGTTAATATATAAGCCTCCACCCCAAAACCTATGCATAAAACCATTTATGTGAAATGAATTCATTAGACGTCTATTAAGATTATCAAAAACCACAAATGTGACAAAATTTTGAAATCGGATGAAGCTGTACTAAGTTCATAATTGCGCCAAATCGAACTGAAATGAACGTACTGGCTCAAAATTTAGGAGTGAGAGCTCTAGTGCAAAGGACTACACTATACTCTTACGAAAATTGTTTAACTTCAAACAACCTACTTAAGATTTATTTTATTTTATTATTTAAAATACAAATGAAAATACTTTTTTTTTTATTTGAGTATTTTAGAATTAAAATGAAAATAAACATGTGATTTATAAAATAAAATACTCAAATAAAAAAAAAGTATTTTCATTTGTATTTAAAATACTTTTATTTAAAATAATGCCCAGGTCTGGTGTGGAGTATTTTTAATGATTATTGAGTGTTTATGGTATTCATTTGAAATGAATAATGAATAACTGGTATTCAGTTATTCACGATTAACGAATAATGATAAATTCAGTCATTATTCACGAATAAAATATATTCATTAGCTAGGATTAATATAATATTCATCAATCATGAATACCTAATATTCATTAATCATGAATAACAAAAATTCACCAATCATCAATCATGAATATGATATATTCATAATCATTATTCGTTTAAATTTAAAAGATGAGGATGCATTTCTGAATTAAAAGTTTTCCTAATGAGCAAGTACAAGTCCTAAGAGTGGGTGTAGTCAACTGAACAGTATTTGAAGTCACAAGTAAAGAATTAGACCCTAATTACAATGGATATTAGTAAAGGTCTATTGACAAGAATGGAAAGAGCAAACAATTTTTCAATCATTATTCATGATTAGTAAGACTCAGAATTATGATTTTTTTTGTAATCATGATTAATGAATTTATATTATTCATGATTAATGAATGATCTGTAATCATGATTAGTGAATTCCCATCAGTCTTGATTAATGACTAATGAGTAATCATCAATAATGAATTCTTCATAATCATGATTACTGACTAACATTTAATAATGAATAAAGGTCATTCATGATTGTTGAATACATTATATTCATGAATAATCCACGACCAGTGATTAATACAATTTATGACTAATGATTCCTCACCAAAGAATGATTTGTAAATGATGTTTACAATCATTATTCACAGTTTTGATTATTAGTCATAATCATGATTACATTTTTATTTAAATACGCCCAAGTCTGTACCCTGGTCCTATAATCTTCAAGAAGCCTTTTCGTTGATTAATCTTGATTGCCGGAATCTAAATACAAACGAACCGCTATGTCAAATGAAACAGTGGATTAATCTGATAACCAGTGATTTTTCCCGCTACTTCAGAGTTATTAACATAAATAAGGGTCTGGCCACACATGTCCGCACCGGATCCGCACCGTAGCAATAATATAGGTTATGTTCACAATATTTTTAATTTAACTTACATATTACCTTTAGTTATGCCTAAAGTTCAGGCCACAGATGTCAGACACAGGCCACTTTAGGCATAACTAAAGGTAATATGTAAGTTAAATTAAAAATATTTTGAACATAACCTATATTATTGCTACGGTGCGGATCCGGTGCGGACATGTGTGGCCAGACCTTAATGGGCAGACGCAGGCCTCCAAGGGCTCCACGAGCCGTACTCCTAGGGTCCCAGACTGTCTCCTGCTCCTCTCAGACTGCCCCAGTCTGCCCCTATACTCGCCTGGGCCAGCCTCTTCTAGGATTTCCCCCTCTCTCTCAGGGTCTCGTAGGTTCAATGGCCATCTTAGCTTTTCCACGTGACAAAATGATCGATCTTCAGAGCAAGACTTACTCTTCTGTCCGCCGCTCCTTATATTTAGTCTGAAGTAGAAGCATCTAGAACGTTCGATACAAGCGTAGAAGGTATTGGGTTGATGGAAAATCATTATTATACCGAAACAAACATTATCTAATACCCTCTCTTTCACCATGAATTTGATCAGTAAAATCGTTTTGTCCAGTGTGTTCAAAGGTCTTAAATCGAAAATGTCGAAGTACGATTTTCGTCAAATTTATTTTTACGAATTTAAATTAGGGCACAGCGCTGCGAGAACGGCTCGTAATATTAACGAAGTGTGGAGTCAAGGGGCTATTAACGAGTGCACGGTGCAGCGTTGGTTCCAGAAGTTTCGCAGTGGAGATTTCGACCTCGAAGACAAGGAAGGTCGGGGCCGTCATTTTGCTCTTGACAACGACCAGCTGAGGTCAATAGTGGAAGAAGACCCAACCAAAACCACCCGAGAAATATCGGTAGAACTCGGCGTGAACCAATCTACAGTTGTAGGCCACTTGGAAGCAATTGGTAAGGTAAAAAAGTTGTCCAAGTGGGTGCCACACCGATTAAACGACCACCAAAAAAAATCGCCGCTTTGAAATCTGTTCCATGCTTGTGACACGCAATGACCCATTTCTCGATCGCATTGTGACGTGCGAAAAAAAAGTTATGGTCACAGTTTGGTGGTATACTGCTGGTGTTATCCACTACAGCTTTCTCAATCGAGGTGAGACTATAACTGCTGACAAGTACTGTCAAGAAATTGACAACATGAATAAAAAATTACAACGTCTTTGCCCAGCATTGATGAATCGGAAGGGACCTATCCTTCTCCATGATAACGCCAGACCACACGTCGCACAACCAACGCTACGACGACTGCACGCTGGGCTACGAAGTTTCCCACACCCACCTTATTCACCTGACCTCTCTCCTACAGACTTTCAATTTTTCAGGCATCTGGATAACTTTTTGAGGGAAAATTTTTTTCAAAACCAGGATGAAATTGAAAATCCTTTTCGTGACTTCATTGAGTCCAGGGATTCAGATTTTTTTTTTCTGGTGGAATAAGAAAGCTTGTTGAACGTTGGCAAAAGTGCATTGATTCAGATGGAAATTATTTTGATTAAATATATATAGTTAAAGTAAAGATATGGCCTATTTTCAATGAATATTAAAAACCTGCATTAATTTTGCATCAACCCAATACTCGAACAATCACGAACATGTACTAGAACAGTTTGTTCCAACAACGAGTCTAGAACTTTTTTTCAATCATATGTTTTTCTTTGTTTTGTTTTTTGTTTCATGTTTATGTATTGTGTTCCCAGGTGGTTCCGGTGACGAACCTGACACGAAGGTACGTGACCGAATACAAGTACCCCCGGGAGGAGCTGTGCTACTGCTGCCCCAATTGCCCGGCCTGTCGGCTGGACCGCATCAACGGCAACACTCACAGGCCTCTCGTACAGAACTACATCAAGAAGAACATGTAGCCTGTCTGGGTAGTGGATACTGCTTAGCGTAGCAGCTACTCAAGTATCTGTCTAGTCCATAATAAAAATTATTTATGTATCCTTTGATTTTTTCTTCAAACCTTTATTCGTTTCAACTTTTTTGAAAATGTGGTGATATTTAAATCGGAGGGTTTTTGTAGGGTCCTAAGTAGTTGGGAACTTCGATTTGGTATAAAAAGAACAATTATTATTGTTAGTCGTAGTAGTAAAGTAAATTTATTAAAAAAAAATACAGGACCAGTCAAAAGTTTAGACTCACCCTTAGATTTTGTATAATAAATAAATAACCACATTTTATTTATTGAACAACATAACAACTAAAATTTTATTTTTAATTTATTTATAACTAGCTGTATATCCGGGTTTCACCCAGGGAACTTGGAAAACAATGAGAAAAGCCGTGGGTTAAGAAAAGTTCGTTAGCACAGAAATGAGATTTTCTTCGACTCCAACGGTTTATTTCATAAAAATCTAAAGCGAGATCATAAGGATTTTTATAACAGCGAAGAATATATCCAGAGATTGGTTGAAGTTGGAATTTTAATATGGACAGGTGTTCGCACCTGGCATGAAAGAACCACTAAGCGATATTTGGAGAATTTAGGACAAACGGTATGGATTTCTATAAAGAACAAACTAAAAAAAAAAAAAAAAAAAAAAAAAAATTTCATCTTCATTTATAGATTTTATTCGAAACAATCATATAATTTTTGAAATGTTATCTCTTGAGTTACAATTATTTTTTTAAACTTGAAGATTGTGAATTAAATACAAGTGAGTCTAAACTTTTGACTGGTACTGTACATGTAAGGCAGGTCCACATCAATTATTTATCAACCTCTCACATCTTTGTAGATTATTAAAAACTAGCTGTATATACCGGTTTCACCCGGAGAATTTCATTTTTTAAGTCTATAATGTGAGACTTTTATCGATTCAAACGGTCGATTTCGTAAAAACCAAAGTAAAGCGAGATCAAAAAGATTTGTATAACAATAAAGAATATACGGGATATAATATCATGCATAATCCATAATATTTACATTGATAATCATAGTCTGGGGAGGCGGTCAATAAAATACAAAATAGTATAAAACTATTTTATTGTTGCCGACGTTTCAACCCAACTATGCAGGTCTTCGTCAGGGCTAAATAAACAAGACACAGACAACAACATGAGTAATTAGGACAAAGAATTTCTTGGACAAAGAATATTTTATCTAGCCAGTTCATATTCTTTGTCCTAATTACTCATGTTGTTGTCTGTGTCTTGTTTATTTAGCCCTGACGAAGACCGCCTCCCCGGACTATTTTCTACCTAATAAAGATATAACCATCGATATAAAAAAAAAAAAAAAAAAAAAAAAAAAAAAAAAAAAAAAAAAAAAAAAAAAAAAAAAAAAAAAAAAAAAAAACTAAACCTTCCGATTCTTTTTAGTTCCAAACACATTGATCTAATAGGTAATTCAATTATTATGTGAGTGCTACTTTCAGCACGTGTGGGAATTCTTAATTGAAAAATTAAGGGAAATAAGCAAAATCACGTTATTTTTCAAAAACCATTTTATCGCAAACCCTAATTCATTTACATTTGAAAGTAATGTTGTATGTAATATTGTTACGTGAAAAAACTTAAAAAAAAATAAAACATATGATTGAAAAGACGGGGCTGTTTCAGAAGCGTACCTCCAGTTATTTTTGCCATGGTAACAGTTACTTATGATTATCATTGTCTTAACCTTAAATGTTGTTGAATTGTATCCATCAAAATAACTGGGTATTAATTGTTTTACTGAAACATATGTTAAATTAACCATTCTTTTTATTTATTTTTTTTTTATTTCGGACTTTTACAACCTTCGGTCATATGCCGAGACCCAAAACATTTTGTTTCCAATATTCTCTATCTTCCCAATCTCCCTCTGCCAAGCCTCTTGCTGCCGTCACCTCTTCAACTCCTTGCAGCCATGTTTTCCTTGGGCGGCCTCTTTTTCTTCTCTCTTCCGTTACAAAATCTAACATCATTTTTGGCCATCTCTCGGGACCCATTCTCCTTACATGACCATACCACTGCAGCTGCTTGGTCCCAATTTTGTGGATTATCGTTTCCGCTTTAACGATATCTCTTATAGCCGAGTTTTTCACTCGCTCAATTCTTGAGATGCGACAGCTTCTCCTCCAAAAGTCCATTTCTAGAGCCTGTAACCTTTTTGCCTCTCTTGCTCCAACTACCCACATCTCCGAACCATAAAGGGTTACACCTTTAAGAAACGAGTGAAAAATCCTCTTTTTTGGTTTCCAGCGAAACACTTGGGCTCCACAATACGGAGTTCATCATGCCGATAACCTTTTTTCCTTTTATAATCTTTTCCTTTATATCGGTCTCAAGCGTTCCATTGCTATCTATGAGTACTCCCAAATACTTGAAGAGAGCACTCCGATCCAGTGAGCAATTTTCTAATTGAAGCGAAGACGTCGAAGCGTTGATGGCCATTCTTTTTATTGATACTTAATATTATATTGTGAAAAAGTCATTATTAAAATGGGATTGTTAGATTTGGTTAGGAAGATAAATGATGAAGATTCTGCCGTAAAGTTTCTACAAGAAAAGGGTGTTCTCTGTAAAGTAAAGCTTTGTCCAATAGGCCATGAAATGGGATGATGAAGTCGGTTAGAATTTAGTAGGTTGTCATTTTCTAATGTAATTTTTTTCATATTTTCCTGGTCTAGAGGAATTTTTTTTTTTTTTTTTTTCCGGTTGGCGCATTAGGCCTAATGAGACCTTTGGCCGCGCAGTGTGGTCTTCTTACAGACATTTGTTTTGCTTGCGGGAGTACAGACAGCCTGGAGGGGGTAGCCCAAACCTCACGTTGCTGCAAGCCATGGTCACCATGGTACAGCGGCAGACTGCCCATAGCTCCATAACCAATCCCATTGGGGCCATATTGGCAGTGTCCTTCCCACCGATGGCGTCAGCTCTCTCGGGTTCAAGGACAGTGACAAACTGGTCTAGGTCCAAGGATTATGGTAGCTCAGAGTCAGCAGGCCCCGAGGACCTATATTTCTTTCCCTGAAGCATACCGTCTCTGAACCAAACCTCCGGGCGGTTACTGACATCCTGGAAAACCACACCACGATTCTCGATGAGATACACGGGGAAGGTTCATCACGCCTAACGCCCGGTCGGTGTGAGTCGCCTCCAGTAGGCTGACGGGCCTCACATACTCGGGGGTGGGGGGAGACTTGGACTGCGTGGATTTTATTGGTGGGCGGTCACCCGAATGGAGCGGTCACCCATCCAAATACTGACCACGATGGACGTTGCTTAACTTTGATTATCTATTGCAAGCGCCCTTGTCCACTCGGCCATCCCGGCCCCAGGTCTAGAGGATATACCTCAATTAAATTTTGCCAAGAAGAATTAGGAATAGGCCGATCATCCATTGTTGATTGGAACAATTTTTTAGGTGAGGTTTGTGCCAACGCACTATTGCAAAACCCATTAGTCATCGGAGGTCGAAATTGCACGGTGGAAATAGATGAGAGTGTTTTTTCGAAAAGAAAATATAATGTTGGAAAAATATATCCACAACAATGGGTTTTTGGTGGTATATGTATGTCGGGAAACAAGGGAGTGTTTCCTATATGCAGTACCTAATAAATCACAAGAAACTCTACTAGGATTAATAAAAGAGTGTATTAAGCCAGGGACTTTGATCATTTCGGACTGTTGGGCGAGCTATGGAGGGATTCCGAAGCTAGAAGGTTTCAATTTCAAGCACCAAACCGTCAACCATTCTAAAAATTTTGTTGAACAATTAACAGGAGCCCATACTAACAATGTCGAGTGTTTATGGGCCTTAGCGAAACGACGTAACAAAATTCAGTGTGGAACTAGCAGCAATCATTTGGATTCTTATTTATGTGAGTTTTTAGGGCGTCAAAGATACGCAAATTGTGATTATTTTGACCAAATATTAAGTGATATAATCAAGTTTATGCCCCCAGGAAATTAAAGTGACATGTGTTTTTTTGTAAATAATTATTCAGTTAAATATAATGTTTGTCGGGGCCGGGATGGCCGAGTGGACAAGGGCGCTTGCAATAGGTAATCAAAGTTAAGCAACGTCCATCGTGGTTAGTACTTGGATGGGTGACCGCTCCATTCGGGTGACCGCCCACCAATGAACGCCGCGCAGTCCAAGTCTACCCGCACCCCCGGGTATGTGAGGCCCGTCAGCCTACTGGAGGCGACTCGCACCGACCGGGCGTAGGAGTGATGAACCTTCCCCGTGTATCTCATCGAGAATCGTGGTGTGGTTTTCGAGGATGTCAGTGACCGCCCGGAGGTTTGGTTCAAGGACGGTATGCTTCGGGGAAAGAAATATAGGTCCTCGGGGCCTGCTGACTCTGAGCTACCATATTCCTTGGACCTAGACCAGTTTGTCACTGTCCTTAAACCCGAGAGAGCGCCGAGAGAGGAAGGACACTGCCAAATTGGCCCCAATGGGATTGGTTATGGAGCTATGGGCAGTCTGCCGCTGCACCATGGTGACCATGGCTTGCAGCAACGCGTGGTTTGGGCTACCCCCTCCAGGCTGTGTTTGCTCCCGCAAGCAAAACAAATGTCTGTAAGAAGACCACACTGCGCGGCCAAAGGTCTCATTAGGCCTAATGCGCCAACCGAAAAAAAAAATAAAAAAAAAAATAATAATGTTTATTAATTACTTTTGAGGTTATTTAAAAGAGTAATCATATTGTTCTTAAAAAGTAACCGTTCCATGGCAAAAATAACTGAAGGTAGGCTTCTGAAACAGACCCGAAAAGGGTTCTTTACTTGTTGTTGGAACAAACTGTTCTATTACCTCTTTGTTAATAATCTTAATACTGTTCGAGAATAATCTACGCTTGTCTGGAACCTTCTAGACTGTTTTAATTCAGATTAAATATAACGAGCGATGGACTTGAGCGGTTATTTTTGTGTTACTGTGTCGTTATAAGTTGGTTATTTGAATCCTTATTGTTTGTCATTGTAAGTAATAATTTTTCTTTAATAAAAATCATTAAAACCACAATAAGTGTTACAATATTATATGATCATAACGGTTTTTTTTTTTATAGAATTAATGGAGAAAAAATATAGTTGAAATGTTGTTTTTTCCTTTTTGTACAATATTCAGCTAGTCATTAAATTCGAGGTTAATCATAGATCGAAGTGTATATGCTCATTATGAGCGACAACAATCGGATAAAACAAAAATTGAGAATAGTATGGGCTTACTTACCAACCACTGAACCCATAGCACACCATGGTTACGTTTTTATTTTATAATATGGTACGCATGCCTATTGGAAATCTGTTCGGACCAAAGTTTGGCATAGAGTAAATAGAAGTGGAAGAACCATTTCCAACGAAGTCAATATTCGGCGGTGTCAGCGTTGAGAAGTAGAATAAATATTTACCGTAAAATGAGGATGGTTGCAAAGGTAAATTCGGAGCGGGTATCGCTCTTGGAAAGATAAACAATCGTCTTTATTCAAGATTGGGGGGGGGGGGGGGGAGTGGGCAGCAGGTCAATTCGTCTTCTGTCATTGACATTCTATTCACACATTGTTTTCCCAATATTTTGTATTAGCTAGCATTAATATTCCAATAAATAAATAATTATTAATATTCCAATAATATAATTGTTTTCATCACTAGTACCAAAAGAAAAGAAAACACACTTTTGGTACGTATTATGAACAATACTTTTAATCATACTGCTCATACTTCAGTACATTTTTACTTTTACTACAGTATACTACAATTATTTAACCCTTAAACACGTCCATTAAGAATACAAGGGATCCAAGTGACGTTCTTGGAAAAAAAAAGAGGTAGTTGCGGAATGTCGTATAATTGGGTAGTACTGAAGTAGTTGTAAAGTCATAGTACTTGGGTTTTTCATGTCCTTTTGGAATTACCGGTTGTTGACAGATTTCCGGGAGTTATATAAGATGCGAAAGCTATTAAAATGTAAAAATAGTTTATTACTCTGGTGTATTATATTGTTTTTACTTTCACTTAACTATATATGATATATATAGAAAGGGACAGTATTGCGATCGTGAAAAATTTCGACCCTATTTTCCGTTGAAAAGAGGAAAATACACGTTTTGGGAACCCCTGAGTCCAATTAACCAAGTCGTGCGAAATGATCTGTGTGTGTGTGTGTGTATGTAAACAGACTAGCTCAAAAACCGTAAATCGTACGAATCTGAAATTGGGTATTTGGTGTATGTATAGGTCCGCGATGTGAAAACAAAAATTTTATCAAAATTAGTCAAATGGAGGGAGTACTTGTTTGTTTGTTTAACGTCCATTTTTATGCTACTAAGGCTAATCGGACGATGCTGCAGTGGGTGTCCTAAATTTTGCCTATCCAGGTATAATTAGGATAGGGATCTTTAACGGAGGGAGTACTTTATTTAATAACTGTTTAAGTTTTTTTAGATATTTTCAAAAAAGACTTTGACGATTTTGATAAAAATGGATGTTTGATATATGTATTTCCCCGCGATATGACAGTAAAAATTTCATCATAATTGATCAAACGGAGAGGGCACTTTATTACAAAACTTTTGTTCCGATTTCTACGTTTTTTTTTTCGATTTTCTCAAAGATAATTTTAAAGATTTTGATAAAATTGGGTATTTGATCTATGTATATGCTCACGGTAATGCGTAGTAAGAGCTGAATGGTCCGGTTTATTAGGGTTTTTCGTTATAGGAGTGCAGCGATATTTATGTTGATAGTTACGTCGTTTAAGATATGTCCCGATGTACCGAAATATGATCTTCCACAATTATCTTCGCAAGGTATTGTGATTATGATTATGAGAACAATATAGCCTCAAAAAGTCGCCATAATATAGTTGTTTATTATTGACTGAACTTCAAGAAACCTATTATAACATTTAATGTCAATAGTCAAGAAAACATATCCGATATATATATATATATATATATATATATATATATATATATACATATATATATATATATATATATATATGTGTTCAGGGAACCCATATGTTATTTTAAATTATTTTAGAGGCAATTGAGGTTTGAAGCAAAAAAAAATTTTAGTCTATTTGTTGTTTAATTCATTATTTTCAAATTAATTTTAAATTTAATTAATTATTATTATTAATGTACTAATAATGTGCCAAGTTTATTAAAATTGAATATCCTGCCAATCAATATTAAGTATCCAATCAACATTAGTTTAGTGTTATGTGCGTAGGCGTTTTTGATTGGTCGAAGACGCTTGGAGCCAAAGCTGGGAGAAAAACAAAAGACGCTTCACCAAGCAGTCAGCTTTTGATTCTCGACAGCCGATTACGTATTACTCTCTCACGCTTAAACATTCTTTATAAACATCTTATGACATTCTCGTACATCCAGAGTGTTCAGTTGTGTATTGTGCACATTTGCAGACATTATTTTAGAAGACGGATCGAAGAGGAAGATTAAGTTCCCAGCTGGATGGACATTTAAAGTAAAATAATTCCCACATTATTTGTTTTAATAATGTATGAACATTAAATCTTATTTAATCTTCAACTTTAAATAACATTCTCAAAACATTGGACTTTACCTGTTAACATTAAAATAAAATTGCTGAATTCAGTTATTATATCTATCTATGTATTATAGTTATTAACCGTTTGTTTATAATTTTTTTCTATAGTTTAATAATGGCCCTTCGATTGAAGCATATTTTTTGTGTATATCATGTATTTAACTCTCCGGTGGGCGCGCTGCGGCATTTGGACCGCAATCTGAACATTTGTCAAAATATATACTAATTGAATCAGTGAGCTGAGGGTTCCAGGTATTTGTAGACCGACATGTTCTGGTAGGATTAGACGGTCGTGCCCGCCTTCTTCCGGTTTTCCTCAATAGTTATACAGTAAACCCTCATTATTACGAACTCGGATATAACCAACACCTCGATATAGCGAACCAAAATACTATCCCCCTAAAATTACCGTTATATTTCTGCTGAACCCCTCGTTATAGCGAAGTCCCTCAGTTAGTGCGAACTACGAACTAAATTTGATGCCTGAGAATTATTATATTCTGTTATAACGAACTGCTAGACTTTTTATTAATTTTTTTTTTACTGTATTACGTAGAATGAGCGCGGGAAGACGAAGTAGCTCCAGTTTCTAGAATTGAGGTGTTTTTTTACTCTTAAATAATCCGATTTTCTTTTGCTCTCTCTCTGATTCCATTGACTTTTTTCTCAAAACTAGCTTAGTTTTGATTGGAGTTCTGTATTATCAGTGTTCTGTAGTCGTTTATACTGTTTTTTTATTAATACACAATGAGTTCGTTGGTAGACGTGTATCACAAACGTAAATCCTTATCAATGAAGGAAAAATTAAAAATTCTCCTGGATATTGAATCGGGAATTCTAAGTAAGAAAACCATCGCAGAAAAATGTGGAATTCACAAATCAATATTGTCAACCATTATAAAAAACAAAGATAAAATAGATTCAACCGCAGCCCAAGGATTAACTTCAGCATCAAATAAACGACTGCGCGCTCTGGGGCTCATGAATATTTGGAGAAAAAAATTATAAATTGCTTCAAACAAATGAGATCTCAAATACCAATCTCAGATCCTCTTATTAACCATTCTGTATTATTCGAATAATAACCTAAGGCTAAAGAACTCTCAACTGAACTTGGTAGGTAAATTAATGAATCTCATTGTTTATTTATATGTAGTTTAACTAAAAATAAATTACATAATTTTATTTAATTTAATTTAAATAGTTCTAATGAATGAATTTCATTCTAAATATGATAAAATTAGTGCGGCCATTGGCTTAAAAAAAGATAAAAAAAAAAAAAGAATCCTCGGTTATAACGAACCTCGATATAGCGAACTCTGAATATCAAATCCCCTACCAGTTCGCTATATCGAGGGTTTACTGTATTGCGTTATTTGCATTAGGTCTTCAAGTGCGGTCCAAATACCTCAGCGCGCCCTTTCGTGTTACAGATTCAGACAATCTCTGCTGAATTATTTTATCGTTTTCTGCGCTTTATTTACAAATTAAAATGCAAGTATTTTGGTTTTTACGTTGTCTAGTATTGTTTGAAATATTTTTACACATACAATTATTTTCATTCTTGTTTTACTGAATTAGTATTCGTGAAACATTGTCCCATACCTCTATGCCAATGTTAATAATTACAATACGAGCACTTATGAACGAAACGTTGGCAAAAATAAAATATGTGATTCTTACATATTAGTGCTATTCATTCTGACCGCACCCCCGGACATTTCCTCTTCATTAAATCTACGGTCAACTATCACCCACCATAATGCCTTTGTTCATATGAGCAACATTTATTATAAAAAGCAATTTATTATTATATTATCTCTATTCATTAAACTACCAATTGTAAGTTTTTTTTCTTCTTCTTCTTGATCATCCCTCTTCTACCGCAGCGCAGTGTGAGGTGCCTTTCGATACAGCCTGATCCATGTATCCCGGTCCAGAACCAACTGTCTCCTTCTCCTCCAGTCCAGACCTCTCCTGTCAAAGGCCTCCTTCAGTCCTTCATTCCATGTCTTCCTAGGTCTTCCTTGCGGTCTCTTTGCATCGGCGATAGCCTCGTATGTGGCTCAAGGAATGTGATCCTCCGTCATTCGAGACACGTGTCCGAACCACCTCAGGCGATGTTCTTCCAAAATTTCCTCTGCTGGCCTAACTCGCTCTGATCGTAGTGTCCCGCCTTGTCTTTCCATCGATTTTCCTGAGGTACCTCATCTCCATTGCTTGGATCTGACTTTTGTGTTTTGTGGTGAGGGTCCAGGATTCACTACCATACGTAAGTATCGGAAGGAAAGTATTTTTATAAATTACCTTTTTGGTATGTTTTGAGATTTCCCTCTTCCCCAGGAAGCCAATCTTTAAGGAATTGAAGCATCTTCCCGCAGCCTTTACTCTCTCCGTAAACTCGCCGTTCAGCCATCCGTGCTCATTCAGGTGGGACCCAAGGTATCTGTAGTCACTCACCTGTTCTATTGCCTCTCCATTAAGCCTAAGCACTCTATCCGCACGGTCTTTTCTCCTTCCTAACCTCATAAACTTGGTTTTCTCTGTATTGAATGAATGAATGAATGAATGCGTTTATTTGTTTTCGGGGTTTATCCCCATACAAATAGAGTTGGCTGTATACACATTATACAAATGTTAATGCAGTAATTATAAATCAAAAATTTAAACTATTGGAATTACAGTATTCAGAGATATATACAATAACATTTAAGCCTTTAAGAGCTTATAGTTTTTAGTTTTAGGAGGTCTGCCTCCATCTTGAACAAATAAAAATTAAATATACTTTAAGTCAAAAAGAAAGACGAAGAAAATAAGTGATAAATAAATATTAATTAATAGATAAAACTTATCAACATATACACACATCTTAATAGAAAAACAATAGATATACTAACGAATAAGAAAAAAAATAAAATAATAATATCAGCATCAATCAAATATCAATTACGTGTGAATGGTTGTCCTAAGTGTTTTTTATTAGTACATTTATTCGTTTATAATAAATGATCTTATTTTTAGACTGCCCAATGTGTAATGATAGATATCGTTTAATTTTTGTATTGTATCTATTGTAAGTAAATTTCCTAAAATAGAATTATTTTCGTGTTTAATATATTTAACTATGAAATTTTTTCTCAGTTCATTGTACAATGGGCACTCTATCAAGAAATGGAATAAGTTTTCCTGTTTTTGAAGATTACATATTGTACAATTTCCTTCCCCTTCTAATTTATGGGATCTTCCATTATAGTAAAAGTACAGGTTGTGTTAAATTGGCAATTCTAAGCTGACTTACTAATCTTTGTTTGTTTATATTAGTTCTGAAGTTTAGATATTGTTCTCCCTGATTAAAGCTAATAATATTTCTGTATTCTGAGTTATATTTCGAATTTATGGCTTAATTTATGTCGTTACAGAAAAAGTGGTTCTCAAATCTATTTATTATGTCTTTAAAATACAGTTGGGCAAGGTCAGGATTAGGTTTATTATGTTCCAAGATTGTTGCTGATCCGACTTTTGTTAGTTTTGTTTTTAGTTGTGAGTACCAGTTATTTACTATATTTATTTTCTTTAATTCTTCTTGGAGAATACAGAGGTTGAATTTGAAGTTTTTTTTCTGTTTTTTTATATCCAAAGCTATTTTGATTTTTTTGATTTTTTGCCATCCTTTTCTTTACAAAACTTATAATCTTCTTTCATACGAAACGGTATAAACCTAAAGCAACGAGTAAACGCCAAAAAAAAGTAAGTTATTGCTTCTTTTCTAATAAAATATATAAAAAACAAAGATGCGGTCCAAACACCGCTCATGCAACTTAAACAGGCGCGCCCGCCGGAGGGTTAATTTTCCTTTAATCATTTAAGTTTCATTCGCATTTAATAAATTATTATTTAAGCTTTAAATATCAGAGAATTTTCTTTGTTTCTTTCATTCATATTATTTTGTTCATCTTATTAATCATGCTAATCAACATATATTATAAAGCAAAGTGTTCAATGTGCGTGCCGAAAAGGCTCAAAAACGACTACACGTACTATCAAGAATGTTATGTCGTCATATTGCCCTATTGCCCCTAACGATGAAGAAGGTTTCAGTTTTCATTTTAAGTGTGTAATGTTGAAGGGACATGGGCTGTAATTTTAAGCCTCTCGCTACATGTAATTAGCCCCTTTAATAAGCCCAGGCGAGTTAATGAATGAAAAAATTTAGTTCGACATTCGGAAGCCAGGAGCGCTAGCTAAGCTCAATTCATAAGGTTATCGTTCATTAGTTCGGTTTTTTGTGGTTTTAGCTTCAGCTGTTTTCTTCAAATTACACGAGATTATGTATAAATAATTATTTTTTCCTTTTTATTTTTCAATAAGGTCATTACATCTCTGCAATGAATTGAAATTAAAAATAAACAAAACCAACTGGGTTCCTGAGCAACTTATGTTTTACAGAAGAGGAAGGAATTGGTTGAAACATTGCCTTTAATCAATATACAATATAAGAGTAAATTTACAACAAAAGAAAAATGGCTTATTAGTGTAGTGAGCGAATAAAAACTAACACTGAATAAAATAGATAATATGAATAAAAGATATAACCTAATGGAATATATTTCGAAAATAAAGTGTTCATATAATATTTCTGTTTATTAGTTCTGTTCTGTTCGTAAATTTTCAACCGAATTCGAAAAAGGAGAAGTTACTCAACTTGATAGGGATGCGGTATCGTCATGAGAATGGTCTCAATGGAATCAGAACATAGAAACCATAAAAAGTGGTACATACCAGGACATATTTGCTGACTAAATAATTTTTCTTAATCAAAAAAAGGGAAGAAAACGCATTGAGAGAACCGCATTAAAAGGGTCTGTTATACCCAAACCATATATGGGCGGACTCAGGGGTTTCGGAACTTACCACTAATGCTAAACTGAAGTTTCAGGATGGTACATATTTTGTTTTAATCATGATTAATTTTGGTCTATTTTTCTGCACTATTACATTTTAAAGTTATTCTTTCATTCCACCTATTCCTCAACTCCCTGAGCGAAGCCGGGCCCCACAGCTAGTATTTTCTAAATTTCAAAGGTAAGCTTTATGTAAAATATCCATCATGTTATTCTTTTATTATTGATACCGTTTTATTACATTAACCAACAAAACTAGGAGCATTGAGCACCGGCCATAATTTCTTAATTAGGGAAGCGAAAGGTTTTTATTATTAAAACCTAACTTGCCTGAACAAGATATATATATATGTATATATGTAGGTTAGAGAAGACAGGTTTTGCAGATATATATTTATAGAGTTGGAGTGATAAGAGGTTAGCTGTCATTGAGGGCTGACTGATCTGGAGTGGCCGCTGCTCATCTCCCGTCGCTACCAGCCGCTGTCAGCTCAGTTCACTCATCGATGGTTTTTTGTTAGTTCGTTCACCGGGGCTCACTACATAACAATGACCTTCAACCCCCCCCTTCAACGCTCTCTCGAAGATTCAAAAGGCCCATCAGACTCAGGATAAGCCGACTATATATGAAGGAAATAATACTATCCCTCCGATGATGCTTTTTCATATTTAAAAAAATATATAAAAGAAAAAAAATTAAAGAAAAAAAATGGCGTGCGAGCTTAACGATAATAGAATATAAGTATTCGAGGCATTCATGCAACTTGCGATTTATTAACCCTTTGCACTCGGCACTGTTGCGGGCGTTACCTACCGGCAAATCGACGCGAAAACTTACACCCTTAAAACGTAATATTATACAGTAAAATTTTAGAACCAAGTAATGAATTGTAATGAAATTTAGGTTATATGTATTTGTGAAGCTTCAAGAACACATAGTTACAAAAAAAAAATTAATTTCTTTAAACTTTATATATTTTATTATTATTATTATTATTATATTTATATTAATCTAATCTTAATTTGTGGGTGACCACCATTTTAAATTATTTTTAAATAATTTATTTTTTGAAGAGAAAAGATTTGGCTCCGCTGGGAGTAGAACCCGGGTCTCCCGCGTGACAAGCGCGGATGCTAACCACAGCACCACAGAGCTCGGCTCTAAGCAGAGCCAATCCTTTCTCTCAACTGATACCTACTCCTCCGATCTCACAAATTTTGCGAGTAGTAACGGGAGGTGGAAAAATGTTGTAGGTATCAGTGGAGAGAAAGGATTGGCTCTGCTTAGAGCCGAGCTCTGTGGTGCAATGGTTAGCATCCGCGCATGTCACGCAGGTGACCCGGATTCGACTCCCGGTGGAGCCAAATCTTTTCTCTTCAAAAAATAAATTATTTAAAAATAATTTAAAATGGTGGGCACTCACAAATTAAGATTATATTAATATAAAAATAATTTAAAATTGACATATGTCAATAAATACCATAAATTGGACAAAATTCGTCTACCTCCCGTTACTAGTCGCAAAATTTGCGAGATCGGGGAATAGATATCAGTGAAGAGAAAGGATTGGCTCTGCTTAGATTAAAATAAAATATTAAAAATAAAATTGTACAACTTCAGTCAATCTCTGGGTACATTCTTTATATGTAATAAAAAATCGTTGTTTTTTTTGTACATATAAATACATTGTTTTTTTACAAAATCGACCGTAAAATGAGCTTCCCCGGGTGAAACCGGGATATACAGCTAGTGAAATATATAAAGGAAAATATATAATTACAGTGAAATATATAAAGGATATAAAGCTAGTGAAATATATAAAGAAACATTTGTTTATTATGTTACAAAAAACAAAAACACATTTTTTTGATAATTTTAAAATAATCAAAATTTGATAGGACCTTATTCGAAAGATTTTCGCACAAATTACAGAGAAAACTTGTGGATTATGAGGAGTTTTTAACACAGTCAGGGTACTCTCATGGCAGGACACTATATTCAACTTTAGTTTATTCATTTTCTAAATTTTTATCATTTTACCTATCCTTTTAATCACATAAAATACACGTTTCTAATAACTCAGTTTTTAAAGTAATCAAAGTAATATTTCGTCACTATAATTTTAATCAATCAATAAATATTTTTATTTCGGTGATAAAATGAATGATGATGTGCCTCAATCTCATATCAGAGGATGTGACTTATTTTTTTTTTTATAGGTTAGTGTGCTTCAGTATGTAATATAAAAAAGAGAGCAGAAAGCAAATATTGTAATGAATGGTTTAACATTTAAGATAAAACAATGATTAAGGTACTTTGACTTACCTAGAGTATAGAAAATAATCACGGAAAGGTTTTTAAACACTTAAACAACAATTCACAGAAAATATTCCAACAGGATGAGGATGTATAACAATGTGAGAAATTCATGTGCCAATGCGACCTTAATCTTCAATTTTATAGAATAAAACAAGGTTTCTGTACAAACTGTATCCAGAAACCAAATATCCCATATTAGGCAACCATCCCATAATGGGGCACTTTTCCCTACCTTTTCGATTAGACAGATAGAATTTTCCTTCCAAATACATTCCAATTACAAAGGATATTAGGAAAAAAACATTATTTATATAGGGTAAGGGTCTGGCCACACATGTCCGCACCGGATCCGCACCGTAGTATTAATATAGGTTATGTTCAGAATATTTTTCATTTAACTTACATATTACCTTTAGTCATGCCTAAAGTGGCCTTTGTCTGACATGTGTGGCCTGAACTTTAGGCATAACTAAAGGTAATACGTAAGTTAAATTAAAAATATTCTGAACATAACCTATATTAATGCTACGGTGCGGATCCGGTGCGGACATGTGTGGCCAGACCTTTAATCAGACAGTTATTGACACTCAGTACAGTTATTGATACCCAACTTTAACTTGAAGAAATAAGTAAACAAGAGCTAATTTTAGTTCAAGATATACATGCGTCTAATGTTTGAAGGGTCCTCTAAGTCATCTATGAAGTAAGAATTTAACAAACTAACCATAGAGAAGATTTCACAATTAAATCTACAAGGTGCCAATAACTAAATTTTGCACTTTTTACAATAGATATTGACGTACGGTAAAACTATTGAACTTTTGGCACAAAAAAACCTCTTGAGTCTTTATGAGGATAGATAAAGAAGAGCTACAGAAAGTTTCAATTTGATCCCTTCATAAAAAGTTTTTTTTTTTGAAATTTCACCTCAGACATGTAGTCTCAAGGGTGTCAATAACTGCCCGGTTTACCCTAATCTATACAAAGAAACACTAAAGTTCATATAGCACATAAATTTCGTTATTTAAGCAATTTAAGTGCATACTTAATCACGAATATGTTTGAGATCACTGTGGACCTATGAAAACGGCCTATCCTTTCAGTATACAACAAAAACAGTACAAAAAATACCATTTCAAATTTACTGAGAGCAAAAAATCAAGGTGAAGAACACACTGAAATAAAATACCAGTGTACCATAACTCTTTTTTTTTTTTTTTATTATAGTTCTGAACAATAAAGTAAAAATAGATTACTTTATTATTAATCTGCTAATTAATTAAACAAAAAGTAATGCGTTGCCTTTTTCTATTAAAAGATGATGAACACAAGGTTTTTAACAAAATTCAAGTTTTAAAATTCTTAGCAATAATTGCTAAGAAGGAACATTCTGACTGTCTTTTTCTGCATTCATTAATTGATAATGTTTGATATATATCATTCATATTATTTTAAATTAAATACAAAGGGTAAAATATTTAAATTAATACATTCCACATTACTTAGAGTTTCAAAACTGAAAATTAATAATTTACAGTGTAAATTAATAAATTAACGTGGAAACGTTTTAGCTCCAGTTTATGAATAACTGAGGGATAGAAGTTATTTATTCAATAAAAACTAAACTTATTTTATTCTTAAATTAATAACCTATCTAGAAATAAATTAAAACTAATATTTTATTAATGGTAAGAAAAAAAAAATTTATTTCATATTGTAACGTTAAATCGTCTAATAAAAACTTATAGTTTAAAAGTCTCAGAACTTTTGTTGGAAAGAACCAACAGTCGGGACAAACCATAAAAGATCGTGTTAGGGACTATTCGAGCCCAATCCACGCCGTACCACCAGCTTCCACGAGGTTCTACGACGTTCTGGACCCTCCTTACGACTAATATATAATATAATAATAATAATGTTAATTGAAATAATATATACATAAATGACTTATTTACATTTTTTTACAACCATTAAAACATTTATGCTTTGGATTGCTCCGTCAGCAGAGTTGCAATTATAAACATTACGTAATAATTTCTAAGTAAAAAATATTATAAAAGAAATAAAAACAAATAACTAAAATAATCATAATAAAATTAAATTATATCTTGTATACAGTATGCTTAACAAAGCCGCTAAAAATATAGGAGAAGAAAATTAACATTCTCAAAAAACAATACTCATTTTTTTTTTTTTTTAATTATAATTAAATTCCCTAACTAAAAGGCTTCTATAATATAGTGCCTCTCTTAAGAACTTTACAAGTCCGGCCCAATTTTGGCCATTCAATAAATTAATGACCTCACTCTCTGTTAGTATGGCACTGTTTAAAAATCTGACCCTATAAGGCCTTAATATAGGACAGACAGCAATAACATGTTTTAAGTTTTCGACTTGTTTTAAATTACAAAGCGCACAGAATTGACATAAGTCAGGTTTAAATGGTTTGTAATTTAAATTTAATAATTCTGTACGTGCCTTGAGTATCAGTTTAGATTCATCAAAAGGTAATGAATTTATATAACTACAATTTAAGTCATAATTGAGTTTAGGATATAATCCGTGATGTGCACCTTGCTTTGCATTTAATTCAGCATTTTGACTTTCTTCATTTTTTATGTTATTGATTAATTGATCTATACTAGCTTCCTATACAGAGTTAATATTACTATTAGACAAATCAGTGTTAATACTATATTGAGCACATAAATGTTTCCATGATTCAAACCAATATAATTTTTGATTAATTATTGATTTCGCAACATTTTTAGGCAATCTTGAGTTTGGCAGCTTCAAAATTTTTAAAACATATTTTAAGTGTAATTTTAATGTATGCACGTAAATAGAAGAAACACCCAGTTCTAAATTTAAAACATAATTCGGAGTATTATTGGGAAGTGTAAATAATTTTTTTAAGAAAAACCTCTGTAACTTTTCTACCTGGTCGTATTTTAAAAAACCCCAAACTTGTGAAGCATAACACATTATGGCTCTGGATACGGCGTTAAATACCTTCAATTTTGCGTGAGTAGGCAAGTTATTGTTTGTAAATACGTTGTGCCATATACAGTTAATCCCCAGCTTGGCAGTATTGAGTTTTTCTTTTAGATGATAGTTGAAGGATAAAGTAGGAGTTAGGTAAACACCTAAATATTTATATTAATCTACAACTTCTATTTTTTTACCGCCATACTCCCAATTACCCTTACACCTTCCACCTCTTTTCCTGCAAATCATAATTTTGGATTTATCAAGATTAACTTCGAGCACCCACGTATTACAGTATACATACAATATATTAATAATTTCTTGCATTTTCACTGGGTCGTCACTAATCAGAACAATATCATCTGCATACATCTGAACATTTACGACAATATCTTCTATTCGAATACCTCCGCCTATTTCTTCAAATAAATCATTAATGTAAATGCTAAATAAAATTGGTGAAAGAAGGCACCCTTGTCTCAAACCATTAGGAGTATCGAAAAACTGACATTCCCTCATTACCCCAAACAGCTGCACGTGTACTATCATACAGACATTTAATTATATAAACAAATTTATTGGACAAGCCACATTTGAATAGTTTATAAAGTAGAAGCTCCCTTGGTATGGAATCGAAAGCTGCTCTGAAATCAACAAAAAACAAATATATCCGGTTTACTGAGCGCTTTTGAAATTGTAATTTCATTAAATTAATTAAATTAAAAATGTTATCTATTGTGGAATAACATTTACGAAAACCTGCCTGGAATTCGGAGAGAACATCATGGACTTCCAGCCAAAGTTGCAGTAATTTACTGAGAGCAAAAAATCAAGGTGAAGAACACACATAAATAAAACACCAGTGTACCATAACTCTTTTTTTTTTTATTATAGTTCCGAACAATAAAGTAAAAATAGATTAACTGATATTTTATTAATGATAAGAAAAAAAAAAATTATTTCATATTGTAACGTTAAATCGTCAAACAAAAACTTATAGTTTAAAAGTCTCAGAACTTTTGTTGAAAAGAACCAACAGTCGGGACAAACCATAAAAGATCGTGTTTGGGACTATTCCAGCCCAATCCACGCCGTACCACCAGCTTCCACGAGGTTCTACGACGTTCTGGACCCTCCTTACGACTATGTACCAGGTGTGTAAATATGAAACCGGAATTCGCCAATGATAGGAGTTAGCAGTCAATATAATCTTCTAACTAATCCCTCAGTGGTGTTATCTGCTTTTGCCTACATGTAATAAAGAGATCCAATTGATACCAACATTATTTCATTCTATAACCGTGTTTTTAGTGGCGTTGAACATGCCGACTTTTGTGCCAACAAATCAAGATTTGCGGACAGCATTTATTTTCCGTTTCGTTCTAAAAAAAATTTGAGCATTATCACATAGGATGCTTGTTGAAGCTTACGGGGAGCATGCCCTAGGCAAATCTCAATGTTTCGATTGGTTCAAAAAATTTAAAGATTGATTTCGATAAAAGAAACAAAGACCGTGGAAAATCACAAAAAAAAACTTTGAAAACGCTGATTCGGTAGCGTTTGTTGGACAATTATTACATGTGACACCGTCTCCATTTGTTTGAAAGGCATGGAAAAGATCCAGAAGGTCGGAAAATGGGTACCTCACCAACTGAATGACAGGCAGCAGAAAGCTCGAAAAACCTCATGGCAAATGCTGCTCGCCAGGTACAGAAAAAAAGTAATTTCTTCATAAAATTGTGACTGGTGATGAAAAGTGAATTTACTTCCTAATCCTAAGCGTAAAAAATCCTGGGTAACTCCTGGTGAACCATCGGCATCGCTTGGGGAGGAAGAAAATGCTCTGCGTCTAGTGTGATCAGATGGGTGTTACGTACTATGAGCTGCTGAAACCTGGGGAAACTGTTAATACGGAACGCTACCTACAACAGATGATAAATTTGAATAAAGATTTGCGCCAAATATCAAGAAAGGACACACAAAGTGATCTTGCTCCACGACAATGCCCCATCACATTCGGCTAAACGGACCAAGGAAACGATCCAAGTGTTTGGTTGTTAAATTCTTCCGCATGCGGCTTATTCACCAGATTTGGCCCCATCCGATTACCACCTATTTGCATCGATGGGACACGCACTAGCTGAGCAGCGCTTCACTTCTTTTGAAAATGTACGAAATTGGTTAAGTGATTGGTTTGACTCAAAAGAGGAAGCATTATTTTGGCGGGGAATCCACAAATTGCCTGAATGATGGGAAAAATGCCTAGATAGCGAAGGACAGTACTTCGAATAAAAAAGTATGTATCATTTTTACACAATCATCTTTTATTTGCTATTTGAAAAATTCCGGTTTCATATTTACACACCTGGTGTAAGCTAGCGACTGGACCAGCTAGTCTGAGTCTTTGTTTTGACTGTGAAGCTAAAGCCACACGATTATTTGTGTTATAAAGTGATAACACCTTTTTTGTAAAGTGATAACACAATTTTTGTAACCTGCTTTAATATTTGAGTTTTTATAATTCGTGTGGCATTAACTATTGAATATTTTCGTTTAATAAGTATTTTTCTACCCAAGGAAGTGTTACAATATCGAAACAAAACATCATTTGTCCAAAATCATCAAAAATGAAGAAGTTAACTTTGGGTTTTGGCCACATTTACTTCATTTTAATAATTCGGAGTCACTATTATACGGAGAATACTATTAAAAAAAAAAAGAAAATGGGAGCTAGTGGGTTCTTTATAAAGAAGAATGAATATTTAATACTAAAACAAACTCGTTGTCGTGGTAAAGACCAAGGCTGTTTCTGTTCCACCGAAGTTAGTAAGTAACTTTACAAGCTAATGGAGAGTAAGGTAACCGATAAACAAGAAAGTGTTTCCTGAGAACATGGGGCTCGGAGTTCGGTATTATTTCTCGGAGCGGAGAGGGTTTCTTCGGTGGAAAATATTTCGGAATAATGAGCTTCGGAACATCTCAAAAACAATTCGGTACTCAACAACCTCACAATTAACATAATTACCTAATCACACTAATTTAAAACTAAAAAAAGATCTGGTGCGGGCTCGCAACACACAACTTTCACTTACCAACTTACTTAGATTAGAAATTAATGCGGGTTTTTAACTGCCACTTCTCAAATGAACAGAACGGCTTTAATTATGAACAATGGTCTGTCATTAAAGACGTTCTCCGCACGCGTGGGCTCAACGACTTTTATGAGTTGACTGAATGTTTTTCTTTTTTTCTCCTCTATATGTTTACTTGTTGTTTTTTTCATATCTAATATGATTAGCCACTTCTTATTTTTATGTGTAACGAGAGACAGTTAATTTCTCCATATAAACAAAAACAAAAGCACTTTATTGGAAACAAAAAACACTGCCCCCTCAGAACATTTTAATAATGATAAAGCTTACCTGATATTAAAGACCGCCTAATCTTCATTATACTTGACGACTTTGATGAAAATCGTTAAAGCCGTTTTTGAGATAATAAGAGAAAGGTAAAAATTGGAAAAAAAGTTACGAAATAAAGTCCCCCCTCCGGTTGACCAATTTTGATGAAATGTTGGCGGTCACATTTTTGGCATATTAATACATCAAATACTCAGTATAATCAAAATCGTTAGAGCCGTTTTTGAGAAAATTGAAAAAAAAACTTAAAAAGTTATTAAATAAAGTACCCCCTCGCTTTGAGCAATTTTAATGAAATTTTTGCTGTCACATCGCGGGCATAGTTTTTGAGCTAATCTGTTCACACACGCACACACAGACACACAGACACACACACAGACCATTTCGCGTGACTTGGTTATTTGGACTCACGGGACCCCCAAAACGTGTATTTCCGTTGAAAACCGGAAGTCGCAATTTTTCATGTTCGCAATACTTCCACTCACTATATATTTAATATATAGGCGGGCGCAAGCGACGGTGCTGCTTCTGCGACGGCGCTGCAGGAACTAGAGAAACGGGGATAAAAGCGGGGCCATTACCTGGGATTCATAGTGTTTTTTGGCGTTTTAAATTTATTTTTCCATAATTAAAACCCGATTGAGCAAAAAATCATTTGAAAAATATCTAATAGCTATTGCTCGGTCCCTCAGTGTTCAATTAGAAAATCAAAAGACGTGTCATTCCCTTTTATTTCCAAAAAATAAAAAGCTTCTTAAAGAGTGGATTGTAAAATTAAGAATAGATAAGCCTGTTTCGAAACATATGACGATATGTAGTCTTTATTTTAAAGGAAGAGACTATATTTATCTAGGTAAATATTAGTATTTGACATTTTATTATTCTAAAATGCTAGTTTTATGCAAATAACATTGAGACCACAGTGTCATAGATTTGTTTTTCTTTTTTACTTTTCACCATTTTTCTATTACATCCGTTGTGCTTAATTGTTTCATGTTTTCAATGCGAAGCCTGAAAGTTTTGACAAATAAATAAATAATTTGACAAAGAATCTAAGCTGTCATAACAATGATTGTGTGAACAGGTAATTAATGTTATTACTAACCGAAAAACGTCGAGTAAAGTTACAATGATGTGTTTGCATTTACCAGAACTACCAGCTTTACACGTACAATGAAAAGAAAATTGCTTATTATTATTAATAAATTCGATTTCCACTTTTATTTGATGGGGCAGTCCTTTAAGATTGCTAGTTTAAAGGCACGAGGCTTGTAAAATAACTGTTTTTTTATTTTTAGATGTTATTCCACATGTAAATATGTGGTTTGCATCAAGAATAGCCTGTCCTTCAATTAATGGTCTTTTACAATAACCAATTATTTCTATCACATCAACTAAGTCTAACACCGTTCTTTCCGACATTTTGCAAAACTACTAGCGCACCCTATAGTCGATTGCGCCCGCCTATAGGTAAGTGAAAGTAAAGAACATAAAAATCTTATTGAGGAAGGTAACATATGCTCATTTCTGCAATTTTGTTAAATGACTGGAACGGTGATAATTATTACCACGTGGTCAAATGTTATGGGTCAATCTTAAATAACTCCGCTACGTTCTATTGACCAATTAGTGTAAGGAGGCTATTGGCCAGTGGGTCTAGATTCAGTTATTTTATGGTCACTATTTAAATGGTAATGTTTTGTGTTCTCGTTATCTATCTGACATTTTGGTAATTTTGGTAATTTTGGTAATAAAAATTTGTTAAAAATCGCACTGCTGTTACAATATCAATAATATTCTAATTCAGGAAGTGCGGTAGTTAAGCATATTCGTTCATAAAAGACAGACAATGAAAATTGCAAATAAATAATTTGAACTATTATACAGGTTACTTAACATGATGTAACACTTATTTGGGCTAACTATTTTTATTCAAAGAAAAAGATAATTTAAAATGCCACATAAATTATTGAAACACAGATAATAAACAGGTTACAAAAATTATCACTTTTTAATACAGAAATAACTCTAGCTTCAGAACAAGACTAACTATCCAGTCCATCGCTCCTTATATTTAGTCGTAAGGAGAACAGCCTCGAAGGTTCTAGGACAGCGTAGATGGTACTCGAACATTATAGTCACATCAACAACAAGTCTAGAATTATTCTAAACCGTATGTTTTGTGTTTTGTTTCACGTTACGATTCGTTCAAAATTATCTCTAACAAATTACTGTCTAAAAAGCAGTAATTAATCCCTCATAGAACTATGGGGTACTGCAAATCCCTCAATTATCCAAAGAATTGAGCATGGTTTGAAATCTATAATTATTTTTGCTCTCGAAAAAATCATACAATTATTATTATTTTTCATTTCTAATTTATAAATTATGCCTTTAAATCTAGCTTTGAAGTTTATTGATTTGACTGAAAATAATGTTCACTCACTGAGTGATACAGTTTCGCAAAATATGGGATAAAAAAAATTAATCTGAATATTTTTTTTTTTTTCGGCTTTTATTTTTTTTATTCGCACCTGTCTGCATATAGCTGACAATCAGCGAATGTGGTGGCCGGATGAGAAAACAATGACATGTCAGGCATGGGAAAGAAAAGTGCCCAGCAGCACCCCCTTCCTGGCTTGATTCTATTACTAGAGCTAAGTAAGGAGATCTCTCATCCAACGCCTTTTTAATCTCCTCCTCGTATTTATTGCGATATCAGCTGTTGCCATGTCCATTATGCTCGCAGTCAGCTGATTAGGGGCCATTTGGAAGATACATGGCTTGGGTTACCTGTGCGAGCTGTTTTAGGATGTTAAAAAGGGGTTGGATGAGGGAGTTCAGACCGTAAAACAGTTTCCTATCTGAATATTAAAATCATCTTTGAGAAGATCCATTTAATGTTATATTTAGGAGTTTCACTAAAATTAGTTTATTTTTTCTATCCGGTCATAGTTATTTTTAACATAAATGGGCCTGAGATTTTAAGCATTTTACTAAAACTGTTCATCATAGAATGTTAACATAAAGCTATTAGTCGACGTCTGAGTGCTTAGAAAAAATTCTGATTATGAAATTAAACTCTCCAAACTCCAAAAAGGTAATTCTATTTATATATATTCTTTTTAAGCCAAAATTAATGTACTTCGAAAATATATATAAAATTTGATAACAATACTCTCAAGATACACATGAAACTAACATCAAAGATGAACCCTTACATTCCATCCCGACGACTTTTGAGGCGACCGCCGAGAGATATGCTGACTTAGTATAAAGTTAGCAAGTCATCCAATAGGAATTCAACCGATTTGTTTATTGGTAATTTGCAGATTGAGAATCACTCAAACTGACACCTACAAACTGCACTTTATTAATAATAATTTTTAATTGTAAATTTAGCAAAAAAAAAAAAAATGATCAGAATATGTTTTTCACTTAAGATCAAAAATAAAAATAACTTTCGATAAAAATTATGAAATGACAAGCATTAGTTTTTTTTTTTTAAAAATAATCCATGCAAACTCTGGAATCCAGTCCTTTTGTTTAAATAAACTAAGAAAGATAGTAATGGCATCATACCATGTATTTGACAGGTGCCATACTAAACACAGAATCATGCAGCCACACATCACATAAAAAAATTTCTTCAAAGAATCACTTTCTACATAAAACCCTTAGGCAAAAAAAAAAAAAAAATAAACATAAATTGACATTAGATCTGACATAAAACCCCAGATTGGACCCCGACGACTTCAAATGGTGAAGTGATTTCAAGATTAAGAGGTAGGCTTGACGATATTCAAGTCTTTAATCGACCCATTTATTTACCTACCATTTACCCAGGTATGAAATATGAAGTAAGAATAAGAAATATAAAAATCTTTATGTAACGTATATAATAATCATTAATCTCCAAAATGTGGTTATCAGTTATCACAATGCTAATTTGCCTTTATTATTATTATGCCTTTATGTTCTTGCTGAAATTCAAAATAATTCTTTACATGATTGAATGAATTATTAAATTGATTGAATAAAGATTTTTCGGATTTGCGGAAGCTCAGAGGCCAAACTGACCAGTGACAAAATGGGAGCTGTCGAAGCGAAAACTTGGCCCAATCGAATAACTAAACTTGAAAGGAAGTCCCCTCCTTCTTAGCCAGCTAATTAACGCAGTTACCGCCGAGGCTTCCAGTTTCCAAGGACCTTCCTCGAACTTGTTACAAGAATAAATCGGGTTCAACCCACCGTAAAACTCGTCCTTAAGCCAAGTATAGAGAATTTGATTTATTTTTGGAATCTAAATTTATGAGCTGCCAATAGGATCCGACTGGCTGTTATAAATAAATTTGTCATAGAAAATAATTCTTGGAATTAGATGTCATAGAAAAATTGTATATGACAAAATTGTTTTGGTTCTTAGGTCACGTTTAGTATTAGTAAAACCGAATATAGTAAAATAGTAAAATATCCGGACCGAACCGCATAGTTAAATTAGTTGATCAATTGGGTTTATTTTTAAGTTTACATTTTTTTTGTAATGTTTCATTTAAATTTAACATGTAAAAGATTTTTTTATTTTTCAATTTATACAATTTATACAACATCATAGCTCTATTAACAAGAACAAATTTTATTCTTTTGAATGTGCGTCAGTGAACAATCAACCATTTGTTTTTCTATTGTTTTTAATTAAAAAATCTCAGTTGCGTTCAGTTCAGTGCTAACAGCCGGCCGGTACTTTCTCTCTTTCGCTCTAACGAGTACCAAACTTCAGTTGACTTCTCCACTCATTGAAGGCACAGAGGACTGGAAGATTGATTCTGCATATCTATTCTATCTATTTGGAACATATCTATATGTAAATGGAAGAAATAGTCTACCATCACTACCTGCCCTAATGGGTTTGTACGAACATCATTAAAAACTTTTAATTAACAAAAAAAAAGGTTAGATTTAGATCTGTATTGAAGTTAGCTTAACGTTAATGTTAATTATAAATGAATTAGAAATATTAGTTTAGCCTATTATATTGAAATGATAAATTTTGTCACATGTTTATTTTTTGTTGTTAAGGTAACTGTTTATGGAATTAATTTAATTTATACTTCTTATAATTATCATATTAAAATTTATCAGGCAACTTTTATCTATCTTTTATTTTGTATAGGCATATTAATTATTTGGATTATTAATATATGTTATGTATGTTCTTGATTTATTTACAATTTATTTTAGAAACCTTATTTTGTCAACCACCGCACTCCGGCAGAACTAACTTTACAGTTTCTTTAATTTTAATTATTTCTTGTCAACCTTCCCTTTCCACGTCGATAACGTGAGACGTATTGGGTGTTGAAACAGCATACTTTTATTTGCACCTGTCACAAATAAAAACCGACAATCAGCAAACGAGATGAAAACTGCAGTTTGTTAGCATTTTGAGGCATGAGGGAAGATAGTGCCTAGCAGCACATCTTCCCGGTCCTGTTTCAGGAGAGGAGGTCTCTCATCCAACTCCTTTTTAGTCGCGCCATAAAAGGTATGTCAATCGTGGTCATAATGTCATTAATAAGTCTATTGTTATGACGGTTTAATTTGATATAGAAGCCAGAATAAAGAGTCCTTATTTGTTCGTCGATAGTTAGTAATTGTAAGTCTGTATGTAGCGTTTTGTTACTAACGTACAAAGGTACTATTTGTAAAATTTTGGTTTGTAGTTTTTGTAAGTGTGTCTTTTTTGCTGAACCATAAATTTGTGAGGCATATGTCCAAATGGGTTTCAATAAGTATGTGTATTTATTGAGCTTCTGTCTGATTTTCAATTTTGATGATTTGAAAAATAGTGAGTACAGTATTTTCAGTCGTTTGTTTAATGTCTGTCTTTTCATCTTGACATGAGGGCCCCAAGTCATCCTTCTGTCAAATATTGGTACATGGTACCGTACTTTGTCTGTTTGAGGAATTTGGTGATCCCCGATATAAACTGGAGGGCATGTACCATACCTCGTCGGAGTGTGAAAGTTATGTGTTGTGATTTGTCATGGTTTAATTTCATTTTCCAAAGTGAGAAACATTTTTTCAAATGTATTAGGTATTGCCGTATTACCACACACTAACTACCTCATCCTTCAATCATATCTTTTAGACAGATTCTTCTCAGTTCGTCAAGGGTCGGAGATCTCCTCAATTCGTCCAGTGTTGGCGGGGGTACCTCAAGGTTCAATACTGGCTCCTCTTCTCTATATTATATACACTCATGGCATACCGGAAAGTATTGACACACTGACCGCTACATATGCTGATGATACGGCGATTCTCACTAAGCATAAAGATCCTACACATGTCTCAAAAATTTTACAACAACATTTACATATAATAAACGACTGGTGTACACTATGGAAGATTCGACTTAATCATGACAAATCCAAACACATAACGTTCACTCTTCGAAAAAAATACATGCCCTCCAATTCATATAGAAAATTTCCAAATTTCACAAACTGACACCGTACACTACCTCGGTCTTACCTTTGACAGAAGGATGACCTGGGGCCCGCATGTTAAGATGAAACGTAAGACCCTTAACAATCGACTCAACCAACTCTACTCACTTTTCTCTAAAACTACAAAACTGGGACTAAGGCAAAAATTAAATACATATTTATACTTAATAAAACCAATATGGACATACTCTTCGCAGATATACGGGACCGCTAAAAAGACCCACTTACACCGACTTCAAACCTTTCAATCAAAACTGTTAAGACTCATAGTTAAAGCACCATGGTACGTCACTAACAAAACACTACATACTGACTTACAAATAGAAACAGTAGATCAACATATAAAGACACTTTATAAACGTTTTCACACCCACTTACAAGGCCACTTCAACCGACTGATTAGAGACATGGCAACAGGTGATATACCAATAAATAGGATATTAAAAAGGCGTTGGATGAGGGATCTCCTTCGTTAACAAACCAGATTAACTGGCACAAGCCAGACAAGAGGTACCGCTGGGTGCCATCCTCCCCCATGCCTAACATGCCCTTATTTAATGTTAGTGTAGCTCTCAAATTTGCTGATTGTCAAAGTTGTTGACAGGCGCAAATGAATTTATGAAGACAAAAAAAAAAAAAAAAATGTATTAGGTGGTTTTGTAAGTTTAATGAAGCCAGTCTAGGGTCACGGTGTTTTTTTAAAATCGAAAAATTAATTTAAAAAAGGGTTATAGATATACTGACTGACCAAAACATATTTCCAGACCATCAAAAATATACTTAAAAATTATATCAAAATAATAATTTAAAGTATAACTATGGACTGATTTTAATTATGCATTTACTTTTTTACATATGGGATATTGGAGTATTTTATTCTAGATGATGAAGAATATTTTTCGTTTGGCTGGTTTTTTTTTTTTAACTCTAATAGGGATTTATATTCCAGCAGAGCCGCACGACCTTTATGTATTGCGGGTCAGGTATATCTGCCGCGCCGGCTCATAGAGGCTGGAAATTCTTTGGAGGCGATATTCTGACGAAATAAATCAGGATAATAATATTTTTCGAATAGTGCTTATGTCATTAACTAAACGCATTTAGGGTAGGAAAATAAATTAATGATTAGTCTGGAATGTGGTCGTTTTTAGTTCACATGATGAGATCGCAATCTATGCCTACCTAAATTTGGGTCAATCATAATGAGGCATCTCTAAATTTGAATTTGTAACTAAAAAAGTTATTGAAATAATAAAGACACATATTTTGTAGATATTGTTCAGGCAAGTTAAGTTTTAATAATAAAAACCTTTCACTTCCCTGATGAAGAAAGTATGGCCGGTGCTCTATGCTCTTAGTTTTGTTGGTTAATGTATTAAAAGTGTTTAAATAATAAAGGAATAACATGAAAGATATTTAACATAAAGTTTACATTTGAAGTTAATAAAAATATTAGCATAGTTAATAAGATGAACAAAGAACATGAATGAAAGGAAATAAATAAAGAAAATTCTCTGATATTTTAGAGCTTAAACAATAATTCATTAAATACAAATAATTTATTAAACAAGAATAAAACTAAAATGATTGATTGAAAATGAAAGACAACTTATAAACTATTATAGACAAAAAATATGTTTTGATCGAATGGCCATTGATGATCTATAGAGTAGAGTAATAAACAAATGATTAATAACTATAATACAAAGATATATATAATAACTGAATGTTAAAAGGTAAAGTTCAATGTTCAGAAAATGTTATTTAAAGTTTGAAGAATAAACACAATGTAATGTTCATACATTATTAAAAAATAAATATCCTGAGAAATGATTATGTTGCTAATGCATTAAGCAATCACCATGAGGTATTAAAAATATAAACAGAAAATGACATCAAATGGTGTGTTTAACTAAATGCAGATATTTTAAAAGAAAAAATTAAATTCAAATAAAAATTCTACTCAAATATGCAATTAATAAAAAGCTATGTAGAAAACAGCAATATCACAGTTCAAAAACAAAACAATCTGGTGCGTGCGCGCAACACACAACTTTCACTTACCAACTTACTTAGATAAGAAATTGACGTGTTTTGTTAAATATCATTTCCCAAAGTCACACATTTTTCTACATTCATATATTATTTTTATTAATCGTTAAAGCCGTTTTTGAGTAAATAAAAAACCCCGTGAAAATGATACAAAATTTATCAAGTAAAGTCCCCCCTTCGATTGATCAATTTTGATGAAATGTTGGCTATCACATATTTAGCATATACATACATCAAATACCCAGTTTGGTCACAATCGTGAAAGCCGTTTTTGAGTAAATAAAAAAAGCACGTAAAAATGATACAAAATTTATTAAGTAAAGTGCCCCCTGCGGTTGATCAATTTTGATGAAATTTTTACAGCCATATCTCGAGCATATAAATAGATCAAATACTAAGTTTAATCAAAATCGTTAGAGCCGTTTCTGAGAAAATCGAAAAAAACATAAAAAGATATTAAACAAAGTACCCCCTCCCTTTGAGCAATTTTGATAAAATTTTTGCTGTCACATCGCGGGCATATACATACACTAAATACCCAATCTCAGGTTCACACGGTTTATAGTTTTTGAGCTAGTCTGTTCACACACACACACACACACACACAGACACACAGACACACACACACACACACACATACACACAGACACACACACACACACACAGACCATTTCGCGGGACTTGGTTAATTGGACTCAGGGGACCCCAAAACGTGTATTTCCGTTGAAAACCGGAAGTCGAAATTTTTCACGATCGCAATACTTCCACTTACTATATATTTCATATATAGGTAAGTGAAAGTAAAAATAATGATGGAAGTATTTTACTTTAAAGGTCCATCCCGCTGGGAACTTAATCTTCCTCTTCGCTCGTCTTCTAAAATAATGTTTGCAAATGTGCGCAATACACAACTGAACACCCTGGGTGAACGAGAATCTAATAAATGTTTTAAAAGAATGTCTTAAGCGTGAGTAGTAATGCGTACTCGGCTGGCGAGAATCAACAACTGACTGACTTGGTGAAGCGTCTTTTGTTTGTCTCAGAGCGTCTTCGACCAATCAAAAACGCCCACGCACATAACACTAAACTGATGCTAATTAAATACTTAATATCGATTGGTATGATATTCAATGTTCATTCAATGTCAAATTTGATTAATAAATTAACGACAATATATTAGTTACTGAATTTACAACTTATTAATTATTGAATTTAGAATTAATTTAAAAATGCTGAACTAAAAATTAAACTAAAGAATTATATAAAATAAAAAACTGGGTTCCCTGAACAGATATACTACCCAAAAAAATAAAGAAAAATATTTATTAAAGAAGAAAAATATTTACGATATACAATATTAATAAAACCCTATCTATACGGTTATTTATTGATTAGTTGAAGATAGATTGCGACATGGTATCTTTGTATAATCATATTCAATATTGGTTCAATATTCATTATTTACTTAAACCAATTTTATACAATAATATTTTTTTTTTTTAAACCCTGATATTAATTTTTGTTAGACTTTTTTTTGACATTTTATAAGAGTTTTAGATTAATACAATGAGATTTAGATTTTATTTTGTAAATACTTTTCTTCTTTAATAAATATTTTTCTTTAATATTTCGTTTCCTTCGTTATATTAACTTTTTTTCCTTAGATAGTTTGTATGTTGAAATGACATATTTCATTAGTTAGTTACTTATCAGAAATAAGATTTTTTTTATTTTTTTTTTATTTTATCAATTAAAACGATTGTAGGCGGGTTTTACGGTTTTAGATCATAATGGAGCATCTCTAAATTTGAGTTTGTAACTAGGTATGAACACTTCATATTTCTGGTACTGAAACAATTTTAGTAGGAACTTAAACGTACTTAACTATTAGTTGTATAAGGTTAATTATTGATTAGTTGAAGATAGATTGCGATACGATATCTTTCTATAAAAATATTCATTGTTTACTCAAACCAATTTTATAAAATAATATATATTTTTTTAAACCCTGATATTAATTTTTTGTTAGATTTATTGTTGTGACATTGTACAAGAGTTACATTAATATTATGAGATTTCGATTTTATTTTGTAAATATTTTTCTTCTTTAATAAATATTTTTCCTTATTATTTCGTGTATATTTACAAAATATTTGTCTGTATTATTCCAATAACTTTTTTTCCTAAGATAGTATGTACGTTGAAATGACATATTTCATTAGGTCGTTACTTAGTAGAAATAAGAAATTTTTATTTTGTTATTTCATTATATGAATTAAAATCGTTTGTAATTAGTAGTAGGGAAGTTATTTTTCCTTATTTCAAACACCTCTGATGGTGAACATTTGTCCTATTTTCTACGCGAAGCTCAATCATACATAACAATGTAACTATTTCAGTTAGTTCCTTCACAGCTATGGAGAAAAGCAGTAACTAAAAAATTATGAGATAATGCTTTAATTGGATTCGCTGTGAAATTTTCCATTCAATGCTCCTCCGTAAGTTATTATAGTTTCTGACAATTTCAAAAATAATTAATTTATATTAATTTAGTTATTGTGGGTCACCACCTATTTTTTAAATTATTTTAAATCATTTATTTTTGAAGAGAAAAGATTTGGCTCTGCCGGGAATCGAACCCGGGTCTTCCGCGTGACATGCGCGGTATGCTAACCATTACCCCACGGAGTCGCTTCCAAACGGTGCCAAATCCTTCCTCTTCACTGACACCTCTCCCACGATCTCGCAAGTTTTTGCGAGTATTTACGGGAGATGGACATTTTTGGCCAATTTTGGGCATCTCTTGACGTTCATCAATTTTTAAATTATTTTATATTAAGTAATTTACCCATTATTGTGGGTCACCACCTATTTTTTAAATTATTTTAAATAATTTATTTTTGAAGAGAAAAGATTTGGCTCCGCCGGGAATCGAACCCGGGTCTTCCGCGTGACATGCGCGGTATGCTATACCTTACACCACGGAGTCGCTTCCAAACGGTGCCAAATCCTTCCTCTTCAATAACTTTTAAAGTAATTTAAAAAAATAGGTGGTGACCCACAATAATGGTTAAATTAATATAAAATAATTTAAAAATTGACGAACGTCAACAGATGCCAAAAATTGGACAATTGTCCATCTCCTGTAAATACTCGCAAAATCATGCGAGATCTTGGGAGAGGTGTCAGTGAAGAGGAAGGATTTGTCACCGTTTGGAAGCGACTCCGTGGTGTAATGGTTAGCATACCGCGCATGTCACGCGAAAGACCCGGGTTCGAGTCACGGCGGAGCCAAATCTTTTTTCTTCAAAAATAATTTATTCAGAAATAATTAAGTTTATATATTTAAAAAAAAAGTAATCATCGATAATTGCATTCCTCTAATGAAAAAATCTGGTGCGTGCGCGCAACACACAACTTTCACTTACCAACTTACTTAGATTAGAAATTGACGTGTTTTGCTAAATATCATTTCCCAAAGTCACACATTTTTCTACATTCATATCTTATTTTTGTTAATCGTTAAAGCCGTTTTTGAGTAAATAAAAAAACCCCGTGAAAATGATACAAAATTTATTAAGTAAAGTCCCCCCTCCCGTAGATCAATTTTGATGAAATTTTTACAGTCGTTTTTCGGGCATATAAATACATTAAATACCAAGTTTGATCAAAATCGTTAAAACCGTTTTTGAGTAAATAAAAAAAAACACGTGAAAATGATACAAAATTTATTAAGTAAAGTCCCCCCTCCGGTTGATCAATTGTGAAGAAATGTTGGTTATCACATCTGTGGCATATAAATACATCAAATACCAAGTTTGATCAAAATCGTTATAACCGTTTTCGAGTAAATAAAAAAAAAAAAGTGAAAATGATACAAAATTTATTAAGTAAAGTCCCCCCTCCGGTTGATCAATTTTGATGAAATTTTTACAGTCATATTTCAGGCATATAAATAGATCAAATACTCAGTTTAATCAAAATTGTTAGAGCCGTTTTTGAGAAAATCAAAAAAAACTTAAAAAGTTATTAAATAAAGTACCCCCTCCCTTTGAGCAAATTTGATGAAATTTTTGCTGTCACACCGCGGACATATACAAAGACTAAATACCTAATTTCAGGTCTGTGCGGTTTATAGTTTTTGAGCTAGTCTGTTCACATACACACACACACACACACACACAGACCATTTCGCGAGACTTGGTTATTTTGACTCAAGGGACCCCAAAACGTGTATTTCCGTTGAAAACCGGAAGTCGAAAATTTTCACGATCGCAATACTTCCACTTACTATATATTTCATATATAGGTAAGTGAAAGTAAAAAAATTAATAAATAAATATTTCTTAAGTAAGTAATAAAATAACAATAGGTTTTTTAACAGTCAATCAACGAGTTTATACAATATGATCATAGGTACAATTGGATGAGGCCAAAAATAGGGGGGTAGGTGCGGGCGTATTTTTAAAAATCGATGTAAAAATCGGTAAAAGAAATGCTTCTTTTATTTAATATGATGAAATAAATAAAATAGGCCCTTTTTCACAAACATACAAAAAAAAAAAACAACTACAAAATCATAATGTTTATTTAACTAGCCTCAAGCCCATAAACATTTTTTTTTTCAGAAACTATTATTTATAAACTATATAATATATTTATAAACTATATATTTATAAACTATATTCAGAAACTATATTTATAAACTATTAATTTATAAATATTACATGAATATTATTGTATAAGATTTAGCCATTAGAAACTATCTATTTACCCATTTACCCATTATACCCATTGTGTGTAATTGTAAAAATATACATGGTAGGTACATATAATTTCAAACGGTAAAATTGTATATAATAATAGCATTCCCCGTCGCGGCTTTACCCGCGAGCCTTTAAAATCAATTCTGTGATCATAATCTTGGTTTTGATTTAATACGAGTATAATATGTTAACTGATGTTAAGCCTCAGGGGCTTCCGAGTTAAACTCGTCGTATCAAGATCTTTAACCCGCGAGCGGGCGCGCCCGATCCTGTGACGTGAGCGGGCGCGTGTAGCACTCAGTGCTACAGTACGCCTCTCGGTTTTCCCTCTCATTGTAAAGTCTCTGTATCCTCATTTTCATACAGTTTCTTGGTTTATATTTTAGCACTGCATTATTATTCTACAAGATTATTTTTTTTTAGACCTAAACAAGCCCAATATATTTTAGTTCCCCTCACTCTTTGCATAATTTCATTGGACGGGTATAATCAATAAAAATATCAATATTATTTATTATTATTCACATATATTTTTTAAATATACAATTCTTAAATAAAACTAATTAACATGTAATGACTGCATTATTTGCAATTATTCGCTGTCTTCATTCAAATTATGTACATCACAAGAGAAACAAATTACAGATGTTTTTATATGCTTTTTGCATACGAATTTATGGCAGGTGTCACAAATAATAGTGGTTGAAGTGTTGCGTTTGCTTCCACATTCATGGCAAGTCCCTTTCTTCTTTTTTCTGTATAATATATACAGTATAAATAATATTTATGTCAAAAAATAAGTGGAAAAAGTCAAACAAAGATTTTGTACTTTCAGGAATATTTTTGGGTCCAGGTTTGCACTTTACAATGTTTTTGGCTTTCGTTTTAGAGGGTTTCGTTATTGGATATTTACGCCATTTTGAAATATTGTCTTTACCTGTGTAATGTTCCTTTCCTAATGTTCTTCTAAATTTACACTAATTTTACAGTCACTGCCCTCTTGTTCACTATCACTCTCATGATCACTGTTCTGAACTTCTTCATCACTAAATTCACTGTCGTGTTCTTCCAATTCCGGTTCACCTTTGTCGTCTTCTTGATCCGAAAGTTCTTGGAGCTCTTGAAGAATTCGTGGAATATCTTCATCCCTGATAATTTCACTTGACCTTGAAAGATAAATATTCGTAAAACACTAGTTAATAATTAGTACGGCACAATTATATAAGAAATTAGGTACTTACATTATGAAGAAATACAAAGCTGAACCTAGAAAAATTTTGTTACACAAGCGGGCGCGTGTTGTACTCAGTGCTACAAAACGACTTACTCACTCAAAATCTCAAATAAGACTACCTGCTGAGGGTCTTCTGCACAATGCCTCATTTATGACGTAGTGGGGGGTTTATGGGAGGATTAGCCCTGGGGTAATGCCCAAATATACCTGCGAGGGACCGAGGAACTCATTTTTGGTTGAGGTGTAGCACTTAATACAACAGTGCGCCCGCTGGCGGGTTAAAATGAGTCCAAATTAGACATTTTTTCTCGAAGTGCAAAAATAAATCCGTTAGAGTTAAACGACAATTTCGCCATTTAAGCCCCTTAGGGGTTACATTTTTGAAATTCCTTTCTTAGTGGTTACCTACATCGCGTTTAAAATCTAAATTTCGAACTTGAAGTTTCTATCATTAGTAGTTTTTTCTCTGCCTTGATTCTGTCAGTCAGGACAAAGCCTCTTATATATATAGAGATTTATGTAATATTTATAAATTATTAATTTTTGAAAAAAAATGTTTATAGGCTTTAGAGTGGCTCTAGGAGCCGATTTTTTGCCTGATTAAATAAAGTTTAACATGTTTTTTGTTCGAAAATGGCCTATTTTATTAATTTTATTATATTTAATAAATCATAAAACCTGAAGAAGATGATTAGAGAATAAATTCTTTTATTTATTTACATCGCCCATAAATTTATATTATAGGGGAGAGCGGGGTTGGTTGGCGTAGGGGGTAGGTTGGCCATCGGCTTATAGTTTCTGTCACACCTGTTGTGAAAGCCCCACCATTGTACCATGTCACCCGCTCGACCTCGGGAGTCTTGTCCTGAGTTTTCAATCCGGTGCTAACAGTGTAGAGAAGAGTGTGCTTCATTGATTGATTTTACAACATGTAAGTAAATTTTTATATTTTCAGTAAATTTAGTTTAAAGGCATGGTAAAATATTTGACTCCGATTCTGTTCACATAGCCTTAAACTCCTTTGAAAAACCTAACCTTTCGATTAACCAATTTCTTGTTTGATTGTTCTTCCCTGTTCTGGCAGCCATCTTTCATATGATCCCTCCTGTGGGGTTAGTTGGCTCTCTTCAACTGGGTTTTGTTGGCGCAATAGCAATTCACAAAAGCAACATAAACATAAAGAAAGGTGAAACTACCAGTTGCCCTTAGTTCCAGCAAGGAGGATGAGAGCAATTTTTCTTATTCAGAAAGTGACGACAGTCTAAATTTCTATCTTCTTCTATTGTCATTCTATTTTCCCTTAAAAGCTGTTAAAAACCGATTCAAAATTAATATACCATTATAATGCAGCTTTTAATAACAATAATAAGTGTCAGGCAGTACTTGAATGAGATGGCTAAACAACGCCACCTTCTAGGCCAACCTGCCCCACCTTGGGGGGCCTACTCTGTATTGACGAATTCTTCAATTTTCTATGACCTTAGTATTAAATATTATGTGGTGAAAAAAGTACTTGAAATACTCTAATACTTGGAGTTTACAGTGGTATCATCCCTATTGGGATTATATGAACAGGAACGACGCAACAATCAAAAAAGTGAAAACTGTTGCCAACCTGCGAATTTCTGAATTTACTGGTGATATGGCATGAAAACCCACTGTCGCCACAGTAATTTTCCCAGTGTATTATTAGGATAAACTTTTATTTTGTTAAAACATTAAGAATTAGGTCAATATGTTCCGATACAAATAGTCCAAAGGCTGAGAAAAAAGCTAGCAGAGATCGAAGGTTGTTTTGTTCGGTAAAGCCTAAGTCCCTCCATAGAGATCCTTTTCATTCCCTGAGTCAATATGACGAGAGTGGCGAGTGCCCGAGCAAGGTCTTACTCAATTCTTTCTTTTCCTTTTTCTCCTCCCCCCATTCTATCCCCCCCCCTCCCCTTTGATCCACCAATAAAATTCTTCGAAATAGATTCAATTACATTATAAAAACCACTTAACCGTTTCCATTGGTCATTTTATATTTAGAACATGAACGGAGGAATAAGTCTTAAGATAGAGAATATTTTAGAAGTTCTATAAATGTTTAAAATTCAATACATCTTATGTTGTATAATCAAAAAAGTACAATGTTTATGTTTTTTATTTTTAAAGGTATTGTTTTTTATTATTTAAAAATAAAGATATGGATGACTTTATGGACTGTTGTATAGGTTATAGGAATGAGTGATAAAATACTTTAACTAAGCTCTAACATTTTCTTGCCATCCACATTTGTATATTTAAATTTATTTCCAAAGGTTACTTGTACCTGATGACTAATGAAATTAAACCATGACAAATCACAACATATAAAATTCACACTCCGACGAGATACATGCCCTCCTGTTTATATCGGCGACCACCAAATTCCTCAAACAGACAAGGTACGGTACCTTGGACTAATATTTGACAGAAGGATGACTTGGGGCCCTCATGTCAAAATGAAAAGACAGACTTTAAACAAACGACTGAAACTACTGTACTCACTATTTTCCAAATCATCAAAATTGAAAATAAGACAGAAACTCAATACATACACATACTTACTGAAACCCATTTGGACATACGCCTCACAAATTTATGGATCAGCAAAAAAGACACACTTACAAAAACTACAAACCTTCCAATCCAAAATTTTACGACTAGTAACGAACGCACCTTTGCACGTTAGTAACAGAACACTACATACCGACTTACAACTACCAACTATCGACGAACAAATAAGGACTGTCTATTCTGGCTTCCATATTAAATTACACAGACATAACAATAGACTTATTAATGACATGGCCACAACTGAGATGCGTTTTATGAGGCGACTGAAAAGGAGATGGATGAGGGACCTCCTCTCCTGTAACAAGTCCGGGATGATGTGCTGCTGGGCGCTATATTCCCTCATGCCTAAAATGCAAACATCAAAGCAGTTTATATCACATTTGCTGATTGTCGCTTAGCTGCGACAGGTGCGAATATAAATATGATGCAAAAAAAAAACTATTATTTATTTATGTCATATGTTTTAAATTTGCTATCTGCAAAAATTTGTTTTTACAATGAGGAAATCTGTGCTCTACACGTATGTGTGATAGATAGATTGGCGTTAGTTGCAGAGTTGGGCAAATTGTAATCAGAATAATGATTCATAAATATGAATAATTGGTAATCATAAAACAAATGAAAAATGAATAACCATTATTCATAATCAGTACGGAGTATTTTTAATGATTATTGAGTGTTTATGGTATTCATTTGAAATGAATAATGAATAACTGGTATTTAGTTATTTAATATTCATTTCAAATGAATACCATAAGCACTCAATAATCATTAAAAATACTCCGTAATGATTATGAATAATGGTTATTCATTTTTCATTTGTTTTATGATTACCAATTATTCATATTCATGAATCATTATTCTGATTACAATTTGCCCAACTCTGGTTAGTTATTCCAATAAGTCCCAAGGCCACCGCCTTAACAACCGTCAGGGTGGTTCGTGTGGATTTGTGGTGGATTTATGTGTTTCTGCTAGTGGGTTTATGTTGAAAGTTGGTCTTTGATGAAAGTTTTTGTAGTATTGTGTGGCTGTATCGATTACTGTTTGGATGTTAAGGTCAGTCATAATTCACGTAGGACGGTGCATCTACTATCCTCCTTAACACTTTTGATTGAAAGGATTGGATCCTTTGGATATTTGAGGGCTTCGCAGTGTCCCATAACTCTATCCCGTATGTCCAAATGGGTCTAATGAGCATGTTTTACAATATATACGTCTGGTGGTTAGGGATAATTTAGAGCGTCTGTCAAGTAATCTTGATAACAGTCCATATCGTTTGTTTAGTTGCTTTCTGATTAGTGAGATGTGGGTTTTACATGTCAGTCTTTTGTCCAGGTGAAGTCCCAAATATCGTACTTCCTGGGAAGTAGGTATGGGAATATCATAAAAATATACCCCTGATTAAGAGTAAAAACTATAAATACGCTTTTTAATTCATTCATTTTTACTCTCCATCTTTTTGCCCAAGCAGAAATATCGTCTAGATGATTTTGAAGAGTCAAACACGCATCGTCTGGGTTTTTGTGGGATGTGAGGAGTGCAGTGTCGTGTGCAATATTATTTTTTTTAATATTTAAAGAATTCAGTAAATTTTTCAAAAAGTATGTTCAGTGTCTTTTTTTCATTTTTTCATGTTGACCCCAAGTCATCCTTTTGTCAAACAAGGATGGCTTATAACGTCAAAGTCCAAGCTAGCGTACAGTTTCTGTCTGATGAATTTGGTTGTCACCGATACAAACTGGGGGACAAGTATCTCCTCTGAGTGTGAAACTTATGTGTTGTTATTTGTCATGGTTTAAGTTAGTTTTCCAGAGTAAGTACCATTGTGAATTCCATTGAGTAAATTAAATGAGCCAGGTCTGTGGTCATCGTTTATTGTTCAAATTGCGCTATCGTCAGCGTAAGTTGCAATCAAAATAAAAAAGCAACAGAAAAACTATTAAAAAAATCTGTTGCGTGCGCGCAACACACAACTTTCACTTACCAACTTACTCAGATTAGAAATTAATTCGTTTTGTTAATTGCCACTTCTCAAATGAACAGAACGGCTTTAATTATGCACAATGGGCTGTCATTAAAGGCGTACTCCGCATGCGTGGGCTCAACGAGTTTTATGAGTTGACTGAATATTTTTATTTTTTTCTCCTCTATATGTTTTCTTTGCTTTTTTTATATCTAATATTTAGCCGTTTCTTATTTTTAGGCTAACGTGAGACAGTTAATTTCTCCATATAAACTAAAACAAAGGTACTTTATAGGAAACGAAACAACAAACAAACAAAAAAGGCCCCTACCCCATTTAAGCCCCCTCAGTACATTTTAATAATGATAAAGCTTACCTGATATTTAAGAACACCTAATTTTCATTAAAAATGACGAATTTGATAAAAATCGTTAGAGCCGTTTTTGAGATCATCGATAAAAAGGTAAAAATTGGAAAAAAGTTATGAAATAAAGTGCCCCCTCCGTTTGACCAATGTTGTTGAAATGTTGGCTATCACATCTTTGGCATATACATACATCAAATACCCAGTTTGATCAAGATCATTAAAACCGTTTTTGAGTAAATAAAAAAAAAACACGTGAAAATGGAAAAACATTATTAAGTAATGTCCCCCCTCCAGTTGATCAATTTTGATGAAATTTTTACAGTCATATCTCGGGCATGTACATACATCAAATACTCAGTATAATCAAAATCGTTATCGCCGTTTTTGAGAAAATCGAAAAAAAAAATTAATAATTTATTAAATAAAGTATCCCCTCCCTTTGAGCAATTTTGATGAAGTTTTTGCTGTCACATCGCGGGCATATACATACACTAAATACCCAATTTCAGGTTCGCACGGTTTATAGTTTTTGAGCTAGTCTGTTCACACACACACACATACACACGCGCACACACACACACACACACATAGACCATTTCGTGGGACTTGGTAATTAGACTCAGTGGACCTCAAAACGTGTATTTCTGATGAAACCGGAAGTCGAAAATTTTCACGATCGCAATACTTCCACTTACTATATATTTCATATATAGGTAAGTGAAAGTAAAAAACTACAAAATCATAATGTTTATTTAACTAGCCTCAAGCCCATAAACATTTTTTTTTCAGAAACTATTAATTTATAAATATTACATGAATATTATTGTATAAGATTTAGCCATTAGAAACTATCTATTTACCCATTTACCCATTATACCCATTGTGTGTACTTGTAAAAATATACATGGTAGGTACATATAATTTCAAACGGTAAAATTGTATATAATAATAATAGCATTCCCAGTCGCGGGTTTACCCGCGAGCCTTTAAAATCAATTCTGTGATCATAATCTTGGTTTTGATTTAATATAATATGTTAACTGATGTTAAGCCTCAGGGGCTTCCGAGTTAAACTCGTCGTATCAAGATCTTTAAAATGAGTCCAAATTAGTGAAAGTAATAAAAAGTCCTCTAACAACACATGGTTGGTAACCAGCTTACATATATTTATACGTTCGTGTGAGAGTTCGAAGCGTTGGTGGGGGGATTACATTTATTTCAAAATTTTTGTTATCTTTTTAGGCAAGGTGGAACGGATATTGATACCATATCGGCAAACACCTCAAAAGCACACGTTTTACTTCCCACAGTGAAATGCCACTTCCCAAAATGCTAATCAGACCCAGGCAAGATGGCGGCTTGGGAACGATCTGCAGGATATTGCATCGACTGGATATAGAAGGCGGCGAAGATTCGATAGCTTTTAGTTTTATGGCAGAGGCCGGGTTTATAAGCTCATTTGGACCTCACTCTCGTAAATGTGAAGCTCTATCGGATATTGCAATCTTCCTGATATTTTTAGAACCTTCTAGGACGTTAATGTACGCCAACGTCCTGATCTGGAATCTCTTGTCGGGGTGTAAAATATTATAGAGCTGCTCCAACACCTAGTAAAAATTTTAATTCACTTACATAGGCTTGGGATTTATGGTGAACTGACAACATGGCCTGGCATTTTACTGTAATTGCTTCCTTACTCCCGAAGGGCCGGAAATTCTTTTTCCATTCCGGGGTTAGAATAATTTTATCTCCTCGATATTCAAAATTATTACAGGCATTTCGTGTTGCAGCTATCATCTATATACTACACGCCGCAAAGTGAATTACATAGCCCTAAAGAAAAAATTTTTCTTTTGGGCCTAGAATCTTATAGCTGATTTTAACTATGTTTGGGGCGCTGATTCCAATAATGCGATCAGATTTATTTCTATCAGCTCTACTTTTTTAGCTTTAGCATACCTAAAACGAGACTGTTTGAAGAAACATTTAAGAAAGGCAAGCAAAAGAAGTGTGAATAAGAGTATATTTAAAATGTAATTGGTTTCAACAACCTTAAACAAAAATTAACATTAACTTTAGTTACAAAGTGATTATGTGAATAATGTGTGTTTTTATATGATTGTAATTAAATTAAAAATTTTTATGTTAAGAATTTTAATATCTTTATTTTTTCCACCTGCATATTTATTCAAGTAACTATGTTTTAAGAGGTAGGTCAAGCCATTTATATATCTCGACAAGTAGAGCTGATAGAGGAAAACTGATAGCAAATTTAGATTCAGCGCATCAATTATACTTAGAATCAGCTGCCGAGCCTTCAGTTTGCCCCTCCAACATTAAACCTATCTGAAGCTCCGAACGCCTTTTATGCTGTCAATGTATAACATATTATATTAAATCAATACCAAGATAATGATCACAGAATTGATTTTAATGGCTAGCGGGGAAAGCCGCGACGGGGAATGCTAGTAATCTAAAAAAAATCTGGTGCTTGCGCGCAACACACAACTTTCACTTACCAACTTACTTAGATTAGAAATTAATTCGTTTTGTTAATTGCCACTTCTCAAATGAACAGAACGGCTTTAATTATGAACAATGGTCTGTCATTAAAGGCGTACTCCGCTTGCGCTCACGAGTTTAATGAGTTAACTGAATATTTTTCTTTTTTTCTCCCCTACATGTTTCCTTGATTTTTATCATATCTCATATTTAGCCATTTCTTATTTTCAGGCAAAACGAGAGACAGCTAATTTCTCCATATAAACAAATACAAAGGTTCTTTACAGGAAACCAAAAAGGCCCCTTTCCCATTTAAGCCCCCTCAGAACATTTTAATAATGATAAAGCTTACCTGATATAAAAAGAACACCTAATTTTTATTAAACACCACGAATTTGATGAAATTCGTTAAAACCGTTTTTGAGATAATCGAAAAAAAGTTAAAAATTGGTTAAAAAAATATGAAATAAAGTGCCCCCTCCTTTAGACCAATTTTGATGAAATCTTGGTTATCACATCTTTGGCATATACATACATGAAATACCCAGTTTGATCAAAATCGTTACAGCCTTTTTGAGTAAATAAAAAACACACGTGAAAATGATACAAAATTTATTAAGTAAAGTCCCCCTTCCGGTTGATCAATTTTGATGTAATGTTGGCTATCGCATCTTTGGCATACACAAACATCAAATACCCAGTTTGATCAAAATCGTTAAAACCGTTTTTGAGTAACTAAAAAAAAAACACGTGAAAATTATACAAAATTTATCAAGTAAAGTCCCCCCTCTGGTTGATCAATTTTGATGAAATTTATACAGTCATATCTCGGGCATATAAATAGATCAGATACTCAGTTTAATCAAAATCGTTAGAGCCGTTTTTGAGAAAATCGAAAAAAGCTTAAAAAGTTATTAAATAAAGTACCCCATCCCTTTGAGCAATTTTGATGAAATTTTTGCTGTCACATCACGGGCATATACATACACTAAATACCCAATTTCAGATTCGCACGGCTTATAGTTTTTGAGCTAGTCTGTTCACACAGACGAATTCGCGGGACTTGGTCATTTGGACTCAGGGGACCCCAAAACGTGTATTTCCGTTGAAAACCGGAAGTCGAAATTTTTCACGATCGCAATACTTCCACTTACTGTATATTTCATATATGGGTAAGTGAAAGTAATACTATCATCATCATCATATAATGGCGCTATGGTCCTTGTAGGACCTTGGCCTCCTCCACTATTCTTCTCCACTCAGACCTGTCCTCTGCTGCCCTTCTCCATTCCACAACGCCGAGAGTCCGAAGGTCATCTTCTACGTCCTGCAGCCAACGCAGTCCCGGCCTACCTCTCTCCCTTCTTCCACCTGGGTTCCCTTCCATTATCATTTTTGGAAGGCGCTCATTGCTCATCCTCTGTACGTGGCCTAGCCATCTTATCCTTCTCTATGTCTGGTCCCTCGTACAAGTTCTTCAACTCTTCGTTCGTCTTGATTCTCCAGAGATTCCCTTCTTTAGTCGGGCCGTAGATTTTTCTTTCCCAAATATTAAGTTTTCTTTTCCCACTTAAAGTAAGCGTCCAGGATTCACTACCGTACGTTACCACTGGCTGCAAAATCGTCCTGTAGACTCTTAATTTCAGATCTCTGAAAGTACACTGAAAAATACTATAAACAGTCCAAAATGAAAATAAAAAGGGAAATTAGTTGGAAAAGGTGGATTACTTCGAGAATGTGTTGTCTCATTTAAACATGCATAGCATCAAGTATTATCTTCAAAAAGAAGAAGATTAAAGAAGACTACTAAAAGACATGAAGGAGGTTCAAAATTTAAGCAGATAGGGTCTCAAAAATTTACTTTATTGACTTTTATACAGTCAAAGTCATACTGTATCTATGTTGACGTTTCGCTCTACTGAGAGCATTTTCAAAACTAAAAAGACTAAAAACAAGGGAAAATCACAGCTTTGTAGTTAAATTTTACAATTAAAAACATTATGAATAAACTACAGTAGAAAACATAGAAAATCAATCTTACCAATTTATCAAGAAATTCATCAAAAAATCATAAATTTAAAAAACTCTGTTTTATGTGGTAAAATAATTTAGAACTGGTATAAGAAAATGAATGAGGAAGTAACATGGTGATGAAAAAAAATAAATATCCTGAGAAATGATTATGTTGCTAATGCATTAAGCAATCACCATGAGGTATTAAAAATATAAACAGAAAATGACATCCAATGGTGTGTTTAACTAAATGCAGATATTTTAAAAGAAAAAATTAAATTCAAATAAAAATTCTACTCAAATATGCAATTAATAAAAAGCTATGTAGAAAACAGCAATATCACAGTTCAAAAACAAAATAGGTGGCTAAAAATACATTACATTTTATATTATCTAGTATTTATAATTAATTATTTATAATTAACATTTCTCATTAATTTATAAATATACATACGAATAGCGAGCGAAACGACAACATAGATACAATATGACTTTAACTGTATAAAAGTCTATAAAAGAAATTTTTGAGACCCTATCTGCTTAAATTTGGAACCTCATGCATAGCATCATTTTTTTTTTTGGGACTTCAAGGCTTCTACTGAGCCCTATACTGCCCATACTAACACCCATGGCACTGGGTGATACTTCTCCTATGAAAGAAAAGCACCACCCAGGGCGGGACTCCAACCCGCAGCTCCGGCATGGGAGTACTTACATGTTGTAGAAGCATGTTGTACACTTATACATGAGGAGTAGCATCATTTTAGAGTAGAAATTTACTAGGAATATTTTTTATATAAAAGGTTTCTTCATAATGAACTTTTTTTTTTCTTTTAAAAAGTGAAAACAAAAATAAAAATATTGGAATTTTTTGGTTTATTTAAGATGTCAGCAAGCAATTGTGCTCTGATGTTTTCTGATAACCTTATGATGTATATGTGGGCTCGTTGGAGGATGTGGGGAGCTTTGTTTGTTTATCAGGGACGGTTTAGCACAACCTTTGGGGGTCTTAACCCCCCAAGTGATTCGTATAATCACTTGGATTACAGCAGCGGTTTTTTTTTATGAGATTATTACCTTGTATTATTATGAAGGATTACGATCTAAAGAACAAAAAGTGTTATATTAGGGCAGAGCAATAATCTAATTGCATTATTCGTTTAAAAATACAAAAAAATTTTTTTTTTTTTTTTTACTTCAATAATTGATTCGAACCTGTCAGCAAGGTGCTGACAATCAGCGAATGAGATGACTGTATTGGGAAATGATGATATGTCAGGCATGAGGAGGGAAAGCACCCAACAGCACCCCCTTCCTGGCTTGATTCAATTACCTTGGCTGTCTAAGAGAGCAGATCTCTCATCCAGCGCCTTTTTAGTCTTCTCGTATCCATCCGTACTTAGCCATACTACTGATTAGACTATTTGGGTGTCCGTTTAAATTATTAAAAAATCTTTTGTATAGCGTCGTTATGTGCTGGTCGACTGTTGGTATATGGAGGTCTGTGTGTAAAATTTTTGTTAGTCACGTACCAGGGTGATTTTGTGATGAGTCGTAACAATTTTGATTGAAAAGTTTGAAGCTTTTGTAAGTGAGTCTTTTTAGCAATGCCGAATATCTGTGAGGAATATGTCCATATGGGCTTTAGTTAGTAAGTGTACGTATTTACTTTTTGTTTCAGTTTCAGTTTTGACGATTTAGAAAGTAGCGGGTAGAGAAGTTTGAGTCTTTTGTCAAGAGTCCTTTTTTTCATTTTGACATGTGGGCCCCATGTCATCCTTCTGTCGAAAAGGAGTCCGAGATAGTGTACTGAGTCCGTCTGTGGAATTTGGTGGTTGTCTATATGAACAGGGGGGCAGGTTTGTTTTCTAAGAGTGAATGTGATGTGTTTTGATTTGTCATGATTGAGTTTAATTTTCCATAATTGAAACCAGTCGTGTAATTTGTATAAGTGATGTTGTAATGTCAATGAAGCCTGTGTTGGGTCCTGATGTTTCGTGATAATTGCAGTATCATCAGCGTAAGTTGCAGTCAATGTCTCGTTGTTAATAGGTATGTCGTGCGTGTAAATGATGTAGAGTAGAGGTGCAAGTATTGAGCCTTGGGGTACTCCCCCAATTATTTTTTTTGGTGAAGATATATATTACTTTTACTTCCCTTAAGTTTATTTAGTTTAAAATTCAAATTTCCTTCCAGAGATTAACCTGAACTATTTCCCGTCTTTATCAACTTAATAACCTTAATGTATGCATAAAGTTGGAACTAGTAGTGGTTTTATGAGAACCATTTTTTTTTATAAGTTTAGTTTTTTTATTAGTATCTGAGCTAAGATGTTGTTAATTTTTGCTTTCAAACTTTTAAAGATACTTATTTGCATTGATAAGTGATATTCCAGCTGAATTGAATACAAAAGATCGTTTTATTAATATTATTATCGAGCTTTTAAAGTTTATTATAACTAGCCAACCCTGCGAAGTATTCGCTCTCTAACCTACTTAAATCCCGCTTAATTATATTATATATATTTAGTATCGTATAGTGCCTATTTAGTGCATCATGGGATAGGTGAGGGTTGAAGTAAAGAATAGATATGTTTAAATTGTAGATTTCCACACACACACAAAGAGGAGCCATGAGTAACCTGTAATATAGAGAATAGGTGAGGTTAGGAGACGGAATACTTAAATACACATATCGGTTTCGCGGAAAGAGTGTGCGCGGATTATATTGACTGAAATCGCATGTTTCTGCTTGTAACTCGCTGACGACGCACAGTGGTCAATAATTGCTTTTTGGCGGACATAAATCTGCCATTTCCATAATTTTACAGATAAATTGATGGGATTTTTTTTTATTACCTTTTTAATAAAATGCAAAAACCAAGGAAACAATTCCCGTTAAGATTGCTCTGGTATAAGTGTCCTTTTTGCTTACCCAAAACCAGGTTTCTTGTTCCATTAACACGGATAGTTTTCGTTGGTATGCAAATAAACATGGAAGAACTCAATATTTTTCAGAATTTTCTTTTTTCGTTTTTTAGTCTAAGGGTATGCTTTCATATCACTGAGTATCCAAAAGAAAATTCAAATTGCATAGAAGTTATGGGTATTTTAAAAACAACTAAAAATTCAACATTAAACTCGATTTTCTCCTTTTAGAAATAAGATATCAATATACCGATTTCACTAAAAGTTTACATTCAACGGCTAGTATATTACTTATGAGCAAAATGAATTTCGTTTGCTTATTAGGGTACAAAAGCGATTTATATACTATTTTTTTTTCAATAAAAACCGTTTTTCTCGGTTTCAAAGGGGTGCTCCCCGGAGTTATCACTGGGGTAATTTCTAGTCTTACTTGTACTACGACCACATAAAAAGATCAGTTAAATCACTAGCGCCTTTTTTTGTACCCTTAATGTTGAATTTTTAGTTGTTTAAAATACCCATAACTTCTATGCAATTTGAATTTTCTTTTGGATACTCGGTTGTATGAAAGCACACCCTCAGACTAAAAAAAATAAAAATGAAAATTCTGAAAAATATTGAGTTCTTCCATGTTTATTTGCATACTAACGAAAACTATCCATTAACACACAAGAAACCTGGTTTTGGGTAAGCAAAAAGGACACTTATACCAGAGCAATCTTAACGGGAATTGTTTCCTTGGTTTTTGAATTTTATTAAGAAGGTAATAAAAAGATTCCCATCAATTTGTCTGTAAAATTGTGGAAATGGCAGATTTATGTCCGCCAAAAAGCAATTATTGACCACTGTGCGACGGCGACAATCGAAAGAGTGTATATAACCAAAAATGTTCTTCTCGACAAACTGAACAAAATGACACCTTAGATAAAGCCCTTTGACCATTTCGAATTTTCACTGAAACTTGCCGTTTTTCGCTTATAACTCGCAATTGAAGGCGACATGAGTGATTTGTATATTTTCTCGGTGTAGCAGTTTAGAAAAGCTTTAACATGATGCCTCATTCATGAAGTTTGATGAAGAGCTAAGGAAGTTATGACGTACCGACAAAAAAAAAAGGTTAAGAATTAATATGTATGATATTTAAAATTATATTATTTTATTTAAAATAATTCAAATGATTTTTATAAAAATAAATATTTAAATTTATTTATACTAATATTTGACAGAAGGATGACTTGGGGCCCTCGTGTCAAGATGAAAAGACAGACATTAAACAAAAGACTGAAAATACTATACTCACTATTTTCCAAATCATCAAAATTGAAAATCAGACAGAAGCTCAATACATACACATACTTACTGAAACCCATTTGGACATACGGCTCACAAATATATGGATCAGCAAAAAAGACACTTACAAAAACCAGAAACCTTCCAAACCAAAATTTTACGACTAGTAACAAACGCACCTTTGTACGTTCGTAACAAAACGCTAAAAACAGACTTACAACTACCAACTATCGACGAAAAAATAAGGACTCTCTAATGGCTTCCATATTGCACGGACATAACAATAGACTTAATGACATGGCCACGACTGACATGCCTTTTATGAGGCGACTGAAAAGGAGTTGGATGAGAGACCTCCTCTCCTGAAGCAAGACCGGGATGATGTGCTGCTGGGCACTGATTGTCGCTTATTATTTGCGAAAGGTGCAAATAAATGTATGCAGTGAAAAAAAAATATTGAAAAATTAAAATTATTTTTTTATCTACAAGAAAATAATAAATTAATATACAAATATAAAAAACAGACGGTTCTATCTCTCGTGTAAGTTCGTTTATCTCGTTTCTGATATTATTTTCATTACAATTTTTTGTGTGTCTAAAGGAGAACTTTCCTTGTCTGTATTTTCTACACTGGTAAATTACTCTCGTTTTTGAGCTTGGTGGGAATAGGAAGCCACCGCTAACCTGATCGATGTCGTCGATTAATTTTGAGCGGGACCTTGGAGCGGAGGAGGAAGCCAGTGTCATCCCCTCTTCCTCTTCCTTCATCAGAGGAAATGGGATTATTCGAGGAAATCCTCTATCCGCTCTCTTTATTTTTTCTCTCTGCCTTCTAGATGGAATAATAATTGTGTAATTTCATGAAAATATTTGAAAAAACAAAGCTTTCTTAAGATCTCGACTTTCCTCTATGTGTATTTATATATTACAAAGCAAAATGTAAAGGCCTTAAAAAACGAAACACACACACACATTTACACACACACACACACACACACACACACACATACACACACACACACACACACACACACACACACACACACACACACACACACACACACACATATATATCTGTTTATTTATGGGTTTTTTTTTTTACCCATAGCACCCCACCTGAGACTTCATTTTCAATTTTTTATTTTTTCCATGTTACCTTAGGATCTAATCTATGAAAGAAATGCGTTAAACATTATTTTTACCTTATCAAGGGGTTCTAGAAGCGGACTTTTTATCCCTCATCAAGCAAAAAAAAAAAAAAAAAAAATGTTGGGAAAACAGGTGGTTGAACATAGCTGAAAATAAATTACTTGAAATTAAAAGAGGAGTGATCCCATGGAAATCCTCTAACAGGAATAAGCGCTTGACACATGGACACCTAATGGCACGCGAAGACCCTACAGAATGTCAGGCTTGTGGATGTCCGCTGACAGTGAATCATATTTTGACGGAATGCAGGGCCTACGAAGAATACAGAGCACTCTTAGACATACCAAATGACTTATACAGTATACTGCAAGACAACGTAACAGACATATTGCACGACTTTCTAAAATTATCAGAATTATATCATAAGATCAAGACCGAAATTTGGAATAAAGGGCGATAATGACCCTAGTGGTTGTCACCTTAAATAAATAAAAAAAAAAACATTATTTTATGCATCATGTCTGACCGCGAGCAGCTATTTTCCAAAACAATAATTTTATTTTATGGTGCCCCATGCCCGGTGTACAATGAAAAGCTAAAAAAACAATACTATTATTAACAAAAAACTTTATTCGGTTTTTCGTTATTCTGCTTCATGATAGCCACGAAATTCTTCAGGAAAGATGAAAGTTTGACTTTGGAAGAAAGTTGACATGAATTAAGACAGTTTATTTGGTGTTGCGCTCTCAATATCGCACCAAACTGTTAGAAAACAAAAAAAATCGACTGCTTATCATCATCATATTCCTTCCCCTTCTACCGCTGTGCAGTGTGGGGACGCCTTCTATAGAGCTTGACCCAGGTATCACTCTCCTGTACCAGTTCTCTCCTCTTGTTCCAGTCAAGTCCTCGCTTCCTGAAGGCTTCCCGTACACCTTCTTCCCAGATGATCCGTGGTCTTCCTCTCGATCTTCTTCTCGTCTCATACGTTCGATGTTCATCCTTTGGAGGTGCCCAAACCATCTCAGTTTATTTTCTTCTAGAATGGTTTCTACCATTGAGGCTGCAACTCAAGGTTCGATCTTATAGTTATATATCGATCCTATCTCTCCTTGTCTTTCCCTCAACCTTCCTCAAGTATCTCATCTCCATTGTCTGGATCTGACTTTTGTGTTTTGAGGTGAGTGTCCATGATTCGGATGAGTAAGATAGGATGGGCAGGAACGTTGACTTGTAGACCGATATCTTTGTCTTCTTCGTCACTTCTCTTTCGTTGAGGAAGCCTTTCCGGATTGAGTGGAACATTCTTCCAGCTGCTCCCAGTCTTTGCGATATCTCCCCATCGATATAGCCACTTCCGTTTATCCAGGCACCCAAATACTTGAAATCATGCACCGAATGCTTATTGCACAATAAAAAACACTTACGGTACGATGAAACACTCATCGGACTCCATGAAACTTTTCATTGTGCCCCGAACGCCCCTGTTTCAAGGAACCCCATACTAGCCATTTTGATGTCTTTATCTTCCTACAATGAACCTGAAGAGGTAGGAAAGCCAAAGTCAGGCAAAATCCTTTGAGATACATGCATAATGAAAAATCTGGTGCGATGCGCGCAACACACAACTTTCACTTGGCCACTTAAGTATTAAATATTAAGTAAATTGTTTGTATTTAAAGATAGTAGTTTTTGTAAATAAATTGATTCGTTCCATATTGAACTTTTTAAAGTAATGCTACGATAAAAAAATAAAAATAAAAATGCAGATCGTTTCACGATTATTTCACATCTGTGACCCAGATTCACAATAAAAATTTAATCCCTGTCCTCTTGAAATATTAATCCTTTCATATTGAAGTAAATATTATCATCTCCCGGAGGCGCCAGGGTCGTTACATTAACTCTTGAATAAACTAGATCGAGGGGGCAGTCTAGACAATAAAAACAGTCATAAAACCTCTTCTGCTTTTAGCCTCTCAGATTGCATCTCAGGTTTAAACATAAATGGATTATTGCTATGTACAATTAAAGTCTAAATGTTCAGAGCTGTGTAATAATTATTTTTTTTATATAGGTAATTATACTGGGTGACCCAGACCTAGTGTAAAAAAAAAGTTGGGCAATACTGCATGTTAAACGGGGTAGAATGGCGCAGAACCGAGTTTCCTATCTCAATCTGTTAAGGAGATACTTTTTTCTGAAAAATGACAGTTTTCTCAACTTTGGTTTAGCGTAGAAACAAAATCGATGATATTTTCTTAATCAGCATTAAATTTTTCAAAAGATTAGATGGGTTTGGTTATTTTGAATCCACTTTCAGTGCGACTTTTAACGCGCTAAACACAAAACATTTATTAAAACTTAAATTTTTAATAGTTTTTGAAAATTCCTCACTCCCCACTGGAGCACCCAAAAAGCTGCGATTTCCTAAAATCCGCGGAATTCAGTTAGCTTTTTAGTGGTGTAACCATGATACAATTGCAGTTCACCTTTTGATTCTAAAAGAAGTTTTTCTGATAAAAACCACGCTAGAGAATGTCACTGCTGGGGCAATGACGAGCCTGCAACCAAAGTAATGGAAGCCGAACTTCCCATGAGTTAGAGTTAGTTTTACTTTTTTAAGACTAGAAAGAACAATGTATGAATCCTAAATTATATAAAAAGGGTAATAATAATCTAAAATTTAAAAAAAAACTCCTTAGTTTAAATTAAAAATACTTTGTTTAAAATAAATTTTTTCTTCTCTTCTACTAAAATTATAAAAAATTCTACATGAAAAATGTTAAAGATAAGCCTGCATCCAAAGTAATGGAGGAAATTTTGAACACGCGCTGCAATGATCCATTTTAATTTGGATTATTTAATAAAAATAAATTTATTATAAAAAAGTATTTTTTAAATTTAAACTAAGGAGTTTTATTTGGGGAATCCGCGTTTTTGGGGAAAACAATGGTCGTAGAGGTTTCTAAATGGGGTCAATATTTTCAGTAATATACATTTTTTTCGATAAACCCCTTCTATTTCGAGTTGTAAACGTGAAATAGCTTCAGCGGAAATGGTCGCACAGATTTTTTTCAGTTTGTTGAGACGAACATTTTTTGTTTACGAACATGTGCGAGTCACAAGCAAAACAATGCGATTTCAGTCAATAGAATCAGCGCACTCGCTTTCCGCGAAACCAATATGTGTATTTACATAAGTATGTGGCGTTTTCGAGTTTGCGCTATTTCAATGGGTATGTCTGTGTAAAGCAAACCCACTAACAATCACAGGTGACCTTATCGTTACTTCAAACATAGTGTTCAAAGAGCTCCTGTAAACACGAGAAAACTATGTAAAATATATAAATACCTTAAACTTATGTTTCAGAAAATAAATAATCTACAATTTAAACACATCTATTCTTTACCTCAACCCTCAGCTATGCCCATGACGCACTAAATACGTACTACTAATAATAATAATAAAACGATCTTTGTATTTAATTCAGCTGAAATTTTACTTATCAATGCAAATATATATCTTTATAAGTTTGAAAGCAAAAATTAACAACAATTTAGCTCAAATACTAATACAAAAACTAAACCTATAAAAAAAAATGGTTCTGATAAAACGACTAGTAGTTCCAACTTTATGCATACATTAAGGTTATTAAGTTAATAAAGACGGGACATAGTTCAGGTTAATCTCTGGAAGGAAATTTGAATTTTAAATTAAATAAACCTAAGGGAAGTAAACTTAATATATCTCTTCAACAAAAAAAAAAAAGTAAATAAAAAGTATAATACCTATATAATCCGGCTCTAAAGCTCCCTTACTGTTCTGAAAAGAAAAAAGTAAAAAGTGGAATGGTAAATATAAAGAAAAAAAAAAAAGAATAGAGACCATTAAAGAAACGGCTCCTGCATGTAAATGAAAACTAGGAAGAGATTTTAATATAAAAAGAATTGGATTTGTGAGTTTGGGACTGGGGTCTCCATGACCATTAAAATGTTTAAATAAATACTTAATACTTCAGTTATTTCTTTTATTATGATCCTTTAAAAATTATTAACCGTTTCGGACGTTTTCAACCGGCAACTCGACACAACTTATTCGCGAAAAGATAGACCCTGAAAACGCTATATTATAGGGGAGAGCGGGGTTGGTTGGCAACAGTTTTCACTTTTTTGATTGTTGAGTCGTTCCTGTTAATATAATCCCAATAGGGCTGATACCACTGTAAACTCTAAGTATTTGAGTACTTCAAGTATTTTTTTCACCACATAATATTTAATACTAAGATCACAGAAAATTGAAGAATTCGTCAATCCAGAGTATGCCAATCAACCCCCAAGGTGGGGCAGGTTAGCCTAGAAGGTGGGCTTGTTTAGCCATCTCATCCAAGTACTGCCTGACACATATTATTGTTTTTAAAAGCTGCACTATCATGATATAATAATTTTGAATCGGTATTACCAGCTTTTAAGGTAAAATAGAATGAAAATAGAAGAAGATAGAAGTTTAGACTGTCGTCACTTTCTGCATAAGAAAAATTGCTCTCGTCCTCCTTGCTGGAACTAAAGACAATTGTTTACTTTCACCTTTGTTTATGTTTACTTTGTTTTTGTGAATTGCTATTGCACAAACAAACCCCAGTTGGAGAGAGTCAACTAACCCCACAGTAAAGATCATATGAAAGATGGCTTCCAGGACAGGGGAGAACAATCAAACAAGAAACTGGTTAGTCGAAAGATTAGGTTTTCAAAGGAGTTTGGGGCTATGTGAACAGAATCGGAGTCAGATGTTTTACCATGCTTTTAAACCAAATTTACTGAACATATAAAAATTTAATTACATGTTGTAAAATCAATCAATGAAGCACACTCTTCTCTACACTGTTAGCATCGGATTGAAAACTCAGGACAAGACTCCCGAGGTCGAGCGGGTCACATGGTACAATGGTGGGGTCTTCACAGCACTATAAGCCGATGGCCAACCTACCCCCCATGCCAACCAACCCCGCTCTCCCCTACAGTAAAATTTTAGAATCAAGTAAGGAATTATAATGAAATTTAGCTTAATATGTTAACTTATATGGTTTTGTGAAGCTTTAAGAACACTGTTACAAAAAAAAAAACTTGGGGGAATGTGTTCTTTATGGGGAAGTAAACGTAATATATCTCTTCAAAAAAAAAAAAATAATAATAAAATAAAAATAAAAATTATAATATCTATATAATCCGGCTCTAAAGCTCCCTTACTGTTCTGAAAAGAAAAAAGAAAAAAGTGGAATGGTAAATATAAAGAAAAAAAAAAAAAGAACAGAGACTATTAAAAAAAACCGGCTCCTATACTAAATACCCCAGGTCATTCAAAAAGTCCTGTCGTTTTTTTGGGGGAAATTATAAATAAATAAATATTTTCAAATAATCACCTTTATTCATCAAAATATACACCCTTACAGTCGGTGACCTTCTCCCAACGAGATGGTAAAGCCCAAATTCCTTCCTTAAAAAACTGTTGATTTTTACTGCAAAAATAAGTGGTCAGTTCGTGAATTAGGTTGTCACGGTCTTGAAAACATTTCTGTCTCAGATTGTTGTCGAGATCTCTGAATAGGTGATAATCAGTGGGTGACAGGTCAGGGGAATATGGTGGGTGAGGCAAAACTTCCCAGCCTCTTCAAGCGGGAAGTTAACGAGATGCAGTTGTCAAGCGAACAAGCATATTGGCATCTGAAAGCTTATGAGGAATCCATTTATCCATTTTTTTCACTTTTCCCAGTTCTTTAAGGTAATTCCAGGCAGTGGTGGCTGAGATATTAAGTTGAGAGGCTATCTCTGAACAACTTTGACGCGGATCCAACTCTACTACTCTTCGAACGTCCTCCTTATCAACTACAGTTGGTCGACCCGAGCGTGCCTCGTCTTCTAGTGTCTCGTCGCCTCCACGAAATTTTGAAAACCAAAATTGTGCCTTCCGCTCAGACAGCACATCTTCCCCAAACACGGAGCATATTTTTCTAGCAGTTTCGGCAGCTTTTGAGCCAAGTTTAAACTCATAGAGCAAAATCGACCGAATTTGAGTTTCAACTGGAATCATTTTAACTAGACAGTTGGATGGTGACTGCATTAAATTAATCCTCCTTAGCCTCCTATTCATAAAGTATAAACATTTGTGTTTACATGGATAAAAGTTGTATTGAACGGAATTAATTAGCAAACACTCTAGAATCAAAATAAACAACGAACAAACGAAAAACGACAGGACTTTTTGAATGACCTGGTATAAGGTATAAGGTGTGTAGGTCCTCTTATCAAGTGGGATTTTAGTAGGCTAGAGAGCAAATGCTTCACCTACTTTTTTTTTTTACATTAATTATTAATTCGCACCGGTAAGCAAAATGCGGGCAATGGGCGAATGAGATGGCGGTAATATGAAATAATGACATGTGAGGCATGAGGAGGGAAAGCACCCAGCAGCACCTCTTTCCTGGCTTGAGTCAATTACCTCGGCTGTCTAAGAGAGTAGATCTCTCCTCCAGCACCTTTTTGATCTTCTTGCATCCGTGCGAATGTCAGCCATATTACCTATTAAACTGTTTTGATGTCCGTACAAATTATTAAAAAATCGTTTGTAAAGTGTCGTTATGTGTTGGTCGGCTGTCGTTAGACGGAGTATGTAAAGTGTAGTTAGTCACGTACCAAGGTGCTTTTGTAAATGAGTCTTTTTAGCTTTGCCGAATATCTGTGAGGAATATGTCCACATGGGCTTGAGTAAGTAAGTGTACGAGTTAACAAATAATTCTGAAGTCTAATAATCATTTTTATTAGTCTTTGTTACAAACAATAACATTAACATTAGTGCCCGCCCTATCCGCCCTAACCGTCCAGTTCCCACGTCCGCTGGCATTAAGTTATGGTCCACACATGCTTGACAACACAAAAGGCCCTTCAGGCCAACCCTAAATGCTGACTGACCGCTGTGTCACTGCCACAATATACTAACAACTTTATTACTTCCATATTCTGAGGCCTCTCCCTATTAGCCTGTTGGCCTTCCCTCTTTTTGCTATAACACTTGCATCCTGCTCTTTGAGAGTCCCTTCAACATGGTCCTCATTTATCTTGATGTCCATAAGGGCCATCCCTTCCAGCTACAGCTCAGCCAATCATATGACACGGTCTAAGACAAAGGCCGCCCCAAGCCGGTTTGACCAATAAGAAGTAGCGGACTAAGACAAAAGGCCGCCCCCCAACCAGCTTACCAATCAGAAGGCACGACTTTTCCCCCCGCTCTAGTGCAGAACTAGCAAATCCCCACTCCAAGCTCTGAATATATTTATCCCCCCAAAAAACACACAAACAGACAGAGAGTAACACAGACAGAGAGTAAGAGTTAGAGAGTATAGACAGATAGTAGCACACACAGTGATGTATATTATAGTTAGTCCTAGAGACTTAGTAGAGAGTATCTTTGATATAATGATGTAATATTTTATATTGACAATAAAAGCTTAATCTACAGTCTTGCTGGAGTATCTGTTATATATTTTACGTATTTAGTTTTTGTTTCAGTTTTAATTTTGACGATTTAGAAAGTAATGGATATAGAAGTTTGAGTCTTTTGTTTGTCAAGAGTTTTTTTTTCTTTTTTACATGTGGGCCCCATGTCATCCTTCTGTCGAAAGTTAGTCCTAGATCGTGTACTGTGTCCTTCTGTGGAATTTGGTTATTGTCATTATAAACTGGAGGGCAGGTATGTTTTCTAAGCGTGAATGTAATGTGTTTTGGTTTGTCATGATAGAACCTAATTTTCCATAGTTGAAACCAATCGTGTAACTTGTGTAAGTGATGTTGTAATGTCAAAGAAGCCTGTGTTGCGTCCTGATATTTAGTGATAATTGATACAGCGTACTCCCGCCAAGATTATCCTCATTTGATTTCATCATAACGATGCTGAGATAGTTAACATGTACTTTAAACCCCTCTCTCAAAATAATATGAGTAAAAGAAAAGTACGAGACAGATAACTTAAGTAGATTTATATTTTTTAGGTATCAAATAAGACGTTAAAAATATTTGATTTACTTATTTTAAGCGAATGCAAGCTAAAAACCTTTACACGAGGTGTTGAAAAGCTAATCAAATGAAATCCTGCCTCAAAGGCTTCTATTAAAAGTGTTGAAGCAGAGAGGTGCGGATAAGATGGTGCTTTGAGCTTTAGAAATGAAATAATCCATCCGTTCATCAAACTCTTAATATCATTTTATATAGATAGCTCACCTTCACATTAGTTATTACAAACAGTATTATTAATTATTTTATATTAATCTAATCTTAATCTGTGGGTGACCACCTTTTTAAAATTATTTTTAAATAATTTATTTTTTCCAGGCCAAATCTTTTCTCTTCAAAAAATAAAGTATTTAAAATTAATTATTTTAATATACTAATATTAACATATTAATTTAACCATCATTGTGGGTGACCACCTATTTTTTAAATTATTTTAAATAATTTATTTTTGAAGAGGAGAGGTGGGATCATCACCTCTCGCGGGAGAGGTGTCAGTGAAGAGGAAGGATTTGGCACCGTTTGGAAGCGACTCCGTGGTGTAATGGATAGCATACCGCGCATGTCACGCGGAAGACCCGGGTTCGACTCCCGGCGGAGCCAAATCTTTTCTCTTCAAAAATAAATTATTTAATATTAACATAATTTATTTATTATATCTGTCATAAAAATGATATAATAATAAGTTGTTAAGTCTACTTTTGTCTAAAATATGTTAAGTTGTTGAACTACAAAACCACATTGAGGCGGGGGTTTTTCGTAGTGAATATGCCAGGTGTTCTGATATCTCAATGAACTCTGATATCTCATTAATTATTTGATCTGTTCAGTTGTTTTTATTTAATTAGTAATTAGTAAACACTATTTCAGTATTTTCAAAAAAATGTCAACGCTTACTAATAAAAATCTGATTTTATAACAATAATGTTCAAACTTTAACACTTTAGGTGCAGCGGCGCATTTTAGGGATACTCTGAATTGAACGGTATCGGTCCCGGTGGTCCGACTGCTGGGATGAGCCACAGACGAAATCGGGCGTCGGGGTCCGATGGGTATGCGTTACTTTTGACTGAAAAGTGAACTAAATTACATTCTGCAAAAGTTTCCACAATAACCTACAGTAGCAGTCAAAAGTTTAGACTCATCCTTAGATCTTGTCAAATAAATAAATAACAACATTTAATTTATTGAACAACATACTTAATAACTATAATTTTATTTTTAATTTATTTATAACTAGCTGTATATCCCGGTTTCACCCAGGGAACATGGAAAACTATGAGAAAAGCCGTTGGTCAAGAAAATTTCATTAGAACAGAAATGAGATTTTTTTTACTCCGATAGTTGATTTCGTAAAAATCTAATGTAAAGCGAGATCATAACGATTTTTATAACATAAAAGAATATACCCAGAGATTGGCTGAAGTTGGAATTTTAATATGGATAGGTGTTTGCACCTGGCATGAAAGAACCACTAAGCGAAATTTGGAGAATTTAGGACAAACGGTATGGATTTCTATAAAGAACAAACTAAAAAAAACCAAACAAAAAGAATTTCATCTTTATTTTTTTTTTTTATTATTTTTTTTTTTTTTTAACTTTATTTCTATATTCACGCCTGTCTTAACTGAAAGACAATCAGTGAATTTGCTGAAATTATGAGACAATATTGGCATGATATGCGTGGGGAAGAATTTTGCCCAGCGGCAACTCTTCCTGTCTTGATTTGCACTCAGGCAGGGAAATCACCGGCTCCCTTTTAGTCTTCAATAGGTGTTCGGGCATGTGGGTAGGCCAGTGCTTAATGTTTGGGCGACCTTTGACAATTGCTGTAGAAGGCTAAAAAGAGGCTGTATAAGGTTATTCAAGCCTCTAACCAAGTTGGTAAGTTGCTCTGGTAATGAGTTGTTTTCAGTGAGCTGTGCCGGCTGATGGTTTCTCTTCCTCTTTTCTGAAGATTCCTGTTGTTTTTGGGCTGGTATCCTTTTACTAATTGGTCTTGCAGGGCGCTGCTGATAGTTTGATTCCAGCTTTGAAGGAGCCGAATGAGGTTGCCGCTGTTGTGGGAGAGGCGGAAACTCATCTATCGGCGGAGGGACATTGATTTGTGGACGTTTTCTTGGATTCCTGGCTGCTTTCAATTTTTTCAGAGCTGGACATCCTCTGTAGCTAGCAGGATGAGGTCCACCACAATTGGCACACTTTGCTGCGGTTTCTCTTGGCTTGGTGCATTCAGTGCTTTCATGGCCTCGACCACATTTTACGCATTTTGGTGCGTGATTGCAATAACTTCTTGTGTGTCCGTATTGCTGGCATCGTATGCACTGGAGAATGATTTTCTTTTTCCTGGGTTCTTCGATTATTGCGTGAGTATGGTAAATAAATTCGATGTCAAATATTTTTTCATCATATGTTGATTTACTTATGTCAACGAAGAACATAGGTAATTTATATATATATATATAAATTATTATATATATTATTTAAATATATAGATTGTATTCGAAACAATCATATAATTTTTGAAATATTATCTCTGAACGAAATGAATTACAATTATTTTTTTAAACTTGAAGATTGTGAATTAAATACAAGTAAGTCTAAACTTTTCACTGTTAATGTACAAGGGCATAAAATTCGCCTAATAATGGACATGACAACATCTGATATCCCTATAAATACGAGGAGATTAAAAAGGAATTGGATGTGAGATCTCCTTACTTAAACAGCTCTAGTAATTGGAAGGTGGTGCTGCTGAATACTTTCCTTTCCCTGCCTGACATGTCATTGTTTTCTCATCAGGCCACCACATTCGCTGATTGTCCGCATTATTCAGACAGGTCCGAATAAATAATAGAAAAAAAAACATAAAAGAATAATATTATATTAATTTATTATATTTTTGTGGGTAAACACCTTGTTTTAAATTATAATAAATAATTTATTTTTTGAAGAGGAAAGACTGGCCTCCGCCGGGAGTCGAACCCGGGTCTTCCGCGTGACATGCGCGGTATACTAAACACTGCACCACAGAGCTCGCTTCCAAGAGGAGTCAATCCTTCCTCTTCACTGATACCTCTCCCTCGATCTCGCAAGTTTTTACGAGTATTTACGGGAGATGGACAAATTTTGGGCATCTCTTGACGATCGTCAACTTTTATATTAATTTAATCTGTTTTTGTAGGTAACCTCCTTGTTTTGAATTATTTTAAATAATTTATTTTTTGAAGAGAAAAGACTGGGCTCCACCGGGAGTCGAACCCTGGTCTTCCGCGTGACATGTGCGGTATGCTAACCACTGCACCACAGAGCTCTCTTCCAAGGGGAGCCAATCCTTCCTCTTCACTGATACCTATCCCTCGATCTTGCAAGTTTTTGCGAGTATTTAAGGGAGGTGGACAACCTCCGGCGGAACCTAGTATTTTCTCTTAAAAAAATAATTTATTTAAAAGAATAATAGCTCACGTTCCCACGAATTTCAGAGACACACCACCAAAGCTGTTAACATGAAACGTGTAATGATACGATTTCGGGGATCAGGCTAAACTTTCGTTTTCTATTCATGCGAATTTAACGAGGACGGAATGTAAACGATTGGCCAAAGCGATGTCAAAGCCAGGCGTTCCCTCCTAAAAGGCCGAAATACAGAGGATCGGTGTAGTTGTTGTTTATAAAGCCCCGGCCCGAGCTCGCTATCAGGTCCCCAGTTCCTATTTTGCCAAATCCCATTTACTAAACCGCCCTCAGTTCAGAGGCTTTTATCTCTATATCCCAACAAAAATAGTATCGTATTTTGGTATGCGATCCACTCTTTTCCTATATTGTCCGCTACCGCATTTGCAGGAAGTCTTTTTTAAAAATATATCATAAAAAAAGCGATATATATATATATATATATATATATATATATATATATATATATATTTCTTGTATTTCGTTATCTATACTTCATTTATTATTATTATTACTATTCTATACTTCATTTACCAAAAAGGAAAGCTTCTGGTTATGACTTAATTACAGCTGAGGCACTCCAACAAAAGCTCTTGTATTTCTTAAGCTCTTGTACCATTCTATATTTGTACAACCCGTCACTATACAGACCAATTAGCCTCCTCCCAATTTGTTCCAAATTATTTCAATAAAAACAACACAAAATAATGGTTGACATGCTAATATCGTTACCACTCAACGACACATCAATTACACAGAGTTATTGACTTTATTGCAGGAGCTCTAGAACAAAAACTATATGCAACTGGAGTATTTTTGGACGTTGCTCAAGGGTTTGACCAAGTCTGGCACCACACAGTGGTCAATAATTGCTTTTTGGCGGACATAAATCTGTCATTTCCACAATTTTACAGATAAATTGATAGGACCTTTTTTATTACCTTCTTAATAAAATTGAAAAACCAAGGAAATAATTCCCGTTAAGGTTGCTCCGGTACAAGTGTCCTTTTTGCTTACCCAAATCGAGGTTTCTGGTGTGTTAATAGATATTTATCGTTAGTATGCAAAAAAACATGGAAGAACACAATATTTTTTAGAATTTTCTTTTTTATTTTTTTAGTCTGAGGGTGGGCTTTCATACCACCGAGTATCCAAAAGAAAATTCAAATTCCATAGAAGTTATGGGTATTTTAAAAACAACTAAAAATTCAACATTAAACTCGATTTTCTCCTTCTGGAAATAAGATATCAATATACCGATTTCACTGAAAGTTTACATTCAATGGCTAGTATATTACGTATGAGCAACATGAATTTGGTTCGCTTTTTATGGTACAAAAGCAATTTATATACTACTTTTTTTTCAATAAAAACCGTTTTTCTCGGTTTCAATGGGGTGCTCCCCGGAGTTATCACTGGGGTAATTTCTAGTCTTACTTGTACTACGACCACATAAAAAGATCAGTTAAATTCACTTGCGCCTTTTTTAGAAAAGTATGTTTTGTATATGTTTACAGAAAAATTGGCAATGTTTGGCCCTGTAATCTGCTCTAAACGGTACAGGTACATTTACAAGCTCCTTCTAATCTATAACATAAAACGATTACATCTATACATAAGGTTTTCCCTTATAAATGTATACTGCGGTATAAAATTTTGAATAGCCTTATTGAAAACCTTGAGTAGGTACCTGTTATCGAATGGGTGGTTTCACAAGTAAACAGAATTTTGTTTCTTTTTTCAGTTGATTAATTGAGATGAAAAAACTACTGAATAGCTGAAATCACATACGTATTTGCTCTTCATTAAACTTAAAACGAATAAATACAGACTTTCTTTGTAAAAGAAAAACCAACCGATTTATTTTCATTTAATTTGTCATATCAATTTACACTCGTAAGGGTAAGATTTTATGACTTATCCTGCAAACACTTATCTAGAAATAATAATTTTCTACCTATAGTTATTCAGGCATTTTTGTAGTGGAGGGTAAAAGAATTAGGAAATAAACACTATGACTCTGCTCTTGTGTTACTAATCGGCTTTGTCTGCCTATGTTTTCTCTATGGCCTAAAGTTATGTTTTCTCTAGACAATCTATAGCATTACAAGTCTAATACAGTCCTTCTTGTTTTGTTGCGAGGAAAATGGCAAAGTCCACCCTAAAGTATAGTCCAAATATTTTAACGAGTGTAAATTGATTTGACGAATTAACTGAAAATTTTATACCGCATTATACATTTATAAGTGAAAACCTTATGTATAGATGTAGTCGTTTTATGTTATAGATTAGAACGAGCTTGTATATGTACCTGTACCGTTTAGAGCAGATTACAGGGCCAAACATTGCCAATTTTTCTATAAACATATACAAAACATACTTTTCTAAAAAAGGCGCAAGTGAATTTAACTGATCTTTTTATCTGGTCGTAGTACAAGTAAGACTAGAAATTACCCCAGTGATAACTCCGGGGAGCACCCCTTTGAAACCGAGAAAAACGGTTTTTATTGAAAAAAAGTAGTATATAAATTGCTTTTGTACCATAAAAAGCGAACCAAATTCATGTTGCTCATACGTAATATACTAGCCGTTGAATGTAAACTTTCAGTGAAATCGGTATATTGATATCTTATTTCTAAAAGGAGAAAATCGAGTTTAATGTTAAATTTTTAGTTGTTTTTAAAATACCCATAACTTCTATGGAATTTGAATTTTCTTTTGGATACTCGGTGGTATGAAAGCCCACCCTCAGACTAAAAAAATAAAAAAGAAAATTCTAAAAAATATTGTGTTCTTCCATGTTTTTTTGCATACTAACGATAACTATCTATTAACACACCAGAAACCTGGATTTGGGTAAGCAAAAAGGACACTTGTACCGGAGCAATCTTAACGGGAATTGTTTCCTTGGTTTTTGAATTTTATTAAGAAGGTAATAAAAAAGGTCCTATCAATTTATCTGTAAAATTGTGGAAATGACAGATTTATGTCCGCCAAAAAGCAATTATTACAAACTCGAGACCATATTACCGTACTAATCGGTGTACCTTATCCTTCAATCATTTCTCTCCGACAGATTTTTCACCGTCCGGCAGGGTTCGGAAATTTCTTCAATACATCCGATATTTGCGGGAGTATCCCAAGGTTCAATACTAGCACCCCCTTACTACCCCTTACTCTGTATCATCTACACTTACGACATACCCATTATTATTGAGACATGACTGAAACTTATTGGACGCAACAGAGGCATCATTAACTGTACAACATCACTTATAAGTACTACACGACTGGTTCCAACTATGGACAATTAGGCTCAACCATGACAAATCAAAACACATCACATTTAAACTTAGAAAACATACCTGTCCACCCGTTTATATTGACAATAACCAAACTCCTCAGACGGACACAGTATACTATCTGGGACTCGCTTTTGACAAAAGGGGGGCATGGGGCCCGCATGTCAAAATGAAAAAAAGAACGCTTTTCAAAAGACTTAAACTTCTCTATCTACTATTTTCTAAATCTTCAAGACTAAAACTGAGGGCCGGGATAGCCGAGCGTGTAGGAGCGCGACCCGCTGTTGCACGCTCGAGCCGAACGGCGGCGGTTCGAATCCGCCCTGGGAGGGTTAACTTTTATTTCGTGGAGGCCCCACGGAATAAATCCTGACCCTCCCACCATGGTTAGAATAGGTTGGTTACACCTCTAGAGTAACCCCCCGTATGCCACACATGGCAAGGTAGGGGTACCGAACAAAAAAAAAAAAAAAAAAAAAAAAAAAAAAAAAAAAAAAAAAAAAAAAAAGACTAAAACTGAAACCTACACATACTTACTGAAGCCCATATCCTCCATAGTTAATCGGCATAGGTAAAAAAACTCACGAGCAAAAACTTCAATCAAAATTGCTACGACTTATTACAAAGCAGCCCTCCTATGTGACTAACAACATTACATGTAACAATTTGTGTTACATGTAAAATTACACTAATGTTGACAGTAATATAAATATATAAAACACATAAATATTATGACTGTATATAATTCAAATTATAACACTGTACGGTGTATGAATATACTCTCAATTTTGCTGATGGATATTGCTATATAAACGATATAGATGTATTGAGACTAAATAAATGAGGAGGGGAGATGCAAAACTCTTTCGTTGCACATGAACACGTTTTTCAGGTAACTCAAAAAACTTACAACGTCTTTTAGAGTGGCCAGATAAAGATGATTCTTTTTACCTTCGAAAGGACAGCTACCCTGTGGAAGTGAGCTTGGAATAAAAAAAAATTCCTGATATAAAAGTAACAAAGTTTGAAATGAGAAAGTTTTGCAACAAAATGTTAAAAGGAAAGACTTTTGCAGCACACCATATTTGTACAAACGAGTTTTAATTCACGGTACCATTTTTACAAAATAATATCACCCACTGATTTAAAACATTTACTATAATTTTTTTTTTTGACGAATTTTTCAAAACTATCAGCGTACTGATATAAAACATCTGACTACAAAAAAGTTACAAACATACTAGATCCTAAGGCCATCGCCTTCATCAATAATAGCAACTTCAACATCCTGTTGTTCGTTGTTTCCCTCGTCTGTGGCAGATAGATTGAGAACTCGTGTGTAATAATTCAATAAATCATTGGCCTTCCACTCCTCACCAAAATGTTTTTTCAGCAGATTATCAACGTCTTTCAGCTTGTTGGAGCCATTGAAAAATCAATTATTAATATAGCTAGGTAAGAAGAATGGAGTATAAACGGAAATAAAACACGTGAGTTTAAGGAGCTTTTGATATTTTGTCCAGAAACTGCTGACGTGAACGAATGGGATGGGTGCAAAGTGAGTAGTAAGAACCAAAGAGTTTTGCTTCAAATCGAGTAACGAACCAGTTTTGAAACACAATGGGCTACGGAACGAAACAGTTCTGCAACAAACCCCTATTTTGTTTAGCAAAAGTTCATATGAAATGAGAAGTTTTGCTCCAATCTGATAAGATATTTTGAAAGAGATATGTTCCACTGCAATCTCAATTTTTCAGAACAATGGAACGAACGAGTTTTGCACCTCACCTCCTCAGATATATAACTCTAATGAACAACGGCGGGAGGTAAAGCGGTAAAGGGTTCTTGGGTTTTTCTGACCTCCTGGTATTTACCGTTGTTGACAGGTATGTGGGAATTAGATTAGAGAAGTTATTGAAATGTAAAAATAGTTTATGGTAATAAATTATTACTATGCAGTAGGACTGTACTATATTGTAACACTTTTGTGGGTAAAACAATATTTATTCAGAGAAGAACAACACACGAATTGTAACAGCACAAATAATGTCGTATTGTCTTACGAAAGTAAGCATTATCTTATTGAACTCCATATGGTAACTATATCTGAGATGAGTGATGTTAGAAATGTTTAAAAGAAACGGATACAGGAGGCATTTGCCGGACTAGTGCCAGGGCTCAAGTAGGTCGTTCCCTATCTTCTTCCAATTATAAAACGTTTTTAGAACTTGAAGCGACCCTCTCCAAACGGCTTTTATAACTCCAGTGATTATACATGCGACATATGTCCTCCTCCCTATAAAATATTAATAGAGTCCAGAAATATATTACAGTATTAGGAAAACAAACATAAAGTTGGAACCGAACTATAAGTGGTTTTATATGGTTTTATATGGTATTGTATTATATTAATAATATAATAACATATCCATAATGACTTTATCTTCTCGACATTTTTATTCATTACTTCGTTTTCCTATATAAGAAGACCCATTTCAGTTGCACAAAATAAATCACTTCATTTCTTAGTGGAAATGAAAAGCTTTTCAAGGAGTTAATTTCTCGATTAACGATCATACTTAATTATGAGGAGATGAGACCGACTATGATATTAGTAGCATAAAGTGACGTTAGATAAATAGACATTTTTAAGCCCCCCAATATAATAAAATCAAATACACAAAATTTTTAGATTAAAATTCCATTTTTGAAGTGTGATTATATGTACTTCCGGAGCAGTTATTCTATTAATGAAATGGGTATTAAAAGATGCTAGTGTATTGAGAGGAAATAATAATAAATAATTTCACTATACTATACTATAAATCAATGACTTAATCTTCACAAGCATTTTCTTAGAACAAGAATTATCACTTTGTAACATTCAAATAATCATATGGCTCTAGCTTCACCACAAGACTAAGACTTTTCAGTCAATGCTCCTTGTATATATATATATATATATATATATATATATATATATATATATATATATATAGAGAGAGAGAGAGAGAGAGAGAGAGAGAGAGAGAGTCGTAAGGGGGTGGTCTAGAACCTCGTGAAACAGCATGGATTGTGCTCGAACATTCTAGTCGTGCTATGACGTTTTGTTCCGACCGTTAGTTCGTTCAAACAAAAGGTCTGGGACTTTTGAACCATATGTTTTTCTTTTGTTTTTGTTTGTTACAATTTTATTTAAATAGTTGTTTATTATTGACAGAACCTTTAAAAAAATGTACATATATATATATATATATATATATATATATATATATATATATATATATATATCTATTGGGTTTTTTATCACAAAAATAATTTTCCATTCGGATTGATACACCTCCTAAAATAAAACTTCTTACAAAGGTTTAATACACATCGTAAAATAGTAAAAGAATGTGAAAATGCCCTAAATATGTGTCTTTGGTACGTCGACGTTCTCCAACTGTCGTTATTAGAGTTGTTCATGTACAACAATAGGCCACCATTTAGTTTTCAATTTAATGATAGAAACGGCAATCTTTTTCTGTTGGATAAGATTCACTTTATGATTTGGATTACAGAGCACAGTTCGTTGTTCCGCTTGTTCGTTAGGGCATCGCGATTATTTTTTTTAATGCACCTTAAAAAAAATAACTACCTTGGATAACGGCTAAGTATATAACGGTGCGGGAGTAGAAGAAATGTGGGTCAGTGGAGAAGGGATTCTGAAGGGGCAGCAGTTCTAAGGTCAACATCCCTCGTAGCGGGGCAGTTTTCTCCCGCTTCTCTGCTCTTATCATTATTTTTTTACAATTTTTCGTGAAATAACTATGTCGTTTTGTCAAATGCAAGTTGCCAAAGATTCTCGGATCTCAGTTTAAATTAAATATTAATTCAATTGTATATATTAAAAACGGTTTATAAATAAACCGATATAATCCTCATATAAAAATAATTTGCTTTAGCAGTTGGGATGTAAAGAGGTTTCCGTACCATTAAGGGGCAGATACTGGAATAGTACCGCACGACTGGGCAGTTTTGCGGGCTTAGTATATCATCAGCCCCGTTCACTCCAAGCAAATTCATTAAACTTTCACCAATAACTCGATTAAAAATTTACCTTGAACGATGGGGGATGAAAAGGTGCTAAGGGATGTTTTTATAAATATTTTTTAGGGCTTCACCTTCGGTTATTATATTATTTATTGGATTTAATACCTTTACTCCAGAGGGTTTTCGAAAAAAAAACAAAAAAAAAACTAACTGTCGATTACAGAATTTGGTTTCTTTCACAACGATGTCATCTAAGTATAACTAGTTTTATAGAGGGATTGGCCTAACTTAATTCATAACAAACATTATCCTAACATCAATATTTTGGTAAGCAGTGCCAATAATATAATTTTTTACTTTCACTTACCTATATATGAAATATATATTAAGGGAAAGTATTGCGATCGTGTAAAATTATGACTTCCGGTTTTCAACGGAAATACACGTTTTGGGGTCCCCTGAATCTAAATAACCAAGTCCCGCGAAATTGTCTGTGTGTGTGTGTGTGTGTGAAAGTAATTAGCTCAAAAACTATAAGCCGTACAAAACTGAAATTGGGTATTTGGTGTATGTATATGCCCGCGATGTGACAGCATAAATTTCATTAAAATTAGTCAAACTGAGGTACTTTATTTAAAGAATTTTGTCTAATTTTAACGTTTTTTTTTCTCAAAAACGGCTCTATCGATTTTGATTAAACTTGATATTTGATATAAGTATATTCCCGCGATGTGACAGCCGAAATTTTATCGAAATTGGTCTAACGGTGGGGACTATTGTTTATAAATAAAGCCGTTCTGTTCATTTAATGGAAATTGTTTGTTTCATGGTAACTAAATGAAGTTTTTAACAACTCCATAGAGAATTATAAATTCAGACGACTTGGAGTATTATGCTTGTATTGCCGATTTATCCTAAGTAAAAACTTTTATTTAATAATGAAAAAAAATAATGTTCTTTAGAGAGCAAATAAAAACAAAAATAAGAAATGAATGTGGAAAAGTTTGTGACTTTGAGAAATTGAAATGTCAATTTCTAATCTATGTAAGTTGGTAAGTGAAAGTTGTGTGTTGCTCGCATCGCACCGGATTTTTTTCTTAAACTGTCAACTATTGGTAGAGTTACCCTATATATTTTTTAAATATAGAAAAATATTTAAAATTTTACCGGCCACTTGCCAATATTGAAGAGATACAACTGAACACTAAACGATTCCAGTTGATTACTTAGTATTCAAGTTAGGCTGAGGAGAGAACAGAGAAGGCGAAGTAGGGACGCGATAGTGGGACGTGACAGCACCGGATATTTGACTGCAACTGCTGGAACAACTTTCCATTGGCTGTCACCTGTGAGGTGTCCTTAATTGTTGATCTTATCCTGGAAGGAGGGTCCGAGCCCTGATGGCCAATTCTTCAATTCACTAATAATAAACAGTCTCTTCCTAACTGATATTAATTTATATTTAATCGGTGTTGAACACTAAAATATATTATTTATTTAATAATATTACTGAAATGCGTTACGGCATTATATTTATAGCTCATAGGCACCATAGTTTCCTCCAATAACCTAGATATATTAAAGGACAGAGTTGGGCATATTTGTATTTATAAATACGAATACGAATTTATTTTTATCTTAATTTTAATGTGAATATAAATTGTTCAGGGAACCCATTTGTCATTTTATATGATTTTTTAGTTTAATATTTAGTTCATAATTTTCAAAACAATTGTCATTTCATCATTTTATTATTTTATTATCGTTAATGTATAATTAATATTTATTTAAATTAATTAATTAAGTCGTACTAATCTATATTAATCATCCGATCAGCATTCATTTAGTGTAATGTGCGTGGGCGTTTTTGATTGGTCGAAGACTCTCTGAGACAAACAAAAGACGCTTCAAGTCAGTCAGCGGTGGATTCTCGCCAGCCGAGTAAGCATTACTCTTTACGCTTAAAACATTCATTAAAAACATCTTATGACATTCTCGTACACCCAGGGTGTTCAGTTGTGTATTGGGCACATTTGTAGACTTTATTTTAGAAGACTGAGCGAAGAGGAAGATAAAGTTCCCAGCGGGACGGACCTTTAAAGTAAAATAACTCCAATATTATTTTTTATATAATGAGTGAACTATAAATTTTGTTTAACCTTCAACTTTAAATAACATTTTCTGAACATTGAACTTTATCTTTTAAAATTAAATCAAATTGCTGAATTCAGTTATTATATATATCAATGTTTTATTAACCGATTGTTTATTGTTTCACTCTATAGTTCATCAATGGCCATTCAATTAAAACATATTTTTGTCTATAACAGTTTATAAGTTGTGTTTCATTTTAATTCAATCATTTGTTTCATTCTTATTTAATAAATTATTGGTATTTAATAAATTATTGTTTAAGCTTTAAATATCAGAGAATTTTCTTTATTTCCTTCCATTTATATTATTTCGTTCATCTTAATTGTGCTAATATTTTCTAAATGTCAATTTAAACTTTATGTAAAATATCTTTCATCTTATTCTTTTATTATATAAAACTTTTTATTACATTAACCAACAAAACTAGGAGCATTGAGCACCGGCCATACATTCTTCATCTGGGAAGCGAAAGGTTTTTATTATTAAAACCTAACTTGCCTGAACATAAATATAAATTTATTTATATCACAACATTTGTGAATACGAATGAATTCGTATTCACATGTGTGCGGAATCTCAAAATCGATATCATTTTTATATTCAACACCTCAGATAACCCTTAAGTCGACCCCAAGATCAATTACATCGCGTAAGTTGTAATTAATCGTTACCCGACGGAGGAATCTCAAAATCTATAACATTTTCATAATCAATACCTCAGATAACCCTAACGTCGATCCCAAGATCGATTACATCGCGTAAGTTGTAATAAATCGATACCCGACGGAGGAATCTCAAAATCTATATCATTTTCATAATCAGCACCTCAGATAACCCTAACGTTAAATGAAAAATATAAGATCCAAATGACTTAACAAGCTGAAAACACTTACAACTTAAGTGTAGGAAAAACCTATGAAATGGAAATCAAACTGGCGATTTCCATAAGAGAGGAAACAATTTTGTGAATATTGGGTGGGCATTGTGAATTTTCACATGGTTACTTGCTGAGAGGACTTAACATTTGATAATTGTCACCGCTCAATTGGGTCATTCTACTGGAATGCTCGAGATTCTCCGAAATTCGAAGCGACTTGAAGATGGAAATTAGCCTTAACACGTTCACGCCTGCGTGTACCATCGGTGGCTCACACTTGAATGCCTTATCAGGCGGAGTGTACTACCGGAGGCTCACACTAGAATGCCTCCTCGGCCTAATAATTAGATCCTTAACACTTTGACTACGGAAAAAGAATATCTGAGAGTCACGCTATCCTTTCTACACAATTTTAATATTTAATTCTCTGACAAGAGGACAGTTACTCGATTTCAGGTGACATGGCAGCCAAAGTGTTAAGTAAGTAGAAATAATTTCTATGTAGCTGAAAATTAAAATAATAAAATTTAACTTATATTCATTTATTTTTATATTTATTTGAATTTATACTTATAAACGTATACACATTTATTTTTTAATAACAATTATAATTAATATGGTATTATAAGCATAACTAGTAGGATAGTGTTTTTTATTGTTTATTTTATTATTGTTGGATTGCTAATACTGCATAATGCCCTGGAATAGCTCCCGTCCGATAGAGCGAAGAGCATTAAGCAGTCTCGGGATGAACGTGTTAAGGAGATGCTGGTAGAAGTGAAGGATACCTTAAAGATTGTGATGACATCATTGTGAGAGAAATCAATTTCTGTAATCGACTGAGTTAGTTTTTTATCGAAAACCTTCTGGAGTAGAGGTATTAAATCCGATAAATAATATAATAACGGAAGGTGAACCCCTAAAAAATATTTATAAAAAAATCCCTTAGCACCTTTTCTTCTCCCATCGTTTAAGGTAAATTTTTAATCGAGTTATTGGTGAAAGTTTAATGAATTTGCTTGGAGGGAACGGGGCTGATTGTATACTAAACCCGCAACACTTTTCAGTCTTGCAGTACTATTCCAGTATCTGCCCCTTGACGGTACGGAAACCTCTTTACATCCCAACTGCTAAATGCAAATTATTTTTATATGAGGATTATTTTGGTTTATTTATAAACCGTTTCAATATATACAATTAAATTAATATTTAATTTAAACTGAGATCTGAGAACTAAGAATCAACGGCAACTTGCATTTGACAAAACGACATAGTTATTTCACGAAAAATTGTAAAAAAAAAATTATTTTTTAAGGATATTAATTAAATCTTCTTATATCGATCAAAATAGAAATATTTTTTGGTTGTATGAATGTTATAGATGATATGTAACTATAAATTTAAACCAAGTATTTTTGTGATCCTATAGTTAATTTTTGTTCTATGTTTAGGCATTTACGCCATTATCAAGATAACAATGTATGACCATAAAAAATATTTTCAATTAAATAGGCTAAATGCCCTTGTCATATGATTTTACATTTTACTAGTCAAAGATCAGTCTTATAGTTTTAATGCATAAAAGTCAAATTTTTGACTAAAATCTTATTGCATCCAATCATTAAAAAATCTGGTGTGATGCGCGCAACACGCAACTTTCACTTACGAACTTACTTAGATTATCGACGTGTTTCGATAATATGTAAACGCCATTCCTCAACTTCAAAAATTTTTCCACATTTAAGTATATACTTATATTTGTATATCTCCATAAGTTATAGAGTATCTGTATAGCAAAATTTGGAAGTTCTCAGCACTTTTCGATTCATTATTGCTAATTTATTTATGAAGGTACTAATTTCATCAACAAACGACTTTTTTTTACTGCTTGCTTGTTTTTTACTACGAGTTGCTTTTTGCAAATACATCGTGAAGGTGAATCGATAGGTGTTTTTACGTCTCTTATGCCTTTCTGGAAATCAAGAACGATTACTCCTAACGATTCCTCTAAAATCGCTTTAGATTGTTTTCAAAAATTTATTTTGGAACAACAGTTTCTAGACTAAAATACATCTATATTAATTATAGACTATTATCTTATACCATATTGTTACAAACCTTCGATGCTTCAAAAATTTGAGCATCAGGTATTTACTCTCTTAAGTAACATTGATCTTTTTATTAATAAATAAAATTTTTTACTTTCATAATACGGTTAATAAAATTTTGGCTGTCACATATACATACACTAAATACCAAGTTTGATCACACACACACACACGCGCGCGCACAAACACACAGAGATACACTTTCCATCTTTTTCAGTTCTCTTGTAAAACATTGTTGTAAAATATTGTAACTATAATTATTAATAATGTACATGTTATACGTTATGTTGTGCATGTGAAAAATAAAGTGAATAAAAAAAAAAACACACACACACAGATCATTTCGCGGGACTTGGTTATTTGGACTCTGGGGACCCCAAAACGTATATTTCCGTTGAAAACCGGAAGTCGAAATTTTTTACGATCGCAATACTTTCCTTACTATATATTTCATATATACACTTACTAACAAAAGTCTCTGCACACCCTCCAGCTTTTTTTTTATTTTACCTATAGATAGGTTATGAGCCAGATATTGGCAATGAAACTCACACATTTTTTACATAATTTAATCTATTTTAATTAACAATAATCAAATTTAGTAAAATTTATTTAACTTATAATTTATGAGGAAAATTACATAAAATGTCAGAATATTGATGCGCCAAAAGTCCCTGCACACATCATTTTTCTTCAACTTAAAGCTTAATTATTGATGCCAAATCAACTTTAATAGATAGTCGTTCCTACCTTATTTCTTATCACTTCTCATAATCTATTTGGCATGGTGTGAACTAGTTTTTTGTAGTTTCTGGAGTAATTTTACCCCACAATTCCTTTAGTACTCTTTTTAAGTGGTCTTTGTTCTTTATTTTAATTTTTACTTTCTGACGGCCTAGTTGATCCCACAGATGTTGTATTGGATTAAGATTAGGAGATTAGGGAGATGTTTTAAGTTGCTGTGGAGCATTGTAGAGCAACTATTCTTGAACTTTCTGCGCTGTCGTTATCTTGTTGAAAAATGAATTGTTCCTGGAGATCAAACTTCATTAAACTTTCCGGTAAATTACTCCTCAAAATATTTATATAAACGTGTTGGTCCATTATTCCGTCGATAAATTTCAAATTACCAACTCCAACAGCACACATACACCCCCAAACCAAAACACTCCCTCCAACGTGTTTCACAGTACCAACTATGTTTTTTTCCAGGGGCTCTTTGTTAGGTTTTCTCAAAACTTTCCCCCTTCCATCTGATCCACGAATGTTAAACTTACTCTCGTCAATAAATAAAACACGTTCCCAGAACTATAAGGGCGTGTTTACATGTTCCTTTGCGAACTGCAGTTTCAATATCCGGTTCGTTTACTAATGAATGGCTTACACCTAGGCTTACGCACATTATAGCCAGCTTTCTTTTGGGTTATTCTAATCGTTTGTACAGATACCCCAATCTTGTAATTTTCTTACACCATACCTGCTAAATTGAGAGCACTTGTGTGGGGTTTTTCGGCCAAAGTCCTTATGATAGCCCTCTTGTGGTGAGCTTGGAGTACGGGGGGCGGCCAGAGCGGTATCTACTTTCCATTGTACCCAATTCTTCATACCGTTTTAGGACATATATTACCGTATTATAGCCCCTGTTGACGATTTGTCCTATTTACCTATATGAGTCGTATGAGTTTCCTCAAATTTACAATTTGGTCGGGAATCGGTGTTGGAACCTCCATTTTTTATCACAGTCTTAACTGTTTGGGCCCAAATCAACACTGGCAAGTTAGGATTAGCCGGAGGATGAATGGGATAATGTGCAAACTGTATACATATCAGTATCTTGGCTAATTCCACTGCGTGCAGAGACTTTTGGCGCATCAGTATTTTGATATTTTATGTAATTTTCCTCATAATTTATAAGTTAAATAAATTATATGTAATTGTTGGTCATTAAAATAGATTAAATTATGTAAAAAATATGTGAGTTTCGTTGCCCATATCTGGCTCATAAGGTATCTTTAGGTAAAATAAAAAAAAAGCTTGAGGGTGTGCAGAGACTTTTGTTAGTAAGTGTAGATAAGTCAAAGTAAAAATTATTAAATTTAAATATAGTCTCCTATCCTATCTGACAGCGCTATAGTCCCTTGTCCACTTCAGATATTATCGTCATCCACGGCGTTCAACTAAGTCAAGGATTACCTCCACTTCTTCCACCAGATTGTCACAGCATTACCATATTTTTGAAGCCTACCATTTTCCATTCTTTTTGTGCCTCAACCATCTCACCCTGGACCCCATAATGGTGAAAACGATGTTTCATAGAGAGTTTTCAGTTTCAGGGTGATCCGTCACCGATCCCCTTCATTTTTAGTTACAAGAATTCTTCCGAGGTTTTTCTCTCCTATAAGTTCAACAGCCATTCATCAATAAGTGTCAGCGTCCAGTACATGAATACCACCAGCTTTGAATATATCCCTTTTTCGATGTCAGCTGTTATTCTAGCCTTAATTTCTTCCATGATATTATTCTCCCCATGCTTCCATGATAACAGTTCCCAGAACCTTAAAGTTTAAAGTCCTTCAAGGCCTTAAAGTCACTTTAAACTTCAATTCACCCCTGTCAGCAATTGCGACAATCAGCGAATGTGTTGAAAGAATTAAAACATAAGGCATTTTGGACATGATGAAAGGAAAGTAGCCAGCAGCACCTCTTTCCGGTCTTGAAACATTAGGTGAGCAGGTCTCTCATCCAGCTTCTTTTTAGCCGCCTTGCGACAGGCATATGAGCAGTGGCCATTCTGTTGATCAGTCTGTTATTATATCCGTGTAAATTTACAAAAAACCCTGTGTAAAAAGTTCGTAAGTGTTCTTCGATAGTTTGTTCGATATATTACAAATTCGAATAGTTCGATGGTTCGAAAAATTACAAACATTTCAATAAAAATTTTTGAGACTAATAGCGCGCCCTGGTACATAAATTACATTTAAAATTAAATTACATTTCCTGGATGTATTGCTTTTATGTTCATTCTCAATCTTATCTATCTTTGTATTTCAACCTTACCTTGGGCTAATATTTGACAGAAGGGTGACTTGGGACCCTCATGTCAAGATGAAAAGATAGACATTAAACAAACGACTGAAAATACTGTACTCACTATTTTCCAGATCATCAAAATTGAAAATCGGACAGGAGCTCAATACATACACATGCTTACTGAAACCCATTTGGACATACGCCTAATCAATTTATGGATCAGCAAAAAAAGACGCACTTACTAAACGTTAGTAACAAAACGCTACATACAGACTTCCAACTCCCAACTATCGACGAACAAATAAGGACTCTCTATTCTGGCTTCCACATCGAATTACACGGACATAGCAATAGACTTATTAACGACATGGCCACAACCTTTTATGAGGCGACTAAAAAGGAGTTGGATGAGAGAGCTCCTCTCCTGAAACAATACCGGGGTGATGCGCTGCTGGTTACTATCTTCCCTCATGCCTTAAAATGCCAACATACAGCAGTTTTCACAGTTGCTGATTGTCGCTTATTATTTGCGACAGGTGCAAATAGAAGTATGCAGTAAAAAAAAAAAATCTTTCAAAATATATTGTTAAATATTAATAATTCAATAAAGTTAATAAGGTAAAAAATCGTAATAAATATTAATAAAATTACTCATGAAATACTAAATTTAAGCTCGCTAATGTAAAAACGCTGTAGATTGCCTTCTGAGGCCATCAATCAGTGTTCATTATCTTCGGGTGGATACTGATAACCTTTTTAATCGTTAAGGTGAACATTATCATCAATCATAATATTAATAAAAAGAAAACAATATATTTTAAAATAAATCCTCGGTTTAGGGGAAGTTATCGTTTAACGCTAATCCCCAAACCTTTAGCAGAATCGTAGAACATTTATTCTCTTCAATCCCTCACCTGGAAAAGTAATGGTTCTCCACACCAATAGATGGTTGAATGTTAAATAATAATGAAGTTTTATGAAACATTAATTTAAAAATAAAAATAAAATATTATTGCTTATTACAATTAATTACTGCTAATTACTTTCTTTTTTTTGGCTTCATGTTTCAATTTGTGCCTGTCAACAAATATAGACAATTAGCAAATGTGCGCTGTGCTATTAAAATAAGGACATGTCAGGCATGTCTTGTTTCAGGTAATCTGGATTTTTTTTTTTTTAATCTCCTATTTATGGGCATATCAGCTGTTGCCATGCCTCTAATCAGTTGGTTGAGATGACCGTGTAAGTGTGTATGGAAACGTTTGTAAAGTGTCTTTATATGTTGGTCTACTGTTTGCATTTGTAAGTCAGTATGTAGGGTATTGTTGGTCACGTACCATGGTGCTTTTACTATGAGTCTTAAAATTTTTTATTGAAAGGTCTGAATTCTTTGTAAGTGGGTCTTTTTGGCTGTACCGTATATCTGTGAAGAGTATGTCCATATTGGTTTCAGTAAGTATGAATATGTATTCAAGTTTTGTCTCAGTCCAAGTTTTGAAATTTTAGAAAAAAGTGAGTAAAGTTGGTTGAGTCGTTTGTAAAGGGTTTTTCTTTTCATCTTAACGTGCGTGCCCCATGTCAACCTTCTGTCAAAGGTAAGACCAAGGTAATGTACTGTATCAGTTTGAGAAATTTGAACATTGTCTATAAAAATTGGAGGGCAAGTATTTTTTCGAAGAGTGAACGTTATGTGTTTTGATTTTTCATGATTTACCCAAATTTTCCATAATTTACACTATTCGTTTACTTTATGTAGATTTTGTTGTAAAGTAAGTGAGGCATGTATAGGATCTTGATGTATAGTGAGAATTTTGTGTCGTCAGCATAAGTAGCGGTCAGTGTATCATTGCTTAAGGGTATGTCGTGTGTATATATAATTAATAAGCAAACATAGAAATTATAGCATATCGTGATGAAAAAACCAAAGCAAATACTAATGTTGGTTGAGTTGTACAACGTTTTAGAATTTCCTTGAACATTTAAGATCATTAGTACATCGTTCACTCTTCTGGGTCGTTCTATAGCAGACCATGTATGAGTCGACTCGTGGGTTTGTCTTGGCCTGTGACTGTGAAGAATACAATTACTTAGGAGTCACTGTAAAGTTATATTTAACTGTTAGTGTTATTATTCGAATTCTCGTTGTTTATTTGATTTTTTTTTTTTATTTCGATTTTACGCAAACGAAATTATTCGAACCCGGTTTAATTGTTAGTATCAGTGAAATACTAGGTTGTTACAAAAGTCCTTGTTCACAAAATTAATTTTATTCAAATGTGAGTACAAAATTTACAAATCAAATTTATTCTTCAAAATACAGGCCATCATTTTCAACTACTTTAACCCATCTTTCAGCCAAAAGTTGTATTTGATGTTGATACCACTCTGCAGTTTTCGAGGCAAAGAACTCCTCGCATCCAGATTTGACATCATCGAAGTTTTCGAAGCGCCGACCTTTCAAAAAATGCGCCATTGACCTGAAAAGTCCATAGTCAGACGGTGCGACGTCTGGGCTGTAAGGAGGGTGGGGCAAGACGCTAATCCCGTTCATTTCTGAAAATTGTTCTTTAACTAATCGTTAGCGATGAGCAGGGGCGTTGTCTTGCTGAAATAACGCTTGCTTCCTATTAATCAAAGCGGGGTATTTCACTTTTAAAACTTCATATACCCTATCGAGCTGTTCACAGTATAGCTCAGCGCTGATAGCCCTGCCCTCTGGAACCAGCTCGAAGTGATCTAGGACGACCTGATCTAGGTTCATCTTCAAGGCTTGTATTCCCAGAATTAAACCGCCTGAACCAAAATGCGGCCGTGTTTCGATGCACCACACTTTCCCCTTCCACTGCACAAATTTCCTCGGCTGAGGCCTTTGCACTAAAACCTTTTTTCCAATAATGCCTAAGAAGGCCGCGGATGACAAATTTTTCTTCCGACATTTCTAGTGAAATTTAATAAACTGAATGAAAGGCAGGGACAGTTGGTGTACATAGATAATTAGAGAATTAGTTAATGTAAACATTGACATAAGAATTGTATTCGTCAGAGATTAAATAAGGATTAAATTAGAGACCTCAATGTAAACAACTTGATATGCACAAGGACTTTTGTAACAACCTAGTATTAATATTCATTTGTTTAATGCTTGGCAATGCAATTTTCTGATGATTTTATATTAAGAATAGAAAAATGTTTTTTATATTATTCTTTCGTGGAGCAAGAAAAAGTTTTTGTTTATACTGAAAACTGCACAGTTTGACTCGATGGCCTCAATTAGTCAGTACCCATTTTGCTTTAAGTATAGACTGGATGGTTCCAAAAAGAATTTTTATGGTAACCCCTTTTCCTTTCGAATATCGTGTTCTTTCAAAAGTCTGCTCTAGATTCATCTGTTTCCATTTATTTGATTCAATCGTCGGCACCATTTGAAGAATGTTCTTAAGGCATGGCTAATATCCTAAGTGAATCGTATGGAAATACTGAAATAAAAAATTATTTATTAATCTCAGATTTTCACAACTTATCCAAAAGTCGAACAACCAATGTATAAAACGAAACTAATTTAAAGAATAGCGAATTTTAGCAACTATTTGTTAAGAAGTTTGTAATATCACCTTACTATTTAAGGAAAGTTCACTCGACAAGGGATGGTTTCAACCATAAACACATGGGGTGTGACAGATAATATTTTTTCACTGCCCAGTGAAAATCAGTAAAGGTTATTTAAAAGTCACCTTGACTTTTTCATCGTTGAAGAAATTCTCATTTAGAGACCAAAAATCTATAACTCCTGACTAAATGACGATAATCGAATAATTCTTTTTTCATTAAAGAGCATGGGATTACCTTTATCAGTGAGAAAAAAAAAAAAAAATACCATCACTCAAAGTATTTCAAATTAATTTTGAAATGAATAATTTTTTCAATTAAATTTAAATAAAGTAGTTTATTCGGTACAGGGCTAGACATAGAGAATGAAATGAGTCAGGATTATTATCTATTGACCTTTCTGCTTATATACATGTCTTTTTCAGGCATTTACTCATTTTGAAAGATTTTAAAATAATTATAGTCTAAATAAGAAAAAATCCAAAAAATTAAATTAAAAATACCCCATTTTTTAGGAATTTTAACGGAAAAAATATTGCCATACAATTCAACGATAAGTATATTTTATGATTTAGTCTAATTCGAGGCCGAAAATATAATGAAAGTTCAAATATAGGGGTTAAAATCTTTAAATCAATATATCGCCGATCGATCGCATTTGATCGATCTAATTCTATTATTGTATAAATTCAAGGGAGGAGATACAGGCATATAGATTGGTATACAGGGGAATCTCGACAACTCTCGATACAAAAAGTCAAATAAACTGAACTATTAAAAACCTTACCAAATGCGCCTTATTTACTATGAAGAAAAACCAATATAAATTTTTTTTCACTGCCCAGTGAAAATCAGTAAAGGTTATTTAAAAGTCACGGTGACTTTTTCATCGTTGAAGAAATTCTCATTTAGAGGCCAAAAATCTATAACTCCTGACTAAATGACGATAATCGAATAATTCTTTTTTCATTAAAGAGCATGGGATTCCCTTTATCAGTGAGAAAAAAAAAATAAAAATACCATTGCTCAAAGTATTTCAAATTAATTTTGAAATGAATTATTTCTTCACTTAAATTTAAATAAAGTAGTTTATTCGGTACAGGGCTAGACATAGAGAATGAAATGAGTCAGGATTATTATCTATTGACCTTTCTGCTTATATACATGTCTTTTTCAGGCATTTACTCATTTTGAAAGATTTTAAAATAATTATAGTCTAAATAAGAAAAAATCCAAAAAATTAAATTAAAAATACCCCATTTTTTAGGAATTTTAACGGAAAATAATATTTTCCTATATGTATGTTTTATGATGAAGTCTAATTGGAGGCCGAAAATATAATGAAAGTTCAAGTATAGGGATTTAAATCTTAAAATCGATATATCGCCGGTCGACCGCATTTGATCGATCTAATTCTATTATTGTATAAATTGAAGAGAGGAGATATAGGAATATAGATTGGTATACCTTTAATTATAAGGGGATCACAGGGGAATCTCGACAACTCTCGATACAAAAAGTCAAATAAACTGAACTATTAAAAAATCTACCAAATGCGTCTTACAATATAAATTATTTTTTGTGTAAAAGGAAAAAAAAAAAACTGTATCACTACAATCCCTGAAGAGTTTTGGGTGCAGTAATGTGTAAGGAAGAACTTTTTCTTGGTCACCGGTCATGCAAGGAGGTGATTTGATCACGCTTAACCGCCAGGTCTTAATTTTCAATTACCTACTTTAAAGAGGATGTGTTCGCCCCAAGAGTTTTCTCGGCCCATTACAGGAACTGTGACAAAACATTGAAGATATACTGCCAGGGCAGATTAGAAGTCGAGGATGAGCAATGAGCTAACCCTTCCTTTTTATTGAACTTGAATTATTATAAATTCTGTCTTTATTTTTATCGTTTTTTTTTTCTGTCTGACAGAATGTAATCAAACTACATACAGACTAACAACAACTGAATATCCAACAACACCTACGAAAGCTTTACTCAGGCTTTTTTGTTGAATTGAAAGGCCATACTAATAGATTAACTAACGACATGGCCACGGCTGAAGGTTTAGAAGGTGACTAAAAAGAAGCTGGATGAGAGACCTTCCTTCCCTCATGTCCTAAATGCCTTACATATCAATGCGTTGCTGCAGCCATCGAATTCGCTGATTGTTGCAGAACGCTGACAGGTGTGAATCAATGTATGAAGAGAAAAAAAAATTGTTCGTTTGGCGTCGTGGGGTCTGTTTCAGAAGCCTACCTCCAGTTATTTTTGCCATGGTAACAGTTACTTATGATTATCATTGACTTAACCTTAAATGTTATTGAATTGTATCCATCAAAATAACTGGGTATTAATCGTTTTACTGAAACATATGTTAAATTAATCATTCTTTTTATTGATACTTAATATTATATTGTGAAAAAGTCATTATTAAAATGGGATTGTTAGATTTGGTTAGGAAGATTCTGCCGTATGATGAATGATGAATGATGAAGATTCTACAAGAAAAGGGTGTTCTCTGTAAAGTAAAGCTCTCTTAACCTTAGCGAAACGACATAACAAAATTCAGTGTGGAACTAGCAGCAATCATTTGGATTCTTATTTATGTGAGTTTTTAGGGCGTCAGAGATACGCAAATTGTGATTATTTTGACCAAATATTAAGTGATATAATCAAGTTTATGCCCTCAGGAAATTAAAGTGACATATGTTTTTTTGTAAATAATTATTCAGTTAAATGTAATGTTTATCAATTACTTTTGAGGTTATTTAAAAGAGTAATCATATTGTTCTTAAAAAGTAACCGTTGCCATGGCAAAAATAACTGAAGGTAGGCTTCTGAAACAGACCCGCGTCGTGAATCATAATTTTCTTCAAATAAAAATTATTTGAACCTAAATTAATGTTACAGTATGTAATACCTCGATACAGTACTGTTACCTCGATACAGTACTGTTATCTTTAGACAAATTAATGTTCTTTGTTTCTAATTTTACTTTCGTTAGCCATTTTTCTATTCATTTTTGCGGTGTCGATTATATTTTCTTATTTTCATGTTTAATTTTTTACATAAGATTTACATTTATCAGGTCACAAATTGATAGTCAATTTATTTTCTTTCATTTCTATTTTATTTCATATTTAGGTTTCTACATAAGATGTACCTTCATTAGGTCACAAGTTGATAATCTGTTTACTTTAAGGCAATATTATTCTGTCGCATTAATGACTGTTGGATTAAGGAAAACAAATGTTCCCTTCCTCGCAACTATTCTCCATCCCGGACATTCTCATGAAATAAATTTTTCTTCCTATATCTATGAATAATATCCTCCTAACATGTCATGTCAACGCCCAGTCCATTCCAGCCCATATCGACGAAATTATAGATTATTTCCATTATAACTTTTTCCACATCATTGCAGTGTCAGAAACCTGGCTCAAGCCCAATATTCCATCTTCCTCTGTAGCCATTCCAAATTATACCCTCATCCGCCATGACCGAACGGACCGAAACGGTGGAGGTGTCGGTCTATTTGTGCATGACAGCCTAAAAGTCAAAATCCTAGAAAAATCTTCCCCCCAAGACACACCACATGCTGAGTATCTACTTACTGAAATTTCCTCTAACTCCTTTTCCCTTCTCTTCTCAGTAATTTATCGTCCTCCTCTAGCCAAATTCCATCCAAACTTTGAAACATCCCTCCTTACCTATGTCCCTCTCTATAACAAAATAATTATCGCTGGAGACTTGAATATAAATATTCTCTCTAATTCCCCCGAAAAACAGTTCTTCCTAGATTTGGTATATTCCCTCAACCTCTTCATCGTCCCTTTCCAGCCAACCCATCATACCCAATTTTCCCATACTCAAATTGACCACATCTTTGTCGACTCCCGTCAAAAACTTTTATCATACTCACAAAGCCCCATGCCATCTTTGTCGAGCCACGACTTAATCCGCATATCCTATGATCTTCCGACTCCTACCTTCATTCCGAAACAAATATTCTGGAGAAATCTAGATTCTCCGAAGCCCGACGAAATAAACCCATCTCTAGATCAACTATCTCATTCCTTAGAACCCATTTATTCCTCTGAATCGATTGACGATATGGTTGAATGCCTTTCATCCAATCTCCTTATCTTCCTAAATGAAATTGCACCTGTTAAAACCTTTACGTTCAGACGCTCCCCAGCCCCTTGGATCAACTCAGAAATTCGAGAACTAATGAAGAAAAGAGATGCTGCCAGAAGACGTTATAGACGTACCCACATACCCGAAGATTATTCTACTTTCAAAATCCTTCGAAACCTCACCCAAACCTCCTTACGCCGTTCCAAGGCACAGTATTTCTAAATCCAAGGCACACATAGATTCTAAATCCAAGTGGAAAATCCTCAGGAAATTTTCAGTAATTAGCTCCACGTCCAGCACTATCTATCCAGTCTCGCCCGATGACTTAAACACCTTTTTCACAAAATCCCTTCCGAACGAGCCTCAATCCCTCTACCAACCCCCAGATATTCCTTTTAATGATAATAACTTCTACTTTTCCTATATCCTCTCAGATGAATTGATCACCTCCGTACTTAAATCACGAACCAATGACTCTGGCCATGACCAAATCCCAGTAAAATTGTTAAAGCTTAGTCTCCCAGCCATCCTTCCTGCGCTCCTGCATATATACAACTTTTCCTTACTAAATTCCATCTTCCCTACAGCCTGGAAAAAAGCACTTATCCGTCCACTCAATAAAGTCCCTCATCCTTCAACGCCCTCTGATTTCAGACCAATTGCCATCCTCTCCAATCTTTCGAAACCATTGGAAAGATTAGTCCATTCACAACTTACATCCTTCCTCGAACAAAACTTACTCCTTAACCCTCTCCAGTCTGGTTTCCGTTCCGGTTATTCCACTCAATCTGCCCTTATAAAAATTACGCAAGACCTTTACTCTGCCATGGACCAACAGAAAATTACAATCCTGGTCTTATTCGATTTTTCAAAAGCCTTTGATTCCGTCGATCACTCAATACTCCTCTCCAAGCTTCATAACCTATCCATATCCAATAGTGCACTACGCTGGTTCCAGTCCTTCCTTTCTTCCCGTTCACAAGCAGTTATTATTCCTAATAAACCACCTTCATCGTCCTTAACTCTCTCCAGAGGTGTACCTCAGGGCTCTTCCCTTTCTCCAACCCTCTTTTCCGTCTATATAAATGACCTATCCACCGTATTGCGTCACTCCCGCTTTCATCTATATGCCGATGACCTCCAAATTTACATATCATGCCACCCTTCGAATATAATAGAAGCGACTATAAAACTTCAAGAGGACATCAACAGCATTAACCACTGGGCGACAGAAAACAAACTACGGCTAAATCCAGAAAAAACAAAAGCAATCCTTATCGGCTCAAAACCCTTCCTGAATTCCCTTCCTTACTATCCACTATTATATATCAATAGCACTCCTATTCAGTTCCAAGACTCCATAAAAAACCTTGGTCTCACCTTTGATAATCATCTCTCCTGGAACCATCAAGTATCCCAAATTATCCGAAAATCCATTGCAGTCCTAAAACAGCTCCTTAGATTCCCTAGATGTTTCCCCAGAAGCACCCGCCATCTCCTAGTTTCCTCTCTCATCCTTCCTCATTTTGATTATGGATGCCTGGTATACGGAGGGCTGTCTGGTGAACTGGAGATGAGATTAAAAAGATTAATGAACCGACTTATCAGATTCATTCTCGATCTTCCCAGGCACTCTCACGTCTCCCAATTGTATACTGAGCGAGGCTTTCTTCTTCCTGAATCCAGACGACAATATCTCCTTGGTTCCTTCCTATTCCAATCCTTCAGAACAAAAAAACCCACCTATATCCTCGACCTCCTTACACCTCGTTCGACCATCCACCTACTAAACACAAGATCCCATCCCACCGACCTGTATGTTCCTATCCGTAGAACAGCCTCCTTTGAGCGATCCTTTACAGTACGTGCAACCCACCTTTGGAATTCCCTGCCCAATTCCATACGCAGCGCATCCTTCTTGGCAACATTTAAACACCATTTATTCACCCATCTCTTAGTTAATCAATCTTCCTCACAAATGTAAAAATTTTGGATATTCAGAACAATGTGTAATCACCATTGGTATTTTTATTATCCTATATATAATTTAGGATAATGTAAATATGTCATATATATAATTTCATCCTACTGATTTAATTTTAGTCAGACAAATGTAATACCATATGTTTTCTTTTTGTTATTCTTAGGGGACTAAAAGTCCCAGAATAAAGTTATATTTTCATTTCATTTCATTTCATTTTAATAAACTTCGGGAAAACTTGACTATGGGGTACTCTCCTAATATAGTATTTCTCACTAGGTTTTACTTGTTTTAATAAAAAATAAGTGCTTTAAATCTACAAAAAAAAAGTATTTTTTTATTTTATAAAAACCTGAAATTATAGAACCAGGGGCTACTAAACAGCTCTAATGTCATTACCTGAAGAAGAGAGTGGACAAGCTACAAAAAGAGAAGAATTTTTCTCACAGCTCGAGGAGTAGTTGCCTCCACTCGACGACACCATTTTCCACCTCACGGCTTTTCATGTAGTCCTCATTAACTCTACACATCTCTTCTCTTTCACAATTTTTAATGAAGTCCCGCTTTAGGAAATATTAATAGAGTTCCTTTCTGGCTCCTTGCAAAGAGAAGGACACCAGCGACTCAGTTCCTCTCAACTTATTCAACTCTTCCTCTCTTAAAAGTAAGCCATAGAAATGAATATATAGAGTACAAAAATACAAATTTTATCGAACCATTAGACTATTGGCTTTTTCATTTACTTGTCGACTTTAAGTTTGGCTGTGACTGACCTATCCGTGACTTTGTCTTTTAGTTTTTTCTATTTACAGTGACTTTACTTTACCATCAGTGACATGTGACTTAGTCACCCATGACAGAATTTTGGATTTCCACGGTACTCAGCAATACGAGCAACTTCTCAGTGGCAGAAAAGTAAGCCAAATTTAATAGAAACTCATTAAGTATTACCTTTATAAATACCCAGCATATTCAACACTCTTATCTTCATTTAAACAAACTATTATCTATATCATTATAATCAATATATATTATAAAGCAAAGTGTACAATGTGCGTGCCGATAAGGCTCAAAAACCACTCAACGTATGTTTAATAAAGTTATGTCAGCGTGTTGCTATACAACCCCTAACGGAGAAGAAGGTTTCCGTTTTTCTCTTAAGGGTGTAAAATTGAAGAGAAAAGGACTGGAATTTTAAGCCTCTCGCACCATGTAATTAGCCTCTCTGAGATTGAGATACGACTTTATGAATGAAAAATTTACTTCGAGCTCCAGGCTACCAGGAAGCGCTAGGGTGCGTTTCACTCAATGTTTATTGTTCATTCATTCCGTTCAGATTGTAAAGGTTATATATTTTACAGCTGTTCTTTTTAAATTACTAAAACATCAAGCGAAAATAATTAATTTCACCTTTGCGTTCAAAATAAAATAATGATTTTACATCTCTGAAATCAATTAGAAAACCGCCTGGATACCTTAAAAAATTAATTTTCTCACAAGAAGGTTAATTGATTAACACATTACATTTAAACAATATATAACATATACTTAAGTAAATTTAATGCAATATGAGTGAACATGTTTTAGTTGTACAGTGAGCGAATAAAAACAGTCATAATAAAAAGAGATAAATTCATTAAATATAAATCGAAAATAAAAAGTTTTAAGTGTTCTTATTGTATTTAATTATGAAAAAGAAGTTGGTTATATTACTATGTATGATGAGGATTCCAGTTGACAAAATGACAAACTCCAATTACACCATTTTTTTCAATAAGATTTTATCATAGTTCAGGATAAAAAGAAATGTGGTGAAAAAATTGTGACTTCATGAAATTTTGGTTTTCACTTTGTCATAGCAGTAAGATTCGAGATCTGCAGAGTCCGCCCAAATTACGGGGGGATAACTTAAGGGAGGTTGAAATGGAAGAAAGGTATTTAAAAAAAAGTTTCTATGAATCTTCGATAGTTTCTATACTTCTGGATATAATAGGACCATCACTGTAGTCGGCGCTTAGGTTGTACTGGAAATATAATTTTTCAACTATTATCTAATAACTTATTATCTGCTGACTGCTTGGAATGGGCTTATAGGATTCAGAATCACAGAAACCATAAAAACGATGCATTACTCGACTAAGTTGCAGAAAAATTGATTGTTCATTCACTATTTTCAATCTCCCTCTAAAATATATATATAGGGTTCCTTATTTGGGCGGACTCTGCAGATCTTGAATTTTAATATTGATACCAAGTTAAAACCGAAGTTTCGAGAAATTGCTAATTTTGTTCAATATTTCCATTAATTTTAAAGTTTTTCTGTTATTAAAACTACAACACAACTACCGGAGCGAAGCCGGGCACCTTAGCTAGTACATTATGTTACCGAATTGCAGGACCCTCCTCAGGAATCCTCTTTCACTCCAACCTGTCCGCAGCTGTCCTTCTCCATTCCTAAACACCTAATGACCTAATGATTTTATCGTTTTATAACCATATTTTTCGTTTTTTCACTGCAAAGGATAAATCGAATCAATGAAACACCCTAATTATTTTAAAAATTACTAAACAAAAGATTAGTTGACATACTAACGGAAAAAAAGTATTAAGTGCCTGACCACAAATTCAGCTTTCGCAATTTCCACTCATGAATGAATATTTTTCTTTTTTTCTCCTGTATGTGTTTACTTGATTTTTTCATATTTTATATTTAGCCATTTCTTATTTTTAGGCGAAAGGAAAGACAGATTAATTATCCATATAAACAAAAACAAAAGTACTTTATAGGAAAAATAAAAAGGCCCCTTCCCCATTAAAGGCCCCTCAGAACATTTTAATAATGATAAAGCTTACCTGTTATTAAAGAATAATAAATTTTCATTAAGCATGACGATTTTAATCAAAATCGTTAAAGCTATTTTTAAGACAATCGAAAAAACGTTAACATAGGAAAAAAAGTTATGAAATAAAGTACCCCCTCCGTTTGACCAATTTCGATCAAAGTTTTGCTATCTCATCACAGGCATATGCATATACCAAATATTATATTTCAGGTTGTACGGTTTATAGTTTTTCAGCTATTCTTTTCATCCCCACACACAGATAATTTTGCGGGACTTGGATTATTGGACTCAGGGGACCCCGAAACGTGTAATTCCGTTGAAATAAGGATGTCGAAATTTTTCACTATCGCAACATTTTCCCTTAATATATATTTCATATATAGGTAAGTTAGGGCCGGGATAGCCGCTACCCTCTTAAGCAAGCTTGAGCCGAACGGTGGTGGTTCGAATCCACCCTGGGAGGGCTGACTTTTATTTCGTGGAGGCCCCACGGAATAAATCTCGACCGTCCGATAAATCTCGATCATGGTTAGAATAAGTTGGTTACAACTATAGATTAACCTCCCGTACGCCGTATGGCCAGGTAGGGGTACCGAACAAAAAAGAATATATATATATACCACCGTAATAAACTATTTTTTAATTCTAGTAACTTTCGCATCTTATGTGATTCCCGCATACCTGTCAACAACCGGTAATTCCAAAAGGACATGAAAAACACAAGTTCTATAACCTTACTACTACTATAGTGCTAACCAAGTATACCACATTCCGCAACTAACTCTTTTTTTTCAAAAACGTCTTATCTGTACGATTTTAAACTTGAAATATAACCGAGCTCCTAGATTGAGATTTAGAACAAGTTTTGTAGCTGGGAGGGAAAGCATGTTGCGAGGCACCGAAGGTGGGAGCTAAATGAGGAGTAATAGTGTCGGCGATGGAGGAAGGGTGTGGCGAGGCTAACACCATCACGGCTTCCCGCTATCGATAAGTGACGGCGATATATCGATAATTTTACCTGTTAACTGAGTCGGTGCCCTCACTCACTAGATGGGCCTCTATCGATACATCGAGATAATTTTAACTGCTAAGTGGGTCGGCCTACTCTCCTAGATGGGAGAAGTTAGGACCTCTGAGAGTCTATAACGACTTGATACTACTCGCCTATCTTTAGACATTTATACACAGGGTGTCCTTTAAATATATTTTTGTACCATTTAGAATCCTCTATTACCAAACCTGTATCACCAAAACCCTAGTTTTGAGCTTATAACTGGCAATCGAAGGCGAAAAGAGTGATTTGTATATTTTTCCGTTGTAGCGGTTAAGGAAAGCTTTAAAATGATGCCTCATTCATGAAATTTGTAGAGCTATTAAGGAAGTTATGACGTACAAAAAAAAAAAAAAAGGCCATGTAAAATAATATTTATGATTATTAATAGTTCGGCGCTTAGTTCACTGTGATTTAATACCGACCATTTATACTTGCCAAAACCAAAGGATATGGACATACTCTTCACAAATATACGAACCAGCCAAAATGTCTCGCTTACAATGACCACAAAACATTCAATAAAAGCAAAAGAACCATAATATGAGACTAAAAAAACACTGATTTACTCACTGATGGCTGATTTTCAAATAGAAACCGTAGACTAGCATACATAGACACATATACTCGTATATATGTCTGTCCAACATGTATAGAAAGTGTAAACTGTGCGATAATTTTAGTGAAGATAAAAAAAAAAAAAGGGAGAAAAAATACAATTAATCTGATTAAAATCACCATCGTAAAAAAACGGGAAAAATCATGCAAAACGGGATCTGGTGTGCTCGAAAAAGCAATTAAAACAATTAAATGAACTGTAAAATAAAAAAAATCCGGTGCGATGCGCGCAACACATAACTTTCACTTACGAACTTAGATTAGAAATCGACGTGTTTCGATATGTAAACGCCATTTTACAACTTCACACATTTTTCCACTTTAAGTATATACTTATATTTGAATATCTCCATTAGTTATAGAGAATCTGTATAGCAAAATTTGGTAGTTCTCAGCACTTTTCGATTTCATTATTATTATTATTATTATTATATCATTATTATTTATGTATGAAGGGACTAATTTCATCAACGGACGAATTTTTTTACTGCTTGCTTGTTTTTTTACTACGAGTTGCTTTTTGTAAATACATCGTGAAGGTGAATCGATAGGTATATTTAAGTCTCTTATGCCTTTCTGGAAATCAAGAACGATTACTGTTCATCTAAAATCGCTTTATATTGTTTTCAAAAATTTATTATGGAACAAAAGTTTCTAAACTAATATATATTTATATTAATTATAGACTATTATCTAATACTATATTTTTACACACCTGCGATGCTTTAAAAATTTGTGCATCACGTATTTACTCTCTTAAGTAAAATTTATAAATATAAAAAAATTTTATTTTCATAATACGGTTAATAAAATTTTGGCAGTCACATACATCAAATACCAAGTTTGATCAAAATCGTTAAAGCCTTTTTTGAGTAAAAAAAAACAAAAAACAATGAGACAAAATTTATTGAATAAAGAATCTCCAATTGATAAATTTTGATGAAATTTTAACTGCCACATCGCGGGCATATACATACAACCAATACCGAGTTTGGTCAAAATCGTTAAAGCCGTTTTGGAGTTAACAAAAAAAACAAAAAAAAAAAAAAAAACACACGTGATAATGAGGCAACGTTTATTAAGTAAAGTTCCCCCTCAAATTAATCATTTTTGATGAAATTTTGACTTTCGCATCGCGGGCATATACATACACCAAATACCGAGTTTACACACACAGACCATTTCGCGGGACTTGGTTATTTGGACTCAGGGGACCCCAAAACGTGTATTTCCGTTGAAAACCGGGAGTCGAAATTTTTCACGATCGTAATACTTTCCTTATTATACTTTCCTTATTTCATATATAGGTAAAAGTAAAAAATGAAATAAGTCTTTAATGCAACTTACCAAGCTTTCGCTTTACGCTGATTCGGAATTTCGGACAAGGGTGAAATGGGGATAATCAGGCAAATGATATTGAAGGAGTGTTTTACCCTGGATGAATATTTATAGGATATATAAAAGATATTTATAGGATGAAGGATAGGATATTCATCCTTAATCTGGATCACACCTGGGCAAAAAGTATTTTAATTTTTATTTTAAAATACTTTATTTTAAATAGCAAGTATTTAAAATAAATTTGAATAAAATGCATTTTAACCTCAAATCATTTAAAATACTTTTCGATAAAATTATTTTAAATGCAAGTATTTTGTATTTTAAATAAAAAAAATTAAAATGAAAATACAAAGTACTTTTAAAACATATTAGCTAGTGCATTAAAATTGATTAATAAATAAATATTTTTTTAAATATTACAATTGATTGATAAATCGACAGTTTTTATTTAAATTTTTTTCGGTTGTCTTTGCTTGGTGTAATGTATCTGGTACTCAGATCATCTTCGCTTTCGTTTTGTCGAAATTATTAAATTAAATTTCTTTTTCTACAGATCCAATCTGATTCGGAACCTATTTAAAATAATTGGGCTACCCAATCGACTATTCGCTACCCATACACCATCCAAACACCTCCGTCCAATAGGAATTTCGGCAAATCAGCCCTAACGCAATGACCTATTATAACTTTATTGAATGTATCATTCATACACATTTCTACTAAGTTTACTAACTCTTTTGGTGTTGTCTCCAGATTGGGATCCTGTTTATGCCTTCGTGTATGGCTCTAACATAGTTATTGATTTTTTACTATCGAATATACTGGTAAAAAGTCTATAATTAGCCCCCCCCCTCATAAAAAACCTATTTATTGTAAAAATTATGAGGAATTGGCTTTGTTATTTGACTTATGAACAATCTTTGTTTCATATTTCGTGACAATTAAATATGGCGGTAAAAAGTTAATATTTCACCCTCCACCCCAAAATCTATGCATAAAACCATGTATGAGAAATGAAATCATTAGACGTCTATTTAGATAAACAAAAACCACCAATGTGACAAAATTTGTTGAAATCGGATGAAGCGGTGCAAAGTTAATAATTGCGCCCCCCCCCATAAAAAACAAAAAAAAACAGCAACACAAGCTGAAATAAATGTACTTGCTCAATATTTAGGAGTGAGAGCTCTAGTGCAAAAGACCACACTATACTATTACGAAAATTGTTTAACTTCAAACAACCTACTTAAGATTTATTTTATTTTATTATTTAAAATGCAAATGAAAATACTTTTTTTTTATTTTAGTATTTTAGAATTAAAATGAAAATACTTTTATTTAAAATAATGCCCAGGTCTGATCTGGATGAAGGAAATTTTCAACTGTTGCTAGTCCTTGAATTTTGCGGCCAGCGGCGAACAGTGATGATTGAAGAGAAAACTTCGAAATAATCATAAATTTTATACCTAAGAGGTAGAAAATTAAAAGAATTTGATACCCAAGAGGTACAAACAATAACCATCGGCGGACTCTAACCCGAGATCGCACGCTCGATGATCCATGCAGCTCAACATGAAAAAAGTAAGTAAGCATAAGATGGCCGACCCCCGGCCCTTTAAGCCTTTCAATGCTTCAATGCCATCTTGATGCCACTGATGACCCAATTGTTGGCCCAGCGATTGCTATCTCCGGTTACGGTCAAGGCGGCATATTCAAAATGAAATGTAAATTTGAAAACCAAAAAATAAAATCAACAATTACACCGAGTTACAGACTACATTGCTGGAGCACTAGAGGAGAAACAATACGCTACTTGTGTATTTCTGGATGTCGCCCAAGCATTTGACAAAGTCTGGCACCAGGGACTTCTCTTCAAAGTTAAGACCATTCTACCTTTTGCTACAATACTACCTCTCAAACAGGTTTTTCTCTGTCCGACAGGGCTCAGAGATTTCTTCAGTCCGACCAATCTTAGCAGGAGTTCCACAGGGGTCAATACTCGTTCCCTTACTATACATTATCTACACACATGACATTCCTACAAACCCCGAAACATTAACTGCAACGTACGCAGACGATACAACAATTTTAGCAAAACACCATGACCTCAGACTGGCTTCATTAAACTTACAAAACCACTTGATACATTTGACAAGATATTACTCACTTTGGAAAATGAAATTAAACCATGACAAATCACAACACATAACATTCACACTCCGACGAGATACATGCCCTCCTGTTTATATCGGCGACCACCGAATTCCTCAAACAGACAAAGTGCGGTACCTTGGACTAATATTTGACAGAAGGATGACTTGGGGCCCTCATGTCAAAATGAAAAGACAGAGTTTAAACAAACGACTGAAACTACTGTACTCACTATTTTCCAAATCATCAAAATTGAAAATCAGACAGAAACTCAATATTTACACATATTTACTGAAACCCATTTGGACATACGCCTCACAAATTTATGGATCAGCAAAAAAGACACACTTACAAAAACTACAAACCTTCCAATCCAAAATTTAGAATTAAAACTAGTAACGAACGCACCTTTGTACGTTAGTAACAAAACACTACATACCGACTTACAACTACCAACTATCGACGAACAAATAAGGACTCTCTATTCTGGCTTCCATATTAAATTACACGGACATAACAATAGACTTATTAATGACATGGCCACGATTGGGATGCCTTTTATGAGGCGACTGAAAAGGAGTTGGATGAGGGACCTCCTCTCCTGAAACAAGTCCGGGATGATGTACTGCTGGGCACTATATTCCCTCATGCCTAAAATGCCAACATCAAAGCAGTTTTTATCACATTTGCTGATTGTCGCTTAGCTGCGACACGTGCGAATATAAATATGAAGCAAAAAAAAAAAAATAAAAATAACTAAATGAAATCGAAATACCGAACAGTAAATCATACAGCCCGAATTGTTGTCCATTTCCGAAGAGCGATTTTAATTTCAATAAGAATCAATAACTATCCAATATGAATGAATCACCATGAAATCGTTCAAATACCAAAAATTCTCATGATATCAACAATCAAAGCGATCCTAGGCACTTGGCGAAGATAGTTGACTACAATGCTCTAGAGTTGCACTTTGATCTCGCAGCGTTTGATCCGCACAGCATGCTATGTGCTTCAGCTATGTCGGTAAATATTGTATAACATTCCTCCTCAGTGACAGAGGATCGGTAGGCGAGGTTTGTGCGGGGGAGCTGCGCGAAGCCCAGTCGATAGAACCGTTTCCATAGCGTTATCAAGAAGAAAACAAATCCGTTCCGTTAGTTTTTAGTTAGATAAGACCGAATTCATTAAAATAGAGGAATTATTTTTATGATAGTTAGTTTAGTAAGTTTGGTAACAGTTAATAAATGACATTTGTTATCTTAGAGCGCTCTATCTTATAAATAAAGTTGAAATTCTGTTTGTTTGTTCTTTATAGAAATCCATACCGTTTGTCCTAAATTCTCCAAATTTCGCTTAGTGGTTCTTTGATACCAGGTGCGAACACCTGTCCATATTAAAATTGCATAACTTCAGCCAATCTCATGGTATATTCTTTATTGTTAAAAAAATCGTCATGATCTCGCTTTACAATGGGGTTTTTTTTACGAAATCGACCGTTTGAGTCGAAAAACAGCCTAAAATATCATTTTATACATTTTGAAGAGGCCAACAAGGCCCGGTAAGACCGTCCCTTGGTAGGCGTCGAGTTCTGGGATTTTTAAACCATATGTTTTTTTTGTTTTTTTTAAATTACAATACGTTTATTTACATGTATGGTGAATTTATTTTTTATAAATGCCTCCTGAGAAGCGAGCTTCAATAGGAGTAGTGAGCTCAAAAGCTAAAAACAACGTCAAATACGAGCAGCTGAAACTCTCGACGAACATCAAATTAGGATTGAACAACAGAGGCTTAGACAGGCAGAATCGCGGGAAACCGAGTCTGCCCAGGAATACGGGGCCCGCTTTGCGCCACAAAGGCTTAGGCAAGACGATTTGCGAGAAGCTGAAACTGCAGGCCAATATTTCTGTTTGTTTGTTTGTTTTTTATAGAAATCCATACCGTTTATCCTAAATTCTCCAAATTTAGGTAGTTCTTTCATACCAGGTGCGAACACCTGTCCATATTAAAATTGCATAACTTCAGCCGATCTTCATCTGATAGTCTTTATTGTTATAGAAATCGTAATGAACTCACTTTACAATGGTTTTTTACGAAATCAACCGTTTCATTAGAAAAATGAAATTCCCCGATCAAACCGGGTTATACAGCTCAAAGATGAATTTCTGTTAGTTTGTTTTTTCTTAATAAAAATCCATACCGTTTGTCCTAAATTCCCCAAATTTCGCTCAGTGGATCTTTCTTACTAGGTGCGAACACCTGTCCATATTAAAATTTCATAACTTCAGCCAGTCTCTGGGTATATTCTTTATTGTTATAAAAATCGTTATGATTTCACTTTAAATTTGTTCACGTTTATTAGAAAAATGAAATTCCCCGGGTGAAACCGGGATATACAGCTAGTAATAAATAAATAAAACGATTAATAAATTGCTAATAAAGCGGTCTAAACCGTTTAATAAATTGCCCTATCCGATTTATATTCGGGATCCCAAGAGACGTCTCCATACCGCCTTTTTACGAAAAGTTAAAGTGGTTATATCCTTCCTACCACCTTAAGTATTTCCTGGCAACCTTCCTTTTCCAAGTTACCCGATCCTGCCGTCCATCATATACGTGGTTTGTCCGGAAAGTAATGAGAATATAAAGGAAAGTAATTTGGATCTTCCTCTCTACTACTGTTTATTATATTTTGTACATAACAAACGTTTCGACCTCCAGGGCCGTCTTCAGTGTTTTTTTAATTACTGCATCATCCTAATCATATTACTGCCTTCCCAGTAGTTAGTAGTAGAACTACTGGGAAGGCAGTAATATGATTAGGATGATGCAGTAATTAAAAAAACACTGAAGACGGCCCTGGAGGTCGAAACGTTTGTTATGTACAAAATATAATAAACAGTAGTAGAGACGAAGATCCAAATTACTTTCCTTTATAATTTCAAAGTCTCTAACCCCTATTTTAAATAAATTAGTAATGAGAATGAATTTTTTTCCAGTCCTTACTGGTCTCAAGGAGGCGTGGTGTTGGAGGAGTGGGGGGAGGGAGATGCCAGGTAGTGATTCTGACCCTTGCCAGTCTCATTCCAGCTTCTAGGGAAAGTGCCTGTCAATAAACGTGCGGTCTTGTTTTGACACCTCGTCACGAGACAAAATGCGGAGTTCTCTGGAGCAACGTTATGCAATAAAATTTTGCGTCAAACTCGATAAATCTGGTTCAGAAACGGTTGAAATGCTTAAGACTGCTTATAAGGAAAATGCTCTTTCACGGGCACAAATTTACCGATGGTATAAGGCGTTTAAGGACAGAAGAGACATTGTTGAAGATGAGCAACGACCTGGACGTCCTTCAACATCAAGGACAGATGACAATGTCGTCCGGGTCAAAGCTGTTCTTGACAAAGATCGACGTTTGAAAGTGAGACTCATTGCATTGGATCCTCCACCACGACAACGCCCCCTGTCACACGGCTTTGGCAGTTCGTGAATTTTTGGCAGAAAAAAATATTTCAACGCTTCCACAACCACCCTACAGCCCCGACCTAGCTCCCTGTGACTTTTTTCTATTCCCCAAGCTAAAATCACACCTAAAGGGGACTCATTTTGGTAGTGTTGCAAACATCCAACAGGCCGTGACGAGGGTACTAGTCAGCCTTACGGAAGATGATTTCCAGCACTGCTATGACGAGTGGAAAAATCGTTGGAACCGGTGTATTATTTCTCAAGGCTGCTATTTTGAAGGTGACAACATTAAATTGTAAATTTTTTGAATAAAAGTATTTTTTTTTTAATCATTCTCATTACTTTCCGGACAAACCACGTATCTCCGATCTTCATCATCCCAAATCCTCGGTACATTCCCGCAGTACCCCCTCTAGGCCTTCAGATCTTTTTTTTTGTCCTCCCCTTCCTCGCCGTTCAGGCTATACGGGGTTTCCCGGGCCTGGGGAGTGGGTGGAGGATTGATGCCGAGTATTATTAAATTTCCCCTGGCTCCGGGTTTCGAACTTGAAATTTTTCTGGTTCTCAAAGTTATATCCGGTTGTCCGTGGCAACGCGTATTTTTCAACACGTTTGCTCACTCGGCCATCCCGCCACCCAAGGCCTTCAGATCTATATACACCGGCCCACCGAACGTCAGCTTTCGATAGCTCTTTCATTATCCGGTCCACCTCGTTATGGAGTTCCATTTCCACTTCCATCCGTAATTCCAATACCCTCTCCACCTTTAAATCCAGTCTATACCATCACTTCATATCCATCCAACGTCCTTTTTAAACCGATGGCAGTTCTTATTTTCCTTATATATTTTACTTTATTTTTTTATAATCATTTTTCTTTTTTTTAAGGAAATATAAATACTATTTAGCCGATCTGTAAATAGGTGTGTAAATATGTAGATATTATTATATGTGAAAACTAGTTTCTTTCACCTGAGCGAATATTTAATTTGTATTTTATTTTCTCTTTTTAACTTGAGGTTCCCTAATTAGTTGTGGTTATTTAGAAGTATCATTTTAATTTGTTTATTTAAACTTTAAGGCTCTAAAACCCCCTTTGTATATTATTTAAAATTGTTCTTAAGGGAAACTTGTCCCAGAACAAATAAATAAAGAATTTATTATTATTATTAATTTATTATAATGGTTACTTCAGGGTCTTTTAATGGCTCAAAGCTTCGTTGGCTAAGAGATAAGAGCAATTTCTCTTTAAATTTTACCGCAATTTTAAAATTTAAAGCAAAATACCCTCACCTGACATAGCAGTCTTTCCCAAACTGTGATTTTCTCTTAGCAAATTCTCTTAGTAAACATATTCCTATAAACAGAATATTATACTAACTAGGTTTTCATAATGAAGGAATCTCTTTCATCTAAGTAAAGTATTAAATAAAAGATAAATCCAACCCTCCACACAAAATCCAAATAAAATGGAATAAAATATTGTTTATTCTTTTATAAAATTTATGGGAGAGGATTTCTTTAATATTCTGCCACGGATTGCCTCGTGGACCGAGAAACCCTCCTGGGTCGAACCTAGCCTCTATAAAGTGCATTCAAACACATTCAAATTAAGAATGCAGTGAAACTCGCGGAATATATATTTTATAATATTATATAATTTATAATATATTACATCTTATAATAATATAATAGGATTATTTTACATTAATTGAATATATATATACTGGGAGTCCCAGACATAGTGTAAAACAAAAAAGGGTAATACTCTATGTTAAACGGGGTAGAATTTTTTTAGTTTTTATTTATAAAATCTTACTTTTTTTCTGAAACATGACAGTTTTCTCTACTTTGGTTTAGTGCAGAAACATAAAAGATGGTATTTTCTTAATCAGCATTAAGTTTTCTAAATGAGATTGGTTTAGTTATTTTAAATCCACTTTAAGACGGACTTTTAACGCGCTAAACACAAAACATTTATTAAAACTTCAATTTTTAATAGTTCTTCAAAAATTCCTCACTCCCCACTGAAGCACCCTAGAAGCTGTCAAATTTCCTAAAAACTGCGGGATTCAGTTAGCTTTTTATTGGTGTAACTCATGATACAATTTCACTTCACCTTTTGAATCTAAAAGTAGTTTTTCTAATGAAAAACACGCTAGAGAATGTCACTGTCAATGAGGAAGCGCGATAGAGCCTGCACCCAAAGTAATGGATGCCAAACTTCCCATGAGTTAGAATTTTTTTTTTTTTTACATTTTTAAGACTAGAATGAACACCGTATGAATTCTAAATATTCTTTTATAAGTTACAATAATTAGTATAGGACTCATAAAAAAATATCAGTGTTAAAATAAAACTGAGTTAATCCCTTAAAGAACTTTTTAGATCTGGATAATTATTTTTATTGTTCTATCTCAATTATTACAATTTCAGAACCCGAAAGCAAGGAATATGGTAATTCTTTCAAAGGCAACAGATCTTCTCAAAAGATTATTTCCAATCCAACCATAAAAGGAACTAATAAATACATTTGACAAACTGAATAAAATAAAATTCGATCACTACACTCCCGGATCGGATATTATATCACTGTTTCTCACAAAATTTGATTTCATTCAAGAAACAAAAGCCACATTAAAGAAGTTTATATAAACATAGCACTTAAGCATAAGTAATAAAAGTATAATTTTTTAAATAGGGGAGAGCGGGGTTGGTTGGCAACAGTTTTCACTTTTTTTATCGTTGAATCGTTCCTGTTAATATAATCCCAATGGGGCTGATACCACTGTAAACTCCAAGTATTCGAGTACTTCAAGTATTTTTTTCATAACATAATATTTAATACTAAGATCATAGAAAATTGAAGAATTCGTCAATCCAGAGTATGCCAATTAACCCCCTGTGTGGGGAAGGTTGGCCTAGAAGATGGGGTTGTTTAGCCATCTCATTCAAGTACTGCCTGACACATATTATTGTTATTAAAAGTTGCACTATAATGGTATAATAATTTTGAATCGGTTTTTAATAGCATTTAAGGGAAAATAGAATGACAATATTAGAAATTTAGACTGTCGTCACTTTCTGCATAGGAAATATCACTACCATCCTCCTTCCTGGAACTAAAGACATTTGGTAGTTTCACCTTTCTTTATGTTTATCTTGCTTTTGTGAATTGCTACTGCGCCAAAAAAAAAATTTGAAGAGAGCCAACTAACCCCACAGGAGAGGTCATATGAAAGATGGCTGCATGGACAGCGGAGAACAATCAAACAAGAAATTGGTTAGTCGAAAGGTTAGGTTTTTCAAAGGAGTTTGGGGCTATGTGAACAGAATCGGGGTCAAATGTTTTTCCATGTCTTTAAACCAACTTTACTGAAAATATAAAAATTAACTTACATATCGTAAAATCAATCAATGAAGCACACTCTTATCTACACTGTTAGCATCGGATTGAAAACTCAGGACAAGACTCCCGAGGTCGAGCGGGTCGCATGGTACAATGGTGGGGCCTTCAAAACAGGTGTGACGGAAACTATAAGCCAATGGCCAACCTACTCCCTATGCCAACCAACCCCACTCTCCCCTACTAATTAAGCATTCATTTTTCTCTGTTATAAAAAATAAATATCCAGTTGGGCCGTCTGAATTATTATCTGGTCACACATAACCGTTCCGCAGCAAAAGCGTTTGTCGGATCTGATTCATTTACGAAGGAAGGTTGGTAACCGGATTTATTCGCTTTTTAGCTCTAGGTTTCCAGACTCTGATATTAAGTATGATGCACTAGCATTCCCCGTCGCGGCTTTACCCGCGAACCTTTAAAATCCATTCTGTGTTCATTATCTTGGTATTGATTTAATATAATATGTTATATATTGACAACATAACAGGGATCGGAGTTGAATGTTGAAGGGGAAAGCTGCCGGCTCGGTAGAAGAGAGGGAGACGCGCAATGGTTCACTAAAACCACCGAAACAAACACTTGCTTACTCGTCGTGAACGCTCATTTTTCGGATTTAAAACATGGTTTTCAACGCCCCATAGGAGCTTTCGAGTTAAACTCGTCGTATCAAGATCTTAAAAACGAGTCCAAATCAGATATTTTTTCTCGAAGTACAAAAATAGTTATCCGTATGAGTTAAACGACAATTTCGCCATTTAAAACCCTTCGGGGGTTACATTTTTAAAATTCCTTTCTTAGTGGTTACCTACATCGCGTTTAAAATCTAAAATCCGAAACTTCAAGTTTCTATCATTAGTAGTTTTTGCTCTGCGTTAATTCTGTCAGTCAGGACAGAATCAAGCCTCTTATATAAATAGAGATAAACAAGCCTATGATAGCATTGACAGAGATGAAATGTATTCAAATTTAAAATATCTAGGTTGTACACAAAATCTAATTAGACTTATCCAGATGACCCTTCAACACAGCAAAGGAGTTGTAAAAATTCAAGAACTGTCAAAATTTTTTTTTAATATTTAAGGCGTCAACAGCTAGGGTCATCATCGCCCTTTATTCCAAACTTTGGTTTATATCTTATGATATAATTCTGTTAATTTTAGAAAGTCTTACAGTTTGTTTGTTATGTTTTCTTGCAGTATATTGTATAAGTCATTTGTTATGTCTAAGAGTGCTCTGTATTCTTCGTAGGCCCTGCATTCTGTCAAAATATGCTTCACTGTCAGCGGACATCCACAAGCCTGACAGTCGGTCTTCGCGAGCTATTAGGTTTCCATATGTCAAGCGCGTAGTAAATTTTTATATTTTCACTAAATTTGGTTTAAAGGCGTGACAAAACATTTGACTCCGATTCTGTTCACATAGCCCCAAACTCCTTTGAAAAGCCTAACCTTTCGACTAACGAGTTTCTTGTTTGATTGATCTCCCCTGTCCTGGCAGCCATCTTTCATATGATTTCTCCTGTGGGGTTAGTTGGCTCTCTTCAACTGTGGTTTTTTTGCGCAGTAGCAATTCACAAAAGCAAGGTAAACATAAACAAAGGTGAAACTACCAATTGTCTTTAATTCCAGCAAGGAGGATGAGAGCAATTTTTCTTATGCAGAAAGTGATGACAGACTAAACTTCTATCTTCTTCTATTGCCATTCTGTTTTCCATCGAAAGCTGTTAAAAACCGATTCAAAATTATTATAACAATATAGTGCAGCTTTTAATAACAATAATATGTGTCCGGCAGTATTTGAATGAGATGGCTAAATAACCCTACCTTTTAGGTACTTGTCTCACAACTTACACAACTTGCCCCACATAGAGGGTTAATTGGCATACTCTTGATTGACGAATTCATCAATTTTCTATGATATCAGTATTAAATATTATGTGGTGAAAAAAATACTTGAAGTACTCTAATACTTGGAGTTTACAGTGGTATCAGCCATATTGCGATTATATTAAAAGGAACGACTCAACATCAAAAAAGTGAAAACTGTTGCCAACCATCCCCGCTCTTCCCTACTTCCTCTCTGCCCTTATTCCTGTTAGAGGATTTCCATGGGATCATTTCTCCTTTTATTTATTTTCAGCTAAGTTCAACCACCTGTTTTCCCAACTTTGTTTCATTTTTTGCTTGATGAGGGATAAAAAGTCGGCTGCTAGAACCCCTTGATAAGGGATGCCACCTGTTATTGCTTTTTTGGCGGCCTGATCCGCTAATTCGTTCCCAACTATTCCGCAGTGACTTGGAACCCATGCGAAGCATACAGTGCAATTGTTTGGTGAGGATATTTTGAACTATGGGATTTAAAGAGAAAACATTTGAAGGGTCACGACGAAAAACGATCAAAGTCTCATTTTGTAAATTTCCCAGAAATTAGATTTTTTTTTTCAAGTCGATAATTGAACTTAAAAATAGGTATTTTTTTTTTCTCACTTCATTCGCATATCCGCGCCTGTCAGCAATAGATAGACAATCAGCAGATTCGATGGCCGTATACAATTGCAAATGATGACATGTCAGGCATGGGGAAGGATGGCACCCAACAGTACCTCTTGTCTGGCTTGATTCAGTTATTGATGTCCGTTAAAGAAGGAGATCTCTCATCCAACGCCTTTTCAATCTCCTCTTCACATTCACGGGCATTTCATCTGTGGCCATTTCTCTTATTAGTAGGTTTATATGTCCGTGTAGGTTAGTGTGGAAACGTTTATAAAGAGTCTTGATGTGCTGGTTGACTTTTGGCATGTGGAAGTCAGTATGTAAGGTTTGATTAGTCACGTACCAAGGTGCTTTTGAAATGAGTCGTAATAATTTTGACTGAAAGGTCTGAAGTTTTTGTAAATGTATTTTTTTTAGCAATCCCGTAAATCTGTGAACAGTATATCCATATGGGTTTAAGTAAGTATGTGTACGTATTTAGTTTTTGTCTCAGTCTTAATTTTGAGGATTTAGAAAAAGTCGGAAAAGCAGCTTTAGTCGTTTGTTTAGAGTTTCCCTTTTCATTTTAACGTGCGGGCCTCATGTCATCCTTCTAGAGAGGGTTATTCCGAGGTATTGTACTGTGTCTGTTTGGGGAATTTGGACATTTTCGATATAAATTGGTGGGCAAGTATTTTTCCGAAGAGTAAAAGTTATATGTTGTGATTTGTCGTGATTAAGTCTAATTTTCCACAATTTGCACCAATCGTTTAATTTCTGTAAGTGGTTTTGTAAGTTTAGTGAAGCATGTGACGGGTCTTGATGTTTCGTTAATATTGCTGTATCGTCTGCGTAAGTAGCGGTCAATGTCTCATTACCTTCTGGTATGTCATGGGTGTATAAAATGTAGAGTAGGGGGGCCAGTATTGAACCTTGTGGTACCCCCGCTAGGACTGGGCGAATTGAAGCAATTTCTGATCCCTGCCGAACGGAGAAAAATCTGTCATAAAGGAAAGATCGAAGAATGAGATAGTAGGTGTACGGTAGTATGTTCTTGAGTTTAAAGAGAAGACCCTGGTATTTTAAAAAGAAGGTATTTTAAATTAAAAACACACTTTTTTAGAAACTGCAAATTGTTTTCATTAAGCTCAATATAAAAAACATAATTTCAATTGTGAAATTAATGAATTAACTAAGGAGAATAAATATCATTAATGGACTATGATTTGTCTTTTCCATTAGGTGCTGCCGTCATCAATGTATTCATTGTCACTCTCGTCTTCCTTCTCTGTGGGTCCTAGTACTATAAAATAGTCGGCTGTAGAATGCTTGTGCTTCAGGATTTGTCAAGAACTTGTTTAAGTGTTCTTTTTATGTTTAAACACTCAACCTAGACGTTTTATTGATAACGAAAGCGTGCGAATATTCATCATTTCTAAATTTACTCCTCGTAAATCAAGGAATTAGGCTTACTCTAAAATCCATTATATTTTTGTAATTTAAATAAGTTATTGAAAAAAAATTAAAATACACTTTTTGCACAACTATTTTTAGTTTTTTGTGATTTTATCGAAAACAAAGCGAAAACGAGGCATATGTCAAAGGAATTTTTTTCTTAGTTTTTCGATCCTCTATCGATCACTGAAATTTGGACGTTTGGTTTGGCGACACCCTGTATATATATATAATTATTGAATAGCTAAAGGGCACAAAAGACCTCAGATCTTGTGTTTGTTTGTTTAACGTCCATTTTTATGCTACTTAGGCTAATCGGACGATGCTACTGTGGGAGTCCTAAATTTTGCCTATCCAGGTATAATTAGGATAGGGATCTTTAACGAGTACCTGACATCGTGCAGGCTCGGGACCTCCATTTTACGTCCTATCCGAGGGACGGCATAGCTAAGGATTGTTTACTCCCATTAAAAAATCCTAGGGCCACCGCTGGAATTGAACCCGCGATCTTTAGGATTGTAGGTTGCCATGCTAACCACAACACCACAGGTGACCACCTCAGATGTTGTGTGTCCATAATAAAATATAACTTAACCTAACCAGGATCGTGAAACGGTTGGGGGGGAAAATGGACTCGAAAATGGAGAAAATCGTTATTCCTAGACAGCGTTATTGGAAGGACTCTGATCACTTTTAGCCGAAACCACATATCTTTTTCCTTTATTATTTAAGTAACTATGATCTTTCTTTGCCTATCTGAACCATCTTATTCTACCTTAAAGAAGGTACAACGTGGTACCAACAGCTCATTTTTAAGAAAAATTAGACTATGATCGTTTTTTGCTGTGACCCTTCATTTTTTAAACAAATTAGAGCGGAAAGTGACTCAGTGCAAAATATATGGTTTTCTTTGTAGCCAGTATAACATTTAAACCTTTTAAACCTTTATGGATAGCGACAATTTTGACGAAGACAAAAAAGTTTAACCTTCAGAAACGTGTTAAGCAGGACGATCCTCTTTTCCCAGTTTTATTTAATGTGGTGCTAGAATTAGTCATGAGGTCGATCCGCAGAGGCCAGGAGGGTGTATGTTAATGTTTGTTTATTTAACGTCAATTTATGCCACTAAGGCTAATCGTACGATGCTACAGTGGGAGTCTTAAATTTTGCCTATCCAGGTATAATTAGGATAGGGATCTTTAACGAGTACCTGACATCGTACATGCAACAGATGTATATACAACAGATTGACAAAACATCTAGCGTTTGCAGATGATATTGTGATTACACGAAGAACAACCAGTGCACTACTAAAAAGTAACAGTTTAAAGTAATCATTTGGTAATGAAAACCAACTTGCAGCCTTAATGTAAAAAAGTCCCCTCTTTTCAATGTTAACCGACAAAATGATTTTTTTTCACTTTACGATATTATTTATTGTTAATTTAAACTTTAATAACTAAGGGACAAATTGTAAGTATCGGGCTGGCAGTTTCTTTGGCTGAAGTTTCGGCCCCCGGAGAGTTGGGTCGAGGAGGCAATAACCCGGAGTGGTCCCAGTTGTTATCCGCAACTCAGTCCGAGCACGAACCTTTTTCCCAACGCCCTCAGCTTCTTCTAATTCTGGTAATGTTCCCTCAAACTGGCTCTAGGCATGGAACCAAGTCTTCGTCCTTTGGGGCTCATTACTTACAGGACAGGGAAAATAATACAAAACCGAATAACTAAAGAATGAAATTTAGTCATTTTTGATTTTTAAACAATAACATAATGTTTAGTTTTTCATTAATTTTATTTGACAATTACTTAATTAACTTTGGTAGAGATGAGAGATGGTCAACTGTTCTTCAATTACGATAGGTTAAATGATGGTCAGGGTTTTCAGTTTACAATGATAAAAAAAAAAATAAATAAAAAAAAAACGTATTTATCAACATAAATACAGTATTTCCACGCGTAATTCGTCTACATCTAAATTAGCAGAACATGCCATTGCCCACAACCATTCCTTCGACTTTTAGAACCCCTCCATATTAGCTTCTGTATCTAACCACGATAAACGTCTCTTCTCAGAATCCATTTTCATCCATCTAGAAACAAATAATCCGGTAAATCATAAAACAGATAAAGAGATAATTTCATCCACTTATTCTAACATCTTCCGCAGCCTCAAATCCTAGTTTTGATTTCATAGGTACCTGCAATTATCTCTGTACCTCTTGTACTATTATTATTTTTTGTATTGTATGCTTCTTTCTGTATAGTTTCCATATTTTTATGCATTGTTACATTATGTATTATCTCATTTTTATGTTATTATTGAGTCCAGACACAACTATTTGTATACAATACCATCTACTTAGTTAGTTTTTAAATATTTTTGTTCACTCAGTTGTCATGTGCCTTCACTTCAAAAGCGATGGATTTCCCCGTCATAAACCTTTGAAGTCGGCAAACTAACCCCCTACCCCTACCTCTCACCTTATTTTTACCTTTAGTCTTAGTATCCACCTGGACTCAGTAGGTAAATATCAGATTCTATTTTATCTTGTTAACCAGCCTCTTATTTTAATATTCATGTATACACCATCTTTTATATTATTATCAGTTCTTTAATGTATCCATTTATTGTCAACCTCTAGCATAGATACTCATAATTTGTTTTCTTTTAGCCGTGATGAAGATCCACAAGTTGGATCGAAACGTTGGCTTACCATAATAAAATCATTGTAAACTGAAAATCCTGACCATCATTTAACCTATCGTAATTAACTTTGTTAAACAAAAAACATAAAAAAATAATAGAAAAGACTAAACTTCATCTTCATCTTCGTTGATAGGTACTGCAAAATCTGTTGTTTTCAGGAGAACAAAAAAAATAATTTTATTTGCAATTATTTTTTTTTAGTTTTTTTGTTTGATTATCAAAAGAAAAATTAAATGGATTTTAATCAGTAGTAACAAAAGTTGTTATTTTCGTTGCACTGTCGAGTTCAACGCGCGAAGAATAGCCGAGCGCGGAAATTAGACCAAGCACCTCAAACACACTTTTGGTACGTGTTATGAACAATACTTTTCATCGTACTGCTCATACATGTACTGAGTACATTAAAACACTTTTATATTTCATTGAAAACATACAGATACAATATGAGAAATTAAATTGACACATTTTAAAAAAAAAAAATATCTGTTTATGGGTATAGTGGCTGTTAACCGTATTAGTGCAATCACCAGGAGAATCTCAACTTTACCATTTATTGCTTATTTTCAACGTTTCGGCTATGTCGCCATTTTCAAGTCTAAAAATTAGTTTTAATTCATTAAACATTATTAAATAATAAACTTCAAATATAATGAATAACAATATTAAAATTGTAAAAATCTTTTTCCTTAAAGAAGGAAGCACTGGTGTCGTCATTTAAAAAGTTGAAAGACTTAAATAGTGTGAATGTTGACCACCCAAATCCCTTGTTAAGTCTTATTTCTTAATACCTCCCTTATTGTCAATAAACTACGAATATGTAACTATCATTTGAATAAATCCTAGTTTATTTACAATAAGGAAGGTATTAAGAAATAAGGGTTAACAAGGGATTTGGGTGGTCAACATTCACACTATTTAAGTCTTTCAACTTTTTAAATGACGACACCAATTAATGGTTTATATATATTTAGTTTATAAAAAAAACAAGTTTTATGTTGAATTGATGAAGGCATAGTTTAAAGCTGGATTAATTACATCTTTGTTCAGATTGAGGTATTTTAATTTTTAATTTGTTGTATTTTAATGTAATTATTTATTATGTGAACCTAATAATTTTCTTAATTACATTTTTGAATTATTTTTTTTTTAAAAGATTTAATTTAAAAATACATTCTTAAGCAATTTTGCTAGTAAATGGTTAAATTATTGGATAGTGCTTCATTCTTTAAGGAAAAAGATTTTTACAATTTTAATATTGTTATTCATTATATTTGAAGTTTATTATTTAATAATGTTTAATGAATTAAAACTAATTCTTAGACTTGAAAATGGCGACATAGCCGAAACGTTGAAAATAAGCAATAAATGGTAAAGTTGAGATTGTCCTGGTGATTGCTCCAATACGGTTGACAGCCACTATACCCATAATATGAATATCCCAGGAAATTAAGAAACTAATTATATATTGGATATAAGTAAGAAATATCTGTTTATTTAGTTTACTTTAATAGAAGAAAATTACTTATATCGTCATCACCATGTTAAAGTAACGAATATGCATAGATTTTTAGTTGCACATTCGTTACTTTATCATGTTGACGACGATATATTCATTTTTATCACTATTATTTTTAGTACAGGATTATTTTCATTTTCACTTTACTAAATTTGTATATATGTGACATCTATATATTAATATTGACCAACTTTTCGCTATAAGAATACTTAGAAGCAATAAATTCATTCATTTATTCAAATCCTGATAATTTATTATCCTATATATTTTTTACTATAATGTTATCAATCACGAGGAGACCCAACCAATCATTGCTGTAATGCGTTGAATTAATTATATCCTATTCTTTTAATTACTCATTAATTCTTTAATTCAAACATTTTTAATTGGCTAATCTGAAATCCAATGGGATTTAAAATAGTAATTGAGGTCAAATTTAAAATTGTTTGATAAAGAATTTAGAAGGGTTAAAGTTTTTATTTTAAAATGGAAAAGGAACTAATAAAGAATATAATTGGAAAAAGGCTTAATACAATCACAAGAGAAAGCAAGATTGTACCGAATTAATCTTTTGCCATAATACATATCAATTAAATTCAGAATATAAATCATGGTTCTACCTGAAACAGGTTATAAAAAAATCTCAAACCATGTGAAAAAAGTCATATGTTCTCACATTACTACTTTTTATTTTTTTCCTTCCAACACCCTGCTAGAGGGGAGTTTATTTGTTATTCTGTACATACAATACTATACAGTATACAATGTATATGATGATATCTCGCCGGTGGTACTTCAGAGGCCCACCTCCAGCACCGTACCCGTACCCCACCGTACCGAACTTGCAGCAGGTGCCAGCGCCCTGGCAATGACCAATGTCATAACTGCATTATGAAAGAGGTCGTCCGATGGTCCAGCAGCGCTACAGTCAGGGCAGGATCCCAGCACGGAGTAATACCTCCACAGCATCAACAACGACAATATTTATTACAGACATTGAGAATTACTTTGCTTTTTAATACAGTGTTATAAGTAAATTAGATATAAAACAAACTAATATAAAACAAAAAATAAGAGTTACCTAAATGGTTCTCTTAAAGCATAGAACATAAAAGAAATTATAATTAAAACAGCATTCAGCAACAATCAATTAAATACATATACCTATAAATTAACTTTTACACATAAATATCAGAAACAAATAAATAGAAATAAACCTAAAAATACTTTAACACGTCAGTAATTATTAACTTTAAAGCGGCTGTTTTTTTCTTAACAAAATGTACTACTTATTAAAACAAAAAAAAATAGTTTTATGAATGAGATAATTTATAATTTTAATAATAATAATTTACGTTTTTTTTTTTATTATTCGATTTCACAATTTTTATTTATCTTAGTGCTAATAGGTGCACTATGATTTTGGTCAACCTGTCTTTTGCTAAAACAAATAGATTCTTTATAGATATTTCCCACACACGTGAAAAGGCGACACATGATTGCCCATGGGAAAAACCCGGACGGAAGTCAAACTGGAAAAAACAGGGTTTACTTCCGACAAACATTAATTTTTAAGTATTTTATGCTTGTATTAATTTAACCATTATTGTGGAGTAACCACCTATTTTTTTTAATAATTTAAATAATTTATTTTTGAAGGAAAAGACTTGGCTCCACCGGGAATCGAACCCGGGTCTTCCGCGTGACATGCGCGGTATGCTATCCATTACACCACCTAGTCGCTTCCAAACGGTGCCAAATCCTTCCTCTTCACTGACACCTCACCCACGATCTTGCAAGTTTTGCTAGTATTTACGGGAGATGGACAATTTTTGTCCAATTTTGGGCATCTCTTGACGTTCGTCAATTTTTAAATTATTTTATATTAATTTAACCATTATTGTGGAGTAACAACCTATTTTTTAAAATTATTTTAAATAATTTATTTTTGAAGAGAAAAGATTGGGCTCCGCCGGGAGTCAAACCCGGGTCTTCCGCGTGACATGCGCGGTATGGTAACCATTACACCACGGAGTCGCTTCCAAACGGTGCCAAATCCTTCCTCTTCACTGACACCTCTCCCACTATCTCGTAAGCGACTCTGTGGTGTAATGGATCGATTCCCGGCGGAGCCAAGTCTTTCCTCTTCAAAAATAAATTATTTAACAATTGGTGGTTACTCCACAATAATGGTTAAATTAATATAAAATAATTTGAAAATTAGAACGTCAAGAGATGCCCAAAAATTGTCCATCTCCCGTAAATACTCGTAAAACTTGCGAAATCGTGGGAAGGATTTGGCACCGTTTGGAAGCGACTCGGTGGGGTAATGGATAGCATACCGCGCATGTTACGCGGAAGACCCGGGTTCGATTACCGGCGGAGCCAAGTCTTTTCTCTTCAAAAATAAATTATTTAAAATATTTTATTTTTGAAAAGAAAAGATTGGCTCCGCCGGGAGTCAAACCAGGGTCTCCCGCGTGACATACGCGGTATGCTAACCACTACACCACAGAGTACACGCTTCCAAGAAGAGCCAATTCTTCCTCTTCACTGATAACTCTCCCCCGATCTCGCAATTTTTTCGAGTTGTAATGGGAAGTGGACAATTTTTGTCCAATTTCTGGTAACGCTTGTCGAACGTCCATTTTAAATTATTTTATAGTAATTCAATGTTAATTCGTGGGTAACAACCTTTTTTCAATTAATTTTTAAATATTTTATTTTTGAAGAGATAAGATTGGGCTCTGCTGCTTTGAAACGAGCTCTGCGGTGTAGTGGTTAACATACCGCGCACGTCACGCGGGAGACCCAGGTGCGACTCCCGGCGGAGCCTAATCTTTTCTCTTAAAAAATAAAATATTGAAAAATTAATTTAAAAAAGGTGGTTACCAACGAATAAAGATTGAATTAATATAATACACATATGGGTCATTCTCACGTAAGTGGGCACTTTTGTGTCCCAGGCCGTTTATAGCGATTTAGAAAAACTTAGGACTCTAAGACATCAATTTTCTAAATCCAGGCGAGTTGTAAAGGTAGACCCCATACAACTTTATTTTAATTGTATAACATACGTACCTTAAAAACACCAGAAAAAGGTCGAAATTGATTCCCCTGTCATGTCCCGAGGTCTGATTCTGCTCAAAGTAAGAGTTCTGTGTCCGTATACTAGGTCAATTTTAACTTTTTTTTCTGTTCAATTTGTTCAAAATGCTGTAAAATTTCATAAAAGCAGTCGAATTCTTGATGATAAAGGATTAGAATTGAAAAAAAACTAATTTTTATGAGGTTTTCTTTCATTCCCCTGTCAATTTTTAAAATTAAATTGTCACCACACTTTTCAGGCGGGAAATTAGTAAAAAATATATAGTTAGCAGGAAGGGGTCTTTCCCTAAGCAGCCCCAACTGTTAATTTATCCTCAGTACAAATCCAAGCTCTCCAGAAGCAAATAAGTTCTCAAACTTGGGAGGTTACGTTTAATAGTCTTCATTCCCCTGTCCTCTATAGTTTTGGTCAGGCAAGTTTTTTCTTTTCTAATTTTTGAGCGATAAAAGATTTCGCAGCACAGATTTCGTTTTTCAAATAGCATTATTATATCTTTTTTTCCCTTTCAACGGTTATCAAATAAACCTTAAAATTTCATTCCCCTGTCGTTCATTTCCCTTTCGTTCATTCCCCTGTCTTACTGTAAATAAAATGTGGGGAATGAAGATAGCGACGTGGATTGAAGCTTTTGATGCTCAACTTTTTCATAGCATCATCAGTCCTTAATAATGAGAAATTTAAAAAAAAAAAGAAAAAAAAAAAACTTCAACGTGAATTGGTGTTCTTCCACGTCGACTCCTTGCTTCTTATAGGCTAAGGAATAGTATTACACCGAAAAAAAAGTTTATTCTATTTTATTGTTTATTCTATTCTATCTATTGTTACCATAAAATTTAAAATAAAAACGCCGTAAAAAGTGCCCACTTTGGTGAGAATGACCCATATATAACGGGTGTTTTTTTTGGAGGTGTACAACTTAAAGTTGGCAACACTGCTTTATGTGATAACATATTCAACAGCTGATAGTTGCTTTTTGTTTGATATGGTTTGTCGTTTCATTATGGTTAGACTTACACCAGAGAAACGCTTGCAAATTGATGAAATTTTTTATCAAAATAATGGTTCTGTTCGCCAAGCATATCGGGCACTTTCTCCATTTTACGGTGTACATAATCGTCCTTCAGAGCGGCTAATTCGAATAACAATGGATCGTTTTCGGACCACGTTTACTCTTAATGATAATATGCATCCCGTGAGACGCCGAACAGTGCGCACTGAAAAAGCTGTATCCGCTGTACAGGAAAGCATTGAAGATGATTCAAATCAATCGATTCGTCGCCGTTCTCAGCAACTGGGGTTGTGTCCTTCCACTTTATGGAAGATTTTACGAAAGGATCTGGGATTAAAAGCTTTCAAAATTCAACTGGTGCAGGAATTAAAGCCGAACGACCATCGCATGCACCGCCAATTCGGTGAATGGGCTGAAGCACAAATTGATATGGATATTGAATTTCCATTCAAAATTTTGTTTTCCGATGAATTTTGATTTCTTTGGGGTTATGTCAAGTCACTTGTCGATGTCGATAAACTACAGACAATTGAACACCTCGAAATCAACATTCGAAGAGTTATTGGCGATGTACGGCCACAAATGGTTCGAAAAGTTTGTGAAAATTGGTGTTCCAGATTGCGCCTTGTACGCGCTAGCCGGGGAGGCCACATGGCTGAAATCATATTTAAACATTAATGTCATAAAGTTTTCTATTCGATAAAGTTCGTTTCTTCGATAATAAAAATATATTTCTTTATTTTATTATAATTTTAACTTGTACCATACACCTCCAAAAAAAAACACCCTTTATAAAGATAAAGATTTAACTATTGGTTGTATTTAACATATGTTTTGGTCCAAATGAAATATTAAGATTTGCGGATCTAAAGAACAAAAAATACAAAAAAAAAACAAAAAAAAAACTGTCTTATATTTAAGGAGTCTTAAACACATTCACCAGACCTTTCCTGACACTAAATCTCTTCCCTCCCTCGAGCCTGTTGCTGTCTAAGGCATCTTTTTTCTACATTATTTCATTATTTATTTAATCATTCTTTATTCTGTTTTTTTCTCTTTTATCTTCTATATTTATTCCATTTTCCCTTGCTATTTACAGATGATTCTAAATATTATGACTAGCCTTATTTAAAAATATTTTTTATTACAATTAAAGTATACTGTATGACTACATAGATTTATTAATAAAAAAGAAAGAAACAATCTTATCTTCCACAATTTATTGTTTTCCTCTGAAATTCCTAAATTCCGACTTCCAGAAACATACCACATTTTAATATAGTTTTTCAGCAATTGGTAAGTTTTTAGAGCATTTGGTTTGTAGTAAATATTTTTCTAGCACTGAATTTAAAATTTTTTTTAGATCATTTAGAGAATCCAGAAGTCGTTTTATGTTTATTAGGTTGGTATATTAGGTTACATCTTACGAATGATCAAAATATGGTTTTTTTTTCTTCAAATTTTAATTTGCGCCTGTCAACAAACATGCTTGAATTTGGATCTCGAAAATCGAGCTAAAAAAAAGGTATTTATTCTGAAAAATTATTAATTTCTGAAACACTGACACAAAAAGATTTGTGAAGGTCGCCATTGCATTACAATCTGCTGAAACAGTATATTGAATATAGCAGTTTTCGGAGGATTTCTTAAATTAGGAGTTGGTTTTTACATCCGTAAAATTTATTTTTTCATATGAACAGAATGAAATAGGTTTAACACACTAAAAAGTTTTAACAATTAATAAAATTCTAGTTAAAAAATAATGCTTAGTTATTTCTAACAAATTAACAACGTTTATTTTTATTTATTTATAACTAGCTGTTATAAATATATATGTATATATATATGTTATATATATATATATATATATATATATATATATATATATATATATATATAAATATGTTATACCGGTTTCACCCGGAGAATTTCATTTTTTAAATCTATAAAGACATTTATCGACTCAAACGGTCGATTTCGTAACAACCAATGTAAAGTTAACCAATTTAAGTTATGCAATTTTAATATGGACAGGTGTTAGCACCTGATATGGATTTCTATAAAGAACAAACAGAATTTCATCTTTATTTACATAGATTATAACTGCATATCCCGGTTTCACCCTGGGATTTCATTTTTCTTATGAAACGTTCCATTTCATAAAGAACCATTGTAAAGCGAGATCATTACGATTTTTATAACAACAAAGAATATCAGCTGAAGATCGGCTAAAGTTATGCAATTTTAACGTGGATAGGTGTTCGCACCTGGTATGAAAGAACCAATTAGCGAAATTTGGAAAATTTAGGACAAACGGTATGGATTTCTATAAAGAACAAACAAACAAACATATAAACAAACAAACAGAATTCCATCTTTATTTATAAAGAATTTATGCTACAATTTATTATATAAAAAAATTTAACAGCTTTACTGTTTTCAAAATGATACTGTCCAGGGATGATTTTTTCCCACAGCTTGTATTTAATAAGTTGAAAAAAAAAAGCACATAACGAAACAGGGGGGGCACGAATTTTCGGGGGTCATGACCTACTGTCTCATAATTACGTGGCTGATTGCACCATTTTTTATGAGATTTTTGCCTTTTATTTAGAAAGAATGCTATCTGAGAAACCTGCAGTGTTATGTTGAGGGCATTGTAACTACCTCCAATGCATTATTCGTTTAAAAATATAAAAAAATTGAAAAACCAAAATATTTGAGGGGGGGTCCTTAAATATATGAGATTATTACCTTGCATTAAGAAGGACTCCAACCTAAACAACCAAAGCTTTTATTTTGAGGGCATAGTTACTACATAATTGCATTATTCTTTTAAAAACAAAAAAACAAAATTTACAGTTAAAGATCAATATTTTATAAAAACTATAAACCTAAAAAGAGAGAAATGCTTTATTTAAAAAAAAAAAAAAACAAGCAGAGATGCCCAAATACATTGGGTTGCTATATGACACAGCATCAATATTAAAATACATGAATACATAAAGTTAAAATACATCGTTACATTTTATTTTATAATTATAATATCGTAGTATTTTTTTCCCCTTTCCCCATTAATTTCTTTTATTCTTCTTTTTCCATCTATATTTTTTACAGGTTTGTTTTTCTTTGTTATTTATTTATTTTTATTTTTGTTATTTCAACTTTTCTCTTCTTCTCCATTTCATTCCATTTTCTTTTTTTTCTTTTTCCTTCTTCCTTCTCATTTCTCATAATCCTAGCCCTTTTCTTTTTTAGCGCTTATTCCCTCTCTTAACGCTCACACCATACAGGTGTATAGGCACACATACAGAGCCGCTCGAGAAAAAAACCCACAAAAAAGATATATAACAGTTAAAACCTCATATCTAATAAATAAAGAAATAAATATATACATAAATAGATTAATAAATAACTATATAAATAGATAAATAAATAATTAAATAAAAATAAATAAATAAAAAGATAGACTAAGTTGTATGGAATATGACTATGAATCAATTTCCATACAGATGGTGGTGAATAATTCCCAGGGAGTCTAAGATTATATTTTCGGTCAAGCTAAACAACTAAAAACTAAAAAACTAAAAAAAAAAAAAAAACACTAAGACAATGATTCGGTTCTAGGCTAATAATTAATTCTCTTCATATACAATGGACCCATTAATTTTGATTCGTCTACAAATACGATCAAGATATTCAATAATTATTATACGAACGCTATTAAGCACAAATTAAACGTGCCTGGAGGGAAATCGATTAAATTAACATAGAAGAATTGACGTCAGCGGTTGGAAGGTTCTGGACACGTGTATCCGTTTAGTATTCAGGAGGTGGTGTGGGATCGCTTACAGATGATAATGTATGCCGATTCGGATACCGCAGGACCAATCATAACCGATTACAACTGATACAACTGATTACAGCTCGCCTCCTCCAATCAGATAATTTCTTTAAAGAAGTTCCCTTACTATTGGTCGATCTGCCTCTGAGATGTTTCAAGGACAGTCTCTATTAGTTCTAAGGCTCCTTTCAAGCTCTTTTCCCCCAAACCCCTTCTCTAATTGGACTTTTATTTCACTATTTTTCTTTTAAGTGAAACATTCAGACTGGTTAGTGTCAAAGGAGAGAATAACAAAAAAGTTAATGATATCATAATTTCGCTACATTAGACATTATAGATTACACACATTATATTTATATATATATATATACAGGGTGTCCAGAAAGAGTATTCAGGTTTTTGTTACTGTGAAATGATCAGAGGTTTTTTGGCCCAAGAACTTCAAGAGTTTAAAAGATATAACTCTAGAACATGGTTTTAGCAAGACGGAGCCACTTGCTATACTTCAGACTTATCAATTGCTACGTTAAACGAATTATTCCAAAGCAAAGCGATTTTTCGTAGAGGCACCATTAGCTGGCCTCCCAGGAGTCCCGATCTCAGTCCTCTTGACTTCTTTCTGTGGGGATACCTGAAAAGTAGGGTATACGAAAAGAAACCGACGAATCTAACGAAATTGAAGCAAATATCAGGACAAAAATGACGGCAATCTCAGGACCAAAGTGTCAACGCGTTTTTAGAACTCTGCGTTTGAAATTCGAGGAGTGCTAGCAGCGTTATGGTGGACACCTATACAATATTGTTTTTTCTAAATAAATTTCCAGTTCAGTGTGTTTCAATAAAACGTAAACATCCTACTTGATATTCTGTATTAGAGATTTTATTCAACTTTCAAACCCCGAATACTCTTTTTGGACACCCTGTATATAAAATCTGTTTGTCGGAAGTAAAATCAGAAACTGCTCAACCGTTATTGATGAAATTTGATTCATTGTGTGTAGTTTTGTCCTACTTAAATGATAGGACAGTTCGATTATTGGCCTCAATATTTCTTTTATTGCAAATTAAATGCTTTTCACACTACGATTAAGTGTGATTATTTGTAAGTTGTATAAATTTCCAACAGATGGCGGTGTTAGTTGATTTATTGAAACAAGGCTTTATTTCCTTTCAATATTTAGGGTGGGTAAGTATCCAGTGGCAAATCTTTTTTTTTTTCGGCTTGGACTAGGAAAATCCAATGGGCAATTATGTGTCGCCTTTTCACGTGTGGGAAAAACATCGAATCTATTTGTTTTAGCAAAAGGCAGGTTAACAAAAATCATTGTGCACCTATTAGCACTACAATGAATAGAAATTGTGAATTATAATAATTAAAAAATCTGGTGCGTGCGCGCAACACACAACTTTCACTTACCAACAAACTTACCAACTTACTTAGATCAGAAATTAATGCGTTGTTGTGCCCCCTCCGTTTGTCCAATTTTGATGAATTGTTGGATATCACATCTTTGGCATATACATACATCAAATACCCAGTTTCATCAAAATCGTTTGAGCCATTTTTGAGTAAATAAAAAAAACACGTGAAAATGATACAACATTTATTAAGTAAAGTCCCCCCTCCGGTTAATCAATTTTGATGAAATGTTGGATATCACATCTTTGGCATATACATACATCAAATACCCAGTTTGATCAAAACCGTTAAAGTCGTTTTTGAATAAATAAAAAAACATGTGAAAGCGATACAAGATTTATTAAGTAAAGTCCCCCCTCCGGTTGATCAATTTTGATGAAATTTTTACAGTCATATCTCGGGCATATAGATAGATCAAATACTCAGTTTAATTAAAATCGTTAGAGCCGTTTTTGAGAAAATCGAATAAAACTTAAAAAGTTATTATATAAAGTACCCTCTCCCTTTGAGCAATTGGAATGAAATTTTTGCTGTCACATCGCGGGCATATACATACACTAAATACCCAATTGGATGTTCGCACGGTTTATAGTTTTTGAGCTAGTCTGTTCACACACACACACACACACACACACACACACACTCAGACACACAGACACACACACACACACAGACCATTTTGCGGGACTTGTTTATTTGGACTCAGGGGTCCCCAAAACGTGTATTTCTGTTGAAAACCGGAAGTCGAAATTTTTCACGATCGCAATACTTCCACTTACTATATATTCATATATATGTAAGTGATAGTAAAAAATGTTATAAAATAACGTTATCTATCTCATTCATAAAATTAAATTTTTATGATTTGATAAGTAGTACTGTAAGAATATAACCTGTTTCAGGTAGAACCATCTGATACAATATCTCTTATCATCATATTCTGAGATATCTGATTATTCTGAATATAATCAATATGTACTACGGCAAAATATTAATTTGAAACATTTTGGATAACCGTCCATTGTAAATGTACATACTGTACCCTAATACCATTATATTCTTTATAAGTTCCTTTTAAATGTGTGCCATTTAAATTTAATCTCGTCCCTGCCTTAAATATTCCAGTAAGTGCTATATGAATGGATCATTAATACATAATATTGTCAAATATGAGATGAAAAAATAAATACTTCAACCCTTCTAAATTATCTAAATAATCTATCTTCCATCTGTCGTGGAATACTGTAACATCTCCGAAAAATACGATTTTTAGTTTTTACACCAAATCATTCAACATGACGTTATCTTTATGTGGTATAAAATGTAATGAGTTTAGTTGTTTAGTTGGCCGATGAGAGGCGGGACTTACGGAAGTGTGGAAACTAACGGAACTTTTCAGCAAATGAGTGGTCGCATGCTATGTATTTTGGGTGCTGTCATGATAGGAAAAGTACATTGCATTAATTAATTAAAATCAAAATATGTAAGGTACTGTATATGGTCAACCTGTTGGACAGTTTTACCTGAAGGCGGCTAAGGCATGGAAATACCGCCTTGTAAGTTATTGGGGCCATAAACCTTCTGTTAGAAATTCAAAATAAGTAAAGCTTAGGACCGACAAACACCCAGGGAAATATCTAAGAAGATTATTAGAGAAATTTGTGGCTTTGCCCCGGCAAAGAGGCCGCTGGGAAACACGTTAAATATAGAAAGGAAGGGAAATTTTAGGCAGCCAGCCAATCAGAAGAAGTCTGAAGAGAGTGGGGGAAAGAAGACTTATACGGAGGAGAGAGAAGTTGGAGAGAGAGTCGGGGAGGGAGTTCGGTAGAGAGTTCGGAGGAGGACAGAGGTCGGGTAGTGTGCCCAGAGGGCGAGAGTGGAACGAGAAGGGCGGAGGACCGTATAGATAGGAACGTGAGAGTCCAGATAGCCAGACAGGCTGAGATGGGATGCTGTGCTGAGTCTGAGAGAGCGTCAGAGATGGCAGGGACTGATCCAGCAGATAGGCCAGAGACAACACCAGAGAGTGCCCACCGGATAAGGTTAATGCACATGCAGTACTAGTTATAATATTGTGTGGTCAGTATTTATTAAATAATGTTAAGTTGCCAGTCAGCATCCATTAAATAATTTGTGTCAGTAAAGTATCTTTAGATAATTTATATAAATGATTTAAATTATTGGTCAATAAAATTAAAGATATAGTTCAATCTAGATTTGTTTATTTATTATTATTTACCCTATACCACAGGTTTATTAAAATAAAATAGAATTGGTAAACACGTCACCTCTGGAAAAGTATCCAATATACAATCGATATATATTCATTATATTAATTTCATATATTAACTTGATATAAGCCGTTTCTGGTAACCCCCAACTGCCTTAGAAAAGCGGGAGACCAGGAACGTAGCACGCAAATCAGGTAAAATAAAAAAAAAAATAGTGAATTAAAAAATTCTGCCAATAAAATCAACGATAAAAAAAAGAAACAATAATTAAAAAAGGCAAACTGAAAAAAGTAAAAATTTAAACGCCATTTTCCAAAAGTTTAGATTGTCGAGATGTTACAGTATTCCACGAAAGGTGCGATATATATATATATATATATATATATATATATATATATATATATATATATATATATATATATATATATATATATATATATATATACAGAGTGTTTCGGAATTGCACGGCACTATTTTAGGTACGTGTTCTCTAACACAAAATAAACAAAAAAGTTCATATTAACATATATCTCAAACTCATTTATTAAACAGATATCAAAGGTTAAAGATTTATTATTTATTTACTGCATTAAGACTGACTGTACAACGTTTAACGTGTTTAATACTAAATAAAAGGTTTTAATCACCTGATAAACAAATGAACGATAAGCGATGACAGTAGTTGCTCATCTGTTTGTCTAGTTCTGTGTGTTTTAGTGTGAGTGAATCTTGTGACACAGTTCAATTTATGATTATCGTGGGAGATACCACAAATTTATTCACTTTTGATGAACAAACAGACATGCTTTTAACTTATGGCGAGGTACATACAAACGGTGCTGCTGCTGTTCGAAGATATCGTGAAAAATTTCCTAACCGAAGAATACCAAATCGTAAAACGTTTGAGGCCATTGAAAGACGTCTTAGGGATAATGGTACGCTAAAACCTATACGAGTGAACGCCGGTCGACAACGATTTCGACGAACTGCAAACGTAGAAGAAGAAATACTCGATGCTGTTCAGTTATCTCCTACTACTAGTACCAGAAGATTGTCACATCGTTTCGATGTTTCCTCTACCAGCGTATGGCGAACTTTACGCGAACAACAATTATATCCATTTCACGTATCAAGTAGGCAAGATTTGTTACCACAAGATTATAACAAGCGCAGAAATTTCTCCCAGTGGTTAATTCGACAATGCACACGAGATCCTAACTTCCTGAACTGCATTTTGGTTACTGATGAATCTTGCTTTACAAGAAACGGGATTCTTAATTTTCGAAATACCCATACTTGGGCCGAAGAAAACCCTCATACGACTGCTGTTGGACATTACCAACATACATTCTCTTTAAATGTCTGGTGTGGTCTTCTAAGCGACAAAATCATCGGCCCCTTCTTTTTGCCACCTAGGCTGTCAGGTATATCTTACTTGCATTTTTTGCAAAATAATCTGCATGATATTCTAGAAGATATTCCGCTAGGCATTAGGCAAAGGCTGTGGTTTATGCATGACGGTGCTCCAGCTCACTTTTCTCATAGTGTCACTGATTATTTAAATGCAACTTATGGAGACCGATGGGTTGGTCGAAACGGACCTGTTAAATGGCCACCACGATCTCCGGATTTAACGCCATTAGATTATTTTGTGTGGGGCTGGATGAAGTCTATGGTTTATTCTGCGGCAGTTGACACGCAAGAAGAGCTAAGAAATCGGATCGTGGAAGCCGCAGTAACTATCAACCACCATCCTGATGCTATACGAAGAGCCAGAGAAGCATGGATTCGTCGTGCTGAATGTTGCATTCAACAAAACGGAGGCGCCTTTGAACATTTACTCTAAATGTTGTAATAATAATAAATAAATAGTAATAATAAATCTTTAACCTTTGATATCTGTTTAATAAATGAGTTTGAGATACATGTTAATATTTTTTGTTTATTTTGTGTTAGAGAACACGTACCTAAAATAGTGCCGTGCAATTCCGAAACACCCTGTATATACATATAAATTATCTCCAATACATAATCATCAAATATCTTTTAATTTATATATGTTTCATACATCTTGGATATGTATTAATTGTTTGAGTGATGTTCTACTTTCTATATATTTTTTTATATTTGAAGCGTTGATGTACGATGTTTTTGTTTTACACGTTTGGTGCAGCGGCGTATTTTAGGGGTATCCTGAATTGGATGGTATCGGACGTCGGGGTCCGATGGGAATACTTTAACGAAAGCGTTATCTTTTGATTAAAAGTGAATTAAGTGAGCGTCTCAAGGGCATTATCTCTTGGTGAGGATTGGAACTAGACATAATAGGCGCAGAAAAGGCCCACGGGATCCGATACAGGATTTAGGCCAATCTTTATCGAAAATCGGACTTCGGAGTCCGATTCTAAAAAACAACAGAATTTCAGCTGGTAGCAACATTTTCTGCACTAAAATGCACTAATCTCATTTAAATTATACTAAATTGAGTATTTCAAGTTTTCGGACTTTCGGACATTTTCATGTGAAAATCTGCTGTTAAGAAGGGAATGTAAGACATCGGACCTCGGGGACCGATGCCACACTTAACATATTAAACTGAAATTAATTGAAATAATAACAATCGCGATTGAAGAGGTTTAGTGGAAATATCTGTACACCGCCTTTGTTCGTTATTAATATTACCACATTTTTAAAAATTATTCGTAATATTTTTTGCTTTAATTTTTATTTATTTGCATAAGCAATTATAATATTTTTAAAACATAAAGTGTTGGGCGATGAAATACAAAGTTCAATGCCTTCTTGGTGAGGAATAAATATCTCGGGCGTTGCTGAGCTGTCAAATTATTTCCTGTCAAATGTTTTCATACAAACAGAATTGGTCCTGTCGTTTCAATGTTGTTTTATTTCCTTTAAACATATCTAACGAAACGAAATAAACAACTCGACATGTTTTTCTGTATTTTAGTTGTCTTTTTCTGTTGCTTTGATCCATTAAATATGGGATTTTGTTTCCGATGAATAATTATACGTTGTAGCAAAATGAGAACTTTATGAAATTATATAGAATACGTTTCTACAAAGTAATAAATTAATTTAGGAATTATTGAAATACGAAGTTAGCTTTTTAGGTTCATCTGAAAAAGTAATAATTGCGTGATTATGTGATTAAAAACTAATAATTTTTTTAAAAATATTGTCAACGAAACTTTTTGTTTAGTCACTCCTGATTGCTTAATAATTAATTTTTAGGTTTTGTGTCAATCATTTTAAATAATATTATTTATGTAAATATGTATTTATAAAGCAGTGACATTTACATGTGGAAGTTCGTGTGAAGTCTGATATTAACATTTAATTATTCATAGTAACATTATAATTTAATTATATTTGAAGGTTATTGACAAATTAAAAAATAAAATAGATTGGTTTTATAAATTTAAAAAGAAATAATTTGGGTATGGAATTAATCAATTAAACTCTTACTATTATAAATCTTGTGGAGAACTCTACTAGTTTGGTTTTTAAATGGCATAGTATTTAGATAGGTTTTTGTAAAAATCATGTTGGATAATTGGATAATATGTATAATATATATATATATATATATATATATATATATATATATATATATATATATACTTTTACCATGAATAGTTGATTATTATATATTCAATAATTCATGGTAAAAGTATGTATTGTTTCTATACCTTATACAGAAATTTGAAAATATCCATTAGGCAAAAAAATGTTGTAGAAGATTATAAATATTAAACGAATGTCAAATGTTTATTAAATTTTATTATTAATTTTAGATAAATATTTCAATAGGATTTAATTTAAAATATATATATATCCCTGGCACGTAGAACTTTCCCGAAGTTAGTGATTATAAAATACGTGTGTTTCTATAAACAACCAAGCATAATAATATAACATACATATTCGTGTAGATGCTTATGAAAAAAAGGTCTATTATAGGTTGGTGTGATGCATAATATTTTTACTGAAAAGTTCATAGAAATATTTTAATTTATTCATTATTCAAAGCTGTTAAGGAATTTCGAAATATAATTACATTTATTGCTCTGTTTTTTTTTACAAAATAAAATCCTTTTCGTAAAAAAATAATAATTAAACAAAATTATAAATATCACAACGGAATGTTGAATTTAATTATTTATAAATATATTCTTGTTTTTTTTCCAAAAAGAATCCTTTTATTAAAAAAAAAATTAAACAAAATAATAAATTTTACAACGGAATGTTGAATTTAATTGTTTACAAACAATTTTTTTTTTCTTTCGAATTGTAAATATATATTCATGGTTTTTTTCTCAAAAAAGAATCCTTTTAGTAAAAAAATGATAAATTTTACAATGGAATGTTGAATCTAATTATATATAAAAGTATTGTTTTATCTTTCGAAGAATAAATATATTCATGTTTTTCTGTAAAAAAATAAAATCCTTTTATTAAAAATATAAATAATTAAACAAACTTATAAATATTACAACGGAATGTTGAATTTAATTATTTATAAAAATATTTTTTATCTTTCGAAGTATATATATATTTACATGGTTTTTTATTTACAAAAAATATCCATTTATCAAAAAATAATACTTTCATTGTTTATTATTGTTTGTCACTTTATTCATTTTTTTTTTTTTTTTTTACAAAATAAAATCCTTTTCGTAAAAAACTAATGATTAAACAAAATTATAAATATTACAACAAAATGTTGAATTTAATTATTTTTAAAGCTATTATTAAAGTATTTTTTAACTATCTTTCGAAACATATATATTTATTTTATATGCATGGTTTTGTTTCTAAAATAAAAAATCCTTTTATTAAAATAATAATAATCAAACAAAATTATAAATATCACAACGGAATGTTGAATTCAATTATTTATAAAAATATTTTTTTTTTATCTTATTTATTTAAAATGAATTATCTTGTTTGGGTTACTATAAAAAAAAAAAAAAAAATCCTTGACAGGTAGAACGTTTCCGAAGGTCACTAACCCGCTGTTATTATTATTTTGATGATACAGTACTAAGGTAGGGTACCGTATACCACTGACAGGTAACAGTAGAGGTACCGGTTACAGGTACTGGTAGAGGTACTAGAGGTACTCACTAGGTTGGTGTGGGCTACCTTAGCCCACGACTGGAGGCCTTTGTGAGCGGCCCAGACCGCGGCGGGGCCGAGCAACCCCTTCCGTCCCTCCATCTAGACTGGGCGTTCCCTCGCTAGCAACAGGTAACTCTCTGCGCAAGTCTACATCTTGTATTCTTCGGATCTAACGAGTTTATAACTCTTCGGGAGGATATAATAACAAAAATAATATAATAGTAATAATAGTAGAGATGAGAGATGGTCAACTGTTCTTCAATTACGATAGGTTAAATGATGGTCAGGATTTTCAGTTTACAATGAAATTTATTATGGTAAGCCAACGTTTCGATCCAACTTGTGGATCTTCATCAGTGCTAAAAGAAAACAAATATATGAGTATCTATGCTAGAGGGTGACAATAAATGGATACATTACAGAACTGATAATAATATAAAAGATGGTGTATACATGAATATTAAAATAAGAGGCTGGTTAACAAGATAAAATAGAATCTGATATTTAGCTTCTGAGTCCAGGTGGATACTAAGACTAAAGGTAAAAATAAGGTGAGAGGTAGTGGTAGTAGTGGTTTTTCGTTCACTCAGTTGTCATGTGCCTTCACTTCAAGCGTTGGATTTCCCCGTCATAAACCTTTGTAGTCGGCAAAATAACCCCCTACCGCTACCTCTCACCTTATTTTTACCTTTAGTATTAGTATCCACCTGGACTCAGTAGGTAAATATCAGATTCTATTTTATCTTGTTAACCAGCCTCTTATTTTAATATTCATTTTAATATGATGAAGATCCACAAGTTGGATCGAAACGTTGGCTTACCATAATAAAATCATTGTAAACTGAAAATCCTGACCATCATTTAACCTATCGTAATAGTAATAATAGTAATCTCTATACTGGGTGTCCCAGACCTAGTGTAAAAAAATAAAATGGGTAATACTGCATGTTAAACTTTGGTTTAGCGAAGAAGCAAAAAAAGGTGATATTTTCTTAATCAGCATTGAATTTTCTAAAAGATGAGATGGGTTTGGTTATTTAAATCTACTTTCAATGGGACTTTTAACGCGCTAAACACAAAACATTTATTTAAACTTAAATTTTTAATAGCTTTTGAAAATTCCTCACTCCCCACTGAAGCACCCTAGAAGCTGTCAAATTTCCTAAAAACTGCGGAATTTAGTTAGCTTTTTAGCGGTGTAACTCATGATACAATTGCACTTCTCCTTTTGAGTCTAAAAGAAGTTTTTCTTATGAAAAAAACGCCAGAGAATGTCACTGCTGGGGCAATGAGGAAGCGCACTATAGCCGGCATCCTAAGTAATGGATGCCGAACTTCCCATGAATTAGAGTTAGTTTTACTTTTTTAAGACTAGAAAGAACAACGTATGAATTTTAAAGAATATAGTATAGTATACATTATAGTATAGTATAGTAATATAATGGTAATTATAAAAAATGTTGAATATAAGCCTATTGAATAAGAAGCAAGTTAAAAGGCGACATGTCAGGTATAGCAATGCAACACGGAAAGACCAATTAAAATCAGCTAAAAAAAGTTCGGAATTTAGATTTTAAACGCGATGTAGGTAACCACTAAGAAAGGAATTTCAAAAATGTGACCCCTAAGGGATTTAAATGGCGAAATTGTCGTTTAACTCTAACGGACACCTGTTTTTAGCACTTCGAGAAACAATATCTAATTTGTACTCATTTTAAAGATCTTGATACGAAGAGTTTAACTCGTAAGCTCTTACGGGGCGTCGAAAACCATTTTTTAAAGCCGAAAAATGAAGCTTTCATGAGGAATAAGCAATTTTTTATTTCGGCTGTTTTAGTGAACTCTCCATTGCGCGCCTCCCTCTCATCTACCGAGCCGGCAGCTTCCCCTTCCAACATTCCACCTCCCGGAAGCTCCGATTATACTAAATCTCCTTAGCATCAGTTAACATATTATATTAAATCAATACCAAGAATGATCACAGAAGTGATTTTAAAGGCTCGCGGGCGAAGCCGCGACGGGGAATGCTAGTAAAGAAATAAGCAATAATGAATCGAAAAGTACTGAGAATTTTCAAGTTTTGCATTACAGATACAATATAACTTATGGAGATGTACGAATGTGGAAAAGTATGTCGTTTACATAATATTGAAACCTCGAAACCGATTTCTAATCTATGTAATTTCATAAGTGAGAGTTGTGTGTTGCGGCTTATCGCACCAGATTTTTTATCTCGCATCTAGATGTCAATTAGATTCCTAGTCTTATAAGTTTAATGCTATCCTGTTTACACTAGAATATATTTTATAATTAATCCAGGAAAATAAACTGTTTCATTAAGCCCGCCTCTCCCCTAGTAATCAACAGACTAATGTGAGGCACGGGTACCTACACCTGACACCTCCAGGTATTTGATGATTATTTAATTAGGGGTTTAAAAAGGAGTTGGATTAAATATCTCTTTACTTTTCACAACACCGACAATTGTATCAAACAAGGAAAGAGGTATTACTGGGCTTTTCTTCCTCATGTTCAAAACGTTGTTTCAAAAATTTAGCCGTGTAATAGACCAAAAGAAAAGAAAGAAAATTTCTCCGAAAAAATATTGAAGGTTCATTCCTACATGTGCTAGAATCAAAAAGTATGAAACACTTAGAACGATTGAAGAAAGACACAGTTATAAAAGAACGAACTAATATTGCTTCGAGGGAGAAAATATCCTCTAGAAAGTAATTGCTTTGAAGCATTGTAAAGGGGAACTATTCTCAGAAAAAAAAAATACTTTATTTGATTAGTTTCTTCTGCTTCAATATATATTTTAACAATAAGTGGGCTTAAATAATTTTTATTAAACTAAAATAATAATTAGAAATTTCAGACAAACAATAATATAACACTCGAATAACTAACAAGTTACAAAAAGTATCAACACAGTAATAAAATGTAACCATATTTATTTGTTTGTTAGTTTAACGTCACTGTATTCCACTAAGGCTAATCGGACGATGCTACAGTGGGAGTCCTAATTTTTTCCTATCCAGGTATAATTAGGATAGGGATCTTTAACGAGTACAGGCTCGGGACATTACGTCCTATCCGTGGGACGGCATGGCTAAGGATTTTTTCCTCCTATTAAATAATCCTAGGGCCAGACACTGGGCGCGAACCTGCGACCTTTAGTATTGTAATTTGCCATGATAACCATTATACCATAGGAGACCCCGTAATAATTTAGTATTCTATGCCTTATACAGAATAAAAAACAAAAGAGTCTAAATAAATATGGAAAAAGCGGTTTCTATGGCGTTTACATATTTATTAAAACTATTCTGTTTCCACTCTAAGTAGGTACAGCACATACCTATATAAATTAAACGACTGGATTAAACTATGGGAAATTAGAATAATTGTGCTGGAACGGTCACAAACGTGTAGTACAACAGTTTGTTCCAACTCTTCCAAAAACAAGTCTAAAACTCTTTTAAATCATAGTTTAACGTTAAAAAAAACTTGTGGTTTGGAATGGTTTTATACCTTTTTTAGGAAAAAACTAACACTCGGAACAAACTGTCATAGAACGTGTTTCTGACACGATGTTGGAGTATCATGCCGTTCCACGAGGTTCTAGATCATTCTCCTTACGACTACATATAAGGACGAAGGACTAGACAGTCTTGTTCTGAAGAGCAAGCCATATTATTATCTCTGTGTTACAAAGTGAAGTTTTGGGTCTTTTTTACTTTACCCAAACCAGTTACTTTTTGATAACTGTTTTTTTATATTTTTATTAAATAACACCAGTTATTTAATAACATATGTCTATTTTAAAAGAAAAAAAATCTAGTGCCTGCGCGCAAAACACAACTTTCACTTAGCAACTTACTTAGATTAGAAATTAATGTGTTTTGTTAATTGCCACTTCTCAAAGTTAAACATTTTTCCAAATTCATTTCTTACTTTTGTTTTCATTTGCTCAAAAAACACAAAAAAAAATCTGGTGCGTGCGCGCAACACACAACTTTCACTTACAAACTTACTTAGATTAGAAATTGACGTGTTTTGCTAAATATCATTTCCCAAAGTCACACATTTTTCTACATTCATATCTTATTTTTGTTAATCGTTAAAGCCGTTTTTGAGTAAATAAAAAAAAAAAACGCGTGAAAATGATACAAAATTTATTAAGTAAAGTCCCCCCTCCCATATATCAATTTTGATGAAATTTTTACAGTCATATCTCGGGCATATATATACATCAAATACCAAGTTTGATCAAAATCGTTAAAACCGTTTTTGAGTAAATAAAAAAAACACGTGAAAATGATACAAAATTTATAAAGTAAAGTCCCCCCTCCGGTTGATCAATTGTGATGAAATGTTGGTTATCACATCTTTGGCATATAAATACATCAAATACCAAGTTTGATCAAAATCGTTAAAACCGTTTTTGAGTAAATAAAAAAAACATGTGAAAATGATACAAAATTTATTAAGTAAAGTCCCCCCTCCGGTTGATCAATTTTGATGAAATTTTTACAGTCATATTTCAGGCCTATAAATAGATCAAATACTCAGTTTAATCAAAATCGTTAGAGCTGTTTTTTAGAAAATTGAAAAAAACTTAAAAAGTTATTAAATAAAGTACCCCCTCCCTTTGAGCAAATTTGATGACATTTTTGCTGTCACATCGCGGGCTTATACATACTTTAAATACCTAATTTCAGGTTCGCACGGTTTATAGTTTTTGAGCTAGTCTGTTCACACACACACACACACACACACACACACACACACAGACACACAGACACACAGACACACACACAGACCATTTCACGGGACTTGGTTATTTCGACTCAGGGGATCCCAAAACGTGTATTTCTGTTGAAAACCGGAAGTTGAAAATTTTCACGATCGCAATACTTCCACTTACTATATATTTCATATATAGGTAAGTGAAAGTAAAAAACACTAATTTCTTTAATTATTAAATAAAAGTTTTTACTTGTGATAATTCGGCAATGCAAGCATAATACTCCAAGTCGTCTGATTTTATAATTCTCCATGTACTTGTTGAATATTTCATTTAGTTCCCATGAAACAACTAATTCTCATTAAATCAACAGAACATCTTTAATTATAACGCATTGGTTTGTCATTAAAGGCGTACGGCGCATGCGTGAGTTCAAGGTGTTTAATGAGTTGACGGAATATTTTTCTATTTTTCTCCTGTATTTGTTTACTTGATTTTTTTCATATATCATATTTAGCCATTTCTTATTTTTAGGCGTGATGAGAGACAGTTAATCTCTCAATATAAACTAAAACAAAATTACTTCCCCATTTAAGCCCCCTCAGAAAATGTTAATACTGATAAAACTTACCTGATATTATTGAACACCTAATTTTCATTAAACATGTCGAATTTCATCAAAATCATCAAAGCCGTTTTTGAGATAATCGAAAAAACAGTAAAAATTGGAAAAAAAGTTATGATATAAAGGGCCCCCTCCGTTTGACCAATTTTGATGAAATGTTGGCTGTCACATCTTTCAAATACCCAGTTTGATTAAAATCTTTAAATCCGTTTTTGAGTAAATAAAAAAAACACATGAAAATGATACAAAATTTATTAAGTAAAGTCCCCCCTCCGGTAGATCAATTTTTATGAAATTTTTACAGTCATATCTCGGGCATATTAGTAAATCAAATACTTAGTTTAATCAAAATCGTTATAGCCGTTTTTGAGAAAATCGAAAAAAACTTAAACATTTATTAAATAAAGTACCCCCACCCTTTGACCAATTTTGATGAAGTTTTTGCTGTCACATCGCGGGCATATACATACACTAAATACCCAATTTCAGGTTCCCACGGTTAATAGTTTTTGAGCCAGTCTGTTCACACACACACACACACACACCTTTCATAATTTTGTTAATAATGAATCAGATACAACTGAGTCGTGTTCTTAAATCAGAAGAAGGGGCATTTAAGACATTTCAGATATTCGGAATATTGCATGAAACATGGAAATGTAGAAGAGGACATTTAATGAAGCTTGCTTTTCTCCAAAAATATCTCCAGCATTTAGATGCAGTTTGAAAAGTTGCAGAGAGAAAATCGTGGTTATTAATTAAACTATCATTTTTATTTACATTTGAAGCTTGTTAAATTTAAAGTAATCATATGTTCTTCTAACTAGTATTAATTTAATAATAAGATAAATCACTCTTTTAGAAATAAGTAACTGGTGTAGGTAAAGTAAAAAAGACTCGAAGTTTTCAAAAATCCTAAATAGTGGTGTTGTTTGGGTGTTATGGTTTACTTCAGGTGTAAATGTAAGGTAAGGTAATGTTATTAGTGGACCCAGTATTTCAGAACAATGTGATTTAATTTTAATAGATTGAACATCCATATAATAGGAATTTCTATTAAGTTTAAAAATAAATCAATAAATAACACCTTTTTTCATTGATTTTATAACATTATTTATTTGATTTTTTTTTAAACCGCACAAAAAAAAAAAAAAAATTCAGAATAAATGCACGTTAAGGAAGAAGCATGAAAATAAGTGGAGTGGAATAATAAATGCGGAGAGAGAAGAGCCCTCTTTAATTATTTAAAAGCTTTCAATGTTTTAAGCATTATCGACTTCCTCCAACAGTTTCGTGATAGTGCAATTTGGATCCAACGCAATTTCGAAAGTGCAGTAACAATCGAGCGAATGTACAATGACCTACTTTGAATCAAAAAAAGAACAATGATTATAATTAAAAGGGAGAATTGGAAATTAATATTATTTTTTTCTTTATTATTATTTTATTTTATATCCCACGATCAGAACCTACTGTGAGACGCCCCAATTTGTGTTGGATCCAGGCAAAGACACGAAACCTCTGCTTGTACCAAAACTGGGGAGGCCTCAACGAATCTGCAAGTATCAAAGCGAACACTCAGCTAATTATTGAGGATTCCAAAACCTTCGAGATCTGACAAAACAGCGTAATATAGTAAGGTAAAAATTAGAAATAAATAATATAAGTGTTATAATTATGTTTATTTATATTTATATTCTGATTAATCGAGCATTTACTTTAAGACACGAATTATGCCCTCCAGTAAGATAATCACCCAATACCACAAACAAATACAGTAACATACTTGGAACTTGCTCTCGACAGAAGGATGACATGGGTCCCACACGTTAAGATGAAACGAAAAACGTTAAATTTCAGACTGAGACGTCAGAGAGTCACGTCTTGCCATATCTTGAACAAATTTGTTGGTATGTCCTTGCAATTACTCCTAAAACCGTTTGTAATTCATACGTATATGATTTGTCACAGTCGAAACTCTTAAGTCATTGTGAAGGGTCTCGTTTGAAATTTAGGTGGTGGGATTGAAAGGTTTGTATTTTTTTAATATGCGTCTATTTTGCGGGTCCGTAAATTTGGCTGGCATAGGTCAATATAGGTTTTAGTAAATAGCTGTATAGGTTTCGCTTTTGTCTGAGGGGTAATTTGGAACGTTTATGTACGATGGAGTATAATAGTCTCAGTCTGAAATTTAACGTTTTTCGTTTCATCTTAACGTGTGCGACCCATGTCATCCTTCTGTCGAGAGCAAGTTCCAAGTATGTTACTGTATTTGTTTGTGGTATTGGGTGATTGTCTATGTAGACTGGAGGGCATAATTCGTGTCTTAAAGTAAATGCTCGATTAATCAGAATATAAATATAAATAAACATAATTATAACACTTATATTATTTATTTCTAATTTGTAACTTACTATATTACGCTGTTTTGTCAGATCGCGAAGGTTTTGGAATTCTCAATAATTAGCTGAGTGTTCGCTTTGATACTTGCAGATTCGTTGAGGCCTCCCCAGTTTTGGTACAAGCAGGGCTTTCGTGTCTTTGCCCGGATCCCACACAACTTGGGGCGTCTCACAGTAGGATCTGATGTGACCATTTTTTTGGCATTGAGGGATATAAAATAAAACAATAATAAACAAAAAATAATATTAATATCCAATTCTCCCTTTTAATTATAATCATTGTTCTTGAGAGACTTCCTAATTATTTGAATTCCTAGTTAATTTTTGCTCATTATTATTAATACTAATTATATCTACTTAGTTAAGCAAATGAATCCACTCCTTAAAAAACAAATTTAATCTCATAAAAAAAAGCTCAATCATTTTTCTGGGTGCAAGGGAGTATAAGAAAAAAGTATTTACATGTTTTAATTTCACAACGCACATGATTAAGATCAGTCAAACTCGTCTTAATCAATGAATTAAAATGTAGAATGCTTCAGAAAAACTTCAGTTAGCACTAAAAAACTAATTTTTATTAATAAAAAATATTTATAGCATTAAAGCTATATAGTTCCTTAAGGTTACAGTTTGAGAAGCTTAATAGCTACTGGTTTTTTTTCCATCCACAAGCAAAACGCAGATTTTTCAATTATTATTTTAGACATGAACGCATTGCTATCCCATAATAATTTTTGCAACCCTTATTGATGATAACCTTATCAACTCTACTGAATACGCTTTTTGAGAAATTCAAATTTGAAATGTTGATTCAAATTTGAAAAAACAATTTCCTCTTAACCCCTATTAAGTTGCAAGTCATAAGGAAAGTCTTAGATTCAGCTTTAAAATGACATCAACTGTTCAGAGAACCCATTTGTCAGTTTATGTAAATCTTTAGTTTAATTTTTAGTTCAGTATTTTTAAATTAATTCTAAATTCAATAATTAATAAGTTGTAAATTCAGTAACTAATATGTTGTCGTTAATTTATTAATCAAATTTAACATTGAATATCATACCAATCTATATTAAGTATTTAATTAGCATTAGTTTAGTGTTATGTGCGTGGGCGTCTGTGATTGGTGGAAGACGCTCTGAGACAAACAAAAGACGCTTCAAGTCTGTCAGCTGTTGATTCTCGCCAGCCGAGTAAGCATTACGCCTCACGCTTAAAACATTCTTTAAAAACATTTATTACATTCTCGTTCACCCAGGGTGTTCAGTTGTGTATTGTGCACATTATTTTAGAAGAGAAGCGAAGAGGAAGATTAAGTTCCCAGCGGGATGGACCTTTAAAGTAAAATACTTCCATCATTATTTTTTTAAATAATGTATGAACATTACATTGTGTTTAATCTTCAATTTTAAATAACATTTTCTGAACATTGAACTTTACCTTTTTACATTATATCAAATTGCTAAATCCAGTTATTATATATATCTTTGTATTATAGTTATTAATCATTCGTTTATTACTCTACTCTATAGATCATCAATGGCCATTCGATTAAAGCATATTTTTGTCTATAATAGTTTATAAGTTGCGTTTCATTTTCATTCAATCATTTTAGTTTCATTCTTGTTTAATAAATTATTTGTATTTAATAAATTATAGTTTAAGCTTTAAATATCAGAGAATTTTCTTTATTTCCTTTCATTCATATTATTTTGTTCTCCTTTTTTATTATGCTATTATTTTCTAAATTACACAGGTAAACTTTATGTTAAATATCTTTCATCTTATTCTTTTATTATATAAAACTTTTAATACATTAACCAACAAAACTAAGAGCATTGAGCACCGGCCATACTTTCATCATCAGGGAAGCGAAAGGTATTTAATATTAAAACCTAACTTGCCTGAACATCAACTTCAACTCTCTATATTGCCTAGAAGATTGCAACTTTAATTTACAGATGATCAAAATTGTGCGTTTATTTTGAAAACCGTTTAAGATATGGAGCTGAAATTTGATATTTTTTTTATTCTATAGGAAGGTATGTGCTATGTACCAAATTTCATTAATATCTAAGATGGTGAAGGAAATAAGTGTGTTGATCTGAGACGGAATTACACCTCAATCATGCAAATATATGTTTTTAAAGTTTTCTTAAGACACTGATGTTAAAATAGTTTAATATTTCATTTTCAAATATAATTTCAGGTTCTATCTTAAAGGTTTGTTAAATATAAATCGAGGGAAAAATGTTGAAAAATATACAAAAGTTCTGGGTGTCTCGATTGCCAGCACATACGGCCGGCGCTAGGCGTATACCTTACCCGCAACACGGTACGGTCTTGCCGTACAGTGTGACCTAAGCGCCCTGTTATCAAATTATTGTTTTTTATGATTTTATTTAAAGAGAAGATTGGCCATGATCGAGTTTTCCGGTATTACCTTTGCGACACGCAATATAATATTCTTATTTTTCATGCATACACGAGTATAAGTAGGTATGTATGTAGTTGTTCAATTGAATTGCTAGGGGTAAATCAAAATTATTTTTTCGGATAGGACGTGAAATGGAGCCTGTGCGACGTGAGGTTCTTGTTAATCATTTATATCCTAATAATACCTGGAAGGATAAATTTAGGACTCCTACCGTAGCATCGTCCGATTAGGAATAGCAGTTTCAGTTTTGATACCTAGACTCCTTACACTACTCTATTTCTGCGCATCCAACTTCCTTTGCTCAGCATTTAGTAACTGGATTATTGGATATCTCAATAATCCACAACATGTTGTGGTTTTTGTCGTCCCTTGTATCTTATAATAGCTGAAAGTTTTGAAAAATATAAACAATAACTGCAATAATAAACGTGCCAACGATTCTAAGGAAAAAGTAAGAGGCAGGTAAAAAAGCTCTCGGCCAGACAATGAAGGAGGGATTAATATAAAGGACTAATCCCTTATCATGTTTACCTATTCAATAGTTATATGTACACAAAATTTTATAATCCTACCGTCTCTTTTCTATTATTTATATGACTTTTAGTTTTAGCAGTTTGCTCTTGCCATTAAAATGAGTAACATTGAGTACAAAGCTTGTGATGAAATTATTAGAGAAAGAAATCATAAAGACTTTAGAATTTTTTGAACGACTAAGGAATGTGTATGGGGACTCGTCCCCTTGCTATAGGACTGTGAAAAGCCAATTTTTAGGATTCAGAAGGAATCCTGATGATTGATTACAAAAACAAAGACAGCAATCACAAGAGAATATTATAGCTGAGCCGTGGAGTAATGCTGCTTCATGACAATGCCCCTTTGCACACTTCTCGTGAAGTGATTACCACGATTAGCACCTTGGGCTTTAATGTGATCAACCATCCACCCTACAGCTCAGATCCAGCCCCTAGTGACTATTTTATATTCCCAAACCTCAAAGGAGCTGGGGGGGTGTGGGGGGGAGGCGATTTGAAGTTAAGGAAAAAATGTATTATTTTGGGGGGGGTTTAGAAAAATTAATAAATAGATGGGAAATGTGTTTATGCATTATGGGACATAACATTGAAAAGTAATATATGATTTGTGTTTTTATTTCATTTATTGTACACGATAATGACCTTAAACAGTGTAATAACTGTTGTTTAATAACTGTATTTTATCATTCATTAACTCTTTACGAACACTGAAGTTTTAAACAAAATAAAGAATAGTGTAGGATAAACTAAATTTAGGTATTTTCCCTTGCTGGTATATTTACATCTATATATTTCATTTTTTTATAGGACCTCCATTTTCTCCCCTTCTCTGATTGGTGTTTATTTCCTGTTACTTTGCTATCGGGTATAGCGTGATGTTATCGAGCCTGAAGACATTACTCATGTTAGTAAATGTTCTACCTAAATCGATAAGATTTTTAGTTCACCTTTAAACTAACATGGTACATAATCTCATTTATTGGTATTGGCCATGAAATAAAAATTAAATATAAATATATCAAATATATATATTTAACGAGCAGGCCCTGCCACGCGTCGCTGTGGCTCAGTAGCTGTAATGCGTTGAATTAATTATATTCTATTCTTTTTTAACAGTCAAATCAAAATTCACTGATAAAGATAAAAACGCTTCAGATACTCTAAAAACCAACGGAATTTAAAATAGAGCTTTACGCCAAATTTAAAATTGTTTGGTAAAGAATTTAGCTGGTTTTTATTTATTATTTATTTATTATTGGCTGGTTGGCCAATGACACATGTAAAAGGAACTAAAAAAAAAATATAATTGGAACAGGGTTTAGTACAATCAAAATAGAACGTTAGCAAAAATGTACCAAATTAATCTTTTGTCATAATAATAGGGTGTATAAAAAAAAAAATGACCGTTTCGTCAAATGCATGAATTCCAAGGACTGTAAAGACGTTAATCCTATTTATTGTTTACCAACAAGTCCTGTACTCTTTAGAATGTTAATCCAACTTTATTTATCAACACTGGACTTACTCAATAATACCTCAGTTCACAAGTTTTTGCAGGAGAAGCAACATGACGGTGTCTTACGAAATTCTTGTTATTTTGAGACATTATAGGAAAAAATCGTGTTCTGCCGCTGAAGCAGCTCGTGAAATCAACAGAATTGAAGGAGAACGTCTCCTTGACGAGCGTACCACGCGGCGTTGGTTCCAAAACTTTCACAGTGGAGATACGACCTTAGAAAGGAAGAAGGGGTCAGGGCGACCATCGTTGGATATAGACGATGCTCTTCAGGAAGCTATAGACTCAAATCCAGCCAAAAGTACTCGAGACCTTGCCAGGGAGTGCGGAGCGTCGAAAGATACTGTGTGTCGCCATCTGCACAGCATGGGGAAGGTGAAAAGGAGCAGCAGACTGGTCCCGCACGAGCTGACGCCCCAGCAATCTGCCAAAAGGGTCGAGATTTGCAAAAATCTTTTGAATCACCCTAACGATTTGCGATTTTACAAAAAAATTGTTACTTGTGTTGAAGAGTGGGTTTACTGGCGAAATCCTGATACTAGTGGTTAAGTCAAGGTCAAACGGCCTTTCCGGTTGCTGGAAGAGGACAATTCGAAAAAAAATCAATGCTTTGCGTATTTTGGAACTATGAAGGTGTAATCCATCATGAATTCGTACCTCATGGAACCACAATTAACTCTGACCTCTATTGCATACAGTTAGATAGAGTATATGCAAAACTGTCGCAACTTTATCCAGCTTTGGTCAATCGAAAAGGAGTTCTGTTACAGCAAGATAACGCCCGGCCGCATACTTCCCGTCAGACCAAGGAAATATTAAAAAATCTTGATGGGATCGAACTTCTTCATCACCCACCATATAGCCCAGACCTTGCTCCATCAGATTTTGATGAAAAGGTGACATACTATATAATTTGCCATGGGAAAAATACGGGTTTTCCTTGTCCAAGCACAAAAAAATAAATTTGGCTAATAGATGCTTATCCACCCTAAATATCTAAAGAAAATGAAGTGTTGTGTCAATAAATCAAGTTACACAGCCATCTGAAATTTATAGAACTTACAAATAATCACACTCTATTGTAGTATTACTATATAAGCATTTAATTTGCAAAAAAAGAAAGATTGAGGAAAACTATCCTATCTTTTATGTTGGATAAAACTAAACACAATGAGCCAAATTTCATTATCTTAAATTAACTATAAATATATTACAATTATTCATTAAAAAAATATTTAAACTTCCTCGTAATACCCCTAACTACTTCTTATATTTAGAAACAAATTTACTTCCGACCTTCCTTTATACGGTGAAATTGCACTTGAAATATATTCAGAAATGTCTTTCGATGCCTAACAACAGATATCATAATATATTAGCCAAGAAAATAATAAAAAGAAAAATTTTTTTTTTTCAAACATTGGGAACTTCTGTGTAATCGTTTTAATATTTTATTAGACACTTTCGAGAACTCTGAATTTAATGTAGAGGAGATTGTTGATAATATAAAAATAGGTTTGATAAGGGAATACAGATTAGCAGCTCAAAAAAGCATACACCATACTATGTATAAACAGCTAGAACCTTTGCCGACCTTGCTTAGTGATGCTAAACTCGACTCAGTAGTGATCAGGTGGATATTCAAAGTAAGGGGAGAACTATTATATTTAAACAAATATACCTTTTCTGCCTCAAATAAATGGTGTTCGCTATGTAACCTTAAGAAGTTTATTGCAATTTGCCCTATTCTTAGCGAAATCAGAATACAATATTTTAACAAAACTATACTCAGTGAGGTAGAGTTTGAAGTTTATTTGAACGGCAAAAACTGGAAGTCTTGTTGGTTATTGTAGAGAGGCCTGGTATTACAGGTACGAATTAATAAAAGAATTTAATTATTAATGGAAAACAGTTAATTTATATAATTTTTAAAATGTAGTAAAATAGTTATTTAGATATTATATCATTGAAAAATATTAATCTGTAAAAAGAGAGAAAGATATTTTATTATTATTATTATTCATATTTTATTTATTTTTTGTTATGAGTATTTTTTCATTAAAGCTATTGCTTGACTCCCTCAGACGGTGATTACCATGAGGATTGTATTCAGCTTAAACTTATTTTGATTTTGTAATTGTGCTATTTCATGAATAAAGACTTATTATTATTATTGTTACTATTAATATATTGATAAATATAATAAATTAAATATTAAATATATTAAATGTCTGGACCATTGTTCAACCCCCGCCACCTACCTAGAAGTTTATATTTTCTTTTCTTCACTATTTTTCTTTACTTGTACGTAGCTTTAGATTATATTCAATGCATGACCCGCATTCTTTATTTTATATTATTCAGCTTATTTTCAATTTTTCTTTTCTTTCTCTTAATTAGTATGTTTATATTTATCATCAAGTCCCTAGTTATATATTTTAATTTACCTTAGAAGCTATTTTAGTATTGTTTGCATGTATTATCCGTTGATCCTCTTTTCTACCATCTGTTTTATCTTCCAGGCATCATCTACATTGTCAGGCACAATAAACACTCCCCCCCTCAGAAGGTGGTTATTGGAATCAGTTATTATCCAGGTGTAAGGGCATCCCTTGGACAACTACACAGTGGTTCATACAACCACTGTGATACAATCAAGGACACTGTACGTTAGAAGTACATAAAGTGTATTTAGGACGACAATATTGTATTTTCCCTTTTCTTCCACGTCTCCCTGCAATTTATATATATATATCAGATAATGAATATCTTTTTGTACGACCTATTCCCGAGAAGCCAGACAGGACAAACGACCCGTAAATAATTTTCGTCCTTGGCGCCAAAGCGAAAGGCCTCCAAAGAGGTTTTGATTGAGCGGGTTCCAAAGGCTCAATCTTTGGAGATCTAGATGGCCGAGGAGGCTCCGATCTGTCCTAGATCCGCTAATGGCGTCCTTTTTATAGCCCTCGATGAAAAACAGATTTAGCTCCACAGTTTTCCTTGAGATCCTTGAAATGTCGAGAGGGATCTTGATGGGGTTTACTGTATATTTTTAGTTCAACCTACAGTTTTTAATGAAATATGCATGAACAAGAAGAAACTAAATATGTAGTTACTGAATTTGCGAATAACCAATAGTTGGTATTTTTTATGTCTCTTCGGGCACATTGAATTCATCAGTTCTCATCCATCATTTCGCCATAATTAGATACCATTATGTCTATTTTTTTTTTTTTTTTTTTTTTATGTTCTTCCAAATATTGTTTTTTTTATTTTTATTTTATTTATTTATTGGCTTAAAACTGCTAGGATCATCAACGCCGTTTAGTTATCTAATCTTGATCTCTATTTTCGTTAATCTGTTTAATTATTACTTTTATTTTATATTAATCTGCTCATCAATATTTAAAGATTACTTGGCATCATTAGGAGCAAAGGACATATGGGATTAACAGGCACTGGCTAAAACAAATTTCTCCGATCTCTTGGAAAAAATCTCAAAATCACTTATTTAAATTCAGTTGATAATGATAATTCGCTAAACGGCACATCAAACCCTACGTACTGTCATATAAGCTCCCTCGATGGTGCTGAAGAATATCTGGGTCTTTTCTACTTTACTCCCCCTATGATTACTTTCTATATCTGTTACTTTTTAATTAACCTTACATAAACATACACATGCATATTTAAATTATTTTATGAATACATAACCAAATACAAATTTTAAACACTTGAAAAATGAATTAAATAGTGTAAAATTAATATTTTTTAACAAAACATTGAATAAATCCTCTCCTTCATGCTTTCTTCTCGATACAAATTCACATAAATAAGAATCGAATAAACTCCTACGAGTTCCACATTCTCTCTTGTTTCTTCTTTATTTTCGACAGTTTGTGTATTGGCTCCTGTCACTGGGTCTACAAAATTTTTAGAATGATTTACTGTGTAAAGTATAAAGTGTAAATCCGTTCATTATTAACTTTTAAACAATAAATGAGAAATATATGCACTTAACCTTTTAACTTTTTAAAAATGAATTCATATTTATTGATCATGTGTTGTAATTTGAAAGAAACCTCTAAGGTAACTGTTCCATATAAGTAATCATAGGGGGAGTAAAGTAGAAAAGTCCCGAATATCTTTATTTTAAAACGCATACAAATAAAATCAGAATAATGGCTCAACTGCGTCTAAGCTGTAAGCTCAATGCAAGATTATACGTCCAAAAATATTCAATAAAATTCAACACCGAGAATTTGTGCCCTCTTTGTAGGATAGAAGAAGACAGTATATCCCATCTCTTGCTGGCATGCCATATTCTAAAACAACTCCGTTCAAAGTATTTAGGCTTTGTAATTCAAGAATTGGAAAACACAGATAAATTGACACACCTTCTCATGCAGTATACAGAAATTGACAACATATTTATATTCGTCACGAAGAGCATGAACACTAGACAATGTATGTCAAATATATAAAAGCCCAAGAAAATTTTTACATTAAATTGTAATTCTACATATAATTCTATCTTGTAAAGTTTATTTATTTTGATTTTTTCTTAAATATCAATCACTAAGTGTATTTTTATATATTTTTTTCTCATTATTTTTTATATATTTCTCACATTAAATAACCTAATTTTGTATTCGTAACTAAATTTTGTAAAGATTTTAATTTTAATTTGTATTGAAATAATTTTTCTTTTATGTAATGTAAACAACCAACTCCTTGCTATCAGTTGTAACTTTATAAGCAATAAACTCATTCATTCATTCATTTTATATTAATCATTCCATCGTACCAGTTTCTACTTTTACATTTCACCAACGATTGTGTTTGTGGTTGGGAGTTGGGTCTCCATAATCATTGCCTACTTTAATTCAAGGCCTAATTTATACTTCGTTTATGTATTTTATTATGCTCCTTAGTTATTAATTGATAATCATTTGTCAACATGACAAGTCAAAGTGACACCATCAGCCAAAGAGGGTCATTATTTGAAAATGTGTAAATCGAACGTCCGGTTTATTTTCAACCATTAAAATGAGAGCTAGTTACTAGAAAAAAATAGGAACTATTTCACTCCTTTAGTTGTTCTTTGGAGGCTATGTTTTAGCTCCAAGCTAAATTTATAATTGGTTAAAAAAAATAAAAGTAATTGTTTTTTCACTCCCTCACCTTGTCCGACTCCCAGGCAAGCTACTTTAAAAATTCGTATTCTTTCAACAATTGAGTGTATGATTAAATTGATTAATCGGTTAAGTCAGTTAATACTTCAAGATTCCATGAAAAAATAAGCGGTGTCATTTATTGTTACCAATAACGATAAATAAAATAAAAAAGGTATGTCCAGACGTTTTTCCTTCACTCCCTCACATCAAGTGTTGGATGGTCTGAGCGTTGAACATGGCTCAAAGCCCGGGGTGGAAAGAATCGGTTGAGGGAAGAACCTAGGATTTTGACTGCCGACCAGGGGCTGCGATGGCTTGCCTCCGCTGTCAGATTCAGGTTATTACGGGAAATCTACCCTGTGGTCAATAGCAACTTCACTCCCTCACTTGAAAAAAACTGGTGAATTTCCAAGCAATTTTTTCACTCAACTATTGTTTTTCGATGGGAAAATGGCCATAGTTTTCGATTCTGCAGTCTTTTTCAACTTTAACCAACTTACAGCGATTAAAAAATAATAAAAACTTTGAAAACTTCACTCCCTCACTTTTTTCAAAAATTTCTTAAATGAGGGAGCGAAAACCTCCATTCTTTGAATTCTCAAAAGATTTTGAGAATGCTTTTGAATGTAAAGATGACGATTCCTAAACTATGAACAAAAGTATGTAACTGTAACCTAACCTAACTCTAATATCAAGCTTACTTTTGGCTATACGCGATTTTGAATTCGAAAGTTGTTTTTATTGTATTTCTATTGTTTTTCAAGATTGTATTTCTTTAAAATAAACGCGCTTTTGCTTTCACTTCTCAAAGTTTACTACTACCTCAACACATTTTTCACTACCCTTCACTCACTTTGAAATTGTTTTCATAATTTTTTAAAAGAACAATTAAAGGTTCTCCTGTGTGGCTACTATTTAAAAAGTGAAGGTAATATGCCACTGAGCACGTATGAATTTTTTCGGCCCAAAATTATAACTTTTTAATAATGAAATTTTAGCACGTGAAATCTACGCATCTTCAGATAATGACCCAAGAGCCCTGATGAGGACCTGAAATTCGGGCCGAAACGTTGGAAAAAATAAAATATCTACTTCTTGTATATTAAGAAAAAAAGAAGAAAGAAAAAAGTAATTTTTATTCTGGGACATCTAGTCCCCTAAAAATAACAGAACCTGGTCAAATCCAGAGACATTTGTCTGGTGAGTTGAAAAAAAATGGTAAACATATTAAGAATTAAGATAAAAAATGAAAACAAAAAAGAAAAAAACTGAGACAAAGTATTGAAAAAATAAAAAACATTCGGATAACGATTACAAAAAATTTATCAGCTTTTGAGCTTGAAAACTATAAGAAATCAAATAAATATATATTCTATGTTGGTTTACTATTTTACATATTTATAGAAGATTGAAGATTGAACTTGTTACGTTAAAAAAAATATTAATTGGTTATAAATAAATAAAATAATCGTAACAAAAAAAAAAGGTAGCTCAGTGGAGACGAGAGGGTTCTTAAATGACTAGTGATTAAAAAAATAAAATAAATTAAGGTGCGCCACGCTATTTATTTTAAGGAAATAGTGAAAACCTAAAGCAATCTGAATAAAAAAAAAATATTTTAAATTTAATAAGTGAAAGATTACCTAAAAACCTCGGAGAGGGCTATACATAAGATTCAATTTGCAATTTACACTTATGAACTACTTAATGGTGAGTTAAAAAGAAATAGAACAAAACAAAATAAACTCAAATAAAAGGGACTTTTAATTAACACTATATTTACACTACGATATTTTTTTTTTTTTTTTACACTACGATAGCGTCGAACGCTAGCGAACATCTGCCGTATTTTCCTTCGTTGTTTATTAAAAAAACAAATGCCTTAATAACAGCTGTTTTTCAATTAATTACATCGGTCCCGTCTCTTCTTTTAAAATAAAACATAATTATTTTTATAGCTAAATAAAAAAATATTATATCAATAAAAAACTAATACAAAGCTTTTAAAACAACACATATTTTAATTATATACAAAAATATATTAAGCCCTCTTCGATTATTACTTAATGAGTTTTATTAAATAAAAAATTTTTTTTTTGTTTATTTATTTTTCGTTACAAACTGTGTTTTAAAGGATGTGAGGGATGGAGTTTTACAGATAGAGACAGGTAAGGAACTCCAGAAGGTGGCGGTGCGGATGATAAAGGATTTTGTAAAGGAGGCAGTTAGGTAGAATGGGATATACAGGTTAGAGGTTTGGGATCCGGTGTTTAGGGAATGTATAGAGGAGCAGGGTTTAAACAAATTGAGGATATTAGGAGGTTTCTTGTTTCTAAAGGTTCGGAAAAGATACACACCTAGGAAGTATTGCCGTCGAAAAACTGGGTAGAGTCATTTCAATTCAACGTACCGACAGGAGACGTGGGAGCCCCTGGGAATACCGAAGATGAATCCAATGAAGCAATTCATTAGTCTCTTTAATCTTCAATCTCGCCTCATGCAAGCCAGACAGTCCCTCGTATACAAGACAGCCATAATAAAAATGGGGAAATATAAGAGAGGAAACTAGGAGTTTACGGGTTTTTTGGAGACAAGCAATCACGCGATCTCAGGAATTGTTTGAGGATAGCTATGGATTTTCTGGTGATTTTGGAAGTACCGTTACTCCATGACAAGTGCTGGTCAAAGATCACTCAAAGGTTTCTGATATAGCTGTGGAAATGAATGGTTTGATTATTAAGGTAAGGTAAGGGGTAGTAAGGAAGGGAGTTCAGAAGATGTCTGGAGCCAATTAGGATTGTCTTGCTACAGATAAGTTAATGCTATATTTATGATAATTCTGTATTGTCTTCAAGCTACGCAGATATTAGTCAAGTTTTTTTTAAATTTTGATCCTTTTATTAACCTCAAACTTTTATAATATTCTGTTTAACGTTTCGGCACTAAGCCATTTTCAAGATGAACATCTGTGACCACAATTTTCAATAAAATACTAGGTTGTTACAAAAGTCCTTGTTCACAAAATTAATTTTATTCAAATGTGAGTACAAAATTTACAAATCAAATTTATTCTTCAAAATACAGGCCATCATTTTCAACTACTTTAACCCATCTTTCAGCCAAAAGTTGTATTTGATGTTGATACCACTCTGCAGTTTTCGAGGCAAAGAACTCCTCGCATCCAGATTTGACATCATCGAAGTTTTCGAAGCGCCGACCTTTCAAAAAATGCGCCATTGACCTGAAAAGTCCATAGTCAGACGGTGCGACGTCTGGGCTGTAAGGAGGGTGGGGCAAGACGCTAATCCCGTTCATTTCTGAAAATTTTTCTTTAACTAATCGTGAGCGATGAGCAGGGGCGTTGTCTTGCTTCCTATTAATCAAAGCAGGGTTTTTCACTTTTAAAACTTCATATACCCTATCGAGCTGTTCACAGTATAGCTCAGCGTTGATAGCCCTGCCCTCTGGAACCAGCTCGAAGTGATCTAGGTTCATCTTCAAGGCTTGTATTCCCAGAATTAAACCGCCTGAACCAAAATGCGGCCGTGTTTCGATGCACCACACTTTCCCCTTCCACTGCACAAATTTCCTCGGCTGAGGCCTTTGCACTAAAACCTTTTTTCCAATAATGCCTAAGAAGGCCGCGGATGACAAATTTTTCTTCCGACATTTCTAGTGAAATTTAATAAACTGAATGAAAGGCAGGGACAGTTGGTGTACATAGATAATTAGAGGATTAGTTAATGTAAACATTGACATAAGAATTGTATTCGTCAGAGATTTAATAAGGATTAAATTAGAGACCTCAATGTAAACAACTTGATACTCGTATGCACAAGGACTTTTGTAACAACCTAGTAGGCTGTGTACCCTTGTCATAGAATAAAAAAAAAATGTTTTACAAGTTAAAAACTATAGTATTTTCATTCAAGCTTCACAGTAAAAAAAAATATATATATATTAATAATTTATTTTTGACTAGGAAGCTTGAACGGAAAGATTATAGTTCTTAACTAGTAAAAAAAAAAATTGAATTCTATAACAAGGGTACTCAGCCTATTTTATTGAAAATGGCTTAGTGCCGAAACGTTGAACAGAATATTATAAAAGTTTGAGGTTAATAAAAGGATCGGTATAAAAATAAAAAAATTGACTAATTAATGCTATTTATTTTGATCGCACCACCAAACAATTCCACTTCAAATTAAAGTGGAATAAAATTGGTCACAAAATAAAAATAATTAATAATTTTTAAAGGATCATAATAAAAGAAATAACTGAAGTATTAAGTATTTATTTAAACATTTTAACGGTTATGGAGACCCCACTCCCAAACACACAAATCCAATTCTTTTTATATTAAAAACACTTCCTAGTTTTCATTTACATACAGGAGCCGTTTCTTTAATGGTCTCTATTCTTTTTTTTTCTTTATATTTACCATTCCACTTTTTTTCTTTTCAGAACAGTAAGGGAGCTTTACAACCGGATTATATAGGCATTATAATTTTTATTTATTTTTTTTGTTAAAGATATATATATATTAAGTTTACTTCCCTCAGGTTTATTTAATTTAAAATTCAAATTTCCTTCCAGAGATTAACCTGAACTATTTCCCGTCTTTATTAACTTAATAACCTTAATGTATGCATAAAGTTGGAACTAGTAGTGGTTTTATCAGAACCATTTATTGTTATAGGTTTAGTTTTTTTATTAGTACCTGACCTATTATTATTATTATTATTATCGAGCTTTCAAAGTTTATTATAACTTGCTAACCCTGCGAAGTATTCCCTCTCTAACCTACTTAAATCCCATTAAATTAAAGTACTCACCGTATATTTAGTATCGTATGGAGCGTATTTAGTGCGTCATGGGGATAGGTGAGGGTTGAAGTAAAGAATAGATGTCTTTAAATTGTAGATTATTTATTTTTGAAACATAAGTTTAAGGAATTTACAGAGTGTTTACGTGTTAACTGGATCTCTTTGAATACTATTTTTGAAGTTACGATAAGGTCACCTGTGATAGTTTGTTAGTGGGTTTGTTTTACACAGACATACATGTCACTGAAACAGCGCACGCTGGAAAACGCCACATACTTTTTTTTTTTTTTTTTGGCCTCAAGATTTGTTAGCAAATCCTATTTTGCCAAAATGGTCCTTTAGATTTTAAAAACCTAATCAAAATACCCTATAACAACATATATAAAAAACATATAGAATACCTTATAACAAAAGTATTATTGAACAATGTTATTTTTTAGTTTTTTTTTTTAGAGATAATAATAAAAATGAGAAAAAAAAGAAAAAAAAAAAGAGGGGTGATGGCTTAATGATCGCACACCTTTATATCAGGAAGTTTATTTCTTTCAGAAAGTCACACAATTTATGGGCTGTGTCTTTATTTATTGATCGTAGCATTTCCTCACCATCATCTATGATCCGCGACCCCAGGCTAATTTTCCTCTGTTTTTCAAACCTTTTACATTGGAACACAATGTGTGTTGGATCCTCAGGGCATAGGCATGTTGGGCAATCACCGCTGTTAACTAGACCCATTAACTTTAAGAATTTATTAGTTCTTCCATGATTTATTCTTAATCTCGTCAGCTGAACTAAATTTGGACGGTTGACATGACGTTTAAGAGTTGAGAACCATGGAATCAGAGTTACCTTCTGGTGCACGTCGTAGTGGTCCTTACCTTTCGAGGAACATTGCCACTCGTAAAATTGCTGCCAGTCTTTTATTATTGTTCCTCTCATTGCTCTGGTAATGTCCAATAATGGGATCTCTGCGTTATCTCGGTGAGTCTGATTTCGATTAGCTGCTTTGTCTGCTTGCTCGTTTCCCATGCCACATACTTATGTAAATACACATATTGGTTTCGCGGACAGTGAGTGCGCTGATTCTATTGAACGAAATCGCATGGTTTTGCTTGTGACTCGCAAATGTTCTTCAAACCAAAAATGTTCTCTGTGATTTGTGATGGAAATGGTTGGGAGTGCGGTCAAAGGAAAAAATATGTGTGCAACAACATATATATTGTGCCGACGTTCTGACCCGAAGTTCAGGTCATCATCAGGGCTGTCGAGTTATCTTTTGGAGATCGAATGCTATATTAGGAATGCAGTTATTTAATTATGTAGGTATGCAGTCGATCTCCAAAAGCCCACTCGACTGCCCTAATGATGACTTGAATGTCGGGTCGAAACGTCGGCACAATATATATATGTTATTGCACATATAGTGTTTCATTTGACCGCACCCCCAACAATTTCCATCTCATATTCTTCTACGGTCAACGAATTAACTTCATTACGTTTGTGATTGTTTGGGTGGTTTGTTTTACTCAGACAGATGTCACTGAAAGAAGCACCCTGGAAAACGCAACATACTTTTGTAAAATACACACACTGGTCTCGCGGAAAACGAGTGCGATTATTCTATTGACTGAAATCGCAAACGACGGCGGCAATAGGAAAAGTTTATACAACCAAAAATGTTCGTCTCGACAAACTGAAAAAAATGACAACTTCGAAAAAGCCCTGCAACCATTTTCGCTGAGGGATTGCAGTTTTTCACTCACGACTCGCAAACGAAGGGGTAAATCGAAAAAATAAACATGACCAAAAAAGTTCTCCTTGAAAACATGAAAAGATTGACACCATTTGGAAACCTCAACTACCAAACTTTTATTACCAAACTCGCAAAAACGAAATGTGTCATTATTATATTTTTCCGGTGTAGCGGTTAAGGAAAGCTATAAAATGATGCCTCTTGAAATTTGATGAAGCATTAAGGAAATTATAGCGTACCGACAAAAAAAAAAAAAAAAAAAAAAAGGCTTTGAGAAATAATATATCTGATGAGTTTGAAGACTTTAAAGATTTTTTGCCTCATAACCTTTTCTTCTCTGTCAATGAACTCTCAGCTAACCTTTAGGATTTGGCGAACATTCAATATTTCGAAGCCTATGAGGTACGTTAAAGTGAAATATAATAAATAGTGTTGAATTTATTTGGATTTTAATTAATTTATTAAGTAATTAATTACTTATAATTTTAATCAATGATTGGATTAAATTTATTTACTTGTGTTAACAAGAATGTGGAAGATATGGAAACTGTCATCAGGATCAGAAGACTGAAGTTCTACGGGGAAATGGTCAGAATGAGTAATGAGAGAGAAAAACTAGAAAATTTTCGACAAAGTCTGCAACTATAAAAGTATAGGGGGTTATGTTAGGCAAATAAAAGAAGAATTGGACAGGCTAAAAATCACAGATAAGGATTGCTTGGATAGAGAACGTTTTAGGGAAAAACTGAAAGGGGTTGGTGTTCTTGTGGGTAAGAAGGAGAGGCGAGGGGGAAAATGGACTGAGGAAGAGCGAAGGGAGCAGTCTAGGAGGATGAGGGAGTATTGGAGTAAGAGGAAGGCAGAGGGTGTGAGGAGGAAACTAAAATTATATTCGCGTAGTCCTTGCTGGCCGTTTCGTGTTAAAAAAAAAAAAAAAAAATAGTGTTAAAATTAAACATAAGTCTTATGTCTCTTTTAAATTTTATTTTTATTTTATTTTTTTTATTTGATGAAATTTACAACTGTATATAAATAAATACAGTGGATATCTTTTATAACGACATCGGTTATAACGACGTACCGCTTATAACGACGGAAATCTCAAGTCCCTGGTCCCTAAGGTCATAGTTTAATGAATTTTTACCCGGCTATTACGACCACGGCTGTTGCGACCCATTTTGAGTCCCCCAGGAAACAAAAAGATCGGTTATAACGTCCGGCTTTTGGAAAGAACCCTTCAATCCGGCTTGCGGGATATTTCTTTGGGGACAGGAAGACACATCTATCCACTTTTCTAGGAAATTCTCTCCCCTGATTGTTTGTGTTTTCCTTCAAACGAATTCGAATCAGTCGCGGCCTAGTTCTCAAATAAAATACTTTTGCGTGGTGATATCTGGTTGTTTGTTTTGATGTTAGTTGCGGTTTTGTTCTCCATACACGTGTGCGTGGTGTTACCATGTCAAGGAGAAGGGTATTTTCGTTAAAGAATAATTTTGCTGTCGGCAGGAAAATGGAGAGTCGAACAGAAGTCTTGCGGAGGAACTGAATGTAAGTCATTAAACTATTTCAACAATATGGAAAAATAGGGACAGTATTCGGGGACTAGTTGAACGCGGTGACAAGACAAAAAAAAAAAAAAAAGGAGAGCTACCGGCGACAAAGTCAACGGTGCTCTAATGACATGGTTTCGAACCCAACGCAGCCGAAATGTTCCAATATCAGGGACTATTTTACTAAAAAACAAGCAATAATTTTCTAAAATTGATTAATGAATCCACTTCAGAACCGTCTAGCGACTCGACAAGTAGTATTTCGCGAGGATGGATTCAAAGATTTTCTACTCGCCATAAAATTATTTTTTAAGCGGTGACTGCTAGCGTCCCCAAAGCGATAACCATCGATTGGCTTCCGTCAGTATGACCATCTATTCCGAAAATTACGATGATTCAGATATTTTTAACGCAGACGATAGTGAACTTTTTTACAAGGTACTGCCTGATCGGACACAACATTTTAAGGGAGAGAAATGTTCTAATGGAAAAATGTCCAAGGATAGAATAACGGTTTTGGTGGCAGCCAATATGACTGGAATTGAAACATATACTTTTTATAATAGAAATTTGTAGTTGTAAGAAGGCTATCATAACAATCAGCTCTTAAAAATGGCCTAGACCTGATATAACGACCTACGTCGTAATAAGCGATATGTCGGATGTAACGACGATCGCCTATAACGACGAAGTTTTTACGGTCCCTTCAATGTCGTTATAAACGATATCCACTGTACATTTAGTAAATGTGATAATACTAAGAAAATATGTCTTGAACAAACATGAAGAGAAGCTACCCATTGGTACTCTCAACTGATACACTTAACAGAGAAGGTCCCGAAGCCTAGACGCCTAGGAGGATTATCTGGAATAGAGGAGGAAGCGAGGCTGGAAGCAAGAGGGTTCGAGTGGGTCGGGAGTTTATTATGAAAGGATTGGTACCTGGGTTGGGCCAAATCGGCAACATATGGGACATTAAGGTCTTTATGGATGAGTTTATTTGTGACGAAATAAGGAGCATTAAGGATTTTGGATTGTAGGGATTGGATACGAGAGGAGTTTGATGGTTTAGTAGAGCCCCAAAGCTCGGTGCCATAAGTCCAAATAGGTCTTATTATTGTCATGTAAATTAGCCGTTTATAATTAATTGGTAGTTTCGAGTGTTTGTCAAGTAAGTATTGAAGTAGTCGGAAGCGGCGAGCAGTTTCAGTCTTGTATGGGGATTCCAAGTAAGGCGTTTGTCCAAGTGAAGTCCCAAGTAACTGATCTATTCGACAGGGATAAGTGCAGTGTTATTAAAGGATACGACGAAGTGTAAATGTGATTTGTTGGGAATGAATTTGATTCTCCAGTTTTGAGACCATTCTTAGAGGATTGTGATGTGGGATTGGAGAGTTTGGGATGCAAGGTCTGGGTCATTCTTATAAATTTTGAAAAATTATATTAATATTTCATTAGCAATGATTCGCTGATATTGTTTGTTGCTGATATTCGACAGTTATGAATATTGAGTATTAATATTATCACGTTAGGTGTGGCATCGGTCTCCGGGGTCCGATGTCTTACATTCTCATCATAACAGCTGGTTATCACATAAAAATGTCCGAAAGGCCGAACACCTCAAAGACTCAATTTAGTCTATTTTTAATGAGATTTTTGCTTTTTAGTGCAGCAAAAGTTGCTAACAGATGAAATTTTGTTGTTTTTCAGAATCGGACTCCGGGGTCCGATACTGGACATCAGTAATAAAACAAGACTACTGGACGGCATCACAGTTCCACGTCCGATAATATTGCAAAGAATACCTTTATGGTTAATTTAATACTTCTTACTAAGTCTGTAATCTAAATAAATAAAGATGAAATTCTGTTTGTTTGTTTGTTTATTTGTTCTTTATAGAAATCCGTCCCGTTTGTCCTAAATTCTCCAAATTTCGCTCAGTGGTTCTTTGATACCAGGTGCGAATACCTGTCCATATTAAAATTGCATAACTTCAGCCAATCTGTGGGTATATTCTTTATTGTTAAAAAAATCGTCATGATCTCGCTTTACAACGTTTTTTTTTTTACGAAATCGACCGTTTGAGTCGAAAAAACGGCCTAAAAAATCATTTTATAGATTTTGAAGAGGCCAACAAGGCCCGGTAAGACCGTCCCTTGGTAGGCGTCAAGTTCTGGGATTTTTAAACCATATGTTTTTTTTGTTTTTTTTTTTACATTAATAATAATAATAATAATAATAATAACAGCTTTTATTTACATCCTTTACAGAACAAAAAGCCTCTCCCTTGGGAGGTAGTAGTCTGGTTTAATATACAAATTATATAATTTCTTCTTCTTAATTAATTTTTTTTTTTTTTTTAAACATAAATTTGAAGTACAATTATTAACAATTTGCTTTTAATAAAAATAAAAAAAAACTTTATGCTGAATTGTTTTTACAAGTTCTTTATAACTTTGGTCCATGTGTCCCTATTCCTAGCCACAGTAGTCCAGCAGTCTCCTACTCTTTGAACGATTTCATCTCGCCATCTTGAAACTGGTCTTCCTTTCCTTCTCTTACGGTCTCTTGGTATCCATTCTGTTGCTATTCTTGACCATCTTCTCGTATCAAGCCTAGCAACATGTCCGGCCCACCTCCATTTCAATTGTTGTGCTTCCTTTGTTAGGCTTTTAACCTTAATCTTGGACTGTACCTTTCTGTTACTGATGCGGTCTTTTCTTTTGATACCAATCATGCTTCTTGAAAATTGCATCTGTGTCCTCTCTAATTTTTTGTAGCAGTTTTCCGTTGCTGACCATGTCTGGGAGCCGTACAGTATTACCGGGTATACACATGTTTCCAGCACCTTTGCCTTTAATCCTGGAGGTAGTTGACTTTTAAAAATGTGTTTCAAAGACCAGTATTTTTTCCATCCCATGTTGATTCTTTTGTTTATTTCTTCTTTTCTATCTCTAAATGAGATGGATTGCCCTAAATAATTATATTGCTCGACGAAGCTGATTTTCTTGTTCTCAACTTTTATTTCTCCTTTCTGTGAATTAGTCATAATCTTAGTTTTATCCATATTAATGTTCAGCCCCATGAATTCGCATTGTTCTAGAAGTTCGCTGATCATTTGTTTCGTCTCTGTTAATGAATTGGCAAAAATGACTAAATCGTCTGCAAATCTCAAATTCGATAGCTTGTATCCATTTATGCTTACGCCCTTTTCTTCCCAGTTTAGCTTTTTAAAGGCATAATTAAGGAGACAATTAAATAAGATTGGGGATAATGGACAGCCTTGTTTGACGCCTCTTCGGATTTCAAATGTTCTCTTATTTCCCTCCAAGACTAGGTAAGCCCTATTGTTTTGATATATAGTTTTTAGTATATTTATATATATATGATCGATGCCATGCTCTTTTAATGCCTGCCATAGTTTGCTGTGATAGATGGAATCAAAAGCTTTTCTGAAGTCTATGAATACCAAGTATAGCGGAACATTATATTCCATAGTTTTTTCCAGAATCTGATTAATTGTATGCAGGTGTTCAATAGTGGAGAATTGGGGTCTGAATCCAGCTTGTTCGTAAGGATGATAATCATAAATAACCGAAATTAGCCTATTTTTAATAATTGTTGCAAATACTTTGTATAATGAAGAAGATAGTGTTATTGGTCTGTAATTTTCGATGTCCTTGGGATCTCCTTTTTTATACAATAAGATTATTTTGCTGGTAGACCACTGATGAGGTACAAATCCTTCCTGTAGCATTTTGTCAAATAAGAGCTTCAGAGGTTTAACAAGACATTTCTTTCCTAGAATAAGGATATCATTAGTAATGTCATCTGGACCAGGTGATTTCCGTTTTTTTAATGTATTAAATACTTTTGTTATCTCCTCTTCCAGAATGCTTTCTTTGAATTGGCTTGCTTCTTGTGGCTCCTTTTGATAGCAGTACGTTGATGGGATGTGGTGATATAAAGATTCAAAGAATTTGCTAAGAGATATATTTATTTCTTCTCTATTGGTAGTTATTTTTCCTGAGTCAATTCTAAGTTTGGGAATCCATTTTCTCTTCAGCTCCGATAGCTCTTTACTTATGCGCCTTGTAGATCCAGTGGATTGTAAAATTTCCGTAATTCTCTTTTTTTCGAATTCCTTTAGCTCACACCGAATCCTCCTTCTTACCATTTTTCTTATTTCGCAGTGTTCAATCTTCTCTTTTGGGGACTTGTTTTGAATTCTGTTTAATTCTTCCCTTCTATTGATCATGCTTATAGTGATGGTAGAGAGCTTATAATTCTTCTCTTTTTTTGTTGTTTGTATATCTCTCTGCGCTATTTTTGAAGATTCTTTAATAGCGGCTTCCAGTCGGTTGTAGAGTTGTTGTATAGTTTTTTCAGTGCTAATGTTTGAAATATCAAATAGATTTTCAAAAGTTTCTTTAAATTGGTTTTCCTGCCCTTCATTTACTTTACTTATTTTCTCCTTTATGTAGAAACGTCTTGAAGGTAACTTCATTTTCCCAATTATTAATCTATGATCCGAATCAAAATAAAAATTTGGTTGAATATTGATGTTCTCTTCAAAAAGGTTCCTTCTGGCCAGTATATAATCTAATTCATGTTTTGAATCGTTAGGGGAACACCATGTCCATTTATTTGCTGGTCTTGAATTATTGTATGTATTTAATATGCATAAATTATTTCTATTGGCAAAATTGATCAATATTTCACCTCTTTGATTCCTTGTCCCAACTCCATTAGGTCCCATAGCATCAAAATTTTATTTTGATTACGTTTATTTACATGTATGGTGAATTTATTTTTTATAAATACCTCCTAAGAAACGAGCTTCAATAGGAGTAGCGAGCTCAAAAGCTAAAAAACAACGTTAAATACGAGCAGCTGAAACACTCGACGAACATCAAAATAGGATTGAACAACAGAGGCTTAGACAGGCAGAATCGCGGGAAACCTTAGTCTGCCCAGGAATATGAGGTCCGCTTTGCGCCACAGAGGCTTAGGCAAGCCGATTTGCGAGAAGCTGAAACTGCAGGGATACGAGGGATACGTATATTTCTGTTTATTTGTTTGTTCTTTATCCATCCATACCGTTTATCCTAAATTCTCCAAATTTCGCTCAGTGGTTCCCGATGGTTTATCCTAATAAAAATCGTAATGATCTCGCTTTACAGTCGCTTTTTTACCTAAATCGACCGTTTCATTAGAAAAATGAAATTACCCGGGTGAAACCGGGACATACAGCTAGTTATAAATAAAACAATGATATTTGCTTTATTTATTTAAAGGACTCCCAAAAATTGTTTTAACATTGCAAAAATTATCAATATGGATGGTAATTCAAAATTCCAGCAGTTTGATGCTATTTTCGATAAAGTATGGCGTAAATCCTGTATCGGACCACTGTGGCATGTCCTGCGCCTGCTATGTTTAGGTCTAATCCTTACAAAGAGATAATACCCTTGAGAAGTTCATTTAATTTACTTTTCACTAAAAAAAATAACACTTTCGTCAGAGCCGATATTGTCTGTGGATCATCCCAGCAGTCGGACCCCCGGGACCGATACCGTCCAATTCCGCCGCACCTAGTAATAGTTTAATGTTTAAATATTTAATACTTTTAAAAGTAACTATATAATGAGTTATAAGCTAGAGAAGTTAAATGACAGAGAGAGTGGCTTTACTTGTGAAAGACAGGTTTAAAGAATAACAAGGATTGATGAATAGTCAGATTAAGGTAACGTTGAGGGATTCAACTGGCTTTGTCCAAGCTGTTAGCTAGCTTCACAGGACATTCACCCGACAACTATTTTTTTCGGAGGTTAAATCAGAAACTACTAAACCGATTTCGATGAAATGTGGCTCATTGTGCGTAGTTTTGCACAACTTAAAATATAGGACAGTTTTTATTTCGATTATTGGCCTCAATATTTCTCTTTTTGCAAATTAAATGCTTGCTATATTATAATTGACTGTGATTATTTGTATTTTCTATAAATTTCCAACAGATGGCGCTGTAAGTTGATTTGGTACTTGTCTAATATACGACCGCCGCTCCAAAAAATCGATTCTTTGATTATCGAACAATTTCTATTGTAACATATGTTCATAGAATAACCTGTATTTTGTTATCTAAGGTTACAGGTGCTTAAGGTTACCGATAATTATACAAAAATTACGCCCTGGATCCATAATAATCAGTGATTCCTGGAAAGCATATAAAAGCATATATATTGAAGGATACGAACATGTTACAGTTAACCATAAATATAATTTTGTGGATCCTGTATCACTTCAACATACCCAAAATATCGAAAGGTTATGAGGCAGTGTTAAATGGGGAAATAAGAAAAGACGAGGTACAAACAGAAAGTTCTTAAAATCCTATTTAGCCGAGTTTATGTGGAGAAAAAAAGTTGGAGAGGAAAAATGTTTATTTCAAACAATTTCACAAGATATATCTGATTTTCATTTATTTAATAATAATAATAATAATAATTAAATAAGTTTGTTTGGTTAAATCTTATTTTATTTTTAATTAATCAATTGCATTCTCCATACGAAAACAAATAACCTAAAGAAGCTTACACATACTATATTCGATTGTATGAAAGTAAATTATCAAAGTTAAAAATCGATTTTTTGGAGTGGCGGTCGTATATTAGACAAGTACCGTTGATTTATTGACACAACACTACATTTTCTTTCGATATTTAGCTAGGGTAAGCATAAATCTAGTTTTTCTGGCTTGGACAAGGAAACTACGTGTTTTTTCCCATGGCAAAGTTTTTGTTGCCTTTTCACGTATGGGGAAATCATCGAATTTAATCATCGAGCAAAAGACAGGTTTACCAAGATCATTTCGCACCTGATAGTATAACCTCCTGATAAGATATCTCATGCCATCATGTGTTATATTCTGAATTTAATTAATGTGTATTACGAATTGATGAATATGTTATAAAAGTTGAAATAAAAGAATGTAGTGTTATAAAAATTAACAGTAATGATAATTTGCAATCTGCATATATATTTATCCTAGCTTGGATATGTGATATTCGTAAGATCGTTGAAAATTTCGACTCCCGGTTTTCAACGGAAATACACGTTTTGGAGTCCCAAGGACCCAAATAACCAAGTTCCGCGAAATGGTCTGTGTGTCCGTGAACAAACTAGCTCAAAAACTATAAGCCGTACAAAACTGAAATTGGGTATTTGGTGTATGTAGATGCCCGCGATTTGACAACAAAAATTTCATGAACATTGGTCAAACGGAGGGGGTACTTTATTTAAAGAATTTTGTCTAATTTTTTCTCTATTTTCTCAAAAACGGCTCAAACAATTTTGATTAAACTCGGTATTGAGTGTATGTATATGCCTGCGATGTGACAGTCATAATTTCAACAAAATTGGTCAATTGGAGGGGGTACTTGACTTAATAAATGTTGTCCCATATTCACGTGTTTTCTTTATTTACTCAAAAACGGCTTTAACGATTTTGACCAAACTTGGTATTTGTATACATGCCCGCGATGCGACAGCCGCAATTTCATCAAAATTGGTCAGGAATTGATCAAATTTGGTAAGTGAAAGCTGTGTGTTGCGCGCATCGCACCAGATTTTTATAATTTACATAGGCGAATGTAAAAAGTGGAAGCAAAAAGAAAAAAAAGTTGCAGGTATTTATATTAGAGCTATAAAATAATACGAGTTAATCCTATAATAGTTACTGTTGGATTTAATACTGTGAGGGAGCCTAAGGAATAAGCATCACAAACAAATGAAATGGGAGGAATTCTTTACCAATTTCCAGAAAATTAAAGTCATAAACCCAGAGCTTAGCATCAGCCGCTATAAGATACAAGCTCCAAGTTCCTCAAATTCCCAACGCATATTCAGGCCATATTACTTGTAGTGCGGCCACCCAAGTAATAGAGTAATCATGCATTTTACTACAACTACTGCAAATGTGGATAAAGTAGTTTAGATTTCTCTCAATATAAAGTTCAATATCAGTGAATTTTCAGTTAATTTCTCAGAATGGAGGCTTGCTATAACCAATTGGAGAATCCGTTGTCAAAATCTAGTTTGTAAAGATATTGTTAAGATATCCAGACACTTCAAATATTGAAATGTTGTAAACAAAATGGTATAAATGTGCAAAATCAAACCAAAATTATTTATATTTTTCTTTACTTTCTCAAAAAATGCATAAACATATAATTATATTAAAGATTATTAGTTGATACGGTAAGTATTGATTTAGTGTTTAAAACGGTCGTTTCTTGGAATTTTTCTCTTGAAGAGAATAATTCTCTTCTATAATGTTGTCTACAAAATCAATTCGAATGATAAATTCATAAAGATTTTATAATTTCAAGATGCTATGCTTTGTTAGTTTCTTTAACGTCCCACTATGCTACTATGGCTAATCAGACTGCTACAGTGAGAGTGCTAAATTTTGCCATTCCAGGTATAATTAGGAGAGGGATCTATAACGAGTTCCTGACATCGTACAGGCTCGGGACCTTTATTTTACGTCCTATTCGAGGGATGGCATAGCCAAAGTTTTTTTTACTCCCATTATTTATTTATATATTTAAATCTCAATTAATGGCCATATGGGTTTCTGCAACAGTAGCACTAAGCTATAACGTTTAGCGTCGCTGATGCCATGTTTCTCTTTTGTTTCTTTTTATTCACTCCTTCTTCCTCCATCTCCCCATCACCAACTGCCCAGGGCGGACTTCATCTTCCGGTGGACATCCCGGATTCTTTCCTCGTCTTCTTCCTCGCGCTCCTATGTTATACTGTGCAGTCCCCACAGCTGTTTTCCATTCATTAATGAACCTTTTGAACAGAGGAAAATTTTCTTCAGTAACTAACTGAGGAAATTCATCTTCGGTAAGGCTGTAGATCCCTAAGAATCTCATCAGTTTGGCCCTTATCGCCCCAAACGCAGTAGAGGATGTGATCACGTGCTCTGCAGTTTCCGGAACACCACATGTTGCGCAACACCACGCCAAGACTGCGGAGTTTAGCTCGAAATCCTCCATGACCAGTGAGGAATTGAGAAACCCAATAATCCGTCTGGACCGACCCACAGTGCTTCGATCAATGGACAAAAAAACAAGTTTTTATTTTCTTCTTAAATTTGCATTTAAAATGTTCCTAAAGATGTAAATGATCATTAATTACAACATTTACATATGTTTGTCAACTCAATTGCTATTAAAATTAAGAAATATTTCGAAAAAAAAACAGTATTAGTGACAACTTACTCGCATTAGTCGAGAAGAGATTTTAGATCGAAGGTAAATACTAGATGTAAACATTAGCTTTGTCGTAATCTTTTCATTTAGTCTTCTTTCTGTTTAGAAGAGATATACTGTGAACTTTATTTTAAGTGAAAGTCGAAGTTATTTTGGAAAATATGGCCAAGGGAAAGAAATTTTTTTGACACTCTCGATGTTCTACTAACTTTAAAGTGAAATATTACAAAATGTCCGCAAAACACCTCTTTCATTTTTTTTAAATATTTGTAGTCGAACTAATTTAGAATAAAAATCTATAAAGATAATCTGCGATAACCTGCGACTCTGACTTTGACAATTATTTTTCAAATGAAATCAGGCACTCAGTGATTGCTTGAAAACCAATTCGCATCTACAACAATTAGATTAGCCGTTCTAATTAGATACATTTTTACAATCAATTCAATAAAAAATATTACTTTTTACTACAGTTAATTGACCAATATCAATCATTATAAGCAGTGTCTGAATGTATGCCCTAATTAAAGAAATATATTTATAAAATCAATCAATGTAACTTCTATTTTGTCTTTAAATATATTTAATTTGTATTTGGAAATTGCGTTTACTGCCTTATCCTATAAAAGTAATATTTGACTTTTCAATTAAAAATAAAACTCTTATTTAATTTGGAACTGAATTTGTATTAAATTTGCCCAATAGTCATGAGTATCCTTTTTAGGTCTTAAAAATCGAGAACTCTTTGAAAAGTGGATTTCAGCGGCTCCCAGCTATAAGAAAGATGCCGTCTTGTCTGATTAAGTAGGGAAAAAATTGGAGCCTGAATTGGTTACCGATTTGGAAGATAAATTTAGACTGTTTTGTTTGAAGTTGAGCCAAAAATGGAGTGAGTGCAGTCGTAGAAATTTTTTTTTGAAAAAAGTTAGGAAGAATGGTTGAACATGGACTGCACATTTACAGTAGACAACAAAACAATTTTTGAACATTGATGATAAACCAGGAAAAAGCCGCGGTAGACCTTTGAATGTTCAGTCAAAACAAAAAAAAAAAAAAAAAAAAATAAGACGAGTGGAAGAGGTAATTTCCACGAGGACGTCAGATGAATTGATGTTTATATTTCTCTTATGTAGGTACATACTTTCAAAAATTATTTTATAATGTAAAATATTATTTATATAAGTAGTATTAGTTGTACAATTACGAAAATACCTTTTGTGTTTGGTTAATTATCTTATTAAAGGCAAATTTTGATCAACTAACCGATAATGATTCTCTAATTTCCCTTAAACTTAAGAAAAATTGCCAAAACCATGATTTGCCTTTTTTTTTGGATCTAACTTGGTCAAATATTATTTCCGACCCCGCATATGAGGTATATTTGTAATCAGCTCAGCATTCCCTATAATATTCCACGGTCAAAAGATTTTTGCCCAAAAACCCCATATACTCGAAGCACTGTGCGACCTAGCGGATTGCCGATATTTGACAGAGGGAAAATATTTTTTCAGTGTACTCCCGTTCGGGGCTGTTGCCCACCGCAAGCTCCACTTCTCAATCGTGTCCTCCCGGACGATCTTTTTCCACTTGTTTGGCTCAATCCCAATTCTTACTTGAAGGTACTTCGGAAGTCCTGTAGAGCCCTCTCTCTTGTATTTATATTTTATGACTGCTTCTTGCAGGAGAAAGTCGAGAGGTACGCCCCTGCAAGTACCTGCGTCGCTTCATGAGACGTTGTCTTGTGGGCTCTTTTGACCCGCAGCTGAGCCATTCTCGCCAAAGGGGTACCCTTTCGGTCACATACATTTTTTCCATTAGCACCTCCGTTACCGAGTTGAAGCGGTCAGTTGTACGTGGCGTGTTCCATGGTGCGCTCTTTCAGTGACATCTATGTCTGTGTAAAACAAACCCACCAACAAACAATCCTAGATGCCCATATCGTAACTTCTAACATAGTGTTCTTGTAAACATGCAAATACTATGTATATACCTTAAACTTATGTTTCAAAAAATGAATTATCTACAATTTAAAAACATCTATTCTTTACTTCAATCCTCACCTACGTCTATGAAGTACTAAATACACACTAAACGATACTAAATATATGGTGTACTTTAATTAGGTTAGAGTGCGAATTGATTCGCACGGGTTAGCTAGTTTCTATTATTAGCGAAATTTTTAGAACTAGGAATTAGAAACATTTGATTCTAAAGGCCACAAATGTTTAAAAAGTAAATTAACCTTTTAATACCTTAACTTCGGGAACTGAAATATCTATATTTTGTAAAATTGCACGATTAATAAGGTTTTTTAAGTTAAGTTATCGTTACGTTTTGCAGATCCTTATATAATTTTCAAGTTGGGAAAATGTTTAAAACAGTCCGGATAATCGATGTTCTATTGTAATTGATTACGTTCATTAATTGGCTTGTTATCAATTTTAATGTCTCTACTGTATATTAAAATTGATCTCAGGGAAGAAAAGTTAATTAAAAAATCTGGTGCGTGCGCGCAACACACAACTTTCACTTACCAACTTACTTAGATAAAGTCACACATTTTTCTACATTCATATCTTATTTTTGTTAATCGTTATAGCCGTTTTTGAGTAAATAAAAAAACCCCGTGAAAATGATACAAAATTTATTAAGTAATGTCCCCCCTCCCGTAGACCAATTTTGATGAAATGTTGGCTATCGCATCTTTGGCATATACATACATCAAACACCCAGTTTGATCAAAATCGTTAAAGCGTTTTTTGAGTAAATAAAAAAAACACGTGAAATGATACAAAATTTATTAAGTAAAGTCCCCCCTCCGGTTGATCAATTTTGATGAAATCTTTACAGTCATATTTCAGGCATATAAATAGATCAAATACTCAGTTTAATCAAAATCGTTAGAGCCGTTTTTGAGAAAATAGAAAAAAACTTAAAAAGTTATTAAATAAAGTACCCCCTCCCTTTGAGCAATTTTGATGAAATTTTTGCTGTCACATCGCGGGCATATACCTACACTAAATACCCAATTTCAGGTTCCCACGATTTATAGTTTTTGAGCTAGTCTGTTCACATACACACACACACACACAGACCATTTCGCGGGACTTGGTTATTTCGACTCAGGGGGTCCCAAAACGTGTATTTCCGTTGAAAACCGGAAGTCGAAATTTTTCACGATCGCAATACTTCCACTTACTATATATTTCATATAGGTAAATGAAAGTAAAAAATTTATGAAAACCAATTGTAAGCGCTAAATAGGTTAATCTCGTTTATCTGTAATATTTAATATAATTATACGCTTATACAATTTATGGGAGCGTAAAGAAAATAAATGTTGTAATACTTCTGTGGGTTAAAAATATTTATTCAACGAAAATATAACAATAGTCAATGCCACTCGAATTATAAAACAAAAATATTAAAGGAGGTTACAAAAATTATCATTTGTATCACAAATCATATGGCTTGAGCTTTACCATCAAGACAAAGACAAAGACTAATTGGACCAGTCACTCGCTCCTTATATACAGTCGTAAAAGGTCGTGGAAGGTTCCAGGCCTGTTTGGATTAAGCTCGAACAATCTAGTGCCAAGAACGTGCTCTGACGATTCGCTTCAACCGCCAGTTCGTTCCTACAACAGTTCTCTGATTTTAAACAATTTTTTTTTTTTTTTTTAACGATTTAAAGTTAAAATATTAATATTTCATTACAATTTATAACAATTACAATGTTTTTTCATTATAAGTTGAGTATTGAGTACGGAAAGTGATCCTTTTTCGTCATGACTATGAACACCGCTGCCGTTAAACTCTTCTCAACAATGACTGAATTTTATATAATGTCGGGATTATTTTGAAGAAATTTCAAATCTTGATAACGAAAACCTGATTTTATACCGTTACTGTTCAAACTTTTAAATTCGTGCCATGAAAGTAAGGAAATTTGACTTAACACGTTCACGCCGGGACTGTTAAATGCTTTCCGCTCTATCGGGCAGGAGCTATTCCGGGGAATTTTGCAGCATTGGCAATCCAACAATAATAAAATAAACAATAACAAATACTACCCATAAAAATAAGGTATTAATTATAATTATTATTAAAGAAAATATGAATTTACGTTAAATTTTCATTATTTTAATTTACAGCTGTATAGAAATTATGTTTACGATCTTAACACTTTGGCTGCTATGTCACCTGAAATCGAGTAACTATTCTCTTATTAAATATTAAAATTGTGCTGAAACGAGAACATGACTCTTAGGTATTCTTTTTCGGCAATAAAAGTGTTAAAGGTCTAATTATTTGTAAGGGGGCGACATTCTAGTATGAGCCACCGGTGGTACACACCGCCCGATGAGGCAGTCACGTGTGAGTCACCGGTGGTACACGCCGGTGTGAACGTTTTAAACACTTATACACTGGAATAACAGATATATAATATTGTATGATTGATATGGGTTTAAATAATTGTTATTTACGAAAAATTATAATTCACAACGCCAAGCAAACATTAATAGCTCGAATTATTAACAGCGTAAAAATTGTAACTACTTGTAATACAAAAGTAATCATATGCTTCAATGTTAAGGGCCTGAATAAGCCCTCTGTCCATTGCTTCTTATAATCATTCCGAAATCGAACATTCTAGAAGGGGATAGAACATTCTCATAAGATCCAGAACTAATAGGCAAGGGAGAGCAGGGTTGGTTGGCAACAGTTTTCACTTGCGTTTTTCATTGTTGCGTCGTTTCTGTTAATACGAGTATAATCCCAATAGGACTGATACCACTGTAAACTCCAAGTATTAGAGTACTTCATGTATTTTTTTCACCATATAATATTTAATACTAAGATTATAGAAAATTGAAGAATTCGTCAATCCAGAGTATGCCAATTAACCCCATATGTGGGGCAGGTTGGCCCAGAAGGTGGGGTTGTTTAGCCATTTCATTCGAGTACTGCCTGACACATATTGTTGTTATTAAAAGCTGCGCTATAATGGTTTAATAATTTTGAATCGGTTTTAACCAGCTTTTAGGGGAAAATAGAATGACAATAGAAGAAAATAGAAGTTTAGACTGTCATCACTTTCTGCATAAGAAAAATTGCTCTCATCCTCCTTGCTGGAACTAAATACAATTGGTAGTTTCACCTTTGTTTATGTTTACCTTGCTTTTGTGAATTGATACTGCGCCAACAAACCTCAGTTGAAGAGAGCCAACTAACCCCAGAGGAGAGATCATATCAAAGATGGCTGTCAGGACAGGGGAGAACAATCAAACAAGAAACTGGTTAGTCGAAAGGTTAGGTTTTTGGAATGAGTTTGGGGCAGAGGGAATATAATCGGAGTCAAACGTTTTTCCATTCCTTTAAACTAAATTTACTAAAAATATCAAAATTTACTTACGTGTTGTAAAAATCAATCAATGAAGCGCACTCTTCTCTACACTTTTAGCATCGGATTGAAAACTCAGGACAAGACTCCTGAGGTCGAGCGGGTCACATGGTACAATGGTGGGGCCTTCACAACAGGTGTGACGGAAACTATAAGCCAATGGCCAACCTACCCCCTATGCCAACCAACCCCGCTCTCCCCCTACTAATACAGTTGTGTAACTGTTCCAAGGAAAAGTCTAGAAATTTTGTTTCAATATTATAATACCCACATTGCCAGAATGACAGCAGGCCGGATACTTAATGGCCAAGATTACAGATGAAAAATATACGCAAGTAGAAGTGTGGGTAGGCCCCGGTTGCGATGGTTAAATGGTGTATCTACTGATGCAAGACCTCGGTGTTTATAATTGGAGAGCAGCAGCAGCCGGTAGAGATGACTACAAGAGTTGCAGTGCCAATAATGATAATTATGAAGCTTTACGAGAGGACGTCAATTAGTTCTCGGCCTGACATTGTAGGGAATGAAATGAAAATACAAATCATACGAGTCATTCCATGTCACATCAAGACACTTCTTTCCCGCACTATCTCAGATTTTCCATGCCATTTCACATGACATACAACAATGTACAGGCATAGGCAGTATGGCCTATTTTTTTAAGATAAAATAGATACATTATAAAAGATGCCTTTTTCGAGAAAACTGAAATTAACATTTTAAACTAGGTTTTAAGAAAATTTCTTTAGTATCAACCTATACATTTTTGTATATCATATGAAATGGCATGGAATTGGCTGTTAAACGACACCAATCTCATAGTCCTAGTCAAATTTGGAAAACAATTACAGCTAATTTTAATCACGAAATGCAAGATTTATGGACTTTTATCACTAATTTTCAATTTTTTTAGTAATGAAGAAATTTTCATCCCACTTTTATATTTTTCTGTATGAATAGATATAATAACACCTATTTTTCAAAAAAATTTAAAAATGCCCTTTTTGAGAAAATTAAAATTTTACATTTAGTTTTAAGAAAATTTCTTTGGTACCAACTTATACATTGTCTTATATCATATGAAACGGCATAAAATGCACTGTTAAACGACACCAATATCATGGTCCTAGTCAAATTTGGAAAAAATCAACAGCTATTTTTTTTTCATAATTTTTTCTGTTTCTGGACCTCAAATATTTCAATAATTATTTTAAGCATGAACCCATTGCTGTCCCATCATAATTTTTATAGCACTTATTAATGACAGCCTTTTATATTCCACTGATTTTTTTCAGACTTTTAAAAAAATGGGCTTTTTGAGAAATTCAAATTTGATATTTTGATTCAAATTTTGAAAAACAAATTTCTATTAAACCCTATTGAGTTTCATATCATAAGAAAGGTCAAAGATTCAGTTTTAAAATGACATCAGTTTAAACTCTTTATCTCGTGTAGAAGAGCTTGGGTTTATATAGCTATATTTTGAAAACCGGTTGAGATATTGAACTGAAATTTGGCATTTTTCTTATTCTACAGGAAGGTGTCCTATGTACCAAATTTCATTCAAATCTGAGATGGAAAAAGTGGGTTGATTTGTAATGGAATGACTCATATATTACTTTCAAATGTTATGTCCCTCGAATCTTATACACTTTTCACATCTGTTTATTAATTTTTTAAACCCCCCAAACAATATTTCTTATCTAAACATTCTTCTTTAACTTCAAATCGCCTTCCCCTGAGCACGGAATTAAGCTTTGGGTATAGAAAATAATCTGGGCTGTAGGGTGGATGGTTGATCACATCAAAGCCCAAGGTGTCAATCGTGGCAATCACTTGACGAGAGGTGGGCACAGGGGCATTGTCTTGAAACAGCATTACTCCTCGGCTCAGGTTCCCCCTCCTCTTCTCCTTGATTGATTCTCTTAAACGGGAAAAAACATTACAATAGTTGTTCAGGGTACCAATTTTTTTATTTTATATAATTCTTTAGTTTAATTTCTAGTTCAGCATTTTTAATTGAATTCTGAACTAAATAATTAATGAGTTGTAAATTCACTAATTATTATATTGTCGTTAATTTATTAATCAAATTTAACATTGAATATCATACCAATCGATATTAAGTATTTAACAAACATTTATTTAGTGTTATGTGCGTGGGCGTTCTGATTGGTCGAAGACGCTTTAAGAAAAACAAAAGACGCTTCACCAAGTCAGTCAGCTGATGATTCTCGCCAGCCGAGTACACTCCTCACGCTTAAAACATTCATTAAAAACATGTTATGACATTCTAGCACACCCAGGGTGTTCAGATGTGTATTGTGCACATTTGCGGACATTATTTTAGAAGACTGAGCAAAGAGGAAGATTAAGGATGGACATTTAAAGCAAAATAATTCCATTATTATTATTTTTTTTAAATAATGTATGAACATTAAATTGTGTTTATTCTTCAAATTTAAATAACATTCTATAAACATTGAACTTTACCTTTTAACATTAAATCAAATTGCTGAATTCAGTTATTATATCTATCTATGTATTATAGCTATTATTCGTTTGTTTATTACTTTACTTTACTTTTTTATAGCTCAACGGCCATTCGATTAAAGCATATTTTTGTCTATAATAGTTTATAAGTTGTATTTCATTTTCATTCAATCATTTAAGTTTCATTCTTATTTAATGAAATATTTGCATTTAATAAATTACTGTTTAAGCTTTAAAATATCAGAGAATTTTCTTTATTTATTTCCTTTCATTCATATTATTTTGTTCATCTTATTAATTATGCTAATATTCTTATTAACTTCAAAGGTAAACTTTATGTAAAATACATTTTATGCTGTTCTTTTATTATTTTTATTACGTTTTTATTACATTAATCAACAAAACTTAAGGAGCATTGAGCACAGGCCATACTTTCTTTCTGCTTGCCGGAACAATAGTTTCTCCTGTTATTACGCCTTCGTCTTTGTAATCAATCATCAGGATTCCTTCTGAATTCCAAAAAATTGTGGCCATCATTTTTTCGGCTGAGGGTGTGACTTTAAACTTGACAGGTTGCTTTTTACAGTGCTATAGCAAGGGGACGAGTCCCCATACAGATTTCTTAGACGTTCAAAGATTCTAAAGGATTTATGCCTTCTTTACCTAAAAATTTCATTAATGTTCTGTTCTCATTTTAATATATGATTTTGTGTACATATAAGGGATTAGCCCTTTATATTAATTCCTTTCTTAATTGTCAGACCTAGAACTTTTTGATCTGCCCACGTAGTTAATTTTTATATACGAAAAATCATAATTCAAAATGCCAAACAAACAATAATAGCTCAAGTTATTAACAGCGTAAAAAAAGTAACTTCAGTGTACAGAAAAACTTTAATAAGCCCCTAGTCCATTACTTCTTATAATTAGTCCGAAATCGAACATTCTAGAAGGGGATAGAACATTCTCCTAAAATCCAGAACTAATAGTTTGGGGAGAGCGGGGTTGGTTGGCATAGGGGGTATGTTGGCCATTGACTTATAGTTTCCGTCACACCTGTTGTGAACGCCCCACCATTGTACCATGTGACCCGCTCGACCTCGGGAGTCTTGTCCTGAGTTTTCAATCCGATGCTAAAAGTGTAGAGAAGAGTGCGCTTCATTGATTGATTTTAAAACATGTAAGTAAATTTTTATATTTTCAGTAAATTTGGTTTAATGGCATGGCAAAAAATTTGACTCCGATTCTGTTCACATAGCCCCAAACTCCTTTGAAAAACCTAACCAGTCTCTTGTTTGATTGTTCGCACCTGTCCTGGCAGCCATCTTTCATATGATCTCTCTTCTGGGGTTAGTTGGCTCTCTTCAACTGAGGTTTGTTGGCGCAGTATCAATTCACAAAAGCATGGTAAATATAAACAAAGGTGAAACTACAAATTGTCTTTATTCCCTGCAAGGAGGATAAGATCAATTTTTCTTATGCAGAAAGAGACGACAGTCTAAACTTCTGTCTTCTTCTATTGTAATTCTATTTTATCTTATAAGCTGTTAAAAATCGATTCAAAATTATTATACCATTATATTGCAGCTTTTAACAACAATAATATGTGTCAGGCAGTACTTGAATGAGATGGCTAAACAACTTCACCTTCTAGGCCAACCTACCCGACATAGGGGGTTAATTGACGCACTCTGGATTGACCAATTCTTCAATTTTCTATGATCTTAGTATTAAATATTATGTTTTGAAAAAAATACTTGAAGTACTCTAATAGAATAGAATAGAATATAAAAATTCTGTATTTATGTAAATAAACATTTTACAGGGGTATGGTGGGTATAAACGAAAATAATTTCTCACATTGTTATAAAATCTTAACTATAAAATAAAATTGAAAAAAAATGAAATAAATAAATAATAAACAATAATAATATGAATAACATTCACACAAAAAAATAAAATAACTATTATATATAAACTAAAACTAAATAATATATTTGATAACTATACCCATCGCTAACTAAATTAAAATATTTAATTTCTCAGTAAACAAAGACAGTATATTGTCTAAAATATAGAAAAGAACAAAAAAATAATTATTCATTAGTGATCAATGATCTTAAGTTTAATGCAGCCATAGCGGAATTAAACAAATCGTTTATATCTATGTTCTCTTTAGGATTTAAAATGGATATCATGTTATCGGTACTATTGTGAATAGATGTTACATGTTTGTTTATATATTGTTTTCTAATTGTTTCCTACATCGGGCATTCTAATATAATGTGTTCAAGGGTTTCCAATTTTTTTAGATTACAGATCGTGCAAGTGGCCTGCGCGTCAATAACATAAGTTGTGCCATTGACAAACAGTCGTAATAGATCTTTGCTGCTTAATCGCAATCGAATAATCAGCCGTTGTTCACTTATTGACACATTATTCATCAAATAGCTTCCTCCCTCACCCATGCTACTTAGTAATCTAAAATTGTTGTTATATTTCGAGTTTAGGGTGTTTTCAATGTCTATGGATCTGATCTGACTCTGATATCTTTCTAAGATCTCGTTGTGATGCAATGCTAAAGCGTTTCTGTCAGTTAAAACATTTGTATTTACATATCCTAACGACCTTAGTATTCAATCTATTCTTGAAATGAATAGTAATTAGTTTATCAAAACATTTTCTTGGAAAGTCGTCTGGGTTCATAGTCAATAATTTTTGGACCCAATTGAGAGCTTTTTGGAGTATCATTAATCTAATTGGCTTGCACCCAGTTTCCAGCCTGATAAAGTGATTGGGAGTATTTTTCGGGAGATTGAATATATTTTTAAAGAAACCTATCTGCACACTTGAAGTACTCTAAGGTAAGGCGCACATCGAACTGTGCCATGCAGGCGACGCAGAGCAGAGCAGAGCAGGCGGCACGAAAAAAAAACTGCGTCGCACAGGTACTCGCGCACATTGGGGAGCAGTTTCTGTGCCGCAGTTTCGGGAAAGCAGGGGCTTTTTTAGTTAAAATATGTTTGATTTCTAGTATTCAAACTCAGAAACTGATTCGGATATAGATTTGGAAACAAAAAAAATTGCTATATCAAGTTACTATTTAGTCTGAGAGATCCAATGCTTAAAATAATAACTTATCGTGATGTTTAAAATCATGTAATGAGAGGTCTGGCCAAGCTCTAAGTTTGTAGATGCTGGTTCTATTTATCATATTAGGCCCAAAATCTTTGCGTCATGCCTCTTAAAATCCTCTTACACGATTTTAACAACATAATATCATTATGTAATAAATTTTCATTAATACTTCTTTATTTTTATTAGAAATTTATTTCAATTTAGTTCCGATTTTAATCATTTGATTAATGAATATATCATTCTCTGTTTTGTATACTTTTAATTTTTTATAAATATTTACTTTTGTTTTTTATGTCAATCTTATCTTTCATTATCCACCAATACATTAATTGAAGGGGTCGGGGCAAAATAGTGCCAAGCAACATTTTTAACAAAACTAACAAAAACCGGAATAAGGAATTACAAATAAAATAACAATATTTAAGCAAAAGTATCTACTTTTAGAATTTATCTGTAATATTTTTTTAAAACTAATTTTACAACTTTACAGCTACATTTTTCATCCTGAAATTGTTTAATTTTAAAAATTCAAAACATTCTCATCATGCACTTTTGGAATAGCGAGAAATTTCAAAATTAGATTATGATTTTGGAACCTAAAATAACAGAATATATATATTTTTAAAATTATTGTATTTTTAAAACCGTTTTTTTTCCCTAGTACTTATCTAGAACACATTATATATGCAGAAGACCTATTTAGTTTCATCAACCAGCTTAAGAGAAAAGTAGAACTTCACAAACAATAATATTAAATGATAATAATAGGAATTAAAATAATCAAATATCGAAAACTGCGTCGCATCGGCACAGTTTCCTGTGGCAGATCCACGAGTGCCACATCGGCCTGCTCTGCTCTGCCCTGCTCTGCGTCCCAATGTGCGCGGTTCCTATCTATTTCACTTACCACGAAAACTGCTCTGCTCTGCCCTGCTCTGCGTCGTGAGTGTCTCAATGTTCGCTCGGCCTAATACTTGGAGTTTACAGTGGTATCAGCCCTATTGGGATTATATTAACAGGAAGGACTCAACAATCAAGAAAGTGAAAACTGTTGCCAACCAACCCCGCTCTCCCCTACTAATACAGTTGTGTAACTGTTCCAAGGAGAAGTCTAGAAATCCTTTTAATTATGTTTCACGTTACAATATTATAGTCCTGTAGCTTTGCTTGGTTTCAAATATCTCCGATGATATTGTTTAGTTAATAATGAAAGGATCCAGGGGCTAGAAGCGCGTTGGTGTTACGTCACAATGTTACGCGAGCAGAGGAAAGAGGATAACGATTCCCGAGGTGAGCGGGAAGAGGTGAACGAACCGTTCAATTTCCCGGATCCTCCAGCAGCCATATTTAGATGGCGCCATTTTTCCTCGCTTTTCTCGAACGATATTAAACTTTTAGTAGAAAACTTTTTCGCCTTCCCCCCCCCCCCGGAGGCGAAGTGGCAGAGTAAGTCTAACATTAATTAGCTTAATCAATTACAGCTGTTCAATTAATTATCGTGCTCACTAATTAGAGAGAGCTTGGAGTTAGGTTAGGGAGGGGGTGGGAAGGGGTGTGGAGGGGGGGAGGAGGCATAATTCTATCTGAGCGATCGGCGATGCATTAGGAGGAAATTTGTTTCAATTTCAACGAGAGTTTACTTTTATAGTTGTTCGGAAAACTGTTACAAAAAAAAAAATATATTCATTTATTAGCAACAAATAAATTTTTAACATTATTTGTTATTTGTTATAATGCCCTAGGATTTTTTAATGGAAGTAAAAAATCCTTGGCTACGCCGTCCCTTGAATGGGACGTAAAATGGAGGTCCCGAGCCTGTACGATGTTTGTAATATCGATGTTACGAAGCTGATGTTTTCCGACCAACGATATTTGAGGGCCGAAGTTAACATCGATGTTTTTAAAAGTTGATATTTTTTTTTTTCTTACAGTAACAAAGTTGTTTTTAACATCGATGACTTTGACAAAAACAAATACGTTGTAACATCCATGTTTTGGACAAAAAAACTACAATATATATCTTCTTAACATCGATGTTTTATTTATAACAAAAATCATTTTAACATCGATGTTTTAGACAAAAACAAATGAGTATTAACATCGATCGATGTGTGTTTGATAAAAAAAAGTTTTAACATCGATATTTCGGACAAAAAACAACAATATATATGCTCTGAACATCGATGTTTTAGCTATAACAAAGATGTTTTTATTATCGATGTTTTAAAAATAACTAAGTTGTTTTTAACATCGATACTTTGGACAAAAACAAATATGTTTTAACAATAACCTATTTGTTTTTAACATCGATGTTTTTGATAAAAACAAATATGTTTTAACATCGATGTCTTGGACAAAAACAAATATGTTTTAACATCGACGTTTTAGCTATAACGAAGATGTTTTAAACATGATCTTCACTTAAAAATCGATTTAAATACGTTGGGGCGCTATTATGTTAATGTTTAAAGGATGTATAAATTACAAAAACATCGATGTTTAATCGGTGTCGATCTTTTGATTGTAAAAACATCGATGTTCAAAACATCGATGTTTTGCCTTCGATGTCGCATCTATACTCTGTAGCATCGTCCAATTAGCATTAGTAGCAAGAAAGGACAATTTAATTAGGATGAAACAAACAAAGATTCTAATAACATTATTTTAGGATGATTAATAGTTAGGATTTTAAGTTTTTTATTTTTTTTAAAAGCAAACTTTCGATCCTCACATTTGGATCATCATCAGGGCTTTTTCAGTCCAGAGTAATACCGTACATAGCGGTATCACTGTAGTACATAGCGGTATCACTGTAGTAAAGATCGGTATAACTCTGGACTCAACATGCCCTGATAATGATCCACAAGTAGGGATCGATACGTTGGCTTTCCTAAATAAAAAAAAGATCAAACTGGAATTCCTGATTATTTATCAACCTATTGTTAAGAAACATAATTGACTATTACACACCTCTATTTTTTTTTCTTTTTTTTTTTTTTTCGGTTGGCGCATTAGGCCTAATGAGACCTTTGGCCGCGCAGTGTGGTCTTCTTACAGACATTTGTTTTGCTTGCGGAAGTACACAGACAGCCTGGAGGGGGTAGCCCAAACCTCACGTTGCTGCAAGCCATGGTCACCATGGTACAGCGGCAGACTGCCCATAGCTCCATAACCAATCCCATTGGGGCCAATTTGGCAGTGTCTTTCCCACCGATGGCGTCAGCTCTCTCGGGTTCAAGGACAGTGACAAACTGGTCTAGGTCCAAGGATTATGGTAGCTCAGAGTCAGCAGGCCCCGAGGACCTATATTTCTTTCCCTGAAGCATACCGTCCCTGAACCAAACCTCCGGGCGGTTACTGACATCCTGGAAAACCACACCACGATTCTCGATGAGATACACGGTGAAGGTTCATCACTCCTACGCCCGGTCGGTGTGAGTCGCCTCCAGTAGACTGACGGGCCTCAAATACCCGGGGGTGGGGGTAGACTTGGACTGCGTGGCTTTTATTGGTGGGCGGTCTCCCGAATGGAGCGGTCACCCATCCAAGTACTGACCACGATGGACGTTGCTTAACTTTGATTATCTATTGCAAGCGCCCTTGTCCACTCGGCCATCCCGGCCCCCTACACACCTCTATAACATTAGTAAAATTTGGAATACGCAAAAAGCTCCGCAATAAGAAAATCTTTTGGGCTGCTTCGACAGCTTTCCTATGCAGGAGTAGTAATTAATTTAGCTGGTCTCTAGGCCACCGCCTTCGTAGCCTTCGGGGTAAGGGTTGTTTGATCATCTGTTAGGGGATTAATGTAGTAAGTCAGTCTTTGGTGAAATTTATTTATTTATTATTCTGGATGTTTGCGGAGATAATATAAAAGATTTGCACATGCGCATTGGCGCATCAAGCAAATTTGGTCACTGTTCTTTTTGACTGTTGACTTTCTTGATGCATTTTTATAATTTATTACAGTAAGAAGTCTCTTGGCCACTGTATTTTCAGTCGACGTCGGGGCAGAGCAGGAAACAGGTAGGAGGAAAGAGAATGGATGAGTGGGTTAGGGTGATGTAGCGTTGAAGAATGGGATGTTTGGTAATTGTCCTGTATGTAAGATTTTACTGTCGGTATGTTCATGTCATTGTGCAGTGTATGATTTGAGATAAACCAAGGGGCATTTAACCGTACGAATTGTCTTATATTATCCTAAACTTCATCCGAACAATGAGATAAATTATTTTCATGCACTAGTCTATTAATCAAACTATCGTTTCAAGTGCTTGGTTCAGTACTGCGCCCCGACTTCCTATCAGGTGTGTAAATATGAAACCGGAATTCGCCAATAATCTTCTAACTAATCCGTCAGTGGTGTTATCTACTTTTGCCTACACGTAACAAAGAGATCCAATTGATACCAACATCTGTTTCATTCTATAACCGTGTTTTTAGTGGCGTTGAACATGTCGACTTTTGTGCCAACAAATCAAGATTTGCGGATAGCATTTAGTTTCCGTTTCCTTCTTAAAAAAATTGGAGCATTATCACATAGGATGCTTGTTGCAGCTTACGGGGAGCATGCTCTAGGCAAATCTCAATGTTTCGATTGGTTCAAAAAATTTAAAGATGGATTTCGATAAAAGAAACAAAGACCGTGGAAAACCACAAAAAAAAAAAACTTTGAAAACGCTGATTCGGAAGCGTTTGTTGGACAATTATTACATGTGACACCGTCTTTGAAAGGCATGGAAAAGATCCAGAAGGTCGGAAAATGGGTACCTCACCAACTGAATTACAGGCAGCAAGAAGCTCGAAAAACCTCATGGCAAATGCTGCTCACCAGGTACAGAAAAAAAGTCATTTCTTCATCAAATTGTGACTGGTGATGAAAAGTGAATTTACTTCGAGAATCCTAAGCGTAAAAAATCCTGGGTAACTCCTGGTGAACCATCGGCTTCGCTTGGGGAGGAAGAAAATGCTCTGTGTCTGGTGTGATCAGATGGGTGTTACCTACTATGAGCTGCTGAAACCTGGGGAAACTGCTAATACGGAACGCTACCTACAACAGATGATAAATTTGAAGAAAGATTTGCGCCAAAAAGTTCCAAATATCAAGAAAGTTCACACAAAGTGATCTTGCTCCATGACAATGCCCCATCACATTCGGCTAAACGGACCAAGGAAACGATCCAAGTGTTAGGTTGGTAAATTCTTCCGGATGCGGCTTATTTACCAGATTTGGCCCCAGCCGATTACCACCTATTTGCATCGATGGGACACGCACTAGCTGAGCAACGGTTCACTTCTTATGAAAATGTACGAAATTGGTTAAGTGATTGGTTTGACTCAGAAGAGGAAGCATTATTTTGGCGGGGAATCCACAAATTGCCTGAATGATGGGAAAAATGCATAGATAGCGAAGGACAGTACTTCGAATAAAAAAGTATGTATCATTTTTAGACAATCAACTCTTATTTGCTATTTGAAAAATTCCTGTTTTATATTTACACTCCTGATACAGTGAAGAATTGGTTATGAAAACTAAAACCGCAATATCACCGTAAGGAGCAGCCAGAAGCAGATAAACTTGGTATCAAAATAAATAAGAAGAAATGTACTAAGTATTTATGATCAAAGTATGGAAAACCCGTTATTTTACGTTTTTTTAGAAAATCATTTCGAAAGTTTAAAAAATGGTGAAAATTTCTTATATAATATTAAAGAATACATCTTACCCATTCTTGTACTTTTGGTCAAGATTAATCAATGAAAAATTCAATTAAGACTGGCACTTTAACAGGTGAAAATATGAATTAAAATGTTTAAGATGGTAATAGCCAAAGTAAATATATACTTACCGAACCAGTTTTATACTTTCTATTTTTATTCACAATTCAAGTTAATCCTTAGCTGTTTTTATATTGAAATATTGATGTTTTCTTTCTTTTCCAAGATTCTAAATTAGATCTCAAAAAGAATAATTTTTAAACTTAATTTTTCTTATTTTTGAAACCTGCTCGTTACAGTGTGCGACGTGGAGGCTAACCAGGTAACTTGGAGGAGGAAAGAGAATGGATGAGTGGGTTAGGGTGATGTAGCATTGAAGAGTGAAATGTTTGATATTTCCAAAGTTCTGCTCCGTATGTCCAAAAAGATCTTAAAATATTTGTGTAAATTAATCGCTTATTTCTTATGTTGAGTGCTAATCTGTAGTCCAGGAGATGTGAAAGCTGCTTGTACCGTCTGTTGAGTTACAGTTTTTCAAATTTGGTACGTATGTTCCAAGTTAGTCGTTTGTCTATTTACAGTCCGTATTGGTGAAAATACCTACCACCGTGGTGAAATTTAACGTAATTTTCTTTAGATGTTACTGAAAATGTTGGGATGAAACTGAAATTGAGATATTTAAGTCAGATTGTTGAAATTGAAATTGGGATGTTTAAGTCAGTATGAATTATATCATTGCTGACATAAAGTGGTGGATCTACTATTTTTCGTAACACTAAGTAAACAACGCATTGAATTTTTTTACTTTCACTTACCTATATATGAAATATATAGTAAGGAAAGTATTGCGGTCGTGAAAAATATCGACTTCCGGTTTTCAACGGAAATACACGTTTTGGGGTCCCCTGAGTCCAAATAACCAAGTCCCGCGAAATGGTCTGTGTGTGTGTGTGTGTGTGTGTGTGTGTGTGTGTGTGTGTGTGTGTGTGTGTGTGTGTGTGTGTGTGTGAACAGACTAGGCCGTACAAAACTGAAATTGGGTTTTTGGTGTATTTATATCCCCGCGATATGACAGCAAAAAGTTCATCAAAGTTGGTCAAACGGAGGGGGTACTTTATTTAAAGAATTTTGTCTATTTTTTACGTTTTTCTCAAAAACGGCTCTAACGATTTTTATTAAACTCGATATTTGGTGTATGTATATGCCCGCGATGTGACAGCAAAAATTTCATCAAAGCTGGTCAAACGGAGGGGGTATTTTATTTAAAGAATTTTGTCTATTTTTTACGTTTTTCTCAAAAACGGCTCTAACGATTTTTATTAAACTCGATATTTGGTGTATGTATATGCCCGCGATGTGACAGCAAAAATTTCATCAAAGCTGGTCAAACGGAGGGGGTACTTTATTTAAAGAATTTTGTCTATTTTTTACGTTTTTCTCAAAAACGACTCTAACGATTTTTATTAAACTCGATATTTGGTGTATGTATAAGACCGCGATGCACCAGCCGAAATTTCATTAAAACTGGTTAAACGGAGGGGGCACTTTACTTAATAAATGTTGTCTCATTATCACGTGTTTATTTTATTTACTCAAAAACGGCTTTAACGATTTTGACCAAACTCGATATTTGGTGTATGTATATGCCCGCGATGTGACAGCGAAAATTTCATCAAAGCTGGTCAAACGGAGGGGGTACTTTATTTAAAGAATTTTGTCTATTTTTTACGTTTTTCTCAAAAACGGCTCTAACGATTTTTATTAAACTCGATATTTGGTGTATGTATATGCCCGCGATGTGACAGCAAAAATTTCATCAAAGCTGGTCAAACGGAGGGGGTACTTTATTTAAAGAATTTTGTCTATTTTTTACGTTTTTCTCAAAAACGACTCTAACGATTTTTATTAAACTCGATATTTGGTGTATGTATAAGACCGCGATGCACCAGCCGAAATTTCATTAAAACTGGTTAAACGGAGGGAGCACTTTACTTAATAAATGTTGTCTCATTATCACGTGTTTATTTTATTTACTCAAAAACGGCTTTAACGATTTTTATTAAACTCGATATTTGGTGTATGTATATGCCCGCGATGTGACAGTCAAAATTTCATTAAAATTGGTTAAACGGAGGGGGCACTTTACTTAATAAATGTTGTCTCATTGTCACGTGTTTATTTTATTTACTCAAAAACGGCTTTAACGATTTTGATAAAACTGGGTATTTGATGTATGTATATGCTAAAGATGTGAAAATATTCCGGTCAACTCATATAAAACGTTGAGCCCACGCATGCGGAGTACGCCTTTAATGACAGACCATTCTGTTCTGTTCAGTTAATGGAAATTATTTGTTTCATGGTAACTAAATGAAATTTTCAACAAGTAGGTTCATAGAGAATTATAAAATCAGACGACTTAGAGTATTATGCTTGCATTGCCGAATTATCACAACTAAAAAATTTTAAATATAAAAGAAATGAGTGTTTTTTATAGAGCAAATGAAAACAAAAATAAGAAATGAATGTGGAAAAATGTGTAACTTGTATGTGAGAAGTGGCATTAACAAAAAGCATTAATTTCTATTCTAAGTAAGTTGGTAAGTGAAAGTTGTGTATTGCGCGCACGCACCAGATTTTTTAATATTCGATTTGATTTAGCTGAACCCCATGGTTCAATGCCGTAAGTCCATTTCGGTTTTAATAAAACTTTTTGGTTTTTCGTTAACCTGCGTATTTGGTATCCGGGGATTTTAAAATGTGTTTTTCCGTTGAAAAGCGGAATTAGAGACTTTTCACAATAGCAATACTATCCCATACTATATACCAAATATTTCAATATAGGTTAGTGAAAGTGAAAAACTTTGAGTTAGGGGTCACCTGTGGTGCTGTGGTTAGCATGGCAACCTACAATACTAAAGATCGCGGGTTCGATTCCAGCGGTGGCCCTAGGATTTTTTAATGGGAGTAAAAAATCCTTAGCTATGCCGTCCCTCGGATAGGACGTAAAATGGAGGTCCCGAGCCTGTATGATGTCAGGTACTCGTTAAAGACCCCTATCCTAATTATATTTGGATAGGCAAAATTTAGGACTCCCACTGTAGCATCGTCCGATTAGCCTTAGTAGCATAAAAATGGACATTAAACAAACAAAGCTTTGAGTTAGTTTTTATTGACTCAAGTTTTTTTATTCATATTACATGACACTTTACACAGAAACTCGACCAGATCACTAGTTTATTTCTTGTATATTTTAGCTTAAGGGATACATGTATCTCGTATATTATTTACATATATTATTAATATGTTATACAGTATTAGACATATCCGAATCATAATCAATGATGAATAATTTTATGTAAGTATATATTTCTAAAACATCCGTCAGTTAAGGTTTGGTTTCTGGCAGGTTTATTTTACGCTTCTTTTGTTTTCACAAAGTTGTATTTCCGTTTAGGAAAGTTTTTATTTCCTCTCCTTTTTTTCTTTCTTTTTTTCTTAATTTACCCGAAAAGTCAACATTACTGATAATACTTTCTTCCTTCCTTTTTTTTTTTTTTTTTTTTTTTTCAATTTTTTAGAAGAAATTACTTTTGTTTTCTAATCTCCGGACCGTAAAGAGTTACTTCCTGAAGACAGGATGCTATAACTTCTTTTTTCATGTATTTTTTTTTCTTTTCGTTTATCAAACAATAATTTCATCATTATAACAAATTTTCTTAAATTAATAATAAGATTATTTATAATCTTTAAAAGTATGATTTGTTTTAGTTTCTACCCCGAAATATGAATAGGGACACCAGTAGCTTAAGGTGTAATTTTATTTTTAAATTTTACCCATTCAAACAAGATGTAATCAAAAGTATTTGAAATCAAAATATATATACAAAATAAAGACTTCCTAACATATCGATTGACCAATTCCTAATACCATAATCTTTATATATATAAAAATCTCGTATCCCGATGTTTGTCGGAGGTAAAACCAGAAACTACTCAATCGATTTTGATGAAATGTGGCTCATCGTGTTTAGTTTTTTCCAAATTAAAAGATACGATAGTTTCCATCTCGATTATTGGCCTCAATATTTCTTTTTTTACTACTTAATTGCTTATTGTACTACAATTGAGAGTGATTATTTGTACGTTCTATAAATTTTCAACAGATAGCGGTGTAAGTTGATTTATCGACACACACTTCTTTTTTTTCGATATTTAGAATGGGTAAGCATCCAGTAGCCAAATCTATTTTTTGCGGCCTGAACTACGAAACTCCGTGTTTTTCACATGGCAAATTATGCGTCGCCTTTTTACGTTTGGGGAAAACATCGAATGTATTTGTTTTAGCAAAAGAAAGGTTAACCGAAATCTTTGTGCACCTATTAGTATAACCTCCTGATACGATATCTCATATCATCATGTGTTTTACTCTGAATTTAATTAATATGTATTATGGCGAAAGATTAATTTGTTATTTTCGCAAACTGTCTGTTTTGATTTTACTAAAACCTGTTCCAATTATATTCTTTATAAGTTCCTTTTAACTGTCTCATTCATTAACTTATGATGAAATATACAGGTAAACAATAAATTCTTTTACCCATCTAAATTCCTTACCAAACAATTTAAAATTTCTATTTTAAATCCCGTTGGTTTTTAGATGAGCTGAAACGTTTTTATCTTTATCAGTGAATTTTGATTTGACTGTATTAAAAAGAATAGGATAAAACTAACTCAACGCTTAATAGCTACTGAGCGACAGCAACGCGTGGTAGAGTCTGCTCTGTTATAGATGTAATACGTATATTTGGATTTCGCAAATCATCTTTAGCTGAACATCAATTATACAGAATTTCTGACTAAAATGCCAGATTTTAATAATGCCAGTCTGACATTAATAATTATTTTGACGAGATTTTAAGGAATCGATATATTGTATAGTTATAACATATATTTTTTACACCTGAAGATGAGGCAATGAGCCTCGAAACGTTGTGATGTTTTAATGTATTAAAAAATATATATATCAAAAAGGAAGACTGGATTTTTTCACTGTAATACAAATTTAGAATAATAAAAGACCAAAAGGAATTTTAAAAAAGTCTTCCAGTAAAGTATAAACTATCAATCAGTTATACAGAATTTCTGACTAAAATGTCAGAGCAATAGAACAACCTCAGCAACATTTTTCTCGACGGATTTAATGCAGTTCGGTAACAATTGTAGATTCCTTCGATTCGTCCAGCCCTAGCGGGAGAAACCAAAATATTTTATACTTACGATCGAACTTTATTCAAACTTTAAAACATACTTTATTACATCAATGCCGACTTAACTGTTCTTCACATTTTTTTTTTTTTTTTTTTTTTTTTTGCATTCCATGAAAGATCTCCTTGATCCTCCTGTAATAGACCAGAATAACTGCTAGATGCTATCCTTCCCCACGACTGTTTTATTATTCCATGTCATTACTGTATTAATGAACAAGCCAAAATCATCAATCAATATGTATTAATGAATTAATGAATCATCATTTATTTGAATTCTAGATGTATACACCGGGTTCATCCGGAGAATTTAATTTTTTAAATCTATAAAATCTATTAACAGTCTCACTTTTATCGACTCAAACAGTCGATTTCGTAAAAATCAAAGAAAAGCGAGATCAAAACGATTTTTATAACAATAAAGAATACAAGCTGAAGATCGGCTGAAGTTATGCAATTTTAATATAGACAGGTGTTCGCACCTGGTATTAAAGAACCACCCAGCGAAATTTGAAGAATTTAGGAAAAACGATAGGGATTTTTAGAAAGAACGAACAGAATTTCATCTTTATTTCCCGGTTTCACCAGGGGAATTTCATTTTTCTAATGTAAAAAACCAATGTAAAGCGAGATCATTACGATTTTTATAACAATAATGAATATCAGCTGAAGATCGGCTGAGGTTAGGCAACTTTAATATGGACAGGTGTTAGCACCTGGTATGGATTTCTATAAAGAACAAACAGAATTTCATCTTTATTTACATTGATTATAGCTGCATATCCTAGTTTCACCCGGGGAATTTAATTTTTCTAATGAAACGGTCGATTTCGTAAAGAACCATTGTAAAGCGAGATCATTACGACTTTTATAACAACATAGAATATCAGCTGAAGATCGGCTGAAGTTATGCAATTTTAATATGGACAGGTGTTCGCACCTGGTATACGTAAAAGAACTACTGAGCGATATTTGGAGAATTTAGGACAAACGGTATGGATTTCTATTAAGAACAAACAAACAAACAAATTTTTAATAGTCATATGTCTAGTAAATAACATATACATAATATATGTATATAATATATGAGATACATCCCTTAAGCCAAAAGATACCCACAAGAAATAATCTAGTGATCTGGTCGAGTTTCTGGGTAAAGTGTCATGTAATATGAATAACATGAGTAAATAAAAACTAACTCAAAGCTTTTTAATTTCACTAACCTATAACCTTATTTATAATCATAGTCTGATTTGTTTTAGTTTTTCCCTGAAATGTGATTAGGAACACCAGTAGCTTCAGTTGTAATTTTATTTTTTACATTTTTCCAATTCAAACAAGATGTAATCAAAAGTATTTGAAAAAAAAATAATGTAAAAAATAAAGACTTGCTAACATATTGAGTTATCAATACCTAATACCATAATACATCTATAATACGTCTATTTGGATTTCGCAAATCACCATTAGCGGAACATCAATTACAGACAATTTCTGACTAAAATACCAGGGCAATAGTACAACACCTCAGCACCATTCTTTTCGATGGATTTATTGCAGTTGGGTAGTGATCGTAGATTTCTTCGATTCGTCAAGTCCTAGCGGGAGAAACCACAAGATTTGGTGGTTCTTGGGATCATTGGAAAGAGGAGGTTGACTTAGCAGGGATACGGTTTCTTGGTCGTTGAACTAGTAAAAGAACTGCAGTTGTACTTATCAGTTAGTATTTCTTATATTGACTGAAATATTCTTCTTTTAGGAATTTAATGAAAAAATATCTTCCTTTATAATTCTTTATTATTGCCAAATCATGACAAGTTTCCACGACGTTTCGGGGTCCAACACCTATCATCAGGTATACTCTTCAATATACATCACTGCTGTTATCAATAATAAAAATATTGTCACCCCTATTCTTAAAATCCACCAGTCCAATGTGACACAGGGATCCCAATTCTGTGTTTGGGCGGATTTTCCAAGTTACTTGACGAAACACCGGGCCAAAAATCTTTCTTAGAACTTTTCTCTCCCATGCCAGAAGAATTCTTTCCATGACCTTGGTGAGAGTCCATGTTTCACAAGCGTATGTCACAATTGGTCGGATTACTGTCTTATATACTATTATTTTTACCTTTCTAGACAGGTTCCGAAATTTTAGCAGCTTTTGTAACGAGAACATACATCTGCTTCCCGCTGCCATTCTCGTTTTAATTTCAGCCATGATCTCATTAGTGTTGGTAACAGTGACACCCAGGTATTTGAAAGATTCCACCGTCTTAAATTCATGGGTCGTAAAGTGGATTGACTGTTCTACCCGTCTTTTTTGTCTTGAAGTCATCATATACTTCGTTTTCCTTCAACTCCTGCAGGGCTCCTGACAAGGCAGCTTCTGTTCGGGCTGAAATCACTATATCATCTGCATACGCCATGTGCTGGGAAAGCCTGTTATATATTGTGCCACCGGGGTTAGTCTTAACCGCTCTTATAGCTAACTCGAGGCCAAGGTTAAAGAGTGTTGGAGAGAGAGGGTCACCCTGCCTTAAACCACTTCCCACTGAAAACTCATCCGATAGGGTATTATGGATTTTCACTACTGACTTAGTGTCGTGCAGAGTCATTTGTGTGAGGCTAACTAGTTTCTTAGGTATGCCTAATGTCTTCATCGCTATCAACAGTTCTTTTCTGTTAATACTATCATACGGTACAATTTTACACTATTTATTATTTACAATAATCTCTTACAAGTTCCTACTACACAAGGGGGGGGGGGAGGTACCATGACTCATAAATTACTTGGGGCTACTTTACTACTTCGAATCCCACTATGCCCCAGGCTCACTCTGCCTGTCCCAGACTTCGACCGCCCATCTCAGACCCAGTCTCCGCTCCAGACTCTCTCAGACTGCCTGACTGTGTCTCTCCCAGACTGCCCCACTCTCTCCTGGGCCAGCCTCTTCTAGGAGTCCCCCCTCTCTCAATATGACAATATTAACTAGTAATACATTTTTTTATCAATTTATTAATATCAAAGTTGTTTTTTTTTAAATCTAAAATTAAATAATCATTATTATCATAGAAACGATGCAGCATTTTAATTTTGGCATTTTTTTGGACTATCCTCTGGTTCAATATGCCTTATTATCACTAAAATTATGTTTATTTTTTTTATCTATAAATACTTTTTTCTTATTTTAATAGTTTTATGTACCTATTAGAAGGGTAGACAAAACACAAGGGCTTCGCCTAGAACCCGCATTATCTCAGCCGGCTCTGACAGAGTTAATGCAGGAAGTCTGAGGGTGTGCCTCACATGCGGAGTGCCCCCACCCAACTGCTTCATGAATTTTATCTTAGTCACGTCTACCCCTCTCGTAAAAAGAATTTCATTTCAGTCTGGAACCCTACGAGTCTCATTATTCTATCGCTTGAGGCGCATGTCATGACCGAAAGGGGTATTCCTCTCTCTCAGCTAGCAGAATATATTCACTTCTAATCTGGTTCATTATAATATACTTCGTTTATCTCATTATATATAAAAATCTCGTGCTCCGATGTTTGGCGGAGGTAAAATCAGAAACTACTCAAACGATTTTGATGAAATTTGGTTCATTGTGTTTAGTTTTATCCAACTTAGAAGATAGGATAGCTTTTATCTTGATTTATATTTATATTTTTATATTGGCTTTATAGTTATTTTTTTGCAAATTAAGTAGGGGAGAGCGGGGTTGGTTGGCAACAGTTTTCACTTTTTTGATTGTTGAGTCGTTCCTGTTAATATAATCCCAATAGGGCTGATACCACTGTAAACTCCAAGTATTAGAGTACTTCAAGTATTTTTTTCCCCTCATAATATTTAATACTAAGATCATATAAAATTGAAGAATTCTTCAATCCAGAGTATGCCAATTGACCCCCTATGTGGGGCAGGTTGGCCTAGAAGGTGGGGTTGTATATCCATATCATTCAAGTACTGCCTGACACATATTATTGTCATTAAAAGCTGCACTATAATGGTATATTAATTTTGAATCGAATTTTAACAGCTTTTAAGGGAAAATAGAATGACAATAGAAGAAGATAGAAGTTAAGACTGTCGACACTTTCTGAATAAGAAAAATTGCTCTCATCCTCCTTGCTGGAATTAAAGACAATTGGTAGTTTCACCTTTGTTTATGTTTACCTTGCTTTTGTGAATTGCTGCTGTTCCAACAAACCCCAGTTGAAAAGAGCCAACTAACCCCACAGGAGAGATCATATGAAAGATGGCTGCCAGGACAGGGGAGAACAATAAAAAAAGAAATTATTCAGTCGAAAGGTTAGGTTCTACAAAGGAGTTTGGGGCTATGTGAACAGAATCGGAGTCAAATCTTTTACAATGCCTTTAAACCAAATTTACTGAAAATATAAAAATTTACTTACATGTTGTAAAATCAATCAATGAAGAACACTCTTCTCTACACTGTTAGCATCGGATTTAAACCTCAGGACAAGACTCCCGAGGTCGAGCGGGTCACATGGTAAGATGGTGGGGCCTTCACAACAGGTGTGACGGAAACTATAAGTCGATGGCCAACCTACCCCCTATGCCAACCAGCCCCACTCTCCCCTACTTATTATATTACAATTGAGTGTGATTATTTGTAAGTTCTATAAATTTCCTACAGATGGCGGTGTAAGTTGATTTATTGAGGCAACATTTCATTTTCTTTTAATGCTTAGGGAGGGTAAGCATAAATCTATTTCTTCCGGCTTTGGCTAGGAAAATCCGTGTTTTCCCATGGAAAATTATTATCCTCCCTTTTCACGTGCGGATAATCTCATGAAATAAATTTTTAAAAATATAGTCAAATATGAATAAAAGAAAGCCCTTCGTTTAGCCCCCCCCCCCCCTTGGAAAACTAAGAAGTGAGATACACCTTGGCAATTCTCGGGTAAATTTAAAAAATTTTGCGTTTTTGTTTCTCAAATCTAGTAATTGAATGAAAGTCTCGGATGAAAGAATCCAAACAAATAAAGTAATTTCTTTAACAGACAATACGCAATAATCTTGATGAGCTAATTTGGATATGCATGAGCCAGCAAGATGCTGACAATCAATACAAATGAGGAAATAATTTCTTGGCAGGAGAGAAAGCACCCGGCAACACACCCTTCTCCGCTTAATTCAATTACAATGGATATTTAAGAGAGGAGATCTCTCATCCAGCGCCTTTTAAGTTTCCTCCATGTAGGTGTCCTGGGTTTTATCTGCTACATATTTTTTTAAACGGCTCGTATATATTTATAATTTCAATATGCAATTGTCATAATAAACCAAGTTCGGAAATATAAACCTAGCATAAGTGAAATTTGAAAGAGAAGCAAACAAATTTTGTTATTTATGATGACTTTGTATGTTATGTGTAATGTGTTTCTGGTACCTAAAAATACACTGATCCATATACGAGTATATGATAAAACATCATTCTTCCCTTGTGTCACTTAATATTAGTTATTTTAAACGGGTACTAATACCTGTCTCGCTTATAAGTGGCAATTCTAGACATACCTTTCGATCTGAATAATTTTTTAATGATATCGTAAAAAACCAGATAATCTTTTTGATTTCCTCAAACCGACAAAACTGTGTTACAAAATATAGAGTGAAATTACAGAATAATAAAAAATAATAAAATTATAGAAAAATACTGAGTAAAACTTAGCAGAATGTACGGTGATAGTGACCTTAAGGTCTGGCCACACATGTCCGCACCGGATCCGCACCGCAGCAATAATATAGGTTATGTTCAGAATATTTTTAATTTAACTTACGTATTACCTTTAGTTATGCCTAAAGTGGACTGTGTCTGACATGTGTGGCCTGACCTTTAGGCATAACTAAAGGTAATATGTAAGTTAAATTAAAAATATTCTGAACATAACCTATATTATTGCTGCGGTGCGGATTCGGTGCGGACATGTGTGGCCAGACCCTTATTGGTTGACACCTTAAAAAGAAGTTGGCTGCAGCCGTTTACATAAGTGCTTTGCCCCCAACACTTCCCAGTCATGCGGGATAGTGGTTGCCAACGCCCAGATTTATTTTTAAAAATTCCATTGTCACCAGCGGCGTAGTAGTTAGCAAGACACCCTACTAACCCGGAGGTGATGGGTTCCTAGCCCAGCAGGTTTCTCAGGAATTTTTTAAATGGAGTTTAAAATCCTCGGCTAGCCGTATGCCGACTGAAAGGTACCCTTTACACTCTACGGACTGTACCCTCGAACAGCCTTCAAGTCGACTATCCGGGTATTCTAGGTACTTCATCTGTTCGTCTGTGTTCGGGGGTAGCGCTAGTGTCACTTTTGATTTGGGTTTTTCCCAAGTGACAGGAGTTGTTTGTGGTACTAGTGCGCCGCACAGTGGTTGAAAATCGACTATTTTCGGAAAAAACCTTGTCAAACCTGATCTGTAAGCCGCAAAAAAATAAAGTTGAAATTAGCATTACCACGATTGAATTTCCTATAAAATGTATAAGTTCGAGCCCCGCTTAACTGACTATTCGGATTAACCGGCAGTGTAAGGAAAATAGAAAAAAAATTATAACATCAATTTTCAACTCGAGATCGGCTAGTTTAAACACTTTTGCTGTATTATGCTATTAATATCCTTGATAGTACCTGCAATATCATTTTATTTCGTGAAAACATTCAAGTTAGGTAAAACGAAAACAAACAAAAAAATCATACATAGGAACTATCAATTATTTTTGTCGTTATGTTTTAATTCTTAACTATTAAATGTATATCATATTAATATATAAGATTGGGGTCAAACGACTTAAATATAATTTTGATAGGAGATGGTGGGATAGACTGTTCAATATAGGTTTAATAACTGCAACTCTGTGAAAATTCAGTTCCCTAATTCACGCTAAATAATAGCTGAACCTTTTTTTAATACCAATCTTCTTAAAACAAATGGATGCTTAAAAATGAAAAGTGCCGAAGCCTTTAAGTTATCGGAGGTCATGTTAATAAACTTATTATTAATAATTTTCAAATTCATTCTATAATCACGGTAGGTGAAAAAGTTGATTTATTATCGACCTTATAACGATTCAGACTGACTTTATAAATTATGCTACAGACCTGGTAAGTAAGGCATGGTGTTTTACTAAACGATTAGTAATAACCTAATTCGAAGCACAAGCTCCATAGCGAATAAACTGCACGAAATAGCGCAGGTATTTCAATTAAAAAAAAATCCCACATGTACAGACGCAGGTGGACGCAGCTAGAATATGTTTTAATATTTCCTTGAATGTATCTTCTTCTTAAAAAAATGGATTTTAAAACTGCGCTCGGCTGCGCTTGAAAAATATGGATTACCAATAACATTTTTTGTCTTAATTTTATTGCATTTATTCGGGATTTTATTTCTGGGTTAAAACATAGACCAAACAGCATCATTTTTATGCTAGTGTAATATGTGAGATCGCTTTTCATGGTTATAAAGGAAAATCACTCTAAGAAACCAAAATGCGAGTTGTAAAAATTATTATAGTGTTATAAACTTTCCGTTGGTAAAAATAAACTTTTTCAATGATCGATTTTCAAAGGGTCCTAACATGTTTAAAAATCAGAATATCTCCGAATAAATTGATGGAATATGTCAGGTAACTATTCTATTTATTAATAATGAAAAGAAAAATAATATTCCAATACCTTAAAAAAATAGGTTTTTTCCGCCTTTCAACCACTGTGCGGCGCATTAATTATAAAACTAAACAACAAAAAACAATAATAATATATTTTATCACTGTAATAAAGTTAGAGGTATAATAATGCTTGAGTGAAAGAGAGATTAATAAATATGAGTCTGAAATATTTTTAGTAAAAAATAACATAACCAAGTTTTAAAAATTACTTTTCTCTGACTTTAGCTGTTATTTTAAGAATTTTATATATGCAAATTACTTGTGTTTAGGAAAATATTATCGTATATACTACCAAATATATCATATGTAATTAACTACTTTTCTTTTTTCATCACATTATAGTTTCGGGGAAGAAGTATTTTACAGATAATACACTAGTTAAATCGTTTCAACCTGTGCTAATTGGGTCTTATACTAAATTTAAATTTAATTAAACCTTAAATATAAAATATCTTCATATTTTATAACTTTTACAATATTGTAACGGGAAACCTACTAGATGTTTATTTATGTTACGTTGTACCATAAGGTTCTGGGTGGTTGCATATAGTATATCATATTAATTTTAAATAATTTATTTTTGAAGAGAAAAGAAAATCGAACCCGGGTCTTCCGCGTGACATGCGCGGTATGCTATCCATTACACCACGGAGTCGCTTCCAAACGGTGCCAAATCCTTCCTCTTCAGTTGGGAGAGGCGTCAGTGAAGAGGAAGGATTTGGCATCGTTTGGAAGCGACTCCGTGGTGTAATGGATAGCATACCGCGCATGTCACGCGGAAGACCCGGGTTCGATTCCCGGCGGAGCCAGATCTTTTCTCTTCAAAAATAAATTATTTAAAATTATTTAAAAAATAGGTGGTTACTCCACAATAATGGCTAAATTAATATATCATATTAATATATAGACCGAGTAAGAGATTGACTAGTGGCTCATTTTTCCTTGAACAACGAGGCGTATAGTTACTTCCGAGTCACTGTTTTATAATGTTGTTACTAATTTGAGTTCTAATTATTTATTTGACATTTCTCAATTATAATTTACGTGAATATAATTATTCAAATCGTATGAGTGTTACAATATGAACAAAATAACCTACACGATTTCATGAGACCACGTCGTTTCAAATTGGGATTGAATTCAATTCACATCCTAGTAAGGGTTTTGGTTTGGTGACCAGAACGAAATCCAGTTTGAGTGCGGTATTTGAGACTAGTCGTGACCTGACCTTTGAAATCGGATTCGTCATGGAATACAAAATCAACTTCAAAGCTGTGAACCATCATTGAAATATTTTCCGAACTCAACATGCCTTGAATTGATATGGGGATTGTTAGGAAATCATACTGGGATATTATCTACGTAATATGAAATCTGATATAATAACATGGACCCAAAAATTCTATCCTTAAAAAAAAAAATTCTTTATCGTAGACAGATTAAGAGCGGCCTCAATCGTCTACAAAATTATTTATAAATTACAATATCACATTATTGATGTACAGGGCTTTGTTTGTTTTAAGACTAGAACTTACTAACAGGTAACGGTAACACAGAGGTAGATTTCTCTTTGGATCGAAACTCAGGCGAAGAAAAAGTGACTTAAATTCCTAATTATCAATAATCTATGGCCCTGTAACATTCTCCTGTAACATGTTCTCCTGTAACATTATGAATCAAATAATAATTTATTTATAGCGAAATAAATATTGTTTGTGAAAATGCATGAATCCATGTATACGCACCACTCATTACAATAATTGATTATTTAAATTATTAAATTTAATAAAACCATAAAGAAATAAATTTCGAAAAATCATAATTTTCTCCAAATTATTCTTCATAATCAAAACACCTAGGGTAAACCATACAGTTATTATTGGCATTCAGTACAGTTATTGGCACCCCAACTTTAACTAAAATAAATAGGTAAACAAGTCCTAATTTTATTACAAGATATACATGAGTCTAATGTTTGAAGGGTCCTCTAAGTCATCTATGAAGTAATACTTTAACAAACTAACCATAGGGAAGATTTCACAATTAAATCCACAGGGTGCCAATAACTAGGTGTGGCACTTTTAACTATAAATATTGCCATATTGTAAAACTATTTATCTTTTGACCCCAAAAAACCTCTTGAGTCTTTATAAGGATAGATAAAGAGGAGCTATAGGAAGTTTCAATTAAATCCCATCATAAGAAGTATTTCTTTTAATGTCACCACTGAAATTTAGTCTTAAAGTATATAGTCTTATGTAGTCTTTTGTGCGTATTGTATTTTTTTTTTACCAATGATAAGAATGAAATGCATGGAATAAATTCACATGACCGCATTCACATACCGCTATTGTGTCTTGGCTACCAATTATATTATTGGTAATTCAAAACCAGCCAAATCTAAATAGCTTTTTTGCTGCCGGATGCAAGTAAATATTGGTATTTATGAGCAGGTATCTGAATTATACGAAAAAAAAAATAAATAAATATCATCAGATGTTTAGTTTAAGAGATTCTAAATGAGTCTTAAAGAAAACAGTGGAACGTTTTCTACCTCTAGATTTAAAAAAATATATTGAAATCACACGTCGGTAAGAAGATAGTTAATACTCAAAATATATCAATTTTGTGTTATGCATTTCATAGGAACCAGAATGACAAAACCTACAATGCCATGGTATAGTCACAATTGTATTAATAGTTCTGTTTGCCTAAGGCGCAATTTAATATAGTATTTTATTGTAGGGACGATCATGTTAACGCAGGCACATGGCTAACATGTTCACTCCGGTGTGTACCACCGGTGGCTCACACTAGAATTCAGCCTCTGACAAAAAATCAGATCTTTAACACTTTGACTGCCGGAAACGAATACCTGAAAGTCACGCTCTCGTTTCGACACAATTTTAATATTTAATGCTCTGGCAAGAGAACAGTTACTCGATTTCAGGTACATGGCAGCCAAAGTGTTAAGAAAGTAGAATAATTTCTATATAACTGAAAATTAAAATAATGAAAATTTAACGTAAATTAATTTATTTTTATATTTTTTTGATATACTTATAAACATGTAAACATTTATTTTTTAATAACAATTATAATTAACATCGCATTATAAACATTAATAGTAGCATAGTATTTTTTATTGTTTACTTTATCATTGTTGGATTATCAATACGCTGGAATAGCTCCCGCCCGATAGAGCGAAATGCATTAAACAGTCCGGCGTGAACGTGTTAATTTTGTTTGTTTGTTTTAACGTCTCTTTATGCCACTAAGGTTAATCGGACGATGCTACAGTGGGAGTCCTAAATTTTGCCTATTCAGGTATAATTAGTATAGGGATCTTTAACGAGTACCTGACATCGAACAGGCTCGGAACCTCCATTTTACGTCCTATCCGAGGTATGGCATAGGCAAGGATTTTTTACTCCCATTTAAAAATCCTATGGTCGACACGGGACGCGAACCCGCGACCTTCAGTTATTACTTACAGTATTGCAAGTTTCTATATTAACCGCAACACCACAGGTGACCCCCGTCATCCTTATGTCAAAAGTCAGTGAAATATATTTTACTCCATAGTGGGACCAAGGCATTATAATGTATATAGGATAATTATCGAGGGCAGTTTTGTTTTTGTTTTTTTAATCGATTCTTTCAAAAAAAATTTACGAATCAGTATTATTTATGAATGAATTCATTCATAATATTATCAAATGATAGTATTATTTTGTTAATGGCGCAGAACTAAGAGAGCTAGATGCGGAGAAGCGGAGACTGACAATCCCGAAAGCGGTGTATTACAAGTGGATTGATTTGGTAGGGTGAAGGGTGTGAGATGGGGGTATTGATTCCACCAACTACCTAGCTCGCCTGTTTTCCGCTAGAGTACTCTGCCAGTATTTATCTAGTTCCAAGCCTCTCCGACAGGTGTCACTACCTGTAATCTTGTTTACAAACAAAACCTTTTTTTCAAGTGGCATTGAATAAAGATGGCGGTTTTGTTTACATAATCGTTTTTTTTTAGCCTTGAACTGGGTACATCAATTTAAAATCTTGTTTCTTCCTTTTTACAGACACATTATTTCCTTAACTCTGCAAAAATCAACCGTTACTAATAAAATAAAAAATACTTAAGTATTTAAGTATTTACAAAGCACTTTTTATTTTTTTAATTCCAGCAGTCGTCAAGGAACTAATTTAAAACATGAGTACCTAACAAGATTGCAAATCATAATGAAATGTTTAAATACAATCCATTTTACATTTTAGGACATAAAAAAATCTATATAAATAAAGATGAAATTCTGTTTGTTTGTTCTTTAAAGAAATCCATACCGTTTGTCCTAAATTCTCTAAATTTTGCTCAGTGGTTCCAAGTCCATATTAAAATTGCATAACTTCAGCAAATCTCTGGGTATATTCTTTATTGTTACAAAAAATTATTATGATCTCGCTTTACATTGGTTTTTATGAAGGTTTTTGAGTCGAAACAAGTCTCATTTAATAGATTTTGAAGAGGCCAACAAGGATTTTATTAGAAAAATGAAATTCCCAGGGTGAAACCGGGATATACAGCTAGTACTATATAAAAGTACTTTTAAGATACAAATAGTAATAGTATCTGTGTGTTCTCACCTATCAGGAGACTAAGTAAAATTTAATAAAATGTCTAAAAAATCTGTTTGTTTGCTTAACTACATCAATGATGAGGTGACTTCGAGGATCAAAGCAGCTAGTAGAGTGTTCTGTTTGCTTCAGAGTGGTTTTCTGGGTAAAAGATCTACAAATCAAAATTTCTTCCTATTCTTTCTTACTCCTCTGACTCATGGACCCTTACCTCGAAACCCAAAAGTCTAATCCAGCCGATACAGATGTAATACCTTCGTAAAGTAGAAGAAAAGGTTGGACGAGATAGGATACAGAATACCACCACAGGACTTGGCATAAACAACTCCTTAGGATGGATACAGAACAGCCAGGGAGACCTAAGAGATCCTTATGGAAAGAAGAAGACTTCATGGAAGACCGCGCATTTCCTGGGAAGAAAGGATCCAAGGTCAAATTGGAACAGAAGAAGAGAGCTGGCTCAAGAACTCTTGTAGGGTCAGGGCTTCTAGCAGTTTGGTCCGTCAGTCATCTCTATCAACTGCTGCTGCTCTCCAGTTATGAACACCGAGCATGGATCTGCATACACCATCTAGCCGCTGAAACTGGGGCCTTCCCACTCTTATGCTTGTGTATATTTTTCACTTATAATTTTGCAAGGTATCCGATCTGTTGTCATTCTGGCAATGTGGCCAGCTCATCACAGTCGACCAAACTTCACAACTCTTACAACATCTGTGTTCTTGTATATTTCCTTCAACTCAGCATTGGTTCGAATTCTCCATACTTCATTATCATTCAAGGGGCCATATATTTTTTTCAAGATGCACCATTTAAATCAAAGGAAGTGGGCTTCTTGTGTGTTTCTTACTGTCTAACACTCTGATCCATATGTCAACACTGGTCTGATCAAAGTCTTGTAGTGAATATGTTGATCTTTGTTACTCAGGAGATAGGGAGGTTTTAACCACCTAGTGATTAATCATATTTATCTGTTTCTACAATCTTCTTTATGCTAAACTAATGCTAATGCTAATCGAATTGACTATGGGGTTTTATATATAAATATTAATTATTACAAATGATGATAAATGTATCTTCCTTTTTTCCACAACAAAAAAGTTAGAAGAAAAGAAAAATGATTTCAAGTATGTATTCTTCCATGTCCTAATAATTAAGTAACTTCAGATGATTATGTAAAAGGGAGGGGACAAGGGTGCCCAACCGTAGCCCGTCAAGGTCTTACAACATGTTTAATACACTTAGCCCTCACAACCTTGATAATCGCAGTAATAAAACGAGTAGGCTTGGCGGATCTACCACCAAACCTAAGAGAATGGATATGTCAAGACCTCAGCAGATGGAAAAAGATCCTTCGGGAGGACACAATAACAGAATGGAATCGGCGGTGGGTGACGACATCGAATGGGGCCACACTGAGGAAGTACTTCCCCATCGTCGAATCGGGCCTAGAAAGGAATTGGGTCCTTACAGACTATTGGGTCTCACAAATTCTCATGGGCATGGGATTCAGAGCAAAACTTTTCAAACACGGCATAAACATCGACCCCCTATGCTCCAGTAGTAGGGTACCAGAAACCGCCGAGCACATTGTCGTTGTCTTTGTGACACTAAGGGCAAAACTACTTAGGGAGAGTTGGCTCTACTCTGTCTGAGAGCGACCTCCCTCATCTCATCACCAAGGAAAATTACCAGCATTTCAAAAATTTTGTGCGCGGGTGGAAGGAAGTGGTGGGCCTAACCCACTTTACCATTGGTAGAAGAGAAGAAGCTCCGGGGAGAACGCCAAACAGAGGAGGCGAAGAAGAGGACGTTAGAGACTAATTAATCTTGAAAGAAAAAAAAAAAACATTGCAGTGAAAACTGTATAATGGTGTACTTGCAGCAGTGCTATATTATGCAGGCATGCGTATCATATCACTGTTGCAAATACCCGTATTACCCTAGAGGTATGGTATGGTGGAATAAATAAATAAATAAAAGGTGCCCTGGAGTCTTTTCATTACTTGGCATTAATCCCACTTTCACCCCTGCACTGGAAAAAACTTGTATAGTCAAAAAGGGTCAGAAGGAGGAAAGTTACAGCTCCAGATTTGAGTATGCTTTGAAAGAATTTCTTTAAATATTTAAAATTAAAATTCATTATAGCATCATTTTTATTTTTGAATTTGTACAGATAAAAATATATTTTAATTCCACAAGTTAAGTTTCCACAAGTACTGAATTTGTTTGATTAGATTAAATCTAATGGTATCTGAACCTTCATTGCTTATGGAATAACTGTTTAGGGAGGACTGACCAACAGCCTCATCCAGCTGTTAAATGACAGACCAGGAGACACATACAGCATTTTAATCATCGCGTCCCGTGGTGGCCCTAAGATTTTTTTAACAAGAGTAAAAAATTCTAAGCTATGCCATCCCTCGGATAGGACATAAAATTAATGTCCCGAGCCTGTAAGATATCAGGTGCTCGTTAATGATCCCTATTCTAATTAAACCTGGATAGGCAAAATTTAGGACTCCCATTGTAAAATCGTCCAATTAGCCTTAGTAGCATAAATGGAAGTTGAACAAATAAAAAATTCAAGCACCACCATGTAAAACAATAGAATCAATAAACCCAGTAATCTGATTGTAATAAGATTTGGCCTAAACTAAGATTAGCATGCTAATTAACAAAATACAGTTCACACATTTCTAATCAACTTTCTTTCATTTACTAAATCACCAGCTCTAAATGTTACTCTTGTGACCTGTGTTCTTATCTTAAGAGTTGATATTCTAGTCTGCATCACCTCTTTATATTATTTTGGTTACAGTACCAGAAGCGGCTCATGAGTTTTTGGCAACCCAGGTGTGTTGCTAGGAACCCTCCACACTTGGTTTTCCTAGGTATCTCACTCTCTTTTGATATATACATAAAATTAAATTCCTATTGATTATATACCCTTAATTGTTATTGTCTATATTTACATCATGCATGACGAATGTCTTCTCAAAAACAGGTGCATGTTATTTTGTGTTAACCCATTTAAATAATATGCAATCAGTCCCAAAAGTATTTGTACACCATTATTTTTAAATTAATACATTCTATTTTGGGAATGATAGGAAAGAAAATAACTAATTACGGTATTGTTAGAAGAGCATATCAGGCTGTTTTAAAAACATATTTCTAAAATTTAAATTAAATTGAAAGAGTAGGAAACAATCAGTAGCGGATCTAGAAATTTTTCAATTGCAGAAACATACCGAAACCACTCTATAGATTACTGGAAACAAGTGATTTTCATGTACAAGTGTAAATTTGAACCTTTAGGATCTCATGGGTCCAAGAAAGTATGTCGAAAAAAAATATGGAGCTGGAAATAAAAAATCTGGTGCGTGCGTGCAACGCACAACTTTCACTTACCAACTTACTTAGATTAGAAATTGACGTATTTTGCTAATAATCATTTCCCAAAGTCACACATTTTTCTACATTCATATCTTATTTTTGTTAATCGTTAAAGCCGTTTTTGAGTAAATAAAAAAACCTGTGAAAATGATACAAAATTTATTAAGTAAAGTCCCCCCTCCCGTAGATCAATTTTGATGAAATTTTTACAGTCATATCTCGAGCATATAAATACATCAAATACCAAGTTTGATCAAAATCGTTAAAACCGTTTTTGAGTAAATAAAAAAAACATGTGAAAATGGTACAAAATTTATTAAGTAAAGTCCCCCCTCCCGTAGATCAATTTTGATGAAATTTTTACGGTCACATCTCGGGCATATAAATACATCAAATACCAAGTTTGATCAAAATCGTTAAAACCGTTTTTGAGTAAATAAAAAAAACACGTGAAAATGATACAAAATTTATTAAGTAAAGCCCCCCTCCCGTAGATCAATTTTGATGAAATTTTTACAGTCATATCTCGAGCATATAAATACATCAAATACCAAGTTTGATCAAAATCGTTAAAACCGTTTTTGAGTAAATAAAAAAAAACGTAAAAAGTTATTAAATAAAGTACCCCCTCCCTTTGAGCAATTTTGATGAAATTTTTACAGTCATATCTCGAGCATATAAATACATCAAATACCAAGTTTGATCAAAATCGTTAAAACCGTTTTTGAGTAAATAAAAAAAACATGTGAAAATGGTACAAAATTTATTAAGTAAAGTCCCCCCTCCCGTAGATCAATTTTGATGAAATTTTTACGGTCACATCTCGGGCATATAAATACATCAAATACCAAGTTTGATCAAAATCGTTAAAACCGTTTTTGAGTAAATAAAAAAAACACGTGAAAATGATACAAAATTTATTAAGTAAAGTCCCCCCTCCCGTAGATCAATTTTGATGAAATTTTTACAGTCATATCTCGAGCATATAAATACATCAAATACCAAGTTTGATCAAAATCGTTAAAACCGTTTTTGAGTAAATAAAAAAAACATGTGAAAATGGTACAAAATTTATTAAGTAAAGTCCCCCCTCCCGTTGATCAATTTTGATGAAATTTTTACGGTCACATCTCGGGCATATAAATACATCAAATACCAAGTTTGATCAAAATCGTTAAAACCGTTTTTGAGTAAATAAAAAAAACACGTGAAAATGATACAAAATTTAATAAGTAAAGTCCCCCCTCCGGTTAATCAATTTTGATGAAATTTTTACAGTCATATTTCGGGCATATAAGTCGATCAAATACTCAGTTTAATCAAAATCGTTAGAGCCGTTTTTGAGAAAATCGAAAAAAACGTAAAAAGTTATTAAATAAAGTACCCCCTCCCTTTGAGCAATTTTGATGAAATTTTTGCTGTCACATCGCGGGCATATACCTACACTAAATACCCAATTTCAGGTTCCCACGGTTTATAGTTTTTGAGCTAGTCTGTTCACACACACACACACACACACACACACACACACACACACACACACACACACACACACACACACACACACACACACACACACACACACACACACACACACAGACCATTTCGTGGGACTTGGTTATTTCGACTCAGGGGGTCCCAAAACGTGTATTTCCGTTGAAAACCGGAAGTCGAAAATTTTCACGATCGCAATACTTCCACTTACTATATATTTCATATATAGGTAAGTGAAAGTAAAAATTGAATTCCAGCTGTAAAGCATGGTGGCCAATCTCTAATGGTTTGGGGCTACTCATCAGATTAAAAACTTTAATCAATTAAAAGTGTTCAAGAAGAATGGGACAATGTACCCTCCTGTTTAACTGAACAACTAGAGGGGTCAATGACTAACAGACTCAGTTGCATATGAAAATTGAAAGGTGGGCCAACACAATATTGATATTTTACCTATTAGTTAAATTAATTATCAGTTATTAAGAAATTTAACTATGAATAATTTTTATCAAATTGTTTTTGTTATTTTACAAAGTTTATTCCTGTTTTATTCTTTATTGCAAATTTTTTGAAATTATGACCTCAAATAGAATTATCATTTGTTTAAAAAGTATATTTAAAAAGGTGTTAATTTACTATTTTTCACGAACCTTATTCATATTTGAATTTTAAAAACATATTTTTAATTTAAAAAATCTGGTGCGTGCGCGCAACACACAACTTTCACTTACCAACTTACTTAGATTAGAAATTGACGTGTTTTGCTAAATATCATTTCCCAAAGTCACACATTTTTCTATATTCATATCTTATTTTTGTTAATCGTTAAAGCCGTTTTTGAGTAAATAAAAAAACCCGTGAAAATGATACAAAATTTATTTAGTAAAGTCCCCCCTCCCGTAGATCAATTTTGATGAAATTTTTACAGTCGTATCTCGGGCATATAAATACATTAAATACCAAGTTTGATCAAAATCGTTAAAACCGTTTTTGAGTAAATAAAAAAAACACGTGAAAATGATACAAAATTTATTAAGTAAAGTCCCCCCTCCGGTTGATCAATTGTGATGAAATGTTGGTTATCACATCTTTGGCAAATAAATACATCAAATACCAAGTTTGATCAAAATCATTAAAACCGTTTTTGAGTAAATAAAAAAAACATGTGAAAATGATACAAAATGTATAAAGTAAAGTCCCCCCTCCGGTTGATCAATTGTGATGAAATGTTGGTTATCACATCTTTGGCAAATAAATACATCAAATACCAAGTTTGATCAAAATCGTTAAAACCGTTTTTGAGTAAATAAAAAAAACATGTGAAAATGATACAAAATTTATTAAGTAAAGTCCCCCCTCCGGTTGATCAATTTTGATGAAATTTTTACAGTCATATTTCAGGCATATAAATAGATCAAATACTCAGTTTAATCAGAATCGTTAGAGCCGTTTTTGAGAAAATCGAAAAAAACTTAAAAAGTTATTAAATAAAGTACCCCCTCCCTTTGAGCAAATTTGATGAAATTTTTGCTGTCACATCGCGGGCTTATACATACTCTAAATACCCAATTTCAGGTTCGCACGGTTTATAGTTTTTGAGCTAGTCTGTTCACACACACACACACACACACACAGACACACACACAGACACACACACAGACACACACACACACAGACCACTTCGCGGGACTTGGTTATTTTGACTCAGGGGACCCCAAAACGTGTATTTCCGTTGAAAACCGGAAGTCGAAAATTTTCACGATCGCAATACTTCCACTTACTATATATTTCATATATAGGTAAGTGAAAGTAAAAAATCTGGTGCATGCGCGCAACACACAACTTTCACTTACCAACTTACTTAGATTAGAAATTAATGCGTTGTTGTGGCCCCCTTCGTTAGACCAATTTTGATGAAATGTTGGCTATCACATCTTTGGCATATAAATACATTAAATACCCAGTTTGATCAAAATCTTTAAAGCCGTTTTTGAGTAAATAAAAAAAACGTGAAAATGATACAACATTTATTAAGTAAAGTCCCCCCTCCGGTTGGTCAATTTTGGTGAAATGTTGGCAATCACATCTTTGGCTTATGCATACATCAAATACCCAGTTTGATCAAAATCGTTATACCCTTTTTTGAGTAAATAAAAAAAACACGTGAAAATGGTACAAAATTTATTAAGTAAAGTCCCCCCTCTGGTTAATCAATTTTGATGAAATTTTTACAGTCATATCTCGGGCATATAAATAGATCAAATACTCAGTTTAATCAAAATCGTTAGAGCCGTTTTTGAGAAAATCGAAAAAAACTTAAAAAGTTATTAAGTAAAGTACCCCCTCCCTTTAAGTAATTTAGATGAAATTTATGCTGTCACATCGCGGGCATATACTTACACTAAATACCTAATTTCAGGATCGCACGGTTTATAGTTTTTGAGCTAGTCTGTTCACACACACACACACACACACACACAGACACACACACAGACACACACACACACACAGACCATTTCGCGGGACTTGGTCATTTCGACTCAGGGGACCCCAAAACGTGTATTTCCGTTGAAAACCGGAAGTCGAAATTTTTCACGATCGCAATACTTCCACTTACTATATATTACATATATAGGTAAGTGAAAGTAAAAACATAATTTAATTTAAAATTATTGGTGTACGAATACTTTTGGGGCTGACTGTAAAATAAGTTAAATAAATAAAGTTACATATTGAAACTGTTGATTTAAGTGCGTATTATATAATATCTGTTAATGACCTATTTTTTTTTTAAGTTATGTGAGAATATGAAATTTCTTCTACATTTGTATACAATTCATTTTATTGCAATGAATGCTATAGGCAGGTGCAAGTGACGGTGCTGCTTCTATGTAGGAAATAGAGAAACGGGGATAAAAGCCGGGCCATTACCTGGGATTCATAGGGTTTTTTTGGCGTTTTTAATTTATTTTTCCATAATTAAAACCCGATTGAGCAAAAAATCATTTGAAAAATGTCTTATAGGTATTGCTCGGTCCCTCAGTGTTCAATTAAAAAATCAAAAGACGTGTCATTCTATTTATTTCCAAAAAATAAAAAGCTTCTTAAAGAGTGTATTGTAAAATTAAGAATAGATAAGCCTGTTCCGAAACATATGACGATATGTAGTCTTCATTATAAAGAAAGTGACTATATTTATCCAGGTAAATATTAGTAATTGACATTTTATAACTCCAAAATGTTAGTTTTATGCAAATATAGTGTCATATTTGTTTTTCTTTTTTAATTTTCCTCATTTTTGTGTTACATCCGTTGTGCTTAATTGTTCCAAGTTTTCAATGCGAAGCCTTAAAGTTTTGACAAATAAATAAATAATATGACAAAGAATCTAAGCTGTCATAACAATGATTGTATGAATAGATAATTAATGTTATTACTAACCGAAAAACGTAAAGTTACAATGATGTGTTTGCATTTACCAGAACTACCAGCTTTACAAATGACAAGAAAATTGCTTATTATTATTAATAAATTTGAATTCCACTTTTATTTGATTGAGCAGTCCTTTAAAATTGCTAGTTTGGAGGCACAAGGCTTGTAAAATAACTGTTTTTTTACTTTTAGATAATATTCCACGTATAATTATGTGGTTTGCATCAAGGATAGCCTGCCCTTCAATTAATGGTCTTTTAAAATTACCAATTATCTCTATCACATCAAATATGTCTATCCCCGTTCTTTCTGTCATTTTGCAGAACTACTAGCGCACCCTATAGTCGATTGCGTCCGCCTACAGATTTGAAGTAATAAAATAAATGTGTGAAATAGATGTACAGCCTCTGGCATCTAGTGGAGGAACTAGGAACTAAGGATGATTTCAAATAACCAGAAGTTAAACAATTCTTAATACACTTTTATACTAAAATTCTTCTTGTTTATTTTTCATATGTGAATAATATAAATTTATATCTATTATAGAGTTAATAAAAACAGATTAATTGGTTTTTCACCAAACCTAATGTAATTATTGCCAAATGAATCAGAGATTTTTCAATTAAACTAAAATTGAATAGGTTAACTAAGGTCTAAAATGTAATTTAAAGATATCTGATTCACAAAAATCAATAGCAGTCGTGGACGCAACAAAAAATCATCAAATCTCATCATCAATTTCCAAAAATTTTAGCATAGCATGCGCAAAATGTATGCTATCTGCAGAGCAATTAGATACTGCGAACAAGTACAGTACTGGCCAAAAGTTTAGACTCACTTGTATTTAATTCACAATCTTCAAGTTTAAAAAAATAATTGTAACTCAAAGATAACATTTCAAAAATTATATGATTGTTTCGAATACAATCTATATAAATAAAGATGAAATTCTGTTAGTTTGTTTTTTTGTTTGTTCTTTATAGAAATACATACCGTTTGTCCTAAATTCTCCGAATTTCGCTTAGTGGTTCTTTCATACCAGGTGCGAACACCTGTCCATATTAAAATTGCATAACAGCCAATCTCTGGGTATATTCTTTATTGTTATAAAAATCATTATGATCTCGCTTTACATTAGATTTTTACGAAATCAACTGTTGGAGTAAAAAAAAAAATCTCATTTTTGTCCTAACAAACTTTTCCGTACCCACGGCTTTACTCATTGTTTTCAAAATTCCGTGGGTGAAACCGGGATATTAAAGCTAGTTATAAATAAATTAAAAATAAAATTATAGTTGTTACATTGTCCAATAAATAAAATTTTGTTACTTATTTATTTTACAAAATCTAAGGGTGAGTCTAAACTTTTGACTGGTACTGTATATACTCATTGGAGAGTAGTTATATTGACCGAATCAGCTGCATCCTGCTCATGACTAAGTAAAATACATAATAATGAGATCAAATCATACGTGGATCTGAAAATTATCAAGCTCTTAATTGCATCCATCAATAACTTCGCATTCAAATGGATACCCAGTCATGTAAATATCTATAAAAATGAGAAGGCCGACAAAATGGCCCATAGCATTTAGACAGATAGTGACAATGCTAAAGTACCCACTCGAGACCTACTGAGAGCCATAAAGAAGGAAGCGATGAAAGACTGGCAGGACAGGTACGACTGGGAATCCCAATAAAAAAGCAGGTACTTTTACCAAGTAAAGCCAACAGTGAGCTCAACTCCATGGTTTAGAGCTTTCAACATTAGGGCTCTCTCTAAATATAGAGAAAAAGCACTTGGTGAAAATAACGAGGCTAGGTCAAACCAAAGGTCGACTAAGAAATTACATAACCCTCCGTTAGGTGCTCGGATTACAGGTGTAATCCAGAGCAATTCGGAAATCTGTCTACCCTACTTCCGGCCGGAATTTGGATGTCCAGCTTTTAGGATCTTGAAGTTGTGCTGAGAAAGCCCGAAATTGTTTACCCTGTAATCCACGCGCCTAACGGTGTTCCACTTTTCGGTAAGTACATATTTTTATTATCTTTTTGAAAATAGGTGTGACTTAATAGTCTATAATTAGTTATAATATAATATAATAAATATAATATAATATAATAAAAACTATAATTAGTTTTTAGTAAAGTTGGTTTCTTTTTAATTTCTAGTTACTTAGTAAATACTGCTGTAAATTTTAAGGCTTTTTAGACCTAATTTCCAGGGTTAATATCCGTAAAGTATGTCCTAATTGTATTTAATTATTTATTGGATGTAATTAGTTCTTATATGAATCTCTTTCACGTTTTAATATTTTTTAAACTTATACAAATTTTTTTTTGAAAATAAATGATTTTTTTAGCTTTAGAGTGAATTTTGTGATGATACCTATGACGTTCAGGCACATAACTGCATTTTACACATTTTGCGCCAATGTCTTTTTTTTTAATTTTTATTATGAATATTAACACTAAACTACATTCCTGTATGGTTTTAAAAAAACGTTACATTACCTGTTATTTCAATAAATACAAAATATATAAGCCAATATCATCCTATTATCCTGTTGATAACATTTTTTTTTTACCACTTTAATTAATAAATTTTATTATATAATATATATTTTTTTCTGTTCTTATATATTGTCTTAATATTGTAAAGAATAAATGAATGAAAAAAAACTAATTTATTTTGAATTATTTACATTGGATTACACCTGTAATCTAGGCGCCTAACCGTGTCACTCTTAGGGGCGCGCCTAACGGAGGGTTAACCTGATGAACATAGAAGCCAGGGAGAACTGTGAGATTTGTAAATGCCGAGAAGATCAACAGCAGATATTTTTTAGATTTTAAAAATATTCACAAGGATCTCACTATAGGTAAACATTAACCTGTCATTAGTCGCTGCGTGAGAATTTCTCTCACATATTTTGTTTTTTTGGCGGTAAACGGCTCTTGGTGCTTCTGAAAACCTCCCCTCCTTATTGTCTGTAGTTCACAGACTCACGGCCCTCCCTGAACCCTCCTCGCTCCAATACCAAGTCTTATACCTGCTCCAGCTTACTTCTACTCCGCTCAATCCGATCTCATGAGAGATTCTCTCATGCGCGACTGTCAATGATATATTTAATTGAGAGTTTTTCACACGGGGGACTGTCAGTGTTACGTACTGAGTGTGTGTCAACTTCCAAAATGTTTTCCTTAAGAGGGAAAAATTACTCAATGACTACATTAAAAAATAGTTTTCTAGTAGAATTTTCTGTCTACTTTATATTCGAACTTGGAAGTTCCAATATACATTTATTTCTGATTGAAGATTATAATCACTATTGTTAATTAAACTAAATACTTGTAGTATTAATTTGGCTTTAAGATTATACTTTTTCTTTATGTATTTAATTTTTTTACTCTTTTTAAAAAATTGTTAAACAATAGTTTTGAATGATTATAGTTGTTTTATCCTCTAAATAAAAACTTTTTTCAAGATTTCATAATTTGTATTAATAATTGACCCTTTTATAAGTACAGCTCTATTGTTAAAATTTAAACTAACATACGATTAAAATGAAAAAAAAAAAGTAGTGATTGTTGTGAGAGAAATTCTCACGTGCGACCATCAATGTTAAAGTTGGTCTAGCGATCAATGCCGGGTTAATACTGAGGTAGAATTAAATTATCTCAATGAGCTGGGATAAAAGCAAATCATTAGACTACTACACAAGATAAACTTCTAGCTCTTATTAAAGTGCTTCCATGAGATTACCAAAAGCAAATAAAATATTAATCTGGCAGTATAGGATAAGAAACAATCTTTAGGCCCAAAAAAAAAAGAAAAAAAAAAAAAGACATCTGATTTTATAAAAAACCTATTTTCTAGTTTTGTATGTTTAATAAAGTTCGGATATCTGTGACTAGGTGTATTTTTATAAAAAAAATTTTCATTTATAATCTTTAACCCACTATATACGACAGTGACATAACCAGAACCAACAGTACAAACGGACGTACAATTTACAATTCCACGAACTTGTAGATTGAAAAAGAAAGCAGAACTAATAAAATCCCAATGAGAAAGACGTGTATATGCTATTGGGAAAATCGTCATATGGATATCAGCCTATATCCTTAGCAAAACGGTATTCAAAAAAAGATCGAAAGAACATCCAAGTAAAACAGCCCTGTGCCATATCAAATTACAATGGATCAAGATATTGGGAATTGCACGATTGGTGTTCGAGGGAAAAAATAGTATTGGGTGTTATTTACATGGCTCCTCAACGTTTCTGTGAACAACGCCTGGTGTTTCTACCGTACTAGTAGAGGCATCAAAATTCCAAAATTGAATTTTGTGAGAGACATAACGCAGCCGTATTTAGAAAAATACAAAAGTCCCATATTACACCCTGGGCCATCAAGATCTAAAGATATACTAAAACATTATATTAGATATTACGGGACACTTGCATTGGCAATTGGGAAGATGCGCAAATCGCCCATGTACATCAGTCATAATCACAATGTGTATGAAATGTGGTAAGGGATTGTGTATAAAATGTTTTATAGCTTTTCATACACTGAAATTATACCTTTTCATACATGTATAGAATGCAAGGCCTCAAAGTCTCGTATTATTTTCAGTCTGTTTCTAGCTTGCTTGCGAAACTGTAGTAGCCTTGAAGATGCCTGAATAGGCAAAAATTTGGTATGTAATATGCATGATTAAGTGAATTATTGAAATAATACGAGACTTTGAGGCCTTGCATTCTATATCTATAATTCAGTAGTCTCTTCCTAAAAACTTGTTTACTAGAATACATGTAATTATAAGTTTTAAAATATTTGTTGTCGACTCATTTCTTCATTTTTCTTATTCAACATTAAGAACCCAGATTGTCTGGCTGTGACAAATATGTCTTATCATATCATATCATTTTCTCTAATGATACAAAGTAAAAAGTAATAAGAAGAGAATGGCTCTAGAGGTTGAAGGCATTACTTCTACATTTCCCGTATCGACTAAAAGTCAAGGAAGGTAGATATATGATTTAAGCTAAGAAATGAAAAGATTTAGCTTTTTAATTAAGACAACTATTTAGAGACCTATTTAATGAATAAATAAGCAAATATAGACTGGAAAAGAATTTCTAATTCTAACCGATAAAGCTTGAGAAGATGTGATACCGATAATATTATTGCCCAAAAGGCCCAAATGCTTTTAGGCAGCACTGAATCAAACTGCGTCTGAATCATAGAATTATAAATAAAAAAAGGAAGCTGCAATTAACCTTTTTAGGTTTAATGATTATATTGATGAGTGAGCAATGAAAATCTAATATTTGCATCTTGTATATTAAATACAAGATCAAATCTCTGCACTCTCTGAGCCAAGAGAGATTTCAAAGTACATAGAGTTGTAGATATTTTTGGTCAATGAATAAATGATTAATGCAATAGAAATTGTAGGAACTAGCACCTATATTATTTTATATTCTTTTTTAAAGACATACATCTTTCAATTAAAAATATTATCAAAAAGCAGTTACAAAGGGGATTGGGGCAGCTCCATGGTAATGCTTTGAGCTTCTGTGCTCAAAGAGTTCGAATCAGGCTTGGTAGAATATTTTTAATATCACGTCACAAACCCACTATGGGGCCAAGAGATCCTCTTGTGGAAAACCCATAGTGGGTACTCAGAATCGAAAATTAAGTGAAAAAACCTGATGATTGAGGGTGAGCATTTTTTCTAAGATCAATCAATTTGTATTTTAACAATGACTAAACAGTCCAATCAGGCATTGGAGACATACACAATGCATTAGGAAATACGCATTGTCCCTGACATGTGTTTGATAACCCAAAGTTAGTCAGTTCGAAACACAGCGCCAGGAGACATTTAGTAATACTCGGCATTAATCCCCAACCCTGTCTCCTGGCCTGGGAAACCCTGGATAGCCTAAACAACGAGGAAGAGACCAACATTACTAAAATAATGGTCAATGCAAACTCAGAAGATTCAGACCCTTGCAGGACATAAGTTCCCACTTAGTGTGTAGAGGAAGACTTCGGCTGCGGTGGAGAGACTGTGTGGCTGGTGATGCCAGGTCCATGTTGGGAGTGAGGAGCTGGATGGCGGCTGCACAGGATAGGAACAACTGGTGGAGGCTGCTGCAGGAGGCCAATACTCGGCATCGAGTTGTGGCGCCAAATGAATAGAATAGAAAAGAAAAAGCACGAAAAGAACCATTTTCGAAAATTCGCAGCTAACAAAGTACTCAAATATACAAGTTGAAATTTTTACAGGAGTTTTATGTTGCATATAAGCATAATATATATAAAAATAAGATTTTTATTAAGTACCCCACCAGATCCAAAAGTTAAGAAAAAAATTTAAAAAATTGAAGTTTAAAAAAAAAATAAGACAACGAATATCAGGGTTAAGAGTACTTTTAATGAAAGCTACTTAGTTAGGTTTATTATCATGCCAAAAATAAGCTCGATGTACATCCCCTTATACCAATAACTTCCTCAAAAACGGTCTTTTATATCAGGAGAAATTAAAGCAGTTGTTTTTAATAGCAGTTTTCAAGTATTGGACTTCAAAATATTAAAAAAAAATAAAGAGAACACAAAAGATAGAGCAGACTATTAGGAAAATAATCGTGTTTGAATTATTATTCTATGATTTACCATTCTTGAGAAAATGAGTTTTCCGTAAGAGCTTACAAACTCAAAAATCGGCCTGCACCATGAAAAAAAAAGATGGCTGCAATTTTGAAATGGTTGACCCTAAAATGTTAAAACTGGTTTTGAACTACTGATTCCATATGTAGTTGTTGGTAAAAATATAAATTTTTTTCAACATGGTTGAGCTACCAAATTATTTATTTCTGGAGTGTGAAAAAAATGGATTGACCCAAATTGTAATAATTATAAAAAGTTTATTATAATATTTAGTCTCACATTTTGCACACTCCATTAAACATCAGATCAATATCAGACCAATATGAAATAACATAATTATTCAGCAGAGTGAATCTAAAGTTTAAAAGTAGAATAAAATTTATTCAGAATATAATTATTAAGTCTCCGATTGAACTTTTTATTATGCAGCAGATTGCTTTAGATAAGAACTTTTTTCTGTTCGAAGAAGAATAAATATTTTAATTTTTAAAAGTTCCTTTTGATTTATGTCGGCCTTGTTAAAAGTCTCATAAATGTTGCTTCGATTAAGTTAAAAATTAGACAATTCTGCAAAGTTGTATTCTTTCAGCACATTCAGAAAACATTTATTGATAAAAATATCTGAGATTGTTTAGGTAATATGCAATATAGTAGCATATATAATTTATAGTTATACAATGATATAATATATTATGTAAATAATGTATAATATAACTTTTTTCAGATACGACATTTTTAAAATCAGTATAAGAAATAAATAAGCAGAATTTAAATATAAAAAGAAATAATGAAATTAGCAACATATGGTTGTTGCTAAAAGAAACAAACTTAGTTCCCTGTTTCCCCAACAGATGCCAGAGGCTGTACATCCATTTCAATGGCTTTACTTTTTCATATAAATTCAAATCATCACCATTTGACATCTTGAACTTTAGGTTTAAAATCTTGTATTCAAAACACTAGAAATGCCCCTACTCTTAAAAAAAAAATATCAATATCAGTAAGTAAAATTAATTAAATTACATAATGTTATTATTTAAGGTTTCATGAAAATATATTAGTCACAATAACAATCATAGACAATTATTTTGATAGACTTTGATGATAGTCTGTGATATAGACTGTAGACATATTTTTTTGTGATAATTCAAACTTTTAGTGTGATAGGTATACCGTCTTATTAATTTTTTAATAATGAAAATACCCTAATAAAACAATATTGAACAAACATATAATAAAATAGAACACCAATGCAAATAAGATAAAATATTTTAAGATGGTCAACATGGGTTGATGGGGTTGATTGATGAATCCCCTTTCAAGTGTTTTTATTATTTTGTTATTCAGCAGAAATCGTAAATGAACATGGAAGTTCCTATCACCTCTAAATAGCAATAAATATTTGCTTATTAAACAATTATTTATGTTTGTAATAATAGGATGGTGTCCATATAAATAGATAGAATAACAAGATGAAAATGGTTTTAAATAACAAAACTTCTGATGCTTTTAAACAACAAAATGCTGAAATGTGAAAAAAAAAAAAAAGAACTCTCTAGTCCATCGCTCCTTATATTTAATCTGAATTAGAACAATCTACAATGTTTCCAACAAGTGTAGAAAATACTCGAACATTCACGAACATGTACTAACATGTACTGTACAGTTTCTTCCAACTGTTCCTAGTTGTTGTTATTTTTACGTTACAGTATGATTTGTTATTCTGATTTGTCATAATGATTGGAGAATATCCCTATAATGTAGGCAATGAAGAAATATACATCGATAAATTAAAAAATTATTAAAGGAAGATTTTTATAGTTAACTATTGATTGAAAGTTGAGCTACAAATTCATTTTATTCATTAGTGCCCAATGCAAAAAAAAAAAAAAAGGAAGAAATATTGTACTGTTTGAAAAGGTATTCAATTATTTAGTTTGAAATTGTAATTTAAATATAAATTTTTTGCTATGTAAACTATATTATGAACAGGATTCGAAAAGCTATAACTTTGTAAGTAATACCCTGATTTTTTTTTTTAGGGAATGCGGAGAACTTTCAATTTTGTAAATACATATTTAAAAACAATAGTTTTTGAGTTATGCGGAAAAAAAGTATTTAAAATGCGGAAAAAATTTTACTCATAGCTCTTCTCCTGGTGTTTTCATTATTTTTCCATCTGAAGGGAAAGGAAATCTTTATAATGATACCTCAATCATCAATAAGTATCAAGATGGTGTACTTAAAAAAAACAACACTATTTAGTGTTATCTTTTAAGATATATATATTTTCTGTTAATATATAAGAAAGAATATTTGTTAACAGATGATATTTTGTCTCTAAATAAAACCCTTTTCAAAATGTGGCATTATTTATGACAGTAATGTCGGATCAGTGCTCTAAATTTTTGTATTACATCACCTGTCTTTTATATTTTTTATCATTATATGTATCAATTAAAAGTTAACTTTGATTAAATATATTTTTATTGTTTTATGCTCTATTAGTTTATGGGAGGGGGGAAGTGCTGTGCTTAAGGTCCTGAGTTCGAATGTGGCTTAGTGCAGGATATCTTTAATATTCTGTCACTAATTGTCTATGGGGCCGAGAGACTCTCTTGGAGCAAACCCAGCCTCTGATTGAAATATTGAGGGGAAAAAACCTGGTGGTTGAGCGTTATTACAGTCAAATCACCTTCTTACATGACCACTGACCAAGAAACAGTACTTCCTTAAAACAGTACTGAACCCAAGACCCGTCATGGGTTGTAGTGGTAAAGGTTTTTTCTATTATTTTCTATAGTGTATATGTATAATAATTTTATAACAATATTTTGGGTCATTTAATTGTGATTCATGATCCTAGAATAAAAATGATTTTCCTAATAAAAAAATTTTTATACCAATTTATATTCAAAAGGTGTTCCCCAAGTGAATTGATAAAACTATTCTTACCCACACAAATCTTATTCAGGGCAGGGGTGGGCGTGCAAAGGATCATTAAGATGCCATTAAGCGGGACTAGAACCTGGAAAAAAATAGCCCTCGAACATGCTCACTTAAGTGTATCCATTAGAGCCAGAATACCCAGGATTCTGGGGAAGGGAACAATCCTGCCATTATTAGGCATTTAAACATGACTATGTTTCATTAACATGTTAATGCATTTTTGTAACCGGAATAATATTACAGATTCATAGACTATTTATTTTATATATAAGATATTCTGCCAAGCCAGATTCGAACTCAGGACCTTAAGCACAGCACTACCCCCCTCCCATAAACTAATAGAGCATAAAACAATAAAAATATATTCTATTAATATCAATCAAACTTAACTATTGATTCATACAGATAATGATAAATAAGATAAAAGACAGGTGATGTAATGAAATATTTAAGACACTGATCTGATATTACTGTAATAAGCAAAGCCACATTGTGAAAACGGTTTGATTTACATATAAAATATTATCTGTTGACTAATATTATTTCTTATATATTACCAGAAAATATATAACTTAACAGATAACATTATTAGAGCATTAAATGATAAAAATATATTTAATCAAACTTAACTTTTAATAGATATAAATAATGATAAATAAGATAAAAGACAGGTGATGTAATACAAACATTTAAGACACTGATCTGATATTACTGTCATAAAAAGCCACATTGTGAAACCGGTTTGATTTACATACAAAAATACCATGTGTTGACTAATATTATTTCTTATATCATTCATGTTTGGGCAAAAGGGGTTAAGTCATAAAAAAAAATTTTTTTTGTCTCGTCTTCTTAAAATTCATAATTGACTATAATTTATTCGTTATTCGTAATTTATTTCAGTCTCTTTTGAAAGAATATAGTTTCATTTATTATTCTGGAATAAAAAATTACAATCAAAAAGAATTTATAATGATTTTCAATAGCTTGGTAAATCGTTGTTTAAGCTTCACATTTCATGACTTAATCCCTTTTGACTAAACACCAGTGATATATTAACAGATAATATATATCTTAAAGATAACACTAAATAGTGTTGTTTTTTTTTTAGGTAGGCCATAACTTTCTTGATACTTAATCATATTCGATGATTGAGGTTTCATTATAAAGATTTCCTTCCCCTTCATGTGGACAAAACAATGAAAACACCAGGAGAAGAGCTTTGAGTAAAATAATATATACTTATTTTCCGCATAACTCAAAACCTATCTTGTTTACAAGTATTTACAAAATTGGAAGTTCTCTGCATTCCCTGCAAAATTAAAAAAAAAAATCATCATGAAAATCAGACTATTACTTACAAAGTTATAGCCTTTTGAATACTGTTCATAATATAGTTTACATAGCAGAAAAAAATTCTTAAACTAAGAATCTATAAATTACAATTTCAAACTAAATAATTGAATACCCTTTCCAACGGTAGGTACAGATAACAATATTTCTTCCTCTTTTTTTTTTTTTTTATTTCTTTTATTTTTTTACATCTCAGCATGTTTTTTTTATTTAAAATTTTCATCTTTTTATTCTATTCATTTATATGGACACCATCCAATTATATTAAACAAAAATAATTGTTTAATAAACAAATATTTATTGCTATTTAGAAGGGATAGGAACTTCCATGTCCATTTACGATTTCTGCTGAATAACAAAATAATAAAAACACTTGAGAGGGGATTCAAAGCAATCGTCAACCCTCTTGAACCATCTTAAAATATTTTATCTTATTTGCATTGGTGTTCTATTTTATTATATGTTTGTTCAATATTGTTTTATTAGGGTATTTTCATTATTAAAAAATTAATAAGACGGTATACCTATCACACTAAAAGTTTGAATTATCACAAAAAAATAAGTCTATGATAACAGACTATCATCAAAGTCTATTAAAATAATAGTCTATGATTGTTATTGTGACTAATATAGTTTCATGAAACATTAAATAATAATATTATATAATTTGATTAATTTTACTTACTGATATATATATATATATATATATATATATATATATATATCTATATATATGTATATTTTAAGAGCAGGGGCATTTCTAGTGTTTTAAATACAAGATTTTAAACCTAAAGTTCAAGATTTCAACTGGTGATGATTTGAAATTATATGAAACAGTATGTAAAGCCATTGAAATGGATGTACAGCCTCTGGCATCTGTTGGGGAAACAGGGAACTAAGTTTGTTTCTTTTAGCAACAACCATATGTTTCTAAATTCATTATCCCATTTTATATTTCAATTCTACTTATTTATTTCTAAAATAGCTCATTCATTTTAACAATTTCCTATCTGGAAAAAGTTATATTATACATTAATTACATAATATATTAATATATTACATATTAGTTAAATAATCTCAGATATTTTTATCTAAAAATGTTTTCTGAATGTGCTGAAAGAGTATAACCTGGCAAGATTGTCTAATTTTTAACTTAATCAAAGCAACATCTCTGAATCTTTTCACAAGAACGACATAAATCAAAAGAAACTTTTAAAAAAAATCTTCGAACAGAGAAAAGTTCTCATCTAAAGCAATCTGCTGCATAATAAAAAGTTCAATTCGGAGACTTAATAATTATATTCTGAATACATTTTATTCTACTTTTCAACTTTAGATTCACTCTGCTGAATAATTATGTTATTGCAGTGGGCACTAATAAATAAAATTAATTTGTATCTCAACTTTCAATCAACACGAAGCTATAAAAATCTTTCTTTAATAATTTTTTTAAATTGAATCTTCGTAAATTTCTTCATTGCCTACATTTTTGGGATATTCTCCAATCATTATGACAAATCAGAATAACAAACCATTCTGTAACGTAAAAAAAAAAATATTTGGAACAGTTGATAGAAACTGTTCTAGAACATGTTCAAGACTGTTTGATTATTTTCTACACTTGTATGGAACATTTTAGATTGTCCTAATTCAGATTAAATATAAGGAGCGATGGACTAGAGAGTTAGCCTTGATCTGAAGGTCGAATCATATGCTTAGTTTGGTGTTACTATAATAAAATTATTTAAATATAATATATAAAAAATTATTTAAACCCTCATAAATGTTAGAATATGATTAATTATTCATAACATTAGGAAAAACAATCATCAAATTTTAATATCAGTATGGGTTTTTTTGGTTTATGAGGAGCCTTAAGTGGTTTATGAATATATTTAACTCAGAGTTCGATATAAAGAAAAAAAAAAAGAGGAACTCTATTGGGATCAGTGGATTTATTACTTCAAATAAAAATTTTACACTTAAAATGATTGTCATATACTAATGCATACATTTAGTAAGTATACTGTTTTACTATATTATTTTACTCTAATTAAATAATTTACTTATTTACAGTTTAGCCTCTAGCCCTAAGGATCATTGGCTTTCATTTTTCCTTTTCATGTTTTTTGCAGTAATTTGTTGCCTTTAAGAATTCGAATACGTTTAAGGCTGAAGACTCTTTATTCGCTAGTATTTCCTTCACAGCCTTCAGTATTTTTAACTTTTTTCGTAAATCATTATATTGAGTACAATCTAATCTAGCAACAAGTGTTTTACATTTAGAGTTGTATTATTGCACATTTCGCAGGTGGGTGCTATATTTGAATAAAAATTTTTTATTTCATCAATACATTTTCACTCACTTACGGCACCACTCTAATTTCACTGAGGGAAAGGCTCTTATCGTCAAAGAGAAATTTGGCAAGGAAATAACTGTTTTAATTTCAAATACAAACCAAAAACAATTATATAGTTTATTTTTCATCCGTAATATCTTTGTTATCTCCTGACCAGCAATATTATGGAAATAAGATTATATTAAAACATGTGCTAACATCAATGCCTTGGTGTGGCCTTGTATTATACTTAAAAGTCAAAACTTTTAGCATAAGGTAAGACAATTAATGGCTGCTGTTTCCAAAGCATTTCATTTCCAAAATACTCTGGGACTCGGACTGTGTCCACAATGCAGCCGTTTTGCTAACTCATGGAGCAAGAATCTCAAATGTTTAACTTTGACTTTGAATGTTAGCACCATCTAAAGATGACCCCTTCTTATTTATAAAAACACAAAGCTTTTTAAACCAAACAAAAAAAATGTTTTGATAATATTATTATTAATAATAGAGGTGGAAGATAGTCAAATATTTCTTCTATGATTATGATACATAACAATTTGTATACAGTACCATCTATTTTGTTAGTATTTAATACTTTATTTTCACTTAGTTGTCATTTAGCCTTTCACTTCAAAAAGGTTGGGTTTTCCCTTCATAATCCTTTGAAGTAGGCAAACTAACCCGCTACCACTACCTCTTACCTTATTTCCTTATTTTTACCTTCAGTCTTTGTATCAAACTTGACTCAGAAGGTAAATATCAGATTCTATTTTATATTGCTAACCAGCCACTTATTTAAATATTCATGTATTATGCCTACCATCTTTGATATTATTATCAATTCTGTAAAATATTCATTTATTGTCATCCTCTAGCATAAATACTCATATATTTGTTTTCTCATATATTCCCTGATGAAGATCCACAAGTTGGATCGAAACGTTGGCTTTCGAAAATAAAAAAAAATTTAAACTGAAAATCCTGATAGTAATTTAACCTATATTATTATTAATAATAAACTAAGTTTAGGTTCAAAAAGCTGATAAACACAATTTAGTTTTCTTAATGGGGTAGCCCAAACCTCACGTTGCTGCAAGCCATGCTCACCATAGTGCAGCGGCAGTGTCCCCATAGCTCCATAAACAACCCCATTGGGCAGTGTCCTTCCCACTGATGGTGTCACTAACTGGTCTAGGTCCTTTAATTATGGCGTTTTTTAAATCTTTTTTCCTCTTACTCGCCTTTTATGATATACAGGGTTTCCCGTGGCCAAGGGAGAGGGTGGAGATTAATGATGAGTATTAATCCCTGCCACATTTTAGTTTAAAATTGTTATTAATAATCAGTAATTAGTAATAAAACTCAGCCAACACATGCAAACTCTTTACTCCAGTTTTCATACTAAATTGCATGGAAATAAAAACCTACTTATTAATAACATGAGCAAAGCTCACATGCCTTATAGGAGGCTACCGAAAAGGAGTTCGATGAGAGGCTTCCTGTCCCGAATCTTGCTTTGTGCCTGAAAATGTCAGAAGTAACTCGAGATGCGTATAGTTTCACTTTAATAAGTATTATCTAATCATAAAAATACATTCGACATTTTGAATAATGGAGGCCATTGGATTTTTTTTTTCTATAGCTTTGTTATTACTAAACAATGTAGATTTTGATATGATAGGAAGTAATTTATCAGTTGATGGAGAGAGAGACTTTGGAAGGGGATTGAGAAGGTGCGTTCAGAGGAAACAGAAAGGTTTGCCCAAGGTGAGCTCCTGAGTCAACAGCCTGAGTGATGGGACCTTGAGCCAAAATAGTCTCCGCTCTCATTTATACCCCACAAAGTCGTCTCTCTCTCTCTCTCTCTCTCTCTCTCTCTCTCTCTCTCTCTCTCTCTCTCTCTCTCTCTCTCTCTCTCTCTCTCTCTCTCTCTCTCTCTCTCTCTCTCTCTATTTCTCTAAAATTTAAAATTTACATCTCCAATCCCTTCAAATATACAGTGTGCTATACATTTATAAACACAAACGAACATCATTATAGAAAGCTTCAAATTTAAGTCTAATGCTCATTAAACTATTTTTAAAATAATTAAGTATAATCAGGTGATCGCGAATAAAAGGTCTTCTGAGTCAAACCGGACTAATCGTGAATGGAGGTTAAAAAAAAACCAAAAAAAAAAAATATGGTGCGATGCGCAACACACAACTTTCACTTACGAACTTACTTAGATTGGATATTGACGTATTTCCATAATATGTAAAAGCTATTCCTCAACTTCACAAATTTTTCCACAATTAAATACATGCTTGTATTGGTATAGCTCCATGAGTTATGGAGTATTGTATTGCAAAATTTGAAAGTTCGTAGTACTTTTCGATTCATTATTGCTTAATTCTTTTTTTTAAAGGAGCGAATCAGTGATAATACGGGATATGAAATTATGGCTATCACATCGCCATGCTTTTAAGTCATTCGGGATCTCTATATTCAAAATAAATACGTTGCAATATGATATGCTAATAAATTATGTTTAATTAAGAAAAAAATATATAAGAAAAAAAATTGATTGTACAAGTTTTCGTCACAATTTTTCCAATTTTAGGCACTCCAAAGTACCAGTTTTTGGCAGCACCTAAAGAAAAAATATATTTGAATGAAATTCGGCAGATTATTTAGGCAGGTGTTTCGTGAGAACATTAAAACATCAATCAGGAAAAGGATCCCTACCTGTTCCAAAATTATAAGAATACATACTTCTACTCAAAGTAGATTTAAAAAAAATCATATCATCAGATATGAGAGAATAGTAAATTTTAGTGATATCCTGGCAAGCCGAAAATCGAAAGTAGGAGTTGCCAAAATCTAATCTTAGAGTTTCCAATTTTTTTTGCAAAATGGATGCCGAAAACTGGAAAATTATATTTTTCACGGGTCAGTTTTGGGCACCTACTTTATATATTTAAAAATGTAAATATTTAGATGTTTTTTTTATTGTAAGGTTACTAAGAAAGGTATGAAACTAGTTAAAAATGTAAAATAAATAAACAAATAAAATTAAAATAGCAGTTTCTTCCGTGAAATCTAATGGTGATCTATTATCTTCCAGTGTATTTATAATCAGGTTAAGGCGGGTAAGAATAACTATAAGAAGGTTGATTCCACATAAATGTTATTATTGAGAGGTTATTGGTGGGTGAGGGGGGGGGGGGGCTATAATTGTTTACCGGTTTATTAGATTTCATATAAGAATTTTGACAGTAATCTTTTAACAAATTTATTTAAGCTTATCATTATCATTAAATTTACTTGGATCCCTTCTCCAATCAAAACAGTGGCGTTTTTATTAGCATATTCCAAATCCAACTCTATTATTTTAATATTTGCCTATAATTATAAACCTATGATGCATACAAAATATACCGATATTTAGAAAAATTAATATAGTGAAATTTAGCCACGCTTCGCAAGCATATAAAAAACTTACTACCTCAATGCTGTACAGTTTTCCCAAAATTAATTCATTAGCATATTATCCACAAGAACGATAAATATAAAGCTCAAAATAATTATTCCAAGGTATTAAATAAACATTTAAAGAAAAAAAAAGGCATTGATAAATAGGATTGAGTTGTCATCTCGACTGCGGTGCGAATGAATGTGACTTTTCAATTGCTCATTCCTTATTCCATGAATAACGAATCAGCAACTTGAGTAGAAATCAAATGTATTCTGACTCCTTCAAGTATAGCGACAAAAGTAGAATATATTGCCATTTTATACTCTTACCATTATTTTTATTAGATTATAAAGAAATTTATGTGGCTAATATATTTAAGTGGTAACAATATTTTATTCGTGGATCTCATTACCACCTATGGGAACGCCCATATTTTATCTTCCTTTGTTTTCACTCTCATTATATTAGAAGCCACCTTGACTACATCCACAGGAGTAAAGTATTATACATATAATATCATACTGTAGTACCCCCATTATCCCGGCCTGTATTAACTTGGGTTCCTGGGGGACATTTTTTTTTTTCATAAGGTGTTTTTAATTTTTATGGCATTCATTTTGTATGTATACTATTTATTTTTAAAAATGAAACTAACTATTTTAACGATTACACAATGGTTAATTATCTATTGTTCTTAGAAATTATGAAATAAAATAATTAATGGAAAAACACGGGAAGCTGGTATCGTATGATGAGATGTTTCCGGTAACTACATTACTCCAATTCATATTCTAAGAACGATATTGTTTTCAAGTCTTTCTAGATAACTCCTACTCTGGCCTGTTTGACTAAAAAACAAAATATTCTCAGTTTTGATTTATTCTCCATTTAAATAAGAACTAATAAAATGTGTTGTTTTTACGCTTGAACAGAAATTGACCATTATAAACCGAGTAGAAAAAGGTGAAAGTGTTAAAACATTGTCCGCTGAATTAGGAATCGGTTAGCAAACTGTTTGTGACATTTTGAAGAAGAAAAAAGACATTTCCGACTTCGTATCGTCGTCGGCCCAAACATAGTGTCCTCGGAAAACAATGAAGAACTCTACATAAAGATGTAGATGAAGCTGTCTATCAGTGGTTCATGCAAAAACGCGCTGAAGGAGTTCATTTGTTACTTATTTTCGTTTTTTGTTTCTAAAAAAGTTCGTTTGTTGATAAAAGTGATTTTCTGCAGTTTTTTTTGTTTAATTAATCTTTTTTTCTATCACATTAAGTCAGTAAAATGTTGTAATTCGATTATCCTGGGTTTTTGATTATCCGTGGACCCCTCTACCCGTCATTACCCCGGATAAAGGGGATTCTACTGGATGTATATTATAAAATTGTAACATAAAAAATTGTAAAAATTTAAAATGCCTAACAAACAGTATAAGAGTGATTCTCAGATTATGGGAAATTTTCATAAAAACATTTACGGCACAATTTATGTCATTACCGAGCTAATATTCGGGCGTGGGAATGACACGAGTTTTCAACTTGGTAATGACATTTCCACGTATTTTATTCGGCCAAAACCGCTGTGTACCTAATTGAGATTATATTTTTTTTGCCAACTGACTTAGACAAACGATAGTCAAACAAAAATAATATAAAGAATGAAATAAATTGAAAAGAAAGCGTGTTAATACAAGCGGTGGTAATGACAACTAAAAAAGTACGCGACTTTTTTTACGAGGCACATGCGCGGAGGCCGGCTCCCAACTGAAGTCGGTTAGTCCACAGGTGGTTTTCCTTAAACTCCATGGTGATCACTATAGGGGAGAGCGGGGTTGGTTTGCTTAGGGGGTAGGTTGGCCATTGGCTTATAGTTCCCGTCACACCTGTTGTGAAGGCCTCACCATTGTACCATGTGACCCGCTCGACCTCGGGAGTCTTGTCCTGAGTTTTCAATCCGATGCTAAGAGTGTAGAGAAGATTGTGCTCCATTGATTGATTTTACTACATGTAAGTAAATTTTTATATTTTCAGTAAATTTGGTTTAAAGGCATGACATAACATTTGACTCCGATTCTGTCCACATAGCCTCAAACTCCTTTAAAAAACCTAACCTTTCGACTAACCAGTTTTTTGTTTGATTGTTCTCCCCTGTCCTGGCGGCCATCTTTCATATGACCTCTCCTATGGCCTAGAAGGTGAAACCTGCCCCACATAGGGGGTTAATTGGCATACTCTGGATTGACTAATTCTTCAATTTTCTATGATCTTAGTATTAAATATTATGTGGTGAAAAAAATACTTGGAGTACTCTAATACTTGGAGTTTACAGTGGTATCAGTCCTATTGGGATTTTATTAACAGGAACGACTCAACAGTCAAAAAAGGGGAAACTGTTGCCAACCAACCCCGCTCTCCCCTACTCAAAAGAAATTTCCCCACTGTTCCTCCTTTTTCAAGGCTTTATCTCTGCCGTTTTGTTTTGTGAGTGGTAATGACGTCAAAGTGAAGGGACAAAGTTTCGAAACTACTTAAACATACTTACAGTTAACTAAAATTAACAAAAAAATATAATTCGGAATGCTCCAGTTATTCTTTATGAATGGAAATAAATTTCACTATCAATAAACGTAGGTTTCAAAAGAAAAAAAATAGATTTTTAAATAATTTATTTTTTGAAGATAAAAGATTTGGCTGCGTCGGGAGTCGAACCCGGGTCTCCTGCGTTACATGCGAGGATGCTAACCGCTACACCACAGAGCTCGGCTCAAGGCAGAGCAAATCCTTCCTCTTCACTGATACCTACTCCCCCTATCTCACAAGTTTTGCGATTAGTAGCGGGAGGTGGACAAATTTTGTCCAATTTATGATATTTATTGACATAAGTCAATTTTTTAAATTATTTTAATTAATCTAATCTTAATTTGTGGCTGACCACCATTTTAAATTATTTTTAAATAATTTATTTTTTGAAGAGAAAAGATTTGGCTCCGTCGGGAGTCGAACCCGGGTCTCCTCCTCCTCCTCGCATGTAACGCAGGAGACCCGGGTTCGACTCCCGACGGAGCCAAATCTTTTCTCTTCAAAAAATAAATTATTTAAAAATAATTTAAAATGGTGGTCAGCCACAAATTAAGATTAGATTAATGAAAAAAAAAATACATATTTACTACAAAATCGGGAGTGGGACAGTGCGTGGTAATGACATTTTAGTAGCTTAAGTAATTATAAAATCATGTTACTCATTAATATTTTCATTTTTAATATTTGTTCAATGTATAGTAATGGAAAAAAAATCAGGTAAGGCTGAACCATTTAAGCAAATGTTGTAATGGACTAAAACTTGCCCCTAAAATGAGATCACCCATAAACTCAAATAATCAAAAAGATTACAAAAAATATCAACTTGTAACGACATTTTAACACAAACGCAACCATGTGATCTATCTTCAGCCAGAGCAAGATTAACCCCTCCAGTCTATCGCTTCACATAATTAGTATGAATAAATCACGTTTCAAGTGATATTATTTGAGTTCCGATTGTAATTTTACGGCAATAAAAACATTCTAATCAATCATCAATATATATTATAAAGCACAGTGTACAATGTGCGTGCCGAAAAGGCTCAAAAACGACTCCACGTAGGATTAAGGAAGTTATGTCTTCGTTTAGCCATATGACCACTTACGGAGAAGAAGGTTTCCGTTTTTCTCTGAAGGGAGTAAAATTGAAGAGAAAAGGACTGGAATTTTAAGCCTCTCGCACCATTTAATTAGCCTAGCTAAGAATGACAGAGGAGTTTATGAATGAACAATTTATTTCGAGCTTCAGACTACCAGGCAGCACTAGGGTACGTTTCACTCAACGTTTATCGTTCATTCATCCAGTATAATTTGTAAAGGTTATGTATTTTATCAGCTGTTCTTTTTAAATTACTAAAATATTAAGCGATAATAATTAGTTTATCCTTTGCTTTCAAAATAAAATAATGATTCTACATCTCTGCAATCTATTAGAAAACCGACTAAATTCCTTAAAAAAATTAATTTTCTCATAAGAAGGCTAATTGATAAACACATTACATTTAATCAATATATAATATATACTTTAGTAAATTTAATGCAATATGAGTGAACATTTCTTAGTAGTACAGTGAACGAATAAACAGACATTAAAGATATACAAAAGATATAAATTGACTGAATATAAAAAGTATGAAATGTATTGTATGTAATTATGAAAAAGAATTTGGTTTTCACTTTGTAATAGTATTGAGTTTCGAGATTTGCAGAGTCCACTCAAATTACTGGGGGATATCTTAAGGGAGGTTAAAATATAAGAATGGTCTGAAAAAAGTTTCTATGAATCTTCGGTAGTTTCTATCCTTCTGGGTCTAATAGGACCATCAGAGTAGTCGGCGCTTAAGTTGTACTCCAAATATAATATTTTTAACTGAGATATCAGATTTTTCAACGACTGCTTGGAATGGGCTTATACGATTCAGAATCACTGAAACCATAAAAAACGATGCATAAATTGACAAAGTTGCAGCAAAATTAATTGTTCATTTACCATTTTCAACCCCCTGTAAATTATACAGGATTCCTTATTTGGGCGGACTCTGCAGATCTCAAGTCTGCAGAATATTGATACCAAGTTAAAACGAATTTTCAAGAAGGTGCTAATTTTGTTCTCTATTTCCTTTAATTTTAAAGTTTTTCTGGTATTAAAACTACCACATAACTACCAGAGCGAAGCCAGGCACCCTAGCTAGTAAGATATAAAACTATCTTCGAGGAAAGTTCGGGAAATCATGATTGAGACAACTTCGATAGTTGGAACCGGTTCCATTCATCAATGCAGAGGCATCTCTTTCGTTCCCCGAGGGGTAGCCTCTTCAATTCATTGATGAATGGGACCTTTTACTGGCATCTATCACTGCCCTCCACTCAAAGAAACTTCTCTCTTTACGTGTGAACCATTCAGAGATGTTCAGTTGATCATATCAATTTTGGGTATTTCTAAGCGCGATTTGTATTTCAGGTTATGAAAATCACAGCCTTCTAATATTTTAACGTCGGAAGGCAGAAAAAAAGCAAAACAAAAAGCAATAGCTACTTTTACCGATTTAATGAATGGGTAAAATTATCGGATAGTCAAGGCTGGGAATTTGACTAAGATTTTAAATCTATGGAAAGACAGAAAAGTCAAATAAATATCATCAATATATGAGATAAAGAAAAGTGTACAAAAAGTACGGACAGCTGAAACGAGTCAAGATACAATCTAGAAAGGTATATCGCTTTGTAGCCCTATATTCCCTATCCATGAAAAAGATTCCCGTTTTTATTCGAAGGGCATCATATATTGAAGATTTAAGGGCTGGAATTTTCTCCCTTCCGCAATAAGGAATCAACGAAATCTAAGATAGATGTAGAGTATCATCTAACGTACAAGAAACTTGATTCTAACGTTAAATATTCTAGAACGATGATAACTCCATCAAACAAATTCAGACGGTGATGAAGGTTGGGCGGGAACTTTTGAACTTAAACTGCAAGCCCTTGTTGAAGGATATAGTGTACACATGCTTTATGTAGAAAGGATGAAACCATGTTATATTCTCTTGAAAGATGTCCGATTGAGAACTTAATCAGAACAACATGAACGTAATGGAAATTGTTAGAAGGTGTAATTTTTATTTTTAAAAACATCTTTTAATAGTAGTTTTTTTTTCTAAATTACTTTAATGATAGCAATAAAAAGAAAATTTTGGGGTCAAAATAAGAACAATCAGAATACAACTCGCTTCCAAACTATACATTATCTACACACATGATATTCATACAAATCCTGTAACATTAACTGAAACCTACGCAGAACATACAACAATTTTAACAATACAACATGATCCTAGACTGGCTTCATCAAATTTATAAAATCACTTATTACATTTGAAAAAATATTACTCACTGTAGAAAATGAAACTAGATCAAAACAAATCACAACACAACATTCATACTCCGACAAGATACTTGTCCACCAGTTTATATCGGCGACCACCAAATTCCTTAAACAGACTAAGTATGATACCTAGGACTAGTATCCGACAGAAGGATGACTCCGGGCCCTCATGTCAAAATGAAAAGACAGACATTAAACAAGCGACTGAAAATACTATAATCACTATTTTTCAAATCATCAAAATAGAAAATGAGACAGATACTTAATACACACGCATACTTACTGAAATCCATTAGTACATACGGCTCAAAAATTTATGGCTTAGCAAAACAGACACACTATAAACCTTTCAATCCTAAATTTTACGACTGATAACAAACGATCCTTTGCACGGTAGTAACCAAACACCACATACCGACTTACAACTACCAACTATCGACGGGAAAATTAGAACCCTCTATTCTGGCTTTCATATCATATTGCACACACATTAACAAAACACTTATTAATGACATGGCTATATGAGGCGACTGAAAAGGAGTTGGGTGAGAGACCTCCTCTCCTAAAACAAGACCGGGATGATGATGATGATGATCTTCCCTCATGCCTTAAAATGGCAACATACTGCAGTTTACACCTGCTTTGCTGATTGTCGCTTAGTTGTGGAAGGTGCAAATAGAAGTTTGAAGATTAAAAAAAAAGGATTGAATATACAAATCTAGTTCTTTATTATTTTGATTAATTGATTGATTTGATATTAACTTACATACTCAGTCATCCAGTTTAAGTTTAAGTTCCAAAATAGGGACAGTTCCAATACCTTAAGGTGCAAAGATTCCACCAAATAATAGTTACTAAGTTCAAGAAATGGTCATGAAAACATTATCTGAATATATTGAAGAATTTTATTTTGAAGCATCAATTATCCTTCCTATATAAAATTGTATTTTGTACACATTTTTTTTTTTTGTAACCTACATTTTATTTTATTTTGAAATTAATGACATTATTGACATGGCCTCGACTGACATGCTTTTTAAGAGGCGACTGAAAAGGAGTTGGATGAGAGACCTCCTCTCCTGAAACAAGTCCGGGATGAGGTGCTGCTGGGCACTATCTTCCCTCATCCCTTAAAATGCCAACATACAGAAGTTTATATCACATTTTCGGTCGATTAGTTACGACAGGTGCAAATGTTTAATATTTTCGTTAGATATAATGAAATATGAAAAGAAAATTGTACAATATTTAGTAATTATTGCTATTACGCAGACTTCCTTTAGAATTGAGTGTATTTTAAAACCGTAGTAAATTATTATGACTTCAGATTAAAAAAAAAAAAAAAAAAAAAAAAATGTTGCTACGTATCCCATACAGAAATGGAATATACGGAAAAGTGGAAAATCGATGTAGGGATGGAAAACGACCGACCCAGATCTATCTCATTATAACTGGTCTGGCTTCTTATTTCCCGAGCCCATCAACATTCAAAGGCTGCCTAAATTGGACTCCCTTCCTCACAACACCTTATCCATACGTTCTCTTGTAACAACTGCCTCAATACAAAATGGGAAGAGAAAATTGTTAAAAAAAAAAAAAAAAAAAAAAAAAAAAAAGTCTTTGATGAAGCCATACTAAAAATCTGGTAAATTAATACCCATGAGAAAATATCGTGACCCTTTTGTGGATTTAAATAATTTGTATTTAACGAAAATAATAATTTAACCCGGGAAAGGTAGCGTTCGCCTTAGCGAGGAAGAGACCGCACATTTCTGTCAATTACAGATGAACCCCCAATCCCAGCTGGCCCGCCTTCCGGGAGTTCTATCTCCACTTAGTACTAGAACTGATCCTGTAGGTAGAAGGTCGGTCGATTCAGGGAAGTTAATCATTCAATTTATTTTTCTGAAGTAACGACGTCGGCAAGTCGAAGCCCTACCTCATATGTAACTTTGTGTCAGTCTTGGAAACGAAGTGCTACCTAATGTTTGATATTGATCTTGAAAGCTAATTCTATCTGTAGGTGTAATATTTATGGACTATTTGGACCTCGAGAAATGTGTCGATTTTGTCCTTGTCAGAAGAGAAGAATGTCAGAATCTTATTGTGTTTGAGGAGAGCATACGATCAAGTTATGTCCAGATTGTAAAACCCGGCTGTGACTTATATACTATCAATAATTAATGAGAAAATTTATTAACTATAAGTCCAATGTAATCAAAGTGAATAAATAAAACTGGTTTGTTATTTTTATATTTCTTTTTGATCAACTTATTTGAAGATAATAGTATTATAATTATTTTGATATTTATAAAAAGCAATGAGAAGCTAGGCATTAGCTGATATCGCATATGTTTCTATACCTAACTGTTATAGTAGTGTTTCAAGTTTTGAAAATGACGGCGAATAACAAACATGGATTGTTCCGGTAAGATAATAAATATTTATCTCATTTAAATTAATTTTCTATGATAATTAATTCTTTATTAAATTATGCCGCTTTGTTTACTGTATATGATCAGATATTATTTTAGTTAGCAGTCAACTATACTATATTCCCAATATTTTGCCGGCTGTCAAAATGTTCGCTGCCAACCTTGTAGCAATCTAATCTACCTCCCCTTATGTAATATATAATAGCTTCTGCTATATATATTAATAAATAAAAAATAAAATAATGAAGATAGTACAAAAAGATTAATGAAAAATTACCAGATAAGAATTTGAATATAAATTAATTAAGAATTATTCAAAAATACATACTACAAACCAAGAAAAAAATACGCTTGATAAAGAAAAAAAAGTTTAAAATTTATTAATTTAAAAGGCAATCACTATGTACATAAATAAGTGTGTTATTAAAAATAGCTACGCTAAGAAAAAAAACACATAGATATAAAAGAAGATAATAAAATTAGTAATAATAATTAAAAAAATTTGAAAATATTGGAAAAGATTAATATACGAAAAATATATAATAGAAATAAAAAATAAAAAATTGAATTATTTAAGATACTCTGTGTCATCCTCATAGAAAAGATCTTGTATCTTGTCGAAGGCATGTGGACATCACTGGAAAATTAAATTAATTTCAGTATCTCAGAAATTAATATTATGTCTATTGAAATTTAAGGGATGATCAGAAAAATTATGAGCAAATTATTGTTTATATGTAATGCGATCTTTTAAATCAAATTATTACTTATAGGCGGTTACATAATTTTTCATTCTTTCCTTCAATCATATCTTTTCGACAGATTTTTATCAGTTCGTCAAGGGTCGGAGATCTCAATTCGTCCAGTCTTGGCGGGTGTACCTCAAGGTTCAATACTGGCTCCTCTTCTATATTTATATAAACTCATGACATAACGGAAAGAATGGACACACTGACCGCTACATATGCTGATGATAAGGCGATTCTCACTAAACACAAGGATCCTTCACATGTCTCACAAATTTTACAACATTTACATATATTAAACGACTGGTGTAAACAATGGCAGATTCGACTTAATCATGACAAAGACTCTTCGAAAAAAATACCTGCCTTCCAATTTATATAGAAAATCTCCAAATTTCACAAACTGACACCGTATACTATCTCGGTCTTATCTTAGACAGAAGGATGACCTGGGGCCCGCATGTTAAGATGAAACGTAAGACCCTTAGCAAACAACATTATTCACTTTTTTCTAAAACTAGAACACTGGGACAGAGACAAAAATTAAATACATATTTATACTTGATAAAACCGATATGGACATACTCTTCACAGAAATACGGAACAGCTAAAAAGACCTCAAAACACCGACTTCAGACCTTCCAATCGAAAATATTAAGACTCATAGTTAAAGCACCATGGTACGTCACTAACAAAACACTACATACTGACTTACAAATAGAAACAGTAGACCAACATATAAAGACACTTTATAAACGTTTTCATACTTACAGGCCACTTCAACCGACTGATTAGATACATGGCAACAGGTGATATACCATTAAATAGCAGATTAAAAAAGCGTTGGATGAGAGATTTCTTTCGATGACAAACCAGATTTACTGACACAAGCCAGACAATAGGTACCGCTGGGTGCCATCCTTCCCCATGCCTAACATGCCCTTATTTAAATTAGTGTAGCTCAAATTTGCTGATTTTCGAAGTCGCAAATAACAAGATATGAAGAAAAAAAAAAAAATCTGTGGGTAGATTCTGATTTCATAGATTTTGTTTCCCAATATTTATCATATAAATCAACGGGTCTTTTTCGTTTAATGCACAATTCGGTTATTAAAAAAGTAACTGTTATTAAAAAAAGTAACACGTGATTAATATAAAGTAAATATAATTGTTAACACAAATGATATGGTTTATTCTAATTTCCAAAATGAAGCAATATCTTCCAATATAACCTCAAAAAGGTCTTTCCACATATTCCTTTGTCTCCACATAAATTCACAGAGATATGAATCCAACATTGCTCTTCTAGTTCCAGCTTCAATTTTATTTCTTCTTTTGGCCGCAGCCCATAACGATTCTATCGACTGTGTGTGCGCCCCAGTTAAAGGATCAACGAAATTTTCAGAGTGGTTGACTGTATAATGCTTTAAATCATACCATTCTATTCTTTCTATAGTGGAATAAGCTTTCCATAAATCTGATATTATAATACTTCCTGGAAGAATACATTCTTTAATGCACGCTATTAAAGTAACTTTGTTCCTGTTGGGCACTGAATATATGAAAGATTGTTTTGTCTCCCTGCAAATACCACCAAAAACCCATTGGTTGGGATATATTCGTCCGACATTATGTTTCCTTCTTGTAAAACAAGACTCGACAATTTCGACGGTCATACCATTTCCTCCTATTGTGATAGGTTTTTTAAGTAGCGAATCAGCACAAACCTCCCTCAAATAATTTTTCCAATTTGTTACTGTTTCTGCAGAAATATTCAATTCGTCTATACAAAATAACGTTGTTGTATATTTCTTGGTCCATGAGTAAATAAAAAGAATTGCATTATTCAGAGGATATTTTGAACCGTTGAACCACGTACCTTCCCTGAGTCCTACTTCCAAAAGACAACTTGCATTGTGACACCGCCATCTGTACCGGTCATCTCTCTTGCGCAACTTCATAGAATGTCCATTCCGGCATAGTTTTTCTTTATGGATGAGGCCTTTTTCTTGTAAGAATGCAATGGTTCGGTCCAAATCTTTAAAATCTTCGCGTAACCTGAACATAGCCATTATGAGGTTTTAAACAAAACTAAGAAATGTAGTCATATGTTCTACTGATATGGAGGTTGTAATTATATCACGTGTTACTTTTTTTAATAACAGTTACTTTTTTTAATAACCGAATTGTGCATTAAACGAAAAAGACCCAATTCAACTTCATTAAACTTAAAATATGCGGGATTGACTGGAAAAAGGAGCTGGATGAGGAATGTTCTGTAAATTATTTTGGGATTCGAATTAGGATGTGACGATGGCTATCGTCTGTGATGCCAGGTAAGGCTAATAAATTCATTAACCTTTTTCAGTTCATTTACTTTCTGTAACAGGCTGAGCAGCAGGACCGTGCGATTTTTTTTTCTTTTTTAAATTCTGACTGTTTTTTTAAAAGCCAGACAAATGGCACAGCTAATAATCGGGATAATATTTTGTCTCCCATTCTTTCTATACAGAATACTAGCTGTATATCTCGGTTTTACCCGGAGAATTTCATTTTTATAATAAACTTGAGAAATTCTACAAACAAAAATACAATAAATTAACACTAATAGATTATTATTCTAAAGCTTTAGGAGATACTATATTTTTTGTTTTACCCTGTGGGGCTTGTATAATTAGGCCCTTAGGTGAACCTATTCTAGAGCATTCAACGTAAAGCTGACCATGAGAAAAACATGGAGATTCCAAATTGATACCAGCTACCGTCAGTGTTGCTTTTGAGCTTTATTTATAGCCATGGCATATGTGACCCGAACTGGGCTAGGAATTATACTCCTTTGAAATCAAAGGGCATATCACTGGGGGCAATGGGGATTCCAGTCATGGAAAGCCGTAAGGGCAGAAGGGGATGAGCAAGGAGGTGATAGATTTCAATTAACCATATAAACAGTCAGGGTAGTTTCCATAAATCAATCAGGTACCAAATATCAAAGATCAAAGAAGAAATCCACTCGCAAAAAACCATGAGAAAAGCTCGTTTTGACAGAAGAGAGAGTCAGGAGCGAGAAGCGAGTAGAGGGAGACGCGCACTCTTCGGCCAATAACTCGAAAAGGACTCGTTCAGCCTTAAAACGTGGACCTCGGCCAATTCTGGCTTTACCGGGCCTTGTTGCCCTCTTCAAAATCTATAAAATGACACATTTTTCCGACTCAAACGGTCGATTTCGTAAAAACCTAATGTAAAGCAAGATCAAAACGATTTTTTTAACAATAAAAAATATACCCAGAGATTTGCTGAAGTTATGCAATTTTAATATGGACAGGTGATCGCACCTGGTATCAAAGAACCACTGAGCGAAATTTGGAGAAGTTAGGACAAACGGTATGGATTTCTATAAAGAACAAACAATCAGAATTTCATCTTTATTTATATAGATTTAATAAATAAATTCATCTTTTAACAATCCGAATCATGATTTGCTACCCATATGTAAAAGAAAAGGAGGATTCCAGGAGTAGTATGTTTGAAGTTAGACCAGGGATTTAGTTGAGTTTGAGGAAGGATATAAGAAAAAATATCAAATAATTTCCGAACACAATTTCATTATATTGAAAAAAAAAGACAGACGTAACGAAAAGTTTAAGGAATTTATGATTTATGAGACAAATAAAAGTAAGAGATTTCAATTAATTCTGCGATGACCCGGTAAACTTTTGCTCGAGCCTGGGGTTAAGACTTACTGCACGTCAAGTCCACAGGTGTCTTGATTAAAACTCTCTCTAATTTATCACTCTCTTCATTGGCTACTCTTTGCCATTTATTTCCTCTTTTATGTCTGCTTGACCTTTCGAAAAGAGTTTTGGGTCATAAAGTCTTTGAACTTTAAAAGGATAAACTTTTTAGTTAATGATTAATTAAATACATAACATATTTCATTTTATAAATAACTCTTACATTCAATACATAAGGTTGATGACGAATAAGAGTATATTTTTATGTACTAAGAGATATAAAATAACAGGACAGCTGTTATTTAATTATAATTGATGCAACGGAATTGATGTTGTTGTATAAGCAATCGAATTTTTTTAGTGACAGTCAAATCAAATTACCAATATGTACCAATCTTATGAAAATATCACTCCTTGCTAGTACAGAGAAATTTGTTTTACATATTTTAACATGAAAAATAGTATACAAATATTATGCTTTTATGTACAATTAACAAAACAATAAAATAAAATAAAAATGTTTGCTAAGGCTTTAAGGCGTAAAACCCTTGAAGCCATCAACGCATGCATTCAACTTTCATTTATCTCAAAGGAAAAGAAAAATAAATAAATAAATACTTAATAAAAAAATTAAATGAATATTTCGCATACAATCATACATACACACAGACACAGTATTACTCGCTCACATAAAATAAAAGATTAGATTTTATTTAAGCATACCATTTTCTTTTAGAAAACTTAAAGCACGTTTTATTTCATTTTCGTGATCATTTAAAATATCTGATAATTTTGGTGTGATTCCTGATCTGGACAAAGAGGAAACATAAAAAGGGCACTGTTCAAAAATGTGTTTGATTGTGATAGAGTTACCACAGTGGTCACATATAGGTGGTGGATCCTATGTGTGGCCTATCCTAAATCTGGTAAAAACAACTTCCTCTCGGTGACTATTACTGTTTGAAGTTAACCATGGCTTAACTGTCTCTTTGATTTCTTTCAATTTACTAGGCGGGCTCTCGTCGCACATAAACTGCCAGCTGATAGCAATTTCTTTTTTGAGGGGAAGGCTTATAGCGTGTGGCATTAAAATCGCATGACCCCGGCCTGGGAGGGAAAGTGCCTGCTTGGCCGCTATGTCCGCGAGCTCGTTGCCGACGATTCCCACGTGGCCCGGTACCCAGATAAAATAAATTGACTTTCTCAGGTTTTCGAGCATATTTAAATAGGCATGGATTTTTATAGCAGTTGGATGCCTCGGATAAATCTTTTTCATACCTTCTAAACCATTCAATAATCTTTTATTACTATTATTGTTGGGGCTCATTGACATAGAGAAATTGAGGGCTGATGCTATCGCGTGAAGTTCAGCTGTATATATGCTGCATAACTTATGTAATTTTATTTTATAGGTGAAATCACAGGTTATAAATGAAGATGCTGTAGATTCTTCGGATTTTTAACCATCTTTATATATTAAGAAAGGTTCCGGAAAATTTTGAAGAAGACAAGAAACTTAGTTTTATATTCTGGAGCTGGGGTTTCGTTTTTCGTCATCACTGACAGGATTGATATTGTTTTAGGCGGTTTGATTATCCAAGGAGGAATGTAATTTTCTGTTTTTCTCTAAACTTATTTCTTTGATATACGCAATAGCTGAGTTGATTCTTTCTGACAAGGGGAGGGTTGAATTTGTTTTCTTTTTAAAAGCAAAAAAAATATGTTTAAGCATAGATTATTATTAAAAGGAGATGTTAATAAACGAAAGTGGCGTTAAAGATTAATGAAATTATTCTAAAAAAATATCAAAATATACAAAACTTGCAAAGCTTTTACAACTTTCAGTTACTTTCAACATTAACCATAATAATGTTACTAAAAATATTACAATTTTAACATTAAGTGAATAAACTATTATTAATTAAATAAATTAATTCAGAGCTATATAGTATCACTAACAGATTTTCGACTTAGCTAAGAAGACACACTTACGAAAATTACAAAATTTTCAAGCCAAAATTTTAAGACTAATAACAGATGCTCACAGGTACGTAAGTAACATAACTCTACATACAGGCTTACAACAACCAACTATCGAACAACACATACAAACTCTTTATTCACACTTTTTTCAGTCTAATTAACGACGGGGCCACGGTTGAAATGCCCGTTAGAAGACGGTTAAAATGAAGCTGGATGAGAGACCTCCTCTAATGATTTAGTGTCAAGTCCAGAAAGAAGTGCTGCTGAGCACTTTTCTTCCTCATGCCTACAGTATCTATATACTTATTTATTTTATATGATTCAATTCGATTATTGTTGCTAATGGCTGACAGGTGTCAATAAAAATATGAAGATAAAAAAGATATATTCATGAAAAAATGTATAATCCAGTAACTATAATATAATAATATTTTTGAAGAGAAAAGATTTGGCTCCGCCGGGAATCGAACCTGGGTCTTCCGCGTGACATGCGTAGTATGCTAACCATTAAACCACGGAGCTCGCTTCCGAACGGTGCCAAATCCTTCCTCTTCACTGATACCTCTCCCACGATCTCGCAAGTTTTATGAGTATTTACGGGAGGGTGACAATTTTGGGCATCCCTTGACTTTCGTCAATTTTTAAATTATTTTAATCATTATTGTGGGTAACCAACTAGTTTTTAAATTATTTTGAATAATTTATTTTTGAAGAGAAAAGATGTAATGGTTAGCATACCGCGCATGTCAGGCGGAAGACCCGGGTTCGATTCCCGGCGGAGCCAAATCTTTTCTCTTCAAAAATAAATTATTTAAAATAATTTAAAAACTAGGTGGTTACCTACAATAATCATTAAATTAATATAAAATAATATAATTTGTTTATGAAACAGCCCATTTTGTCTCTTTGCGGCGCTGTGGCTCTACCATCCAGCATGACTTTATTGTATTGCGGTTAAGTGAGCTACTTGTCAGTACGGCGCGGATTATATAAATATTAAAGTTTTATTAATAGTTTTATCTTAACTTTTTCATTTTCACTACCAGTAATTTAATTTTCAGATTTTGTGCTTATTTAATTAAGCCTATATATTAACAGATTTTATTCAAATTGTAATGTAATATGCTCACATATAATAAAAATTAAACTAAAAAGACTCCATTTTTTTTTAGCAATATGTTCCATTTTAGCTGAAAATAGAGGATGTTGTTTTGGTAGGAATTATTTGAATAATTGGTTACAGTAATGGTAAAGATTGGTTGGCTCTTTAAAAATATTGGTGAAGGCCCTTTACAAATAGTAGCATGGTGATATAGATATAACCTTAATCAATAATTTAATTATAATTAAAAAATAATCATTATTTGTGTGATTTATTTGAATAGTTTAAATAATTGAATAGATTTAAGAAATGTGTTTTAAGAAATATTATTATTAATAAATAAGAAGTATCAGGGTAGTACATTAAGTTATATTATGCACAATGTATGTTTAGTTTATTTTACTTAATTGTTCTTGTTTTTTTTTTGTGTTTGTTTCTTTTAGCTTGGATTATTAATTATGCATATATATATATATATATATATATATATATATATATATATATATATATATATATATATATATATACATATATATGTATTAAACTGTATATGGCCGGCTCCGGACTGACGGTCTAATAGACAATAGTTCTACGAATATTTATATTTTACCTTTTTATTACTTTATACTAACTTCTAATGAGAAAGAAATTAAATAATAAAAGTTTATCTATTTATTTTAGCCTATATATTATGTGGTAATCAACTTTAAAGTATGAAGTTAAACAACAGTGGTTTGCACATCTGAAGAATAAATAAATTTTGTGTAAGAAATATTTAAATAATTTCGTTTTCCTGCCTGAGCAAGCCGTGCTATAAATGTTTACCATCTGCTTTAAAGCCCAGAATAATGACTCTTGTTAGTATTAAATTTTTATTTTTTAATGAGACGTCATAGGGTTGATGTATTGATCATAATGATACTTCCCTAGATGGCGAATTTCAAAATTATAAAATTACAAAATACGAATGAATATATAATTTTTAATTATTTTTTATAAGAAAATAAAAGATTGGCCTTGCCCGGGATTCGAACCTGGATTTCCTTATCAATAGTAAGGCGCTCTTGCCACCCGAGCTATTTTGCACATATCCCGGTAAAAAAATAATATAAAATTAGAATATATTAATAAATTTCATGTAATCATACCAGAGAAATAATTGAATTAACAACTGAATTTATTGTGAGAGTTGATGGAGTTTTTTTAGAAAGTCAATGGGGTTTCTCCCACTTTTTTTAAGGGTTCCCACTTTTTTCTAAATCCTCAAAATTAAGACTGAGACAAAAACTAAATACGTACACATACTTACTTAAACCCATATGGATATAGTGTTCACAGATTTACGGGATTGCTAAAAAAATACATTTAAAAAACTTCAGACCTTTCAGTCAAAATTATTACGACTCATTTCAAAAGCACCTTGGTACGTGACTAATCAAACCTTACATACTGACTTCCACATGCCAACAGTCGACCAGCACATCAAAACTCTTTATAAACGTTTCCACACTAACCTACACGGACATATAAACCTACTAATAAGAGATATGGCCACAGATGAAATGCCCGTGAATGTGAGGAGGAGATTAAAAAGGCGTTGGATGAGAGATCTCCTTCTTTAACGGACATGAATAACTGAATGAAGCCAGACAAGAGGTACTGTTGGGTGCCATCCTTCCCCATGCCTGGCATGTCATCATCTGCAATTGTATACGGCCATTGAATCTGCTGATTGTCTATCTAATGCTGACAGGCGCGGATATACGAATGAAGTGAAAAAAACAAACGAATTTATTTTTTATTTATGATTGATATTCTCGAGTAAAAAAATAGTATGTATATATTAGTGGTTAGGTTTTTTAATGTACTTAATATACGGTATGTAACGAAAAAAATTCTCATGCTTTGTTTAATATTTTGAATTTTTTTACCGAACTAGGGTACAAAAATAAGGGTGTTGCATGTCCCAAGAGGTACTGTTAGTTTGATTTCGAAGAACTGTTAAGTTGTGAAAAACACAAAAAAATATTATTAAAATAACAGTCCAACTAGTAAAATTTTCTATGAATGACCCGTTTTCAACCCACAAGTTAATAATTTAGGAATAAAATCGAAATTGACTTAAATATTAAAAGACATAGTAAAACAATATAAAATCGCTCCTATCAAAAGTAATATAGAAATTTGGAACGAAAGAATAAGAAATATAATAAGTAAGCATTATATATATATATATTAAACGTATCAAGGAATCATTATACAATAAAACAACAATTACACAGCCCTACAGAAAACAAAAAAATGGTGCCTAGAATCTATTTGATTGATAGCTATTTGATTGATTTTAACTATGTTCGGGAAGCTGATTCCAATAATGCAATCAGATTTTTTCTATCAGCTCTACTTTTTTAGCTTCAGCAGACCTTAACAATGGTTTTATTTAAATTTAAATACACGTACCTATGATATAGAAAACACAATCCGAAATTCATTTACACAATAGATGTGTAAATGAATTATACTAGAACGCTTTTCTCCTTCTTTTAGGATATTAAACTGTTAAAGCTAGTATACAATTTTATATTAATCTAATCTTAATCTGTGGGTGACCACCTTTTTTAAATTATTTCAAAAAAACTAGTATACAATTGTATACAAGCTATATTATACAATTGTTTGTAAGAATTAAAAATAATAATATTTATTAATAACTTGAACAACGCGTTTTAGTATGATTTTAGCAAACGGCAAGTCATTTTAATTATTTTTTGTTATGGTATAATTTTGAAATGCTCAACTAATTTTCATCGCGTAATTTACATATCTCAACAGCTAGAGCTGATAGAGGAGAACTAATGGCAAATTTGAATTCCTCGCTCCAATTATACTGAGAATCAGCTATAAAACTTTCGGCAGCAAGACCACAGTAAGCCTGTGTGATTATTTCTAATTTACATGAAGATCAAGCCCATTCTATGGCCGTGGTACCATTCGCTTGTCATCCAGGATCGTTAGATTCCTTTACATTCACTATCACAGAACACGTTCCACGTTCTTCAAGTTCCAGGTCCGTCTCAATCACGTTCCGCTGTTCTCAAGATATCCCAAACCGTTACGCAAGTATTAAGTTACCTAATCCTATCTGCGTCTTATTTAGAAAATTAATCCGATGATGGTCTGGAAGGGAGTCAGTTGTGTAACAACAATTTATTTATAGCAATTTACAGGCACTAGGGTTGTGTAAGAGATTAGTTCTCAAAATAATGTTTCCAGAATCCCGATTTGATTAATATAGACCGGCTGTTCACATGAAGTTACTTTGTTTCTGTAGCGTCCCTTTGTGCTACTAAGGCTAATCGGACGATACTACAGTGGGAATCCTAAATTTTGCCTTTCCAGGCATAATTAGGATAGGGATCTTTGACGAGTACCTGACATCGTAGAGGCTCGGGACCTCCATTTTACGTCTTATCCGAGGGACGGCATGCCCAAAGATTTTTTACTCCCTTTAAAAAATCTTATGGCCACAGCGGGACGGGAACCCGCGAACTTTAGTATAGTAGGTTGCTATGCTAACTACTACACCACAGGTGACAGCAGGATGTTCATATGAATTATTCAATTATCTTATCATTCACTACCGTTCACTAAAAAGAGGTACAACAATTTGCCATTTTTCAACCCAATCTCGTATTTTTCAAGTCCTTGAAGAATAATAATATTACCACATGAAAAAAACAACTTAATAAACGATTATTTTACTCTGGAAATTATTTCATTTTCTTTGTTTTAAATCTTCACAATTGAAATTTAGACGGGTAATAAATATAACCAGAGACAGATATAGACGTATCGATCAACACTTTCAAAAACTTCATATAGTAAAAACACGATTTTTCAAGTGATCGATTTTAATGTTTAAAAGAAGAATAAAATGAGTGCAGTATATTTATTAAGACTCCTATTGAACATTTGTTATAGAGCAGATTGCTTTAGATAATAAATAAATTTTTTTTCTGTTTGAAAAAGTTAAAAATATAAAAAATTTAACAGTCTCATTTTTTTAAAGGCATATACGTGGCCACCAGTGGTGTAGTTCTTAGCATAGCAGCCTACAATAGTTAAAGCCGCGGGTTGGCGTCTCGTGATGGCCCTAAGATTTTTTAAAGGGAGTAAAGTCCTTGGCTTTGCTGTCCCGAGCCTGTACGATGTCAGGTACTCGTTGAAAATCCCTATCCTGATTATACCTGGATAGGAAAAATTTATGACTCCCTCTATAGCATCGTCCGATTATCCTTAGTGGCATAAAGTGACGTTAAACAAACAAGACATATTTGTTTCATAGATGTTGCTCGGACTGGGACAGTAGCAATGTTAATGGTTAGAGAGTTGGGTATAATAACAACACTTTATTATAAGTAAGTAAATATAAGTATATATAGATTATTTACTTAATTAGTATATACAGGGTGTTTCGGAATTGCACGGCACTATTTTAGGTACGTGTTCTCTAACACAAAATAAACAAAAAAGTTCATATTAACATATATCTCAAACTCATTTATTAAACAGATATCAAAGGTTAAAGATTTATTATTTATTTACTGCATTAAGACTGACTGTACAACGTTTAGGGCGGATTCACACTATCGCTCCGCTCCCGCTCCACTCCCGGTCCGCTCAAATATTCTAAAGAGAAATAGACAGAGAATTCCACTATCGGCACCGCTCCGGTCTCGCTCCACTCCCGGTCCGCTCTCGCTCTACCCCATTCACACTAGCGCTCCGCTCCCGCTCCGCTCCAGGTCCGGTCTCACTGGCAAAATATTCTACAGAGGAATAGAGAGAGGTTAATCACAATATTGGCACAGGTCCGGCCCCGCTCCACTCCCGCTCCACTCTCCTAAAGTCTTTTCATATTCACATTATATAATTTTACACCGTTCACGATTGAAGCCATTAATAATCGAAGCCGTCTGTATTTGGATTTTAATTAATAATTAACTTTCAGTTATTAAAGTATTTATTTATTCATCAATTTTATGGCCAAAAAAGTTCAAATTTAAAATATATATATATATATATATATATATATATATATATATATATGTATATATAATTATAAATTAATTTAATTAATGGTGAAGAAATAATTTAATTTTTTTTTCGGAATGTATTAGAATACGCTTGAAATGATAAAAAAAAAAAAAAAATCACCAACAATACGCGCGGTTTTTCGACGTGAAAAATTCATGTTATGTTTGAGATATATTTTGCTATGAATTAATGTACTCGTAAAAAATGGTCACCGATTTATTTATTGACTAGATACTCATTGCTATTATAAAATAACGTTTAATTTGAAACGAATAAAAATGCAGTATATTATGAAAAATGTCAGATCATTAACAAAAAAATATATTAAAGCAAAAAATAATTAAAATATTAATCAGGAAAAGAAGAGAACACAATCGGTAAATTTGTAGCATTTGCCGATTTCAACTTGAAATTTTCAAGCGTATTCGAATACATTCCGAAAAAAATTTAAATTATTTCTTCACCATTAATTAAATTAATTTATAATTATTATTATTAATTATCATTGTGTTGCAATATATTCTTCTTATTATATTTTTTGATAATATTATCTTCTTCATCAAGAAAAGTACACTTACCAGCTATTTCTACAAACGAAAAATTGATTTTTTTTTTGGCCGTAAAATAGAAGAATAAATTAATACTTAAATAACTGAAAGTTAATCATTAATTAAAATCCGAATACAGACAACTTCGATTATTAATGGCTTTAATAGCTTAAACCTTTCAAAATTGAACGGTGTAAAATTATATAGTGTGAATATGGTAAGACATTAGGAGAGCGGACCGGGAGTGGAGCGGGAGCGGAGCGCTAGTGTGAATGGGGTAGAGCGAGAGTGGACCGGGAGCGGAGCGAGAGTGGAGCGGATAGTGTGAATAGGCCCTTAACGTGTTTAATACTAAATAAAAGGTTTTAATCACCTGATAAACGAATGAACGATAAGCAATGACAGTAGTTGCTCATCTGTTAGTCTAGTTCTGTGTGTTTTAGTGTGAGTGAATCTTGTGACACAGTTCAATTTATGGTTATCATGGGAGATACCACAAATTTATTCACTTTTGATGAACAAACATACATGCTTTTAACTTATGGCGAGGTACATACAAACGGTGCTGCTGCTGTTCGAAGATATCGTGAAAAATTTCCTAACCGAAGAATACCAAATCGTAAAACGTTTGAGGCCATTGAAAGACGTCTTAGGGATAATGGTACGCTAAAACCTATACGAGTGAACGCCGGTCGACAACGATTTCGACGAACTGCAAACGTAGAAGAAGAAATACTCGATGCTGTTCAATTATCTCCTACTACTAGTACCAGAAGATTGTCACGTCGTTTCGATGTTTCCTCTACCAGCGTATGGCGAACTTTACGCGAACAACAATTATATCCATTTCACGTATCAAGTAGGCAAGATTTGTTACCACAAGATTATAACAAGCGCAGAAATTTCTCCCAGTGGTTAATTCGACAATGCACACGAGATCCTAACTTCCTGAACTGCATTTTGGTTACTGATGAATCTTGCTTTACAAGAAACGGGATTCTTAATTTTCGAAATACCCATACTTGGGCCGAAGAAAACCCTCATACGACTGCTGTTGGACATTACCAACATACATTCTCTTTAAATGTCTGGTGTGGTCTTCTAAGCGACAAAATCATCAGCCCCTTCTTTTTGCCACCTAGGCTATCAGGTATATCTTACTTGCATTTTTTGCAAAATAATCTGCATGATATTCTAGAAGATATTCTATATAAATATAATAAATATATATCTATATATATATATAATATATATATATATATATATATAAATATAAATATATAATATATATATATAATATAAATATAAATATAAATTATATATATAAATATAAATAAATATATATAAATTATAAATATATAAATATATATTAATTAATATATTAATAAATATATTAATTAATATATTAATTATATATTTATATATATAAATATATTAATATATATAATATATAAAAATATAAAAATAATATAAATATATTATATAATATATATATAATATATAATATATATATAATATATAAATATATATATATAATATATATATATAATATATATATAATATATATATAATATATAAAAATAATATAAATATATTAATATATATAATATAAATATATTAATATATATATATATAATAATATATATTAATTAATATATTAATAAATATATTAATATATATTAATTAAATATAAATAAATAAATATAAATTATATATATAAATATAAATATAAATATATATATATATATATATATTTATATTTATATAAATATAAATATATATATATATATATATATATATATATATATATATATATATATATTTAGCAAAAATATATATATATATATATATATATATATATATATTAATATAGCAAAAACTAGAATAGCTTAGTTTGTTTTAGTCGAAGGGACACATTTTTGTAAATATTTTACATCCTGTTAGTTAATTTTTTTTTCTTCCCCTCCTGGTATGATGCAGAAATGTCCATTAATTAAAAGCTGTTTTATATTGTTTCACTAGCATTCCCCGTCGCGGCTTCGCCCGCGAACCTTTAAAATCAATTCCGTGACCATTATCTTGGTATTGATCTAATATAATATGTTAACTGATGTTAAGGAGATTTAGTAGAATTTGAGCTTCCGGTAGGTGGAATGTTGGAGGGGGAAGCTGCCGGCTCGGTAGAAGAGACGGAGACGCGCAATGGATAGAGTTCACTAAAACTGCCGAAACAAAAAATGACTTACTCGTCGTGACCGCTTCATTTTTCGGCTGTAAAACATGGTTTTCGATGCTCAATAGGGCCTTTCGAGTTAAACTCAAATTCTTTAAAATGAGTCCTAATTAGATATATTTTCTCGAAGTTCGAAAATAGATGTCCGTTAGAGTTAAACGACAATTTCGCCATTTACATTTTAGATATTCTTAGGGGTTACATTTTTGATATTCCTTTCTTAGTGGTTACCTACATCGCTTTTAAAATCTAAATTCCGAAATTTCTAATCATAAGTAGTTTTTGCTTTGCGTTGATTCTGTCAGTCAGGACAAAGCCTCTTATACATATGGAGAAGTATATATAAATGGAGTAGTATATATATATATATATATATATATATATATATATATATATATATATATGGAGAAGTATATATATATGGAGAAGTATATATATATATATATATATATGGAGAAATATATGGAGAAGAGATCGAAATAAACACGCACCATCCCCAATCATGGGAATCACAGTGTGCATAATTTGATTACCACTAATATTTAAATAATCAGTGGCCATATTTTATGTGAATGTCTACTTTAATACTATTGTAACGTTAAATCGATATTCAAATAAAAAACATATGGTTTAAAATCTCAACAATAGATTTCCGTTAGAGTTAAACGACAATTTCGCCATTTAAGCCCCTTAGGGGTTACATTTTTGAAATTCCTTTCTTAATGGTTACCTACATCGCGTTTAAAGTCTAAATTCCGAAATTTCTAATCATAAGTAGTTTTTGCTTTGCGTTGATTCTGTCAGTCAGGACAAAGCCTCTTATACATATGGAGAAGTATATATAAATGGAGTAGTATATATATATATATATATATATATATATATATATATATATATATATATATATATATATATATATATATATATGGAGAAGTATATATATATGGAGAAGTATATATATATATATATATGGAGAAATATATGGAGAAGAGATCGAAATAAACACGCACCATCCCCAATCATGGGAATCACAGTGTGCATAATTTGATTACCACTAATATTTAAATAATCAGTGGCCATATTTTATGTGAATGTCTACTTTAATACTATTGTAACGTTAAATCGATATTCAAATAAAAAACATATGGTTTAAAATCTCAACAATAGATTTCCGTTAGGGTTAAACGACAATTTCGCCATTTAAGCCCCTTAGGGGTTACATTTTTGAAATTCCTTTCTTAATGGTTACCTACATCGCGTTTAAAGTCTAAATTCCGAACTTCAAGTTTCTATCATTAGTAGTTTTTGCTCTGCGTTGATTCTGTCAGTCAGGACAAAGCCTCTTATATATATAGAGATTAATAATAAAAAGTATAATAACTCCAAACGTGACATTCAATTACCATCTGAAGGATTCAATATTAGTAATAATACAAATTGTACATTTAATATAAAAATAGATACGAAGATTTTTTACGAGTAATCAATACATCCTACCATATGTTTTTCATTCATTATCTGTTAACCTTACACTTTTTATTAAATGTTACTCAAAATAAAATTCTTATAATATATTTTGGCCTGGTGTGGCTGTGCGGTAAAGCGACGTACTCCCATGCCGGAGCTGCGGGTTCGAGTCCCGCCCTGGGTGGTGCTTTTCTTTCGTAGGAGAAGTATCACCCAGTGCCATGGGTGTTAGTATGGGCAGTATAGGGCTTCACTGGAAGCCTTAAAGTCCCAAAAAAAAGAAAAAAAAATATTTTATTTTATTTTTCAGTGTAATGTAAAATAATTTACATCACTTGTACAGAAAGTGTCCCTACAGTACTCGGTCTAACCCGACCGACTGTAAAAAGCCACTTTCTTTACTAGTGATGTTAATTACTATTAATGCCACATGAAGTATAAAAAACTTATTTCGATATACCGTTATATCTCCGTGCTAAGATAAGAATGATGGGGGTATGTAAATAACCGTTTTGCGGATATGTTATAGATCTAGCTGTCACTTCCCGGGAAATATCGGATATATATATTTTTCCAAGGCAGGTAGAAATGAATAGAAAGAAAGGCCTCAATAGCGGTTGATAAATGTTGAGAATGGATTGCGAACCCCCCAACGGTCGTTAAAAAAGACGATTTGTTTCACCTTGTAAAATATATCTGCTGTATTTCCTTCACAGGATCGTGGTCTGTTTCAAAAATATCCTTAAACTTATCATATATATAAATATATGCTTATCGGTTATGTATCTATGTTTTCTTGACTGTTGATATTAAATGTTTTAATAGGGTTCTTGAGGTTCACTCAATAATAAACCATAACAATACATTAATAGGTGATTAACACATCTTCCAGTAATTTATTTAATTGAAACGTTACGTTATTAAAAATGGTCTACTACCAACGTTTCGGAATTGAACCTTCATCTTCAGGGCATTCTAGTTTTCCATACATTCCTCTCACTTATTTGGTTGTAATGGTCATGTATTGCTGCTTATTCTTTATTAATTTGACCATTATTGATGGTTTATAATTGATTATTGGGTAACCACCTATTTTTTAAATTATTTGAAATAATTTATTTTTGAAGAGAAAAGATTTGGCTCCGCCGGGAATCTTTGGTTAAATTAATATAAAATAATTTAAAAATTGACGAACGTCAAGAGATGCCCAAAATTGGACAAAATTGTCCATCTCCCGTAAATAATCGCAAAACTTGCGAAATCTTGGGAGAGGTGTCAGTGAAGAGGAAGGATTTGGCACCGTTTGGAAGCGACTGCGTGGTGCAATGGTTAGCATACCGCGCATGTCACGCGGAAGACCCGGGTTCGATTCCCGGCGGAACCAAATCTTTTCTCTTCAAAAATAAATTATTTATTATTCTTTACTTCAAACACTTATCCACAACATATGGAATAGGTCACATTTTTTTCCTCCTTTTTATTTTTAACTTTTTTTTACATTAAAACTATTAACACTTGTATTGGATACCTTACATAGATTTATTTATCTTTGTCACTTCTAACCACTGAACCTTGTCCAATGTTTCAATAAAATAAATCACTGTAAGATATGTTAATCATCTATGAATGTATTAGAGACATCATTAATCTTGTTTTTTAAGAAATATAAACTTTTACACATAATCAAACATAATAAGGCTTATCAAGACCAAATCGTTCTCATAATCAGGCCGTACAATGAACGAACAGGTTAAAATACAATTACATGGGTCAAATAGGTAAACTTTACACTAATGTTAATAAAATATAAATATTTTTTATTAATCTAATCTTAATTTGTGGGTGACCACCAGTTTAAATTATTTTTAAATAATTTATTTTTTGAAGAGAAAAGATTTGGCTCCGCCTAGAGTTGAACCCGGGTCTCCCGCGTTACATGCGCGGATGCTAACTACTGCACCTCAGAGCTCGGCTCAAGGCAGAGCAAATCCTTCCTCTTCACTGATGCCTACTCCACCATGCCTACTACAATTTTGGGAGTAGTTGCGGGAGGTGGACAAATTTTGTCCAATTTATGATATTTATTGACATACGTCAATTTTTAAATAATTTTATATTACTGATACCTACTCAGTGAAGAGGAAGGATTTGCTGTGCCTTGAGCCGAACTATCCGAGGGATTACCCGGGTTCGACTCCCGGAGGGGCAAAATCTTTTCTCTTAAAAAAATAAATTATTTAGTAATATAAATATATAACATACATAGATGGGCTTTACGACAGTATATAATATAAATGATTAAAGTGTATAAATATACTTATAATATTGCTGATGGATATTGCTATATAAGCCACATAGATGTGTATATACAAATGTATGTATACTAACTAACTACATCACTAATGTACAACGGCAAGTTCTGGACTGTAAAGAAAAGAGGATGTACAGCGGTAAAGGGTTCGCGGGTTTTTCCTGACCTTACTTTTATCATTTAAATTATTTACAGTCATAAAACCCACGTATTTTATGCATTTATATTACGGTTAACTTTAGTGTAAATTTACCTATGTAACTCTTATTCCAACCTGTTTGTTCATTGTAGAGTATGAATATGAGAACAATATAGTCTCGAAACGTCGCCATATTATAGTTGTTTATTATTGACTTAACCTCAAGAAATCTATTATAATACACACACATAAATATATGAAAAAATATTTTTAGAGTAGGTACCTATTTATTAATAAAACTCTGGTGCGTGCGCGCAACACACAACTTTCACTTACAAAACTTACTTAGATTAGAAATTAATGCGTTTTGTTAATTGCCACTTCTCAAATGAACAGAACGGCTTTAATTATGAACAATGGTCTGTCATTAAAGGCGTACTCTGCAGGCGTGGGCTCAACGAGTTTTATGAGTTGATTGAATATTTTTCTTTTTTTCCCCTTTATATGTTTTCTTTATTTGTATCATATCTCATATTTAGTCAATTCTTAGTTTTAGTCGTAACGAGGGACAGTTAATTTCTCCATATAAACAAAAACAAAGGTACTTTATAGGAAACAAAAAAACAAACTAACAAAAAACCCCTAACCCATTTAAGCCCCCTCGGAACATTTTAATAATGATAAAGCTTACCTGATATTAAAGAACACCTAATGTCCATTAAACATGGTTAAAGCTGTTTTTGAGATCATCGAAAAAAGGTAAAAATTGGAAAACAATTATGAAATAAAGTGCCCCCTCCGTTTGACCAATTTTGATGAAATGTTGGCTATCACAACTTTGGCATATACATACATCAAATACCCAAATTTGATCAAAATCGTTAAAGCCTTTTTAGAGTAAATAAAAAAAAACACGTGAAAATGATACAAAATTTACTAAGTAAAGTCCCCCCTCCGGTTGATCAATTTTGATGAAATTTTTACAGGTATATCTCTGGCATATTAACACCTAAAATACTCAGTTAAATCAAAATCGTTAGAGGCGTTTTTGAGAAAATCGAAAAAAACGTAAAAAGTTATTAAATAAAGTACCCCCTCCGTTTGGCAAATTTTGATGAAGTTTTTGCGGTTACGAAAACCGGAAGTCGAAATTTTTCACGATCGCAATACTTCCACTTATTATATATTTCATATATAGGTAAGTGAAAGTAAAAATTATACAGGCAGAACCCCCTTTATTTGGGGTAACGATGGGTAGGGGTGTCCACGGATAAACGAAAACTCCGGATAATCGAATCACAACATTTTATTGACTTAATGTGATAGAAAAAAATATTAATAAAAAAAAAAACTGCAGAAAATTGCTTTATTAACAAACAAACGTTTTAAGAAACAACAAACTAACAAAAGTAACAAATGAACACCTTCAGCGCTTTTATGCATGAACCGAAGATAGACAGCTTCATCTACGTCATGTAATGTAGAGCTCTTCATTGTTTTCCGAGGACACCATGTTTGTTCCGACGACGGTTCGAATTCGGTAATGTCTTTTTTCTTCTTCAAAATGTCACAAACAGTTTGCTCGCCGATTCCTAATTCAGCGGACAATGTTTTAACACTTTCACCTCTTTCTACTCGTTTTATAATGGGTAATTTCTGTTCAAGCGTTAAAAAAACAGGTTTTCTTTTTTTGCTACATTTTATTAGTTCGTATTTAAATGGATAATAAATCACAACTGAGAATATTTTGTTTTGTAGTCAAACAGGCCAGAGTAGGGAGTTTCCTAGAAAGACTTGAAGAAAACAATATCGTTCTTAGAATATGAATTGGAGTAATAGTTACCGGAAACATCTCATCATATGATACCAGCTTGCCTTGTTTTCCTATTTATTATTTTATTTCATAATTTCTAAGAACAATAGATAATTAACCATTGTGTAATCGTTAAAACATTTACGTATTCATTTTATTTAAATAAATATTATACATACAAAATAAATGCCATAAAGTAAAAAAAATTGGCTCCTTGGAACCCTGGTTAATAGAGGCCCGGATAGTGGGGGTCTTAGTGTACGTCGAATTTCTCGATAGTAAGATAAAAACCTTTGATCCCTTGGAAAATTCTCGATAATTCAAAGAAACCTTTTGTTTATCCGAGCGTACCTAGGTTATTCGAACATTATTCAAAATAGGAGGGATAATAGAGAATAGAAAGTGTTCACATTCCTTTGTAGGTTACAAACGCTCTATATGAAACCTTCAGGAACTTAACTCTTAATAATTGCAATTTGTAAAAAACTTTTTTAAAAAAGAAGAAATATTACTTATTTATAGAAATATTACTTTATTTATTGAATTATCTCTTTCTTACGAAAAAAAAAACAAACAAATAAAAAATTAATTGTTTTTGATTTAATATTATATTTTAGACAAAAAATTATGATTTGCTATTGAATTGTACAATAGATGATAAGAAAATAAAATAAATAAATTCATTTTTAAAGTAACGTTACATTATATATAATGCGGTAGTGTAGAATATCCCTAGTAGGGTAAGCCATACAGTTACTGGCACCCCAACTTTAACTTAAAAAAAAAGGTAAACAAATCCTAATTTTATTACAAGATATACATGAATCTAATCTTTGAAGGGTCCTCTAAGTCATCTATAAAGTAAGGCTTTAACAAACTAACCATAGGGAAGATTTCACAATTAAATTCACAGGGTGCCAATATCTAGATTTGGCACTTTTAACAATAAATATTGCCATATTGTAAAACTATTGAACTTTTAACCCAAAAGAACCTCCTGAGTCTTTATGAGGATAGATATAGAGGAGTTGTAGGAAGTTTCAATTAGATCACTTCATAAGAAGTATTTTCTTTAATGTCACCACTCAAATTTAGTCTTATGGGTGCCAATAAATGTAAGGTTTACGCTATTGCTTCCAAGATCCATTTATTTAAAAAAATTATTTTTCAAATAAAAGGAATTCTCACGGAGAGTAAAATGTAAATGTAACTAAATAACGTTGAGTGTAGAGACTTGCAACCTGTTGCTGTAGAATACGTACGTAAGTATTTATATTGCTTTATTAACCATTTGCTAGTCATATCTACAGTAAATAATGTTACTGTAGTAACATGGATAGTATAGTATGGTAGGTACTGTAATCATGGATATGAAATAATTTATGTGTCTTTTATGAATGATTTCATATACCATATGTTTTCATTGAAAGATTTCTATTATCATGGTTCTATGACTTTCTATAAATCATTTATTAAATAATTTTGTTTTACCCCCCCCCCCTCCTGGCTACCGCGACCAACGTTTTCAATGCGATCTCTTGTTAGTTCTCGCGAACTAAAATTTTAAAAACCGTAATTAATACGGTTTTTTTTTTTTCGCGACTAGTTACCTCTCGCATAGGTAATTAGTCCAAAAATCTTTATTAGGTAAGACTATAAATAAGGGCGGGGGGGAGGGTTTCCCCGACCCCACCAGGGACCACCACCGTCGTGAGTTAGCTCTCGCACACCTAAATTGTCATTAACTAATTACTATGGTTTACTTAGTTAATTATAAGGTTAATTATTTTCCCCGACGCCACCAGGAACCACCACCGTCGCCAACTAGTTGTCCCCGCGCTCCAGTTAGCTCTCGCACTCGTTAATTTTCATTAACTAATAACTATGGTTTTTTTTTTTCCTAGCTAATTACCTCTCGCAAAGGTAAATATTCAAAAAGTCCTTATTATGTGGTGAAGCGGCGGGGGAGGGCGGGTGGGGTTTTTCCCCCCCCCCCCCCTCCTGGCTACCGCGACCAACGTTTTCAATGCGATCTCTTGTTAGTTCTCGCGAACTAAAATTTTAAAAACCGTAATCAATACGGTAGAACTTGTAGAAGTAGAACTTGTCAGAAATAAAACGTAATTTTACAATTTTATAGTAATCATGATTGGATGTTTAGCCAGAACATGGTCTGTGAGCGGGTAATGCAAATTTAAGTTAATAAACATGAGAATTTTATTATTTGTCAAGTTTATTACGAGTATTTCGCCATCAATGTAGCTTATTACTTATGTAATTTTTTTATATTTACACAACACTAAGTGCTTTCATACTTATGCTATAATGTGGGTTTAAATAATTTTTATTTACGAAAAATAATTCACAACGCCAAACAAGCAATAAAGATCAAATTAATAACATAAAGTAATAACGAAAAGTAACTACTAGTGACACAAAAGTAACCGTTTGCTTCGATGTCCAGAGCAAATAATGACATTTAATAAATAAGTTTTTAACACTTTACAACGTGTTAGCTACGACGTTATAGTACTTAAGAGATATATTTTCATTCTCTATGAGGAATAAGAAGACGTACTTTCGAATGTTGCCTGTAGAAATTGTATGAATTTTAGAGTAAATAAAATGTTATATTAATTTTAATATAAATCATAATTTTTATATAGTTGATTACCATATTTATATTTATATAATTTTATATATGATTATATTATTCTGGCACTTACCTTCTGGTTATTGACAGCGATGGAGTGGGTTCTTTTGGGGCGCTTGTATCCTTTCTCCACGTTCCAATTTTGAGGTGCCGTAAATCTGTCAGCATCTCCCCAATCCTTCCCATACCTCCAAAAATAACAAACATTATTAAATATTGAATGGTATCAAATTTAATGTACTCGAATTATTAAATAATGATTTTTGTAAACATTTAACCTAACAATAAATAAAATCTGGCACACCCAAGGACATATGGTTTTAGTGCTATAGATACTCCTTCCTGTAAAATGATTATCGAAAGCTAAACAAGAATAAGAAGAAATATATATAGTTAGTTAGATTGAAGATAACTTGAAATAAGCAAATCTTTCGCTTCAGGTACGGAGCCGGAAATATTAATGAGTGTTTATGGGTCATCATTTGACGAAAGATGGAGAGAATCGAAGGGAAACGAATCATAGCCTGGTCATCAAATAATGCAGTTACTTTTGAGTCCTTTCTAGTTACTATTTGTCACGTAGATTTCAACAATTCTCATTGTTTCACTTGAATGAAATTCTTCAAACTAGTATTGGTGTTACAGAATTTTCAGTTTATAAAAATATCCATAAACTTTGTTGATTGTTTTTTTAACGTCAATTTATGCTGGTAAGGCTAATTGGAGGATATTACTATGGAAGTCCTAAACTTTCTCTGTCAAGGTATAATTAGGATAAGGATCTTTAGCCATTCCACAGGCTAGGGACCTATATTTTACGTCCCATAAAAAGGACAGTATTGCCAAGGATTAATAGCTCCCTTTAAAAAATCCTAGGTCCAACTGGCGGGATGCAAACCCGCGACCATTAACATTGTGGGCTGTTATGCTAGCCAATACAAACCAAGTGACCCCAAGTCAATTAATAATTAAGTTAATTCTTGCTGTGTTCAGTAATGTATTGTTTGAGGAAGTTAACACAGCCAAGGATTTTTTTCATAAAGTTTAAATCATATTAAAACTCCAAAATGCTTTTAATGACAGTAATGGTCCTTCAGATCACAGCTTCGGAGAAGATTAATTTGATTAGAGAACTCGAGAGGGCTGAACCTCCCTTAGATCTAGTTCAGACGTTTAATCAATCTTCTCTGAAGTAGATCGTCTGATGGTTGATTTAAATCAGTTTCAGGTATTGAAAAGTCTTGAATAAACAAACTCTGAGAAGAGAGATCGAGTTATAGATCGATCTACTATCGATTCGAAAGCTAACAGACAGCCACCCCTCCCATTTATTTCTGATGGAGGTATTATAATGTAAACGGAATAAAATTTCAATCAAGAACCATGACCTTCCGAATGACCTGTGAAAATTCGATGGAGGAAAAGTCATTTCTCTCTCTTTAGAGAAGAAGAAAATGCTCTGTTTCTTAGAGAGAAGGAAAATCTAAGTAATCCTCAGAAGGCCCTCTACTTTGTCTCATTAGAAAACTGGTCCAGAAGTTTCTCGAGTCCTCAAATGAACTCATGGCAAAATAGGATAGAGACTTAATAAGTTCATTTTCTTTGAATTTCTTCTTCTTTTATTATTTCCTTCTTCATTTCTTGTACTATTAAAAGTTACAGGTAAAAACTATTATTCCAACAATAACAAAAATTTAATTTAAAGCCAAAACTTGTTCTCAAAAGTACTCTCCCAAGGAATGGAGTTTTGAAATGACATCCTAGAGAAGATGAGGAACCATCAGCTCTCAGAGGATATACAGAGGACCCTAAATTCTGCCAAAAAACCTACGTTCAGGGAAATATGCAACTTTAATATAGCAAGCCCGGAAGTTTACATGCAGGTATAGACGAATTTTTTAGAGAATTAGAGTTGTGAGTCGTCTAAGAGCCTCAAGCGCGGCTCAAGCTTTATAAACACATTTCCTGAAGGTATTTGCAAAGGACACAACACTAAAAATCAAACCCGGTGAAGCCTGCGTGGCCTGTGGTAGTCTGCTGTCGGATCCCTTGAGCCATTTTCTTACTCAGTGTATAAAGTTTGAAGAACAGAGAAACCAGTTCTTAGGGACATATATTTCTGAATGAGTGAGTGTAGTGCAAATTTTAAATGTAGACAGTATTCAGAAATAAAATAGACTATATTATTTTGTAATATGTTGTGCCATTGATTGAAAAACTAAAAGTGTTTGTTGTTCTGGCTAGTTTGTTATTATTGAGCCGCTTATTATTTTCGTTTTAATATTCGTTTAAAGTGTCAAGATTATCTCTACATTTAATTCTTATTTGTATATAATGCCTAGCGGCGGTAGACAAAAATAATTGTTTTATTTTGTATGTTATTTGTACAAGAAATTCTTATGCAAATGAATAAGAATTCAAATAACAAACATTTGAACTCAAAGTGTTTACGATACACGTACCATAAGGCCTTTTTACGCGGTTAAATTTTTGAAACAAAAACGTTGCTTCACCTTTCGAACGCCAGATGTACACTCGTACTGACTGAAACGAAAAATCAAAAAATTCAATTCAATCAAAGCATTACACATTATAGCCTACTTTCAATTGCTTAGGAAAATTTGAAACGATTTTTTATATTCACTTACCGATATATAAACTACATAATAAGGGAAAGTAATGCGATCGTGAAAAATTACGACTTCAAGTTGGGGTCCCCTGTGCCCAAATAACCAATTCCCGCGAAATGGTCTTTGTGTGTGACAGACTAGCTTAGAAACTATTTGTCGTACGAAACTGAAATTAGGTATTCGAGGATGTATGTGCTCGCGATGTGATAGAAAAGATTTCGTCAAAATCGAGTAAACCTAGCCCTTTACCCGAACGTCTATTTTTCCATTTACGATTTCTCAAAAACGGCTCTGACGATTTCGATTAAACTTTTCAAGTTTAATCTTAATGAAGCATTCTTTAACATGAAGTAAGTTTTATCGAAATCGATTAGATCTGATAGGGCTTAAACGGCGATGGAAAAAATCTTCCTTTAAAGAACCTTTATTATTTTTAACATTGCATATGAAACAGTTACACTGTTCTATGAACATGTATTAATGTTTAACGCAATTGGAGAAATATTGGATAAAGTCGGTCTTTCTGATTCCATTGACGAATATTATGAAATATAGTGAAGAACAAGTCACCATTTAATTGGAAAGAAGGAGAAAATAAACGCGAGAGGAATAGGTATGTCGGTGCATTTCATCTGGGTCCCAGGGCATGCAGGCATTACCGGGAATGAATTGGCCGACAAAGCTACCGGCGAAGCGCTATCTCTCCCAGGAAGGGGAACTATTGTTCTGACGACCTCCGAACTTGCCCTACCATTGAAGAAAACTGTAAAAACGCGATGGCAATCGATGTGGGATGAGAGTCTGCCGAGCAAATTAAAGAATATAAAGCGAACGGTGAATCCGTGGACAACCTCAAACCGCAACAAGCGCCGAGAAGAAGTAGCAATTGCCCGACTGAGAATAGGACACAGTCGTCTAACCCATATCCACCTTATAACACGGGAAACACCTCCGCAATGCCAAAGATGCCAAACCAACCTTACTGTCAAACACATCTTCGAGGAATGCCGCCGTTATAAGTCAATATTGCAACACCTTAACATACCTCCGGAACTGCCGAAAGCATTAGGTAACGACCAAGAAATGATAGATAGGGTAATTCAATTTCTCCTAAAAAGAAAACTATTCCCCCACATCTAATTCTCCGATAATTTTAGTTTTTTTTTTTTTTTTTTTTTTTTCCTTCCAACAGTAACCCTGCTAGAAGGGAGTTTATTTGTTATTCTGTACATACCATACTATACAGTATACAATGTACATGATTGATATCTCGCCGGTGGTACCGCAGAGGCCCACCTCCAGCACCGTACCCGTACCCCACCGTACCGAACTTGCAGCAGGTGCTAGCGCCCCGGTAATGACCAATGTCAGAACTGCATTATGAAAGAGGTCGTCCGATGGTCCAGCAGCGCTACAGGCAGGGCAGGATCCCAGCACGGAGTAATACCTCCGCAGCATCAACAACGACACTATTTATTACTAACATTGATAATGATTTTCCTTTTTTAATACATTTTTAAAGTACATTAGATATAAAACAAACTAATATAAAACAAAAATAAGAGTTACCTAAATGGTTCTCTTTAAGCATAGAACATAAAAGAAATTATAATTGAAACAGCATTCAGCAACAATCAATTAACAAAATGTTTGCCAACAGTCTTGAATCAAAAATAAATTTCGTTGATATCTTTTATTTTTTTTAGTGCATCTTTAAAGAATAATTTAATGTCTAAAAACATTTTATCAATTAACACAGGACTATCCACCGGCCATTGTCTCAGTTTCTGTTTAGTTTTATTTATTAACGAATATCTGTAGTCTGTCAGTAATCTGCACTCATGTATTATGTGGTGTATAGTTTGTTCTTGTGTGAAGTAACAGGGACACAATGGCGAGTCCCTTATTTTAAACCTGTGAAGGTAGCTGTTCACTGCCGCGTGCCCTGTGACTCCCTGTGTTGTGTAGAAGTCTGTCCATGTGTTAGCTTTATTGAGGTAGGTCTGTAAGTGTGGGATGAATGAATATAAATGTCGAGCTTTGTGTGTAGAGTCCCAACGTGTTTGCCATCGTTGTACTGCTTGTTGGTGTAGCATGTGTATTAAGTGTTGTTTTGATATCTTTGTGTATGATATCAAGGCAGGGAAGTGTCTTTTGAAGCAGATTTTGCAGCCTTGTCAGCAAAATCATTCTCAGGTATATCTGAGTGCCCTTTTATCCAAGTAAATGAAATCCAATTATTTCCTTCAGTTTGCAGGTTTCTTAATTGTTTGTGAATTTCCTCGATGATTGGTGTATGGCAGTGTGTGTTTGCGATCATGTGTAATGAACATTGGCTGTCGGTTAGTACGTTAATAGTTTTATTTGTGATTTTTAAGTCTATTAAATGTTCTAAGGACTTAAGAATGGCGAATTGTTCGGCTTGGTTATTCGTACAATCCGCGCCAAGTCTACACTTTATAATTTTCTGTAATATTCGATTTTCAAATATTAAACTAGCGCAGCCTACATATTCGCCATCCTTACTACCGTCTGTGTATATTTCAAAATCTGTGGTGTGGTTAGAGTTCAGTATAATACTTGGATGTTCTGTAGGATGTGGCCAGGCTTTGTAGTCTGTAATGTGTTCCACGTCATCAGATTTGAAATTTTCAATATCTGTGTGCTGCCGGGGCTGCTGGGGGCTACTGCCGGGGGGTGGGGGACTTGGTTTCATAGAGCATGTTAGCTCCGAGGACTTATGAGGATTTGGACTTTTCCATGTACTAATATACTGTAAACACTAGTGTATTGTACTAATGTAATGAAGCTAGGTGGCCAACATGGTTTTCATCCACATCCTCTGAACAAGCCTCGTGTCAAATAGAAGCCACCACTGACATATGGGACCGGGACGCCCCCCTTTCCCCGGCTGGCCCCAATCGGTCTGGATGCGGCTCTCGTCGGGGCTCTACGGGATTCGGGTCGGTGGTTTCCCCAACCGAAACAGATATTCATACAAACCAACGGAGTTGATGACCATAGCTGTTTTTCGCCCCTAAACAACATTAAACAAACAAAATAAACGCGAGCATAATACCAAGAGTCAGTGCTCATTATTAAAAAAAAATTGACGATGTTTAGGTAAGCCCTAGCTGTCAACAACATTGACAATTACATTCAATGTGATGATTAATTGCCACACTGAAGATGGTTCGCTGAAATATATACGTTTTTAAAGAAACTACGTAGGACTTGTTGATCTTCCTTTAACCATAATTAACTAAGAAGTCCCAAAAGAAGCCCAATTATCTTTGTGATAATAGTATATTAAATGTTTAAGCAATTCACTATAACTTTATTACATTTGGAGGCTAAATTATAGGTATGGTATATGTTTTTTTATTTTCAAATTTATTTACGTTATCGTGATGGAGTGATGGGGCTCACGCAGTTTCTGTTTCGATTTTTTGGCCTTATAATAATTATTCATCGACACCAAAGTAAAATAGATAGCAATAAAGGATTAAAATTGTCAATATTTTACAAATAATTATCGGAAAGATGTTAGCGAGAATAGTTTTTAGAGGAAGCAATAAGCCTGAGTGCTGACTTTAACAACGCCTACGCTACACCCACGCTCTATATATAACATCCTCTCTCCGACCCCTCCTCCTAATTCTCTGGTTCAATATGTGGCTAATGTCTATATTATTACTTTATTTTAAATATTTCTTTTTTTTTATGGTTAAAATCTGAAAATCTTGAATAAGTTATCTACACTCCAAATAATCTTTATATATATAAAAAATCTCGTGTCCCGATGTTTGTCGGGGTAAAATCAGAACTTTTTCCAACTCAAAAGATAGGATAGTTTTTATCTCGATTATTCGCTTCAATATTTCTTGAATTGCAAATTTAATGCTTAATATAGTAAAATTGAGTGTGATTATTTGTAACTTATATAAATTTCCTACAGATGGCGGTGTAAGTTGATTTATTAACACAAAACTTCATTTTCTTTAGGATGGGTAAGCATAAATATATTTTTTTCGACTTTTTGGACCAGCAAAATCCATGTTTTTTCCGCGGCAATTATGTGTCGCCTTTTCACGAGTGGGGAAAACATCGAATCTATTTGTTTTAGCAAAAGACAGGTCAACCAGAATCATAGTGCATATATTAGTATAACCTCCTGATACGATATCTCATATCATGGGTTACTTATATTCTGAATTTAATTAATACTTATTATGGCAAAACATTAGAAAGATTTGGTATATTTTTGTAGTCTATTATGATTTTACTAAACCCTATTCTAATTATATTCTTTATTAGTTCCTTTTACATCTATCATTCATTAACATACTATGATCAAATATAAGATGTAAAAAATACAAAATTTAACCCTTCTAAATTTTTTATCAAACAAATTTAAATTTAGGGTAAAGATCTACAATACCTGTCAAAAGTTTAGACTCACTTGTATTTAATTCACTATCTTCAAGTTTAAAAAAATAATTGAAACTCAAGAGATAACATTTCAAAAATTATATGATTGTTTCGAGTACAATCTATATAAATAAAGATGAAATTCTGTTTTTTTTGTTTGTTCTTTATAGAAATCCATACCGTTTGTCCTAAATTCTCCAAATTTTGCTTAGTGGTTTTTTCATACAGGGGCGAACACCTGTCCATATTAAAATTGCATAACTTCAGCCAATCTCTGGGTACTTTCTTTATTGTTATAAAAATCGTTATGATCTCGATTTATATTAGATTTTTCCTAAATCAACCGTTGGAGTCGAAAAAAATCTCATTTCTGTCCTAACGAACTTTTCTTGGCCTACTGCTTTTCTTATTGTTTTCCAAATTCCCTGGGTGAAACCGGGATATACAGCTAGTTATAAATAAATTAAAAATAAAATTATAGTTGTTATGTTATTTAATAAATAAAATGTTGTTATTTATTTATTTTACAAAATCTAAGGGTGAGTCTAAACTTTTGACTGGTACTGTATGATGAAGCGATCTAGCAAGTGTGGCCGTATATGAAATAAAATATTTACAAATAGGGTATCAAATTGGTAACTGATAGTATGGAAACATGTGAATACAATTTTAAAAAAAACCTGTTGAGAGACGTAGTTAAACTCCACATTTGTTGTGGTTTGGTTAGTTTCAAAATAAATTATATAGGGGAGTGCCTTATTATGGGATGGTTGTCTTTTTTCGTGATTATTACAACCTGATATTTCAGGCCTCAAGCAAAATCAAATTCCCTTAATCATTGTTTCATCTTAAATATTATAACCAATATTACAATATTTGCTAACTGATTTCTTTTTTATTTAAAAAAAAAGAAGCCACACCTCCTAATGGGATCCCATATATCCCATATTGAGGCATCTTTTTATCACTGAAATAAAAATAGTTATTATTACATTAAAATGATTGTAATGAAATATTACTTTAAACCCTGACTTTTTAGAAACGTGTATTTTTTGTTCCTGCAATGAGAGCTGTGTTGAAATCTCCTCATAATCCACAAATTTTCTTTTTAATTAGTGCAAAAATCTGTCAAATATCTTTCTTATCATATTTTGATTATTTGAAAATGACAAAACCAATTTGATTTTTTTTTTTTTTGTAACATAATAAACAAATGCAACAATATTTATTTTTGTGAATACCTTCTGTATAATAAACAAATTTTCCTTTATATATTTCATTTTATTTATTCATATACATTTCATGGTCCCTAATGCGGGATATGTATCCCAATTTAGGAAACCGCCCTATCCCATATCAAGAGTCTATTTTCAAAAGGTACAAATTTTACTTATCTCACATAACCCATGATTACAAATTTCAAAAAGGAGATATGGGATGTTTTTCATTTTTGATGTGGTCCACTACTACCGCTTAAGATACAACTATATTTTTTGAGTTGTCTAAGCAATTTAGAGCCAACCAATTAAATATTTAAAAAATTATCCCATAATAGGGCACTTTCCCCTACATATTTCAAATTCAAAATTATGGTTCGATATTTAAATAATTAATAAATAATAGGAGTAAAAAAATCTTATAACGAACTTTTCTTGACCCACGGCTTTTCTAATAGTTTTCCAAGTTCCCTGGGTGAAACCGGGATATACAGCTAGTTATAAATAAATTAAAAATAAAATTATAGTTGTTATGTTTTCCTTATTACTTATTTATTTTACAAAATCTAAGGGTGAGACTAAACTTTTGATTGGTACTGTATTTTAAAATCCGTTGGTCTATAAATTAGCTGAAACGTTTTCATCTTTATCGTTGAATTTTGATTCGACTGTATAAAAGAGAATAGGATAACTAATTCAACGCATTGTAGCTATAATGAGCCACAGCAACGCGTGGCAGGGTCTGCTCGTAAAGGTAGGTGTATAGGTGTTCAATTTAGGGCCTATTCACACTATCCGCTCCACTCTCGCTCCGCTCCCGGTCCGCTCCCGGTCCACTCTCGCTCTACCCCATTCACACTAGCGCTCCGCTCCCGCTCCACTCCCGGTCCGCTCTCCTAATGTCTTACCATATTCACACTATATAATTTTACACCGTTCAATTTTGAAAGGTTTAAGCTATTAAAGCCATTAATAATCGAAGTTGTCTGTATTCGGATTTTAATTAATGATTAACTTTCAGTTATTTAAGTATTAATTTATTCTTCAATTTTTATTCGTTTCAAATTAAACGTTATTTTATAATAGCAATGAGTATGTAGTCAATAAATAAATCGGTGACCATTTTTTACGAGTACATTAATTCATAGCAAAATATATCTCAAACATAACATGAATTTTTCATGTTGAAAAACCGCGCGTATTGTTGGTGATTTATTTTTTTTTTTATCATTTCAAGCGTATTCTAATACATTCGGAAAAAAAATTTAAATTATTTCTTCACCATTAATTAAATTAATTTATAATTATATATATATATATATATATATTTTTTTTTTTTAATTTGAACTTTTTTGGCGGTAAAATTGATGAATAAATAAATACTTTAATAACTGAAAGTTAATTATTAATTAAAATCCAAATACAGACGGCTTCGATTATTAATGGCTTCAATCGTGAACGGTGTAAAATTATATAATGTGAATATGAAAAGACTTTAGGAGAGTGGAGCGGGAGTGGAGCGAGAGTGGAGCGAGAGTGGAGCGGGAGTGGAGCGAGAGTGGAGCGGGAGCGGAGCGAGGCCGGACCTGTGCCAATATTGTGATTAACCTCTCTCTATTCCTCTGTAGAATAGTTTGCCAGTGAGACCGGACCTGGAGCGGAGCGGGAGCGGAGCGCTAGTGTGAATGGGGTAGAGCGAGAGCGGACCGGGAGTGGAGCGAGACCGGAGCGGTGCCGATAGTGGAATTCTCTGTCTATTTCTCTTTAGAATATTTGAGCGGACCGGGAGTGGAGCGGGAGCGGAGCGATAGTGTGAATCCGCCCTTAAAGGCTTTCAGGAACGATGAGTTTGTCAGAAGAGGTTTCAAAAGATTAACATTTTTATGGAGCAATGATATTTCTCTAATTATCTCAGGGTAGTTTACATCAATATCACTGAATTAAAAAATTGGTCAAATTTTTCCTCCTTTCATATTCTAAAAATAAGTATTATTAAGGCGCACCTAAGTGCTACCGGAAAGGAAAAACAAAACTTTTTTCCTCAATGACAATTTAAGGGATTTTCTATATAAATAAAGAAGAAATTCTGTTTGTTTGTTTGTGCTTTATAGAAATCCATACTGTTTGTCCTAAGTCCAAATTTTCTCAGTGGTTGATTCATACTAGGTGCGAACACATCTCCATATTAAAATTGCATAACTTTACCGATCTCTGGATATATTCTTTATTGTTATAAAAATCGTTATGATCTCGCTTTACATTGGGTTTTTTTTTGCAGCCCCGTGTATTGTACCCGAGTAGGTTCACCTAAAGACCTAATTATACATGCCCCAGAGGGTAAAACTAAAAATATAGTATATCCTAAAGATTTAGAATAATAATCTATTAATGCCACTTCTGTTGTATATTTTGTTTATAGAATTGTTCACGTTTATTAGAAAAATAAAATTCCCCGGGTGATATCGAGAAATACAGCTTATAAAAGATATTATTTAGTAAAATAAAAAAATAAATAGTAAACAAGTGTGTAGGAAGAGACTATTAGAATTCTAGATATAGAAGGTTAGGCCTCAATGTCTCGCATTATTTAAAATATTCGCCTAATAATGCAGGTAGGTGTCAAATGTTCGCCTATTCATTCATCTTCAGGGCTACAAGGGTTCTCTATAAGCAAGATAGAAAATGCAAATATAAGACAAATATTCACAGTTCCACTTGTATCAGTTAAATTAACAACCCTATTAATGTTTGCATTTATAAATAGTCCATTTTAGGGGATTTGAATAATGAATATCGTCGAAAAGAATAAGCTTAAAGTTTTTTTTTTTTTTTTTTTTTTTTTTTGGTCCTCCCCTTACTCGCCGTTCAGGCTATGCGTGGTTTCCCGGAGCAGGGGAAAGGGTGCCGAGTATTAATCCCCCACCTTTTGAAAATGCACGATAAACTAGCAATGTTAGCTGTGTTTTTTGAGCTTGGTTTAAAGTCGAATTTTTTACTCCTTATGCCTTCCCATTCCCACTTTACCTTAAGTAATTTTAAGTAATATAACATTTATATAATCTCTCAATATATAAGAGGCTTTGTCCTGACTGACAGAATCAACGCAGAGCAAAAACTACTAATGATAGAAACTTGAAGTTCGGAATTTAGATTTTAAACGCGATGTAGGTAACCACTAAGAAAGGAATTTCAAAAATGTAACCCCTAAGGGGCTTAAATGGCGAAATTGTCGTTTAACTCTAACGGAAATCTATTTTTAAGATTTTAAACCATATGTTTTTTATTTGAATATCGATTTAACCTTACAATATTATTAAAATAGAAATTCACATAAAATATGGCTACTGATTATTTAAATATTAGCGGTAATCAGTTTATGCACACTGTGATTCCCATGATTGGGGATGGTGCGTGTTTATTTCGATCCTTCTCCATATGTATAAGATGCTTTGTCCTGACTGAAAGAATCAATGCAGAGAAAAAACTACTAATGATAGAAACTTGAAGATCAGAATTTAGATTTTAAACGCGATGTAGGTAACCACTAAGAAAGGAATTTCAGAAATGTAACCACCAAGGGGTTTAAATGGCGAAATTTTCGTTTAACTCTAACGGGCAACTATTTTTGCACTTCGGGAAAAAATATCTAATTTGGACTCATTTTAAAGATCTTGATAAGACGAGTTTAACTCGAAAGCCCCCACGGGACGTCGAAAACCATGTTTTAAAACCGAAAAATGAAGCGTTCACGACGAGTGAGCAATTTTTTGTTTCGACGGTTTTAGTGAACTCTCTCCATTCCGCGTCTCCCTCTCTTCTACCGAGCCGGCAGCTTCCCCCTCCAACATTCCACCTACGGGAAGCTCCGATTATACTAAATCTCCTGAACATCAGTTAACATATTATATTAAATCAATACTAAAATAATGATCACAGAATTGATTTTAAAGTCTCGCGGGCAAAGCCGCGACGGGGAATGCTAGTAGAAAAATAAAGTGCGCTCACGTAGGTAATATATATGTAATGGGAACATACCATGTGCTCTTAAACTTTTATAGCCAAGTGAAACAGCATTTGACACAATTACTTAATATTTACATCTACTCTGACAGTTATCATGGCATGTTCAATATTTTTCTAGAATTTCCCTTTCCATCTGTATAATATTTGACTAATGATATATACGTAAATATGTAATAATACAAATATTTTCTGATGGCGACCTACAATAATCGCGTCCCGAGGTGGCCGTAAGATTTTTTAATGGGGAGTAAAAAATCCTTGGCCATGCCGTCCCTCGTACAGGACGTAAAATGGAGTTCCTGAGTCTGCATTATGTCAGGTACTCGTTAAAGATCCCTATCCTAATTATATATGGAGAGGCGAAATTTAGGACTCCCACTGTAGCATCGTCCGATTAGCCTTAGTAGCATAAATGGACGTTAAAGAAACAGACAACAAAATATTTTTCTTAACTTAATATGTTATATCAGTGAAAAAAAGAAAATTAAAGAAAAACATTTATAAGTTAACAATAACGATTCCATCTCAAGTATTTCAGGGACTTAGGAAAAAGTCCTCGATAACTTTCTCGGAAAGGCTGGGCCAATTACTGTTTGCCAAGTTATCGCAGCCGTTCTCTCTAAGCAGCTTAGGGTCAAGTCTTACTGCGTATCTTTTTTCCTTAATATATATATATATATATATATATATAACCATAAATTCTCTTATTTTGGGGCTAAATTAAAAATCTAAAATTTTACAGTAATGCAGAGTATTAAATAAAATTCACGCGTTTAACGAGTTACGTTTATGAAACCAAAAAGTAATAATAAAAAAAAAAATCTGGTGCGTGCGCGCAACACACAACTTTCACTTACCGACTTACTTAGATTAGAAATTGACGTGTTTTGCTAAATATCATTTCCCAAAGTCACACATTTTTCTACATTCATATCTTATTTTTGTTAATCGTTAAAGCCGTTTTTGAGTAAATAAAAAAAAAAAACGTGAAAATGATACAAAATTTATTAAGTAAAGTCCCCCCTCCCGTAGATCAATTTTAATGAAATTTTTACAGTCATATCTCGGGCATATAAATACATAAAATACCAAGTTTGATCAAAATCGTTAAAACTGTTTTTGAGTAAATAAAAAAAAACACGTGAAAATGATACAAAATTTATTAAGTAAAGTCCCCCCTCAGGTTGATCAATTGTGATCACATCTTTGGCATATAAATACATCAAATACCCAGTTTGATCAAAACCGTTAAAGTCGTTTTTGAATAAATAAAAAAAACATGTGAAAACGATACAAGATTTATTAAGTAAAGTCCCCCCTCCGGTTGATCAATTTTGATGAAATTTTTACAGTCATATCTCGGGCATATAGATAGATCAAATACTCAGTTTAATCAAAATCGTTAGAGCCGTTTTTGAGAAAATCGAAAAAACTTAAAAAGTTATTATATAAAGTACCCCCTCCCTTTGAGCAAATTTGATGAAATTTTTGCTGTCACATCGCGGGCTTATACATACTCTAAATACCTAATTTCAGGTTCGCACGGTTTATAGTTTTTGAGCTAGTCTGTTCACACACACACACACACACACACACACACACACACACACACACACACACACACACACACACACACACACACACACACACAGACCATTTCGCGGGACTTGGTTATTTTGACTCAAGGGACTCCAAAACGTGTATTTCCGTTGAAAACCGGTAGTCGAAAATTTTCACGATCGCAATACTTCCACTTACTATATATTTCATATATAGGTAAGTGAAAGTAATAAAAAAGGTGAATTACCGAATAGAAAACAGAATGAAAATATAATTAAAAAGCACAACAAACTTTGCAAAGCTTAAAATATATAAATAATAATTTAAATTGATTTCCTACATTCGTTGTTCAGTAAGCCAATTCTATTTTTCTAAACAATTCAAGGAAGCGTTTCTTAAATTTTATAATAAGTACTTATAAGTCATTCCTAAATGTGTAGTTTTCTTCATTCAAATATTAACCACTGAAATTTGTGTATCTGTTAGTGGTATGGGCATTTGTGTCGTGTAGTATGTTGAAATATTGTTCAGTTCGACCGTGTACAGTATGCTTTTGTTTCATTTTGTATTCAGTACTTAGTCTAGGTTTAATCTGCTTTATTGTAGAATATTGGAATTCATCCTACGATGAAATGTCTTTTTTATTCTCCAATATTTCACGAACAGTTTGCTCGCCGACTACTAATTCAGCGGACAATGTTTTAACACTTTCACCTTTTTCTACTCGGTTTATAATAGTTAATTTTTTTTTTTTTTTGCGACATTTTATTAATTCGTATTTAAATGGAGACTAAATCATAACTGAGAATATTTTGTTTTGTAGTCAAACAGGCCAGAGACATGAAAACAATATCGTTCTTAAAATATGAATTGGAGCAATAGTTACCGGAAACATCTCATACGATACCAGTTTGCCCTATTTTTCCATTTATTATTTTATTTCATAATTTTAAGAACAATAGAAACTTAACCATTGTGTAATTGTTAAAACATTTGCGTATTCATCCAAAATAAATGTATGTATAATGCCATAATAATTAAAAACGGCTTATTAATAAAAAAAAAAAATTGGTCCTCTGAACCCCGGTTAATAGAGGCCCGGATAATGGGGGTCCTACTTTATATTGTAACGTGGAGTCGTTAATTAAAATAAAAAATATATATATATATATATATATATGATTTAAAATCCCCTACCTTTTGTCTGTCGGCTGTTGGAACAAACCCTCCAGAGCACGTGTATGGGTCTAGATTTTTCGAGCTTAATCTGGAACCTTCCAGGCCAGTCTTTTTACGACTATATATAAGGAGCGAGTGACTAGACCAATTAGTCTTAGTCTTTGCCTTGATTGTGAAGCTCAAGCAATATGATTTGTGTGCTATAAAGTTATAATTTCTGTAACCTGCTCGAATGTTTATGTTATTATAATTTGTTAACACACTGAAGTGTTACAATTTTATCAAAGATTAATATATAACTATCTTCCTCATCCTATCATCATCATTCTACAATACATACTCTCAACTACAATACACCTATATATTCATATATACACTGGGTGTCCCAGACCTAGTGTAAAAAAAAACAAAAAAAAAACTGGGTAATACTGCATGCTAAACGGGGTAGAATGGTGCAGAAACGAGTGTCCTATCTTAATCTGCTGAAGAGATAGAATTGTTTTTGTTTTCATTTTTAAAATCTTACTTTTTTCTAAAAAATGGCAGTTTTCTCTACTTTGGTTTAGCGTAGAAACAAAAACGATGATATTTTCTTAATCAAAATTAAAAAATTAAATTTCCTAAAAGATGAGTTAGGTTTTGTTATTTTAAATCTACTTTTAGTGGGACTTTTAACGCGCTAAACACAAAACATTTATTAAAACTAAATTTTTTAATAGTTTTTGAAAATTCCTCGCTCCCCACTGGAGCACCCTAGAAGCTGTCAAATTTCCCAAAAACTGTGGAATTTAGTTAGCTTTTTAGTGGTGTAACCCATGTTACAATGCACTTCACCTTTTGAGACTAAAAAATGAAAAACACGCTAGAGATGTCACTGCTGGGGCTATGAGGAAGCGCGCTAGAGCCTGCATCCAACTTCTCATGAGTTAGAGTTAGTTTTACTTTTTCAAGATTAGTAAGAACAGTGTATGAATTTTAAATTATATAAAAAGGGTAATAATATTCTAAAATTAAAAACGTAAAAAACGATATAGATAAAAAATAATATTATTATTGTTGAACCATAATAAAATGGATTATTGCAGCGCGTGTCCAAAATGCCATCCACTGCTTTGGATGCAGGCTTGTCTTAAACATTTTTTTTTTTTTTAATTTTAGAATTTTTTTTTTATTACCCTTTTAATATAATTTAAAATTCATACATTGTTCTTTATAGTCTTGAAAAAGTAAAACTAACTCTATAGTAGTATGGTTCAACAATAATAATATTATTTTTTATCTATATCGTTTTTTTACGTAGGATATTCCAAATTTTAGTAGAAGAGAAGAAAAAAGTTTAAAATTTATTTTAAAGGAAGTATTTTAAAAATTAAAACTCAGCATTTTTTTATTTTTTTTATTTTAGAATATTATTACCCTTTTTACATAATTTAAAATTCATACATTGTTGTCCCACTGAAAATGGATTTAAAATAACCAAACCTAACTCATCTTTTAGGAAATTTAATGCTGGTTAAGAAAATATCATTGTTTTTGTTTCTACGCTAAACCGAAGTAGAGAAAAGTGCCATTTTCAAGAAAAAAGTAAGATTTCAAAAATAAAAAGCTATCTCCTCAAACAGATTGAGATAGGATACTCGTTTCCGTGCCATTCTACCCCGTTTAGCATGCAGTATTGCCCAATTTTTTTTTACACTAGATCTGGGACACATAGTATATATATATATATATATATATATATATATATATATATATATATATGTATGTAACTTATAATTAGTGGATACCATGGATGGATATACTCACCTCCTGGCAGCATAGTACCTGTAGACGACGAGGGTCATCGCGACGAGAAGTGCGAGGCCAGTTCCTGTGGCAGCGCCGAGCACAGCTGAGGCCACCATATCGATCTGCAACATTATTTCTATCGATGTATCGATTCATGTAAATATATTAGAAATTCATATATCAGTTACAAATAAGACTCGGTTACAAAGCTTTATTGCTAAAATTACAAGGAACCGCCAGAAGATTTTGACTTCTACATCATTTACTAGACAAACGAAGGCAATTTCCAATTCATTATGAAATGTTAATCTATCACAATTATAAGATCTATTCGACTTACGAAGTCGAACTTGGAGGTCAATCGAATTCGAACAATGGAATTCCTCTCGTATCGCATCCTGTCAATCATCTTTTAATCCTTGGTTACACTTTTAATTGTCTTTATTTTGTCCCAAATAAAATTATCCACAAAGACCTAAATGTTCCTTATGTCACCGATTTGGCCCGATCCAGATACCAGTCCTTTCACAATGAACTCCATACCTAACCTACTTGCCTCAACCTCAATCCCGGACAATCCATTCCAATCCAGAGATCATCCAATCAGGAACAGTATTAGAGTCCTACCTTGGGTAGGCTCCCTACATGCCTGTATGCTGTATTACTCAATTTATATCATATTTGCTAACTGAATACAGTAGAACACCCTTTATCCGGTGTAATGATGGGTAGGGAGGGGGGTCCACGGATAATCGAAAACCCCGGAAAATCGAATTACAACATTTTATTGACTTAATGTGATAGAAAAAAAGATTATTAAACAAAAAAAAAATGCAGAAAATCACTTTTATCAACAAACGAACGTTTTAACAAACAACCGAACAAAAGTAATCGAAGGAACACCTTCAGCGCGTTTTTGCACGAACCACTGATAGACAGCTTCATCGACGTCTTTATGTAAAGTTCTTCATCGTTCCGAAGATCCGATGTTTGGACTGACGACGATACGAAATCGGAAATGTCTTTTTTCTTCTTCAAAATGTCACGAACAGTTTGCTCGCCGATTCCTAATTCAGCGGACAATGTTTTAACACTTTCACCTTTTTCTACTCGGTCTATAATGGTTAATTTCTGTTCAAGCGTTAAAACAACAGGTTGTCTTTTTTGCGACATTTTATTAGTTCGTATTTAAATGGAGACTAAATCACAACTGAGAATAATTCGTTTTGTAGTCAAACAGACCGAGGTAGGGAGTTTCTTAGAAAGACTTAAAAACAATATCGTTCTTAGAATATGATTTGGAGTAATAGTTATCGGAAACATCTCATCATTCGATACCAACTTGCCGTGTTTTTCCATTTATTATTTTATTTAAATAAATATTATATATACAAAATAAATGCCAAGAAATAAAAAAAAAATGGCTCCTAGGAACCCCGGTTAATTGGCACCCCGGTGAATTGAGGCCCGGATAATGGGATTCCTACTGTATATAAATTGCTATAAATAAATAAATTTAAAAGAAGTGGATTGATAAGTCATAGTTGTGTGTTGGACGCAGCATATTGAGGCGTACTATTATCGTGAGGTCGACTTCCATTTTGGCGATACTTTATTTATATATTCTTCTGAAACCGCTCCTGTGCCAAAAATTCATGAGAGCCTTCGGACCATTTTATCAAGCTCTTGTTACCTCCTACCCTCCCCTAAACAACCCCCTCGGGGCTGGGGAAGGATAACTGAGCCCTGGTATCCTGAGGCCCAAGGGGTAACTTATCTCTGCTCTCTTCCACTTCCTTGCTCCAGGATCCAGGATAATTTCCATAAAAGGTTATAATCCTTTATTTGCCAGCCAGAGAATATGTAATTTGAAATTGCGGAGCAGGGGGATTTTTTTTTTCAAACATCTAAAATTGCTTACAAAATAAAAACATTATTATTATTAATATTTAATTTAATCTATTTTTGTGGTTAACCACCGTGTATTAAATTATTTTAAATAATTTATTTTTTGAAGAGAAAAGACTGGAACAAATTTTTGTTCCACCTCCCGTAAATACTCTCAAAACCTGCGAGATCTAAGGAGAGATATCGGTGAAGAGGAAGGATTGGATCCGCTTGGAAGCGAGCTCTGTGTTGCAGTGGTTAGCATACCGCGCATGTCACGCGGAAGACCAGGGTTCGAATCCCGTCGGAGCCCAATCTTTTCCCTTCAAAAAATAATTTTTTTTTTTTTTTTTAGATAAATATTTATTGAAATTTACATCTGTATTTACATAATGTCATTACATAATTAAATAATAATGTCTTGAATAAGCATTTAGAGAAACTATCCACTGATAGCACTCAAGTAGTGTCTAACTTAAAAGATCTCGAGGCCATCTTCTTTTCAGACGCCTTGGAGGATTATCTGGGATAGAGGAGGAAGCGAGGGAGGATACGAGTGGGTTCTGATGGATCTGGAGTTTACTATGAAAGGACTGGTATCTGGATCGGGCTAAATCGGCGACATACGGAACATTAAGGTCTTTGTGGATTATTTTATTTGTTACAAAATAACGAGCGTTAAGGATTTAAATTATTTAATATTAATATTTAATATATTATTTTAGTCTCAGAAACATTCTGATGATAATGAGAGAAGAAAAAAAGAAAGGCAACTTTCATCTTAATTTTCTTATCTTAATAATTTTATCTTTTCTAGATTTAGATATTATTAATTTAGGTATTTTGGATTTTATCCAGTGTGATATATTTTATTTAATACGAGCAGACCCTACCACGCCTGGCTGTGGCTCAATAGCTATTATGCGTTGAATTTGTTATATGCAATTCTTTTTCTTAGTCAAATCAAAATTCACTGATAAAGATAAAACGTTTCAGGTAGTCTAAAAACTAGAGACCGACCGAAGTTTCGGTTTCGGTTTCGGTTTCGGCCAGTTTCGGCCAAAAAAACGAGTTTCGGCCACGTTTTCGGTTCGGCCAAAAATCGGCCGAATCTTCGGCCAGGCCGAAACTAGCTCTTCGGGCGTTTCCGTCCGACTTTGGTCGGAGGGATAACACGACTTTAGCCGATTCGACCCGATCTTGTTAATTTCCTTGTGCTCCCTTGGATTTTGTTAATCGTGTTATTACTTTTGTTGTTAGTATAGTGTATTTTGTTAATTCATCAACAGATTTATAAATAACGAATATAAGCCAGCACTCGAGACATCAGATATTCTTCAAGTGGTAAGTATTTGTTTTTGTTTTAACTACAGAGTAAAATAGAATGTATTTATTATGGAACTATATTATTTCTTGCTGTATTTGTATTGTTCAATTGTAATAAAATCAATTAATCAAAATTTTATAAATTTCAATTATAATGAAATTTATTGTTCATAGTTTTATAAATTATGTAGATGTGAGTGGATGTAAGTTTGCCTCGGTTTAATAAGAGTTGACTTGTGTTGACTATGTTTTCTAGAAGCGGGTTTTCTCCCACATCAAAGAGGACCTTCCTACATTACCGTCGAATCTATTTATTGTCTATCTTTTGGAACTTTCTCTTTTTATCTTGAATTATCGCCAGATATGGGCGGGGGGGGAGTCACTAAGGGGGACATTATTTATTTATATCTCAGGATATTTAATTAAATTTATTAGTTTCTACTTAATTTAAATTAATATCAGAGGTAAGCAATGGGACAAAGAGACGATTGCGAAACAATGTCGGGTATTGTTTAATATTGACTTGTTTTGTGTGAGCTCGGTAGAACATTTATTCCAGGAATTTCGTTTTGGCTTTCGTTATCAAAATATGACCCACAGATAAATTGTTATAGGTAATAAATTGTACATTTTCACTTGACAGTGGACATTAATTTGGGTTAATAATTATAAAATGATAATATTAAGGAGTTAAATAAAAATTGTAAGTTTTTAACTTCTAGTTATTCAGGATTTTTATTTGTTTTTTCTTAAACCCAGCCACGGTATTAACATTAAAAAATATTTCCAGACGTAAAATTAAAGGGCGGTACAGCTTTCCCATCTACCTCATTATAGGGCTCAATTATAGTAGAAATTAAGGTCTGGCCACACATGTCCGCACCGGATCCGCACTTCAGCACTAATACAGGTTATGTTCAGAATATTTTTAATTTAACTTACATATTACCTTTAGTTTTGCCTAAAGTTCAAGCCACACATGTCAGACACAGGCCACTTCAGGCATAACTAAAGGTAATATGTAAGTTAAATTAAAAATATTCTGAACATAACCTGTATTATTGCTACGGTGCGGATCCGGTGCGGACATGTGTGGCCAGACCCTTACTCTTACTCAATGAAAACTATTTGTTTCCACGGTCAGTCAACGGGATGGAGAATCAAATCGTGGGCGAATCCAGCCGGTTGTAAAGGGGGTGCTGCACTCCCACAGCCCTTCCCCTGGATCTGCCTGTCAGCTTTTTTACTTTCATGTTCCTTTCCCACAGCTAAAATTCTACTTGTTCTGCATATTATTTGTTCTTTACCTCCCTTCCTTACTTTTAGTTACATAAGTTAATTTCTATCCTTGTATGAAAAAAAATTTCCCAAACGGGGTAGGCTGCCCCAGGAGGGTCTCTCAGCCCTCTAGAAGAAAGAATTAAATAGACTTTTTATATTATAGGCGTTGATGTTTTAAATTCCTATTTTGTCAGAATGAGAAGCAGATAATTGATCCAAATAAAAAAATAAAATAAGGTGCTATAGAGGGAGAATGTTTTCCTTTTCTAATAAAGCCATATCAGATTGCTTCACAAAAAACCTTTTTGAAATGAAGGAATGGTTAATATTTCATCCATGTAACGAACTATATCAAAATTGGTAACTTTGACAAAAATTGCTATAATATTATGTTTTACCAAAACGTGTACAATTTACCTCCCCAATTACAATAAAATTATACCTAGTTTCTGAGTGGTATTGTTTTCATACACAGAAACGTTGCGCGGTCTTTGTCGTTTATTAAAAGACACCGAAAAATGTATTTCTTCAGAATAGTCGAACAGGATATTTTTAACGATTGCAATGCTTCTTCTAATATATAGTACATAAAAATTTGAGTGAAAGTAAAAAAGTCGCTCATGTGAATAAATGTTTTAATGTTCTAAGACCATACGGTTAATAAAGCGGTGCCAGAATATTCGAGCTTTAAAGCTACTAGATTCTTTACTTAACCAAAGCTAAAACTTAAGCGAAAAATGTATATACAAACGATAGATTAGCTTTTTATAGACATCATATAAATAGGATCGTGTAATATGTCGGAATGTTCTCTTTCAAATAAGAGTATTTAGTTTACCTTGGCCTTTCGATCCCTGCGCAGGTCTCATTACCGCGTATAGGGAGCGTCCCACGGTTGGCGGATGTGGGGATAGTCGGTGGAAATTCCTAGGAAGTTCCACCCGGCTAAGTCCGTTGGACTTGCTGACCAACAATGAAAGCGGTTCCCCAATCTTGTTGGAGGGTGTGACATAGGTTTGAACCCCCTAATCACATGTAAGTTCACCACACATCACAAAAGTCATGGATCTCCCTAAATTAAAACGCTGATTATCCGTTAAAATCGGTCGTTAATGAGGTTATGGGGAATAGTTTAGATATCGTGGCGCTGCAAGAGGTCCGCTGGCTAGGGGTGGGCTCGCTAAAGGAAGGGAAGTACACTTTGTGGAACGAGGGAGTGGAAATTATTGTTTAGGCACCGGATTTCTGATTAGAAATAGTTTTCTTTTTTGCGTTGAAGAACATTCGATTTTACGGAGATAGGTTATCGGTAGCTATATTCCAGGGGCGGTGGTTTAAAATCGCGTTGATCAACATACACGCACCTGCTGAAGATAGTGACGATGAAGTTAAATTCGAATTTTACGAAAAACTCTGTTTATGATAAACTACCGCGAATGATAATTTTAATGTGGAGATGTTAAAAATTCCGAAGGTTAGAAAACAATTCAAACTGGAAGTCAAAAATAGGTTTGGGGCTTTGGAATCCTCTGACGAGGATAACGAAGACATTGATAAGTTATGGGAAGGTATCAGGGATAATATTAAAGAGGTCGGTAACTTGTTGGGAAAAGGGAAAATAAAATTAACAACCCTTGGTTCGTTGAAGATTGTGTTAACATGTGCGACAAAAGAAAAGCTGCTAAATTAGAAGCGTTAAATAATCCTAACAAAATCAATCTTTCCCAATTTCGAGCATTAAGAAAATAAACTACTAAATTACTAAAATTTAAAAAGCAAAGGCATCTCAAAATAAAATAGTTCAATAGCATTTGAAAGTAACAAAATCCAGAATAACTTTCAAGCCATGTATGGATGCATAAACAAAATTCGTGAACGGTCGGGGCCGATTAAAACTGGAATTAGGAATCAAAATAACAATATCTTGGCCGATCCGGTAGACATCAAATAATAGTATATCTTCCTCTCTGGAATACCAGAGAACTTAAGCGTTAACAGTTGAACTGAGTAAAGAGAAAGTTGAAATAGCCATTGGAAAATTAAAATCTCATAAAGCAGCGGGAACAGATATTATTCCTAGTGAACTGATCAAGGCATTCGGGGAAGCTGGGATTTAAAAAATACATCTTTTGATTAAAAAGATCTGGGAACAACAAAAGATACCCGAAGAGTGGAAAGAATTCCGATTATCAAAAAAGGGATCGAAAATGAAATAACATAGGTAATGAAAAGGGTTTGAATTTTGGAGGGAATTTACCGGTCCTCAGATATGCCGATGATTTGGTATTGCTTGGTGAGGACACGGAAACCATAGAGCATGAAGGGGAAGGGGATACGTACGTATTCCGTAGAGGAATTTAGATATTTAGGGCGATGGTAACTAGAAAAAACGAAATCGATGAGGAAATTAAGGCTAGATTAAAGCCGGTAATACTTGCTACTTTTCCGTCGCAAAATTGCTTAGCTCGCGCTTCTGTCCCGAAACTTAAAAATTAGGATTTAAAAAAATTATTATTCTTCCAACGGTTCTTTACGGATGTGAAACATGGCCGCATTCAGTAAGGGATGAGAAACGCCTTAAGGTCTTTAAAAATAAAGTATTACGAAGAATATTTGGGCAAAATGGCGGGCAAAATTTTTATAGTGATACGCGACAATGCACCAAACATGGTTTGTGCCATGCGTGGTCATTATGAATCAATAGGTTGTGTGTCACACACCCCCCTTGGTGATAAAAGATTCCATATTTGTTGATGAAAATGTCAAATCTGTTATAAAAAAGTGTAGGGGAATAGTAGGCCACTTCCACCTCAGTGAGCCAGCCTCCAGAAAATTGACAGAATGTCAAAATCAATGTGAACTCCCGGAACATTCATTGGTCCAAGATTTGGAGGTGAGATGGAATAGCACCTACTTAATGTTACAAAGGCTTTTCGAACAAAAAAGGGCAGTGAATTTGTACAGTGTTGAATATGGCGGGATTACCACCCTTTGACCTTCAGAATGGGAAGTAATAGAAAACTTGACAAGTGTTTTAAAATTCTTTTATGAAGCAACTCTGGAGTTATCGTTTGATAACGCTTGCGTATCGATAATAATACCTATTCTATACTTAATGAATCGAAAACTTCTTGAGAGAAGTGAAGGAGATAACTTAATGATATCAAATATGAAAATATCGCTACACGAAACATTGAACAAAAATTTTCATTTGTGAAAGGGCGTCCTTTTCTGTTAGCTGCAACGCTATTGGACCCAAGGTTCAAATCAAAATACCTTACTTCGGATGAGGTTGACGTTGCGATAACAGAAATAATATCGTTTTTAAAGACCTGTGAAAACGACAAAAGTGTGATAAGAGACAATATCTCTCCACTTAATGAAATGATCTGTCCGAAGTCCACTATTCAGAAAGCTAAAGAGAGTCTGTGGGATTCATATGATAATTCCCCTGACCATATTGAATCATATGACAGAATAGAATCATGTGATAAAAAAAAATTACTCATGGTTAAAGAAACCATTCAATGCTATATTTCAGAACCTCGTTTACAACGGAATGCAGATATTTATTCTTATTGGAACTCCAGTCCATATCCTTTGTTAAGAAAGGCGGTATTGAAATACCTTTCAGCACCACCAACGAGCATTCCCAGCGAGCAAATGTTCAGTGCTGCTGGACAAATTTATGCAGATCACCGAAACAATCTGATTGGTGAAAATGCTGAGAAACTGTTTTTCTTGGCATATAATATCAAATTATTTGATTCTGATTAATTATGTTATTTTGATCACAATTTTTTAGCTTTGATTAGCATTATTGTAAATAAACATTTTTTCCGTGTATATATATAAATATTTTGTGTAATATAATCTATTTTTATTTGTTTCTTCTGCTTTTGTTTCTTCTTTTTATTTGATGATTCCTTTCGCACACCTAACAAAATATAATAATATAGTAAATACATTTTCATATAAATAGGTAAGTTTCGGTTTCGGTTTCGGTTTCGGCCCGAAACCAGACCTGGGGCCGAAATTCGGTTTCGGTTTCGGTTTCGGCCAAAAATTGAGTTTCGGTCGGTCACTACTAAAAACCAACGAGATTTAAAATGGAACCTTAATTAGAACCAAATTTAAAATTGTTTAGTAAATAATTTAGATGGGTTAAAGTTGCCATAATACAAAGGGTATTAGAAAAGATTTGCAATACAGCTTTATTTATTTATTTCCCTCAAAATAATTTCCACCACATTTAATATACTTCTCCATACGTCGAAACCAGTCATTAAATCAGCTCTGCCAAGTTTCATCTGGGATTGAGGCACATTCGTTGTCCCAAGCCATAAGAAGGTCCTCGTCACTTGAAAAACGTTTTCCTTTCAGCTTCATTTTCACATGTGGGAACAGCGCAAAATGCTCAAGAAGTTTCGGCCCAGTAGTGGCAAATACTCGGTGCAGGCTCTGAGCTGGTGCGTTGTCATGGTGGAGGTACCAGGTGTCCATTCTTGACTTTGGTCTCAGGTTTTTCATTGACTCTATGATTTTAGGCAGGCGCTGCTTAGTGTACCACTGAGCAGTGACTGTCTTCTGTGTCTCCAAAACAACACGCTCTACAATTCCGCTTGTTCTGAAAAATAGAGCGATAATTTTTTTTTTTTAGAGATCGAGATTTTCTGACAGTTACAGATGTATCCTCATCCTCAAATACCTAAACTTTGTTTTGAGCCTTGGTCGGCACATCATAATAATATAGCCAAGTTTCGTCACCAGTCACGATGTACATATGTAGAATGTCCCTTATCAAATAGTTTCAGCATCTTTCGGCAAAAGGTCACACGATGAGTCATTTGCTCTTCCGTTAGACTATGAGGCACTCAAAGACAACAAAAAGTTTTTTTACCTTCAAATGGTCTCTCGGAATTGAATAAATTGCTGGTGCATGAAGGCATAATGTCTCCTCTATCTGTTGATATGTCACTCGACGGACATTTTCCTCACAGCAGAAATGTTTTCCTCTGTTACCGACGTTCGCGGCCTTCCTTCTCTCTCAAGGTCCTCCAGAGTGAAATTGCCCCTTTCGGATTCTCTGTACCATCTTAATATAGTCGTACGATGTGGATAATCATTATTCAAGGCAATCTTCATTTCTTCTAAGCATTGATCTATGCTTAGAAGAAATGAAGAATGCACAAAATTATATCGCAAAACTGCCCTTACTTCACTACGTGACCACGATGCCATAATACGCACTTTAATCTGTCACTGCTAATGAACAACTGAGCCCAGGGATGTGATACTGGCAGCTAGTATGCAGGCATGGATAGGTCTGAACACGCAGTAACTTGCAGCCTCCTGGGTCTTTCTGCTAAGTTACATTGCAAAACTTTTGTAGTACCCTTTGTACATATTAATTAAATTCAGAATATAACACATGATAACATGAGATATTTCATTAGGAGATTATACTAACAGGTGCAATATGACTTTGGTTAACCTGTCTTTTGCTAAACCAAATAGATTCAATGTTTTCCCCACACGCGAAATGGCAACACGAAATTTGCCATGCGAAAAACACGGATTTTCATAGTCCAAGCCGGAAAAAGGCATACAAAGCAATATATCTACGAATAAATTAAAATATTTAAATATTTCTGTACCTTTTAATATTCAAACCACACAAATTTTACACGAGGGTCTTTAGTAATTTGCGAAGGGTCGTGCATGCTTTGAAATAGGAAACTCAGAGGGCTAAGGGTGAGCTCTAATTGGATGACGCCTACGTCCTCTTATGGTTTACGAGAACTTACCTGTAGTTAATTCAGCAACACGTTTATATAATTTATGTTGTTGTAACTATTGTGGATTTAAATAATTTACAACGCCAAAAAAACAGCTCAAATTAATAACAACGCTACAAAAAGTAACTAATATTGACAATACAGTGCCAAGTACCACTCATCCCATTTATTATTTAAATATCGAACCATAATTTTGAATTTGAAATATGTAGGGGAAAGTGCCCTATTATGGGATAATTTTTTAAATATTTATTTGGTTGGCTCTAAATTGCTTAGACAATTCAAAAAATATTGTTGTATCTTAAGCGGTAGTAGTGGACCACATCAAAAATGAAAAACATCCCATATCTCCTTTTTGAAATTCGTAATCAATGGTTATGTGAGATAAGTAAAATTTGTACCTTTTGAAAATAGGCTCTTGATATGGGATAGGGCGGTTTCCTAATTTGGGATACATATCCCGCATTAGGGACCATAAAATGTATATGAATAAATAAAATGAAATATATAAAGGAAAATTTGTTTATTATACAGAAGGTATTCACAAAAATAAATATTGTTGCATATGTTTATTATGTTAAAAAAAAAATAAATAATCAAATTTGTTTTGTCATTTTCAAATAATCAAAATATGATAAGAAAGATATTTGACAGATTTTTGCACTAATTAAAAAGAAAATTATGAGGAGATTTCAACACAGCTCTCATTGCAGGACACTCCACAGTAAGAACATTGAACTTCTTCATTTTCTAAATTTTTATTACAAAAAATACACGTTTCTAAAAAGTCAGGGTTTAAAGTAATATTTCATTACAACCATTTTAATGTAATAATAACTATTTTTATTTCAGTGATAAAAAGAATCTTCAATATGGGATATCCCATAATAGGAAGTAATGGGTATCCCTTATTAGGGGATTTGGCTTCCTTTTTGTTTTTAGAGGTTAGAGTGCTTCAGTATGTAATATAAAAATCTGGTGCGTGCGCGCAACACACAACTTTCACTTACCAACTTACTTAGATAAGAAATAGACGTGTTTTGTTAAATATAATTTCCATTTTTCACACATTTTTCTACATCCATTTCTTATTTTTGTTAATCGTTAAAGCCGTTTTTGAGTAAATAAAAAAAACCCTGAAAATGATACAAAATTTATTAAGTAAAGTCCCCCCTCCGCTTAATCAATTTTAATGAAATTTTAACAGTCATATCTCGGGCATATACATTCATCAAATACCCAGTTTGATCAAAATCGTTAAAGCCGATTTAGAGTAAATAAAAAAAAACACATGAAAATGTTACAAAATTTATTAAGTAAAGTCCCCCCTCCGGTTAATCAATTTTGATGAAATTTTTACAGTCATATCTTGGGCATATAAATAGATGAAATACTCAGTTTAATTAAAATCGTTAGAGCCGTTTTTGAGAAAATCGAAAAAAACCTAAAAAGTTATTAAGTAAAGTACCCCCTCCCTTTAAGTAATTTTGATGAAATTTATGCTGTCACATCGCGGGCATATACCTACACTAAATACCCAATTTCAGGATCGCACGGTTTATAGTTTTTGAGCTAGTCTGTTCACACACAGACACACAGACACACACACACACACAGACCATTTCGCGGGACTTGGTCATTTCGATTCAGGGGACCCCAAAACGTGTATTTCCGTTGAAAACCGGAAGTCGAATTTTTTCACGATCGCAATACTTCCACTTACTATATATTTCATATATAGGTAAGTGAAAGTAAAAAAGAAAGCAATTAGCAAATATTGTAATGAATTGTTCAACATTTAAGATAAAACAATGATTTATGGAATTCGACTTACCCGAAGACCTGAATTATCAGGTCCAAATAATCACGAAAAAAGTTTTTGGACAATAAAGCAACAATTCACCGAAAATAATCCAACAGGATGAGAATGTGTAACAATGTAAGAAGGATATGTGCCAATGCTTCCTTAATATTCAATTTTATAGAATAAATGCGAGGTTGCAGTACAAAATGTATCCAGAACAGAGTTGGGAAAATTGTGATCAGAATGATGATTCATGAATATGAATAATTGGTAATCATAAAACAAATGAAAAATGAATAACCATTATTCGTAATCAGTACGGAGGATTTTGTATATAATGTAGTATTTATATATAATGATTATTGAGTGTTTATGGTATTCATTTGAAATGAATAATGAATAACTGGTATTTAGTTATTTATTATTCATTTCAAATGAATACCATAAACACTCAATATCATTAAAAATACTCCGTACTGATTATGAATAATGGTTATTCATTTTTCATTTGTTTTATGATTACCAATTATTCATATTTATTAACCATTGTTCAGATTACAATTTGCCCAACTCTGATCCAGAAACCACATATCCCATATTAGGCAACCATCCCATAATAAGGCACTCCCCTATATAATTTATTTTGAAACTAACCAAGCCACTACAAATGTGGAGTTTTACTATGTGTCTCCAATTGATTATATTCAACAATTTTTTTAAAATTTTATTCACATGTTTCCATACTACCAGTTACCAATTTGATACCCTATTTGTAAATATTTTATGTCGCATACGGCCACACTGGCTAGACTTCTTCATTACATATCAATAATTTATTCTAATGGGACACGAGTCCCAGGATAATAAAATTACTTTTTTTGGGGCTAAATATAAAACAAGATAGCAACCAATAAATATGAAGAAAAGAAAAATAACAAATAAATAAAATAATGAGTAATATATGTATCTATATACATATATATGCATGAAAAAATGAAAATGAGTAAATAATTGCATAATAGAATAATATAATTTTTTTTTTTTTTTTTTTTTTTTTTTTATTTCCACTTCGCACATATTCCTTCCGGTTCCTCGTTACATCTATTCCCTATCCCATTTAATATTGTTATTCTTTTGTATATTATAGACATATTTTTGATTTGTATAGCTTTCCATATTTGACAATTGTATTACTTAAAATCCAAAAATTTTATTCATATTCTTTTGTTAAATATCTAATTCCACACACAAAAATTATATTTAAAAAAAAAAAAAATTATATTAATCTATTATGCAATTATTTACTCATTTTCATTTTTTCATGCATATATATGTATATAGATACATATATTACTCATTATTTTATTTATTTGTTATTTTTCTTTTCTTCATATTTATTGGTTGCTATCTTGTTTTATATTTAGCCCTGAAGAAGACCTAAATATCGGGTCGAAACGTCGGCACAATATATATATTATTTCACATATAGTATTTTCATTTGACCGCACCCCCAACCATTTCCATCTCATATTCTTCTACGGTCAACAAAATTCCTTATTACTTTACTTTTTATTTCAAATAATAAAAGACGAATAAACATTATTAGATTTTTCATTGGATTAAGTGATTATTCCATGCCATTTTGTAATTCACATCCTCCCTACTCGATTTAGGGACGCAAGTATTTTTAGAATCCTTAATAGGATTTATTTATTTAGCCCGAAGGATACGAAGGACTTGTTTCCTCCACGTGCCCTATCCACTTGACATCAGTGTCACTCTCAGCTGAGGAAGGATTTAAAGGATTCGCTTTTAAACTTAATTTTCTTCTTCCTTAAGTCTAATTTGTTTAATTATTATTGAAAATTGTATTATATTGTAATTTACATTCTAATTACATGTTCCTCACGGTTTCGATCACGTTTAAATTAAGTATGCCATATTATTTTATAAAGGAATAGCTTAACCCGAGCAGGCTTTGCTGTGGCATACTCTAATTTTAATTCTTAGGGAGGAAATTCAATGTATTCCGATATAATTTACCCAAAAGCATTATTAAACATAATGGACAACTTTAAATTTTTTTAATCTTTACATATATAAAAATCCCGAGTCCCGATGTTTGTCGGGGATAAAATCAGAAACTACTGAACCGATCTTTATAAAATAGTGATAGTGAATTTTTATAGTGCATATGTAAAACGTAAAATTTATTATTGAACAAAAAAATCCTTTCGGATTTAACCCTAATCCAATTTCCACAACCCGACTCGAGATCCCATTTGCCCAATCCCAGCCAATAAAACCTTAGGATTCTTAGTATACACAACCGGAACGGAATTTAATTGTCCACCTTCCTTTGGGGAAAAAAAAGTAGCTTCAGGAATAGACTTTTCCTCCCCTAGTCCCCAGTTAATATCATTCCAACTAAGCTTTTGAATTTCTCATTTTAATTCGATTTATATCCACCGTATATCTACATTTTTGTGTTTTTAAATAGACAATTATTTATTTAACGTAATTGTATGCTAATAAGAATAATAGAAAAATGCTATAATTTTAGGCATACATTTTGCATATGACATAATTTTTTGAGTTGTTTGATAAACGTTTTTTCAATTTTTCCAATCTTGATGCTCTGTGCGTCGGCCTAATCAAGGATTTTTTACTCCCTTTAAGAATTCTCTGGCTACCTGTGCTATGGTATTCTGGATGCTGCCATGATAGGGCAATTCAATTAGATTAATAATTTAACATTATAATATGTAAAGTACTATATATGCTCAAACCTGGTAGTCAGTCTGTATGTTTGACAGATGTCTTATTTTATAAATTTATAGCTAGTGCTCTATCCATGAATCGTTGAGAGCAAAATTGCTTTGCCAATAATCCTATTCCTTAATGAACAAGCGTCTCATCTGATTCTTCCCACTTCCCAATTCTGCAAATAACATGGGATACTTGCTAATCATACACACTTCATCCAACCAATGAATGTGACCGTCTTTAATTGTCCAAAAGAGTACTAGAACAGGGAAATTCATTATTGGAGAGTCTAAAATTGTGCAAACCCAACATTAAAAAAAAGGAACTTTGGCCATTACTAAAATCTACTTATCATACTTATTGAACTGGGTGATCTCATTTTTCGTTTATATGTTTTGTTTTTGTATCATTTATGGTTTTTGGGTATAAAATAATTAAATTGTGGAAATTTTATTTTGTTTCCATTGTGAATTTACCAGTATATAAATAAAAAAAATAATGACATTCATTGTAGTCCTTGTTTGTTTGTTTAACGTCCATTTTTATGCTACTAAGGCTAATCGGACGATGCTACAGTGGGAGTCCCCTAAATTTTGCCTATCCAAGTATAATTAGGATAGGGATCTTTAACGAGTACCTGACATCTCGTACAGGCTCGGGACTTCCGAGGGACGGCATAGCTAAGAATTTTTTTGCTCCCATTAAAAAATCCTAGGGCCACCGCTGGAATTGAACCCGCCATCTTTAGTATTGTAGGTTGCCATGCTAACCACAACACCACAGGTGACCGCTCATTGTAGTCCTTATGATCTATTAAAAATCAAATATTAATGTGTCAACTTTAAAACCATAAAAGTCAACTTACCAAACCTTTACATTTTGATGTGTAAACTATTGGTTCATTTTAGAAGTTTCTAAGAAATCATTTTTTTATAAAAACCGTAAATGTAGAGCATAGGACATTACATTACAATAGGATTACATTGTAATCCTAGTTTTCTAGAGAGATTGGCTTAACTAAATTCATAACAAAAATTATCCTAACATTAATATATTAGTAAACAGTGTCAATAATATAATTAACTTACTTTGAAAATACAAAAATACTTCATAGATCAAACTCGGGACCAAAAAGAAAAATTTTAGAAGCTCTCTACATTGCAGCAAATCAGAAAGAATTAATGAATTCAAAACTAGAATCGGCCAACATTTCCTAACAATATTCTCAAGTTATCAACCACATTCTAAAATAAAATAAAAAAATAATGTACAACTTGATCGGTCAATTTAAAGCAGTGGGGGCTAGGGTGGGGATGTTTATAATAAAGAAGGACTTAATCCATTGGTTGATTTATAGAAGCAGTAGACGGATGTTTCCCATGTTTCCAGTAAAGGTATTATATAAAAAAATTCAGTAAAATATAATATAAACAATATATCTTATGACTTTAAATTTTAATTTTTTAACATTATATTAAATAGAATCCCTACGTGTGACGAAGATGAATCTCATCAAAAAATTTTTTAGAAATCAGACGATGTCCACTAGGATAATAAAATACAGGTATGAAAATGCTAAAATAACTAATGACAATAAAAAAATATTGTACAAAAAATATTTTTATATAATTATAACATGATAAATATTTTTAGATGAATATGGTGCCAAGCACCGAAAGCTTCTGATGTAAGAACAAAATAAAAAAGATGAGACTGTTTTAAAAATAAAATGGATAAATTATTATAATATAATTTACTTTTCTTAAACTGTCAACTATTGCTACAGTTACCCTAGTTAGAGAAAGTAAAAAAAAATAAAAAATTTATACCTGTTCGTACATAAATCTGATGATACAAGACTACACCGATACCAACGTTATGATCTATATATAAAATAGATTATTGATTTGTGTACGAAGTCTAGGGTTATCGGGACCAATCATGAAGAAGATAAACTGTGAAACGGCATCCCACTGACCAACTCGGGACTAAGCACACAGAGCTTGATTTGTTTACTTTCTGAAGAAGTAGAATCTAGCATGATATTGATCATTTGATCCTGAACTTTAGATCATATAGTGGAAGTTGCAGTATATGATCTTCAAGCACTGGTTTATTTTTAAATTTATTTATTTATTAACGAATTATTCGCATTCTAACCTACTTAAATCCAATTTAATTAAAGTACACACCCTGTATCTAGTATCGTATAGTGCGTATTTAGTTCGTCTTGGGCATAGGTGATGGTTGAAGTAAAGAATAGATGTGTTTAAATTGTAGATTATTTATTACTTTCACTTACCTATATATGAAATATATAGTAAGTGGAAGTATTGCGATCGTGAAAATTTTCGACTTCCGGTTTTAAACGGAAATACACGTTTTGGGACCCCCTGAGTCGAAATAACCAAGTCCCGCGAAATGGTCTGTGTGTGTGTCTGTGTGTGTGTGTGTGTGTGTGTGTGTGTATGTGAACAGACTAGCTCAAAAACTATAAACCGTGGAAACCTGAAATTGGGTATTTAGTGTAGGTATATGCCCGCGATGTGACAGCAAAAATTTCATCAAAATTGCTCAAAGGGAGGGGGTACTTTATTTAATAACTTTTTATGTTTTTTTCGATTTTCTCAAAAACGGCTCTAACGATTTTGATTAAACTGAGTATTTGATCTATTTATATGCCCGAGATATGGCTGTAAAAATTTCATCAAAATTGATCAACCGGAGGGGGGACTTTACTTAATAAATTTTGTATCATTTTCACGTGTTTTTTTTTATTTACTCAAAAACGGTTTTAACGATTTTGATTAAACTTGGTATTTGATGTATTTATATGCCAAAGATGTGATAACCAACATTTCATCACAATTGATCAACCGGAGGGGGGACTTTACTTAATAAATTTTGTATCATTTTCACGTGTTTTTTTTATTTACTCAAAAACGGTTTTAACGATTTTGATCAAACTTGGTATTTGATGTTTATTTTATTAGTTGATATTTATATGCCCGAGATATGACCAGTAAAAATTTCATCAAAATTGATCTACGGGAGGGGGGACTTTACTAAATAAATTTTGTATCATTTTCACGGGTTTTTTTTATTTACTCAAAAACGGCTTTAACGATTAACAAAAATAAGATATGAATGTAGAAAAATGTGTGACTTTGGGAAATGATATTTAGCAAAACACGTCAATTTCTAATCTAAGTAAGTTGGTATGTGAAAGTTGTGTGTTGCGCGCACGCACCAGATTTTTTTTTCTAACATACCGGTTTCGATAAAAGAAAGTGCGCTAATTCTATTGACTGAAATCGTATGTTTTTACTTGTAACATGCGAACGAAGGGGTTTATCGAAAAAAGTATAGGGCCGAAAATGTTCACCTTGAAAACCTGAAAAGATTGACACCATTTAGAAACCTGTACGACCACTTTGATTTTCTCGCATAAACTTCGGTTTTGCACTTAAAACTCGTAATCGAGAAATGAGTGATTTCTATATTTTGCCGTGGTAGCGGTTAAGAAAAGCTATAAAATGATGCCTCATTCATGAAATTTGACGAAATATTAAGGAAGTTATGGCGTTTAATTTAATTTAAATTTTCATTGTGTAATTTAAAATTAGTCGAGAGAAGTTTCAATTTTAATATAGAGATGCCAGAAACAATAATTTTTTACTTTCGTTGCCTTTTAAGTTTCTTTATTTTAAGTTGAGAAGATGGGAACCTTTTTAAGTTACTATAAGTCTGCTATCTTTAGTTATGACTGGTTTCTAAATGCACATAACAAATCAAGATCCTCAAATATTTAACTCAATCCAAGCATTAATCAAATTTTTAACAAGAACTTCTTAGTTTAAAATTAAAAAAAAAGAAAAAACTCTTCTGCTTGAAACATAGAAAAAAAATCACTTATTAACGATAGCAATCTGCTGCGATTTAAATAGTTCGATTGGAGAGATAAGATTGATTCTAATTTTTTTTATATTATTTTTAAATGTTATATACATTCTTCTAAAAAATCATTTTTTTTTTATAATATGACGACGTAAATAGATTAAGCGATGTATACGTTACTTTATCAGTTTCATATTTTATTTTATAATCAGCAAGGACATAGAATTTGTCTTAAATAGTTCTTTCAACCCACTCTACAGACACATCAGCTCCTTAGGAACTACAGAACCACATTTACTAGCTAGGACCCACATCAACAACTTGATAGATGGAATAATAGCACAACTCCGTCTGACCGGCATCCACAATAGCAGAATTTACAGCCAGAGATATATAACGATATTTAACATAGATAAGGAATGTCCACTTTGCAAAACAGATGAAGACACTATTGCACATATGCTTCTTCAATGCCCAATCCTACAAGACTTCAGGAAAATATATCTCAACCAAATCATCACAGAAAATCTCTCCATCTCTGAAAACCTAGCGAATTCTCTTACAATAGCAGACGGAATTAAGGAAGAAAAAATCAAAAGATAATCTCTATTTACTACATAAAGCCTAAGGAGGAGGAAAATTTCTATTGAACTAATTGACCCAATCTCTTTACAAATTATTAAAAGGAAAAAAAATTATGGTTTTTAACATTTATAAAATGAAAAAAAAATTAATTGTATATACTTCATTACCGTTGTTAAATTTGTAAATTATTACTTTGTAAATATCTAATATGTGACATGTAAATATTTATCAACTACTTGCTATAATAATTTTTGTTAAATGCAGGCAGTAAAGATTCATTCATTTTTATTTTTAAGTAAATATACTTTACAAGTATCTAATAATCCTCTTAAACTATCTGCTAGGCTCTGCAATTTCCGTATTATGGGAGGACTAATCGATTTACTAATATATTTAATCGATTGGGCTCAAAGGCCTCTGGTATTATCGGTCTACTAATGGTCGGTTTACTGATAATATGGTCCTCCTCAATGGACTTGATCCACCCTGAAAGGGCCAAATAATTGACCTGTTGTTCTCTCTCGATACTGTCTGCGATAAGATGTTTTTTTTATTTATTTTTTTATTATACTTGGATCTAAATATAAAATGGAAGTTCAGTTTCATGATGAGAGATTATAAAAGCTTATTGAATTAAACAGCAATAAATAGATATATATTTCGATTGTTTTGCTTGATTAGTTCTATTTTTTTCTTTTCTTTTTTCCTCCTATGTTTCTTTTAATATCCTACAGCGAATAGCAAACTAAAACAAAATTTTAAAAGATATGAATATTGAAATAATAAAAAAGAATATTTCTCTTTTAATCGTCCAATATAATCCAATGAAAATTAATATATCGTGCAGGAGTTTAATATTTAAATAAAATAAAAACATAAAAATAAATAAATGAATATTATTCAGATTAGGCAGGGCTAAAAATGAGCAGTAAACTTTATTAGAGCAACTTGATGAACTCCCATCAAAAATAAATTGACAACGTCAGCTTCACTAACGATTTAATGCTTCTTTCCTATCAACATGGAAATTGTTTTCATCAACCGCTTCTCAATTCGAACAGTTTATTCATAGTTTCTAGTGAATTTGAAGTGTGAAGTACACACCGTATATTTAGTTTCGTATAGTGCGTCATGGGCATTGGTGAGGGTTGAAGTAAAGGATAGATGTGTTTAAATTGTAGATTATTTATTTTTTAAAAGATAATTTTAAGGTATTTAAATATTTACATAGCATTTACGTGTGTACATGACCTCTTAGAACACTGTTTGAAGCTACGATATGTTCATCTGTGATTGTTTGTTAGTGGGTTTGTTTTACACAGGCATAAATGATGTCACTGAAAGTGCGCACCTGGAATACGCCACGTACTTAAATACACATATCGGTTTCGCGGAAAGTGAGTGTGCTGATTCTATTGACTGAAATCGCAGGTTTTTGCTTGCAGCTCGCGAACGACGGCGACAATTGGAAAAGAGTATATAACCAACAAAAATGTTCTCAACAAACTGAAAAAAATGATACCTTCGAAAAGTCCTGCGACCATTTTCGCTTAGAACTCAAAAAACGAAGGGGATAACACATTCGGTGCGGACCTAGTAGATCTACTAGCCATGCTGCCTAGTTTATGACTTCACTAGTAACGCTCGTGGAGGGGGATTTTTGACAATTCTTTGGCGAATCCGGTATATTTTGCTTCTGTTACATCTAAGTTACCTTAAAGTGGAAGCCGTCCGGAAATGTCAAATTTACGATTTTTTTTATTTGGAATTTTTTTCAAATTGCCGTAAGTACACGTTTTTACTAAGTTTTTTATTTATTATGCCTAAAAAGCAGAGCTGGGCAAAAAGAAGTTGAACTACAAATTACAAAACTACTGACACAGTAGTTGGGAAGTTGTTGAAACTACAACTACTTTTATAATTTGTAGTTGATGGACCACAACTACAACTACTGTAGTTTCAAAAAAGTAGTTGCATTTTTACAACTACAACTAGTAGTTGCAACTGTAATTATGGGCCTGAAACTACAACTACTTTTAATGATAACGAGTAATTATCGATATCTAGTATTATCGATAAGGAGTATATCAAATGCAATTCAGCTAATATATAAAACATGGGATTGATCGAGAAACTAAGGTTTTAAAAAATAATTGACTGCCGGAAATCATGGAAAAATTTTGTATTACGTATATGTATTGTACTATTTTTAAAACAGATTATCAACCATAATGGAGCCCATTTATCTATGGAGTATTTATCTAAACACAAAATAAAAATAGCAAAAACATGTGATTAAATTAGACGTTGCTTAGCAAATGTAGTTGCCGCTCTAAACTCCATTTACAACTACTTGCTGTATTTGCCATTCCCAACTACTTTTTCCCAACTACTGTAGTTGTAGTTTTAAATTACAACTACTTAACTGATAGTTGACAAATAGTAGTTGCCCGCTTCCAACTACAAACTACATGTAGTTGTCTGTGTAGTTAATTACAAATGTAGTTAAATACTGCCCAACTCTGCTAAAAAGAATTATGAGATTGGTGTTATTGTTAGTGTTAATACTTAAAAATACTTAGCTCATAATAATTTTCAATTTCAGATCGAATTTCCGGGAAACCCTGGATTATTACGTATTATTTGAAATGTAAATATTGATTAATAAATTTTTAATTTTTCAATACGGGAGTGTCATTTTTGATTCATAAATATTTACAAGATTATTACATTTACTTTTAAGTATGAGAGAAAAATATTAATTAAAATTAGTTATGAATTACATTTGAAGTATGAGAAGTTATAATTGAATGAATAAGCCATAAACATCAAACAAAATAAAATTTTAAATTCCAAATAAAAGACGTGAAAATTACATAGATTTTCTTGCGGGGCGGGTCCGTGCGGTACCGGTAGATCTACCACCCATTGTTGCGGGTTTGCATAACTTGCCCACGCTGCGGGGCAAGGACACGGTAGATCTACTGGGCACGTAAAAAACGCAAAAATAATTAATTTTTATATTTTTCGTTTTCAGCTGCATTTGTTTACTTAAAAAATCACTATAATGTATTAAAACACCAAACAATTCACCCTCACGGGGTAAAAACGGCAATCACTACACCCGCATTGAATGTGCTTATCGAAAAAATGAATACGGGTCTTTTTCGTTTAAAGCACGCCAACCTAATTTACAGGTACAAATATGAACAAATGGTAACTGCTACGTTACTATTTGCGATATGGTTACTTAATTACGGAATACACGGTTCTTTACAATTACAACATATGATTAAAATATTTAGTTACGATTGTAAACATGGCTTTGTTTAGGCTACACGACCAATTCAAAGATTTAGATAAAACTGTAGATTTTCTACAGGAAAAAGGTCTTCTTCAAAAAGATAGGATATGCCGCAATGGACATAACATGAAATTAAGCAAGAGAGAGAATAGATTCAGATGGAGATGGCCTAAGAGAAGGTACCTGGTTTACTGGTTCTAAATTTCCATTATTAGAGGTTATGTTGAAAGACATCTGTAATTTTTGGAAGTTAGAATAATAAAGTGACAAATAAAATAATAGTTATTAAATATAGTTACTTTTAAAAACCTGTGTTCAGTTATTTGTAACTGTAGATTCGGCTGGCGTGCTTTAAACGAAAAAGACCCATGAATACGACCGAAAATGTTCTCCTTGAAAATCTGAAAAGATGACACCATTTAGAAAACTCTACTACCAAACCTCTTATACCAAAACCGCGGTTTTGCGCTTTTATGTCGCAACCGAAGGCGAAATGAGTGATTTGTATATTTTTCCGGTGTAGTGGTTAAGGAAAGCTTTAAAATGATGCCTCATTCATGAAATTTGATGAAGTATTAAGGAAGCTATGGCGTACCGACAAAAAAAATGGTTTGAGAAATAATATATATGATATTGAAAATTGTAAATGATTACTAGATATCGATAGTGAAATAGAATAAATAGAATCGGCATTATCTTTAACTCTATTATGATTTTGTTGATAAATTTAGGACAGCTGGTGGGGGGAGGAGGAGGGAGGAAGTCGCTATATAATATAATATATATATATGTAGAGAGAAGGGGGGACAAGAGATAAGCAGGGGCTTGGAAGACTTAATCTAAACTGGGTTTGCCTCTCTCTAATGGTCCTCAGCCGATTTAAAGATCGTATTAAACCTTTCGATTATTATAACAACAAACATATGGAGTCATCTCTGGTGCAGTGGTTAGCATAGCAACCTACTTTACAAATGGTCGCGGGTTCGCGTCCCACAAGGTGGCTCTAGGATTTCAAAGAAGGTAAAAAATTCTTGATTTGCCGTCACTCGGATAGTACTTGAAATGGAGGTCTAGAGCTTGTACGATGTCGGGTACTCGTTAAAGATCCCTGTCATGATCACACCGGTAAAACCGGTTACTTGAGCCCTGGGGGTAACTTGAGCCCAAAAAACAAAAAGTGATGTTTGGTTCTCGGGGTTGTTTTGACATAAGTTTAACGACATAGTTCAATAATATGCTGGTAGTAGTATTGAACTATGTCATTAAACATATATTAAAATACCCAGATAACTAAGCATCATTTTTTGTTTTTTGGGCTCGAGTTACCCCCCAGGGCTCAAGTAACCAGTGTTTACCGGTACCTGGATAGGCAAAATTATTGACTGCCACTGTTGCATCGTCCGAATAGCCTTAGTGGCATAATGTGGCATTAAAAACAAAACAAAATATTTTTACAATTAGAAAAAATGAGTATTATCTGATGAAATTGTTGAAGCAATTTTTTTTTTTTTTATTTTTTTTTTTTTATATATTATTGTATACACATCAAAATGACGTAAGTCTGCTACTCAGATATGCTTGCTGTACCGATACCGCCCCCCCCCCCCCCCTCCTGAAATAGAAATGTTCGCAATTTTTAAAGGTAACAGGCATTAAAAGAACAGAAAATTTTATTCTCTGGCTTAAATAATTTAAAAAGGTGCCTATCTTCCTAACTTAAAATAAAGAAACTTATAAGGCAAAGTAAGTAAAAAAACATTGTTTCTGGCATTTCTATATTAAAATTGAAACCTCTCTCCATTTTAGTCCATATGCCCTCGGATATGGACTCCCGAGCCTGTACGATTTCAGGTACTCGTTAAAGATCCCTTTCCTGATAAAAAATGGATATGAAAAATTTAGGTCTCCCACTGTAGCATCGTCCGATTAGTCTTAGTGGCATAAAGTGACGTTAAACAAAAAAAAAAAAAAAAACTATCGAAATTATATATATATACATTCACGTTCACGACTGTTTAATGCTTTTCGCTCTATCGGGCGGGAGCCATTCCAGGGCATTAAGCAATATTGGCAATCCAACAATAATAAAATAAACAATAAAGAATACTATCCAACTAGTTATGTTTATGATACGGTATTAATTATAATTGTCGTCAAACAAACCAACGAAAATAAATATACTTTTATAATTGTTATTCTCAGAATAAGTGCGATATTCAGTCGTAAAAGTGTCCAGTTTTTTTATGTTTTTGTTTGTTTGTTTGTTTAACAACAAACAAACTAAGGCTAATCGGATAAGGTTATAAAAGGCTAATCTTATGCCACTAAGGCTAATCGGACGATGCTACAGTGGGAGTCCTAAATTTTGCCTATCCAAGTTTAATTATGATAGGGATCTTTAACGAGTACCTGACATTGTACAGGCTCGGGACAACCACGGGGTGCGAACTCGCGACCTTTAGAATTGTAGGTTGCCAGGCTAACCACTACACCACAGGTGACCCCTAAAAAGTAAGTGCGATGGCCGGTTTTCTGTTTTTTTTTTTCTCTCTCTTTAAACATTGATTCCCGATCTGTGACAACCAGCTAATTCGATGGCTGCAATGCGTAAGTATCAAGTCATTTAGGGCACGAGGAAAGGAAAGTTCCCAGCAGCATCTCTTTCCGGGCAATACACTAATTCTGGAGAGGAGGTCTCTCATCCAGCTTGAGTCTTGGTTATGGGATAGCGAGCGTTGAAAGTTAAAGAGAAGGAAATCCAAAATGTTAATGGTCGTGTCAGAAGTGTTGGGCTTGTCTTAGGATCGAACGGCAGGGTGTTTGTGGTACGTGATCTTCCCAGTGTATGGTTTGTCTGAGCAGAATTGAAGGATTTTTAACCGAAGGAAAAGAATAAAGCATTGGTAAGTGGTTTATATAAGTAGATCCCTCATACATGTCACGGCATGAAATATTCTGACATAACAGGAACCAATATCCAGTTTAACGACAATATTTTTTATTTGAATTATCCCTTAAAATAAATAGATTTCTTTATGAGGACAATAAAACTTCCAGAAATATTATCATGCTATAAAACATAAAGATTTTATTGATCAATTAGATATCTCCTTTCAAATTTTTCTATACTAAAGTTACAATCATTTAGGATCTACAATAACTAGAAAAAACGAAATTGAAGAGAAATTTGGATAACCGAAACCGATAATAAGTCTCACCATCTATCAAAAAACTATTCATGACAATATTTATGTTAAATAAGCCTGCTTATACTGCTATAAGGGTGATTCTCAAACTACGTGCAAGTTTTACATTTTATTTTCAATATTTTTCAGTGTGGTTAAAAAAAAAAAATGTACATGTATTAGGACCCATCCATAGCAAATAGAGCATAATAGCAGTTCATGATCATTGCTTGAAATTCAGATAATTCAATTTAAAATTTCATTGCCACGGCAATGATTTAAGTTAGGTACGTCAATGACTAATTGTATAACTGCCTTAATGCCATTTATTGTTTAGTATATTCCACATGGATTAGGTGCATGTATTGATAACATAAGGATGATAACATAAGAATTGCCATAATATTTTTTTATTAAGGGAAAAAAATTCTTAAACATAAAATCCTATTTTTTTCCAGAAATAAAAAAGGCATCGAAAAATAACTTAAGCAAACAACCGACCACGATTAGCTTAATTCATTTATATTGCTGGAAGGAGGATGAAATTAATTAATTATACATATTAAATAACGTTTATCAAAACAGATCTTGCATCATCTCGAAGAATTCCAAAGATTGTAGAGAAAAGGAAAAATCTTTTCCACAATACACCTTTAAGCACCTCGAGGAATAGAAATGATCAGATTGAGAATTTTGTTTTCATTTGGTAGAAATTATTTTTTTTTTAATGTAACCTTGTTGCAAGTGTCTTGTCCTCTTTAATTCATGTTGTCATGCTCGTTCAAAACTGAAAAACAACATAATTATTTAAAACAGAATTTTTTTTTCTTCCCCTCCTGGTATGATGCAGAAATGTCCATTAATTAAAAGCTGTTTTATAATGTTTCATTATGTTGCCTTACAATAGTCATTGTCAAGGGCAAATAATTGGCTACGGCAGGAAATATCCACGAGAATGAGGCGTGGAAAGATCCACGAGAATGAAAAAATAACATTTAAAAATTTTTCTTTTAAAAACTATACGATTTAAGAAAGAACGAATGTCATAAGTTAATAGAGCGAGTTAAGGGGAAAAAGAAGAAAATACTTTTAAGCCGAAAATTCACAAATAACAGCTAAAAATTCGGGTCACATGAATGAGGGTAATAAACAAAAACTTCCATTTTCGATGAAAGAATACCCCGGCATGGGCCGAAATAGTTCAGAAGGTAATAAAAAGAGGTGAAATCTTACTCGACAGTTTTGACATTATTCAAATTCTCTCTTTGGGTCACTTAATTCCCTCTTGGTTGGTGTAGGATTCGATAATTAATCCGTCCACGGTAATGGCGTCATATCCCAATGACAATTTTTAAGTATTTTTTATTGGTTTATCATTTACACCAAATTGTTGAAAATCGTGTTATTTTATCATCAGAAGAACATAGAAATATGTTATAGTTTTCATTTCATCAGTCAGATATCTGCTGACAGAAAATGTTTAAATCTGAAAAAAATCTGGTGTGTGCGCGCAACACACAACTTTCACTTACCAACTTACTTAGATTAGAAATTGACGTGTTTTGCTAAATATCATTTCCCAAAGTCACACATTTTTCAATATTCATATCTTATTTTTGTTAATCGTTAAAGCCGTTTTTGAGTATTAAATAACGTTTATCAAAACAGATCTTGCATCATCTCGAAGAATTCCAAAGATTGTAGAGAAAAGGAAAAATCTTTTCCACAATACACCTTTAAGCACCTCGAGGAATAGAAATGATCAGATTGAGAATTTTGTTTTCATTTGGTAGAAATTATTTTTTTTTTAATGTAACCTTGTTGCAAGTGCCTTGTCCTCTTTAATTCATGTTGTCATGCTCGTTCAAAACTGAAAAACAACATAATTATTTAAAACAGAATTTTTTTTTCTTCCCCTCCTGGTATGATGCAGAAATGTCCATTAATTAAAAGCTGTTTTATAATGTTTCATTATGTTGCCTTACAATAGTCATTGTCAAGGGCAAATAATTGGCTACGGCAGGAAATATCCACGAGAATGAGGCGTGGAAAGATCCACGAGAATGAAAAAATAACATTTAAAAATTTTTCTTTTAAAAACTATACGATTTAAGAAAGAACGAATGTCATAAGTTAATAGAGCGAGTTAAGGGGAAAAAGAAGAAAATACTTTTAAGCCGAAAATTCACAAATAACAGCTAAAAATTCGGGTCACATGAATGAGGGTAATAAACAAAAACTTCCATTTTCGATGAAAGAATACCCCGGCATGGGCCGAAATAGTTCAGAAGGTAATAAAAAGAGGTGAAATCTTACTCGACAGTTTTGACATTATTCAAATTCTCTCTTTGGGTCACTTAATTCCCTCTTGGTTGGTGTAGGATTCGATAATTAATCCGTCCACGGTAATGGCGTCATATCCCAATGACAATTTTTAAGTATTTTTTATTGGTTTATCATTTACACCAAATTGTTGAAAATCGTGTTATTTTATCATCAGAAGAACATAGAAATATGTTATAATTTTCATTTCATCAGTCAGATATCTGCTGACAGAAAATGTTTAAATCTGAAAAAAATCTGGTGTGTGCGCGCAACACACAACTTTCACTTACCAACTTACTTAGATTAGAAATTGACGTGTTTTGCTAAATATCATTTCCCAAAGTCACACATTTTTCAATATTCATATCTTATTTTTGTTAATCGTTAAAGCCGTTTTTGAGTAAATAAAAAAAAACCGTGAAAATGATACAAAATTTATTAAGTAAAGTCCCCCCTCCCGTAGATCAATTTTGATGAAATTTTTACAGTCATATCTCGGGCATATAAATACATCAAATACCAAGTTTGATCAAAATCGTTAAAACCGTTTTTGAGTAAATAAAAAAAACACGTGAAAATGATACAAAATTTATTAAGTAAAGTCCCCCCTCCGGTTGATCAATTGTGATGAAATGTTGGTTATCACATCTTTGGCATATAAATACATCAAATACCAAGTTTGATCAAAATCGTTAAAACCGTTTTTGAGTAAATAAAAAAAACATGTGAAAATGATACAAAATTTATTAAGTAAAGTCCCCTCTTCGGTTGATCAATTTTGATGAAATTTTTACAGTCATATTTCAGGCATACAAATAGATTAAATACTCAGTTAAATCAAAATTGTTGGAGCCGTTTTTGAGAAAACCGAAAAAAACTTAAAAAGTTATTAAATAAAGTACCCCCTCCCTTTGAGCAAATTTGATGAAATTTTTGCAGTCACATCGCGGGCTTATAAATACTCTAAATAACCAATTTCAGGTTCGCACGGTTTATAGTTTTTGAGCTAGTCTGTTCACACACACACAGACCATTTCGCGGGACTTGGTTATTTTGACTCAGGGGACCCCAAAACGTGTATTTCCGTTGAAAACCGGAAGTCGAAAATTTTCACGATCGCAATACTTCCACTTACTATATATTTCATATATAGGTAAGTGAAAGTAAAAGAGGCCACAATGTCGGGTTTGGCTTTGAATATGGATTGACAAGAAGTTGCCCATAGGTTGAGAATCACCCAAAGCTCCCAGCAAATGTGTTTTTATAATTTCGATGAAATGGAATAAAATAGTAACAATTTATTACTGATATTATTGCAAGTGCTTGAACTTATTCAAAAAATTAAATATAATAAAAATCGATCTAGCCATGTTGTTTTATAAATAATAAACCCGAACTTATTTTGTAGATCTACGAGCAGATTCCACCACGCGTAGCTTCGGTTCAGTAGCTGTAATGCCTTGAATTAGTTATATCCTATTATCTTTTATAGTCAAATCAAAATTCACTGTTAAAGATAAAAATGTTTCAGTTCAACTAATCTAAAAACCAACGGGATTTAAAATAGAACTTTAGGCCAAATTTTATTAATTGTTGAAGCGACACTGGTCACGTCACCATAGGCGGGCGCAATCGAATATAGGGTGCGCTAGTAGTTTTGCAAAATGTCGGAAAGAACGGTGTTAGACCTAGTTGATGTGATGGAGATAATTGGTAATTTTAAAAGACTATTAATTGATGGGCAGGCTATTCTTGATGCAAACCACATATTTACATGTGGAATAATATCTAAAAATAAAAAAACAGTTATTTTACAAGCCTCGTGCCTTTAAACTAGCAATCTTAAAGGACTGCCCCATCAAATAAAAGTGGAAATCAAATTTATTAATAATAATAAGCAATATGCTTGTCATTGTACATGTAAAGCTGGTAGTTCTGGTAAATGCAAACACATCATTGTAACTTTACTCGACGTTTTTCGGTTAGTAATAACATTAATTACCTATTCACACAATCATTGTTATGACAGCTTAGATTCTTTGTCATATTATTTTTTTATTTCTCAAAACTTTCAGGCTTCGCATTGAAAACATGGAACAATTAAGCACAACGGATGTAATACAAAAATGGGGAAAATTAAAAAAGGAAAAACAAATCTATGACACTATGGTCTCAATGTTATTTGCATAAAACTAGCATTTTGGAATAATAAAATGTCAAATACTAATATTTACCTGGATAAATATAGTCTCTTTCTTTAAAATAAAGACTACATATCGTCATATGTTTCGAAACAGGCTTATCTATTCTTAATTTTACAATCCACTCTTTAAGAAGCTTTTTATTTTTTGGAAATGAAAGGGAATGACACGTCTTTTGATTTTCTAATTGAACACTGAGGGACCGAGCAATACCTATTAGATATTTTTCAAATGATTTTTTGCTCAATCGGGTTTTAATTATGGAAAAATAAATTAAAAACGCCAAAAAACCCTATGAATCCCAGGTAATGGCCCCGCTTTTATCCCCGTTTTCTAGTTCCTGCAGCGCCGTCGCAGAAGCAGCACCGTCGCTTGCGCCCGCCTATAGGCTGTTACTTAGTCACTAATTACCCGATTGGCATGATGTTTTGTTCTTTTTTTTTTTTTAGGAAATAACGAACTTTGTATATTTATTCGAAGCCACCATAATTTAGTCTACCATAAAGGCAATAGTTATTGAGTTATGAGAAAATAAAGTTTATTTTTAATTCTTCTGATGGATTATTCTGGGGTATAGGGATCATTTAATTTTATATATAAATATATAATGTAGAATTATATATAGATATATAAATATTGCCAGGGTATAATACTACCAAGAGATAAGGAAATAATATTTCTGCTAGAGATAAGAAAGGATTTATATCATTAAGGAAGAAAGGTTCTCTTGCTCCTTATTGTCCTTCCTCATAGCAGGGACTTATCTGAATACGAATTGCCTCGAGCTAAACCTTTCCCGATGTGGATTCTATCCCAACAAGGTTTCTATCTATCTTGCGTTGATGTCATCATCGTAATGAGAGCCTTTATCTAAGAGGAAAGTATTTTCAGTTCAAAAATATAGAGCAAAATTAAAAAACTAATGCGATCAGTGAGGTAAATATTTTCAACTATTAGTAAAAAAAATATATATACTCCAATTATATTTCGATAATAATCTATTTAAATAAAGATGAAATTCTGTTTGTTTTTTTTTTGTTCTTTATAGAAATCCATACCGTTTGTCCTAAATTCTCCAAATTTCGCTCAGTGGTTCTTTCATACTAGGTGCGAACACCTATCTATATTATAATTGCATAACTTCAGCCGATCTTTAGCTGATATTCTTTATTGTTATAAAAATCGTAATGATCTCTCTTTACAATGGTTTTTTTACGAAATCGACCGTTTCATTAGAAAAACGGTCGATTGAATAATTGGTCGGTTGAAATTCCCCGTGTGAAACCGGGATATACAGCTATAATCCATGTTAATAAAAGTGAAATTCTGTTTGTTCTTTATAGAAATCCATACCGTTTGTCCTATATTCTCCTATTCTATTCTATCCTATTCTATTCCTATCTTTATCCTATTCTAGTATAATATACTACAATTAGTATATAGCAAAGCATTTAAACATATTAAAGTTACGGTATAGCGAACCGTCTGACGGCTAATTTAAAAGTAAATTAGTACTACAGTACGCTTGGTTACATAGTAAATAAACAAAGTAAAAAAAAAAAAATATTTTTGCTTATTTCATTATTCAAATTTTCCTTATGTTAAATAGAAATAATGAATTGGATAACAGAGAATAGTCTAATTCCACATAATAAATCCTAGGAATCGAAAAAGGTAATGCTTCTGCTCAAAACGTTCGGTGAGCTAGCAACTGGTAGGGCAAGGGCCATGGCGGTAAACTGGGTTAATCACCACGCTGTCTTAAGGACCAGTTTCAGGATCATAAAATTTTATTGCATCGCTTCCTTCTGTCCTGGATTTCGAAGGCGATCCTTTTTTTTATTAAATGTGCCTTTGTTATTTATGTTTTTATTTATTACAGAACAATATTGGGTTATCACCCTCTTCGCTCATATAATTCTCCATAAGGTGACAAACAGTGACAAGAGAAAAGTTATAAGTATTGTTGACATTAGGCTAGGAATAAAAACAGTTTAGAAAGTTAAGAATCGTCGAACGTGGTTAGTACTTGGATGGGTGACACCCGCTGATGAAAGCCACGCTTTCCAAACCTTCCTCCATCCCTGGGTATACTTCCCCCATCGCTCAAGGCGTAGGAGTGATAAATCTTCCCCGTGTATCTTATCCACAATCGTGGTGTGGTGTTCCAAGCTATCAGTAATCGCCCGGAGGTTCGGTACATGGACAGTATGCTTCAGGGATAGAAATATAGTTCCTCAGCCTGCTGACTCTGAGCTACCATAAATCTTGGACCTAGACCAGTTTGTCACTGGCCCTTAACCTGAGAGAGCTGACGCTATCTGGGGGAAAGACACTGCCAAATTTGCCCCAATGGGATTGTTTATGGAGCCATTGGGCTTCATCATGATCATGGTTTGCAGGGAGGTGGGGTTTGGGCTACCCACTCCAATAAAGAAAGATTAACACCGGATATTTTACTCTTCAACAATGCATCATAAGCGGTAATCCACTCACATTTTCTCTTTCCTCTTCCCTGACACCTGGTCAGCCTCCATGTCCGCTAAAACGGCCTAGAGAACTTTTACAGCAATAGACATACAACTTTTCAAACATAAACAAGCAATTCGAATGGAAGGGCCTAACGAGACCACATTGCATCTTGCACCACAATGCAGGTTCAAATCTACGATGAAAATGTTAATATATATATATATATATATATATATATATATATATATATATATATATATATATATATATATATATGTATATATATATAAAAATCTCGTATCCCGATGTTTGTTAGAGGTAAAAACAGAAATTACTCAACCGAATTAGATGAAATTTGGCTAATTATGTGTAGTTTTTATCTCGATTATTGGCCCCAATATTTCTTTTATTGCAAATTAAATGCTGATTATACTAAAATTGAGTGTGATTATTTGTAAGTTCTAAAAATTTCCTACAGATGGCGGTGTAAGTTGATTTATTGACACAACACTTCATTTTTTTGCATAAATCAATTTCTCCGGACTAGGAAAATCCTGTTAATCCCATGGAAAATTATATGTAGCCTTTTCACGAGTGGGAAAACATCGAATCTATTTATTTTAGCAAAAGATAGATTAACCAAAAATAATATGTTATATTTTGGATTTAAGGAATATGTATTATGGCAAGAGAATAATTTGGTACATTATTGGTAGTTGTCTATAGTGATTGTACTAAACCCTGTTCCAATTATATTCTTTATTAGTTCCTTTTACATGTATCATTCATTAACACACTAAGGTCAAATATATGATGTTAAAAATAAAAACTTTAACCCATCTAATTTCTTTATCAAAGAATTTTAAATTTGGCCTAAAGTTCTATTTTAAATCCCGTTAGTTTTTAGATGAGCTGAAACGTTTTTATCTTTATCGGTGAATTTTTATTTGACTATATAAAACAATAGGATGTAACTCATCCAACGCATTACATCTACTGAGCCACAGCAACGCTTGGCAGGGTCTGCTCGTATAATAAAATGATGTATTTACTTTTTCTAATGAGTCTTATTTACAGAATAATATTATGGTAACCATTACAGAGATGACGATAAACCAGAACGGACAGGCAATTACATGCGGTGGCCGGTCCTCATTGAGCCTGCGGTCAAATTGCAGCGCGATTAGCCGCTCTCGATCGAATAACTTTTGATTGCTTGATTCATCTCTCATCCTCCTCACACACTTTCTCTCTCACACTTACAAAAGCCTAAAAGATAGTGAGTATGTGTAAATGTTGAAATGTACAAGTAAAAAAAAAAAAAAAATGAAATCAAAATACACCATAACCTTGGTACGTGACTAACAAAACTTTACATACTGAGCTCCATCTACCGACAGTCGACCAACACATAACGGCACTTTACAAACGATTTTTTGTAATTTAGTAAGTAATATATTTAGAAAGTAATATGGCTGAGATTCGCATGGGTACGAGAAGACTAAAAAGGCGCTGGATGAGAGATCTGCTCTCTTAGACAGACAGAATCTCGTTATTCCACTCATGGCGGCCAAGGGTGATCGTACCTAGCCAGTGGCCTACACCGACCACCCCCGCACCATGAACTATGCTCTTTTAGACAGCCAAGGTAATTGACTCAAGCCAGGAAGGGGGTGCTGTTGGGTGCTTTCCTTCCTCATGCCTCACATGTCATTGTTTCATATTACCGCCATCTCATTCGCTGACTGCCCGCACTTTTCTGACAGGTGCGAACTAACAATTAAAGTAAAAGAAAAAAAAAAAATGTTTGAACAGATTACAAAAGTTATCACTTTGTAACAAAGAAATAATCACATAACTTGAGCTCAGCACAAGAATAACTCTCCAGTCTATCGCTCCCTATATTTAGTCAGGGCCTAGAAGGTTCTGGGCCAAGATATAAGGTACTAGAACATCGTAGTCAGAAATTTGTACTATGACAGTTCTAAACTATATGTTTTGTTTCATGCTACAAAATAATTATCTACTAAAATACATATTGGCACTTTCTCACTTCATATCTAAAATGCCCATCCAATTCCTTGACTTTGTTGTTAATTCTAATAGGTATAAATAGTAGTATGAAGAGAAAAACAAAATGATGAAAAATCACATTAAACACACTTATTTGTTCATTCATTTTTATGTTAGTAATTAGTGTCATTATTTCCTATTACCGCCATCTCATTCGCTGATTGTCAGCACTTTGCTGACAGGTGCGAATTAATAATTAAAGTAAAAAAAAATACACTATAAGCGTTTAATTATCAAAGTATTTTGTTTGTTTAACGTCACTTTATGTAAGTCTATTCGGACGATGCTACAGTGAGAATCCTAAATGTTGCCTATCCAGGTTTAATTAGGATTGGGATCTTTGACGAGTACCTGACATCGTTCAGATAATTTAGGCTCGGAACCTCCATATTATGTCCTATCAGAAGGACGGCACAAACAAACCATTGGTGCCGAACAAACCATAAAAAATGAAGGTGCTCCAACCGAAACTTTATGGGTATTTTTTGAAACCTAAATACCTCTAGAGCAAGAATCCATACCAATTTTTTAGATTGATCTTCATTAAACCTTTCAAAATAAGGTAGTTTTTGGCATCTTGTAGGAATGACACAAAAACACTTTTGCTAACGTCCTATTTCGAAGTGATATTAGGGAAGCCCAGATTTGTCCGAGCCCGTAATTGTTGGAAAATATCTTATTTTAAATCCTAAAAAAAAGGTAATTAAATCTCGATTTCAAATAAGAAAAAAATTAGGGTGGATAGAAAAGAAAATAGGGTGATCTCTTGAGACATGTCATAAGTGATATGGTTATTGGTCTTTTTCAATTTAAGCTCCGTCTTCCCGTTGATATTAAATAAAACCAAGCAAAGATTTTTCTGAATGTAGTAGGAAATCTCGAAGATGTATTCAATTTTATGTTGGTGTCATCTGACTCATACATCAGACACTTGAGGCTAATTTGGAAAAAAAGAACATACCTATAGAGGTCCATGCGACAGCTTTTATTTTAGAAGAGTAACATAATATCATAAATAAGTATATAAGTAAATGATTTATAAAAATATTAATCTTATATTGTACCGAAGATTGTGTAACAAGTGAAACGGTTCTACTAATGTATTTTTTATGCTAGATTAATTAGAGTATTAATTTTATTTTCCTAGTTATTTTTGTAGATATATATATATATATCATATAAGTTTGATGTTTATATATGTATACTCAATTTTAGTCCTGTTGGTTCTCATGATACTTATTACGATCCAAGTAAAATCAAAATTTTACTTTTGAAAATGTGGATTATTTTTACCCTGTAACCCTTAAAATGAAATATTAGAGCTTTGAAAGTGGCATAAATCGATTCAGCGACCCAATACACCATATAATGTATATATTTAATCGTCATTTTGTCCCTAAATTGGTCATTTTGAACCACTGTGCGGTATAGCCAAGGATTTTTTACTTTTTTTAAAATATCCTAGGACCAACCCTTGATCTTAAGTACTATAGGCTGTCATGCTAACCACTACACCATAGGCTCATTTTGAGTAAATCTAAGTAAAAAGGTTAACAAATATTTTAATATGGATTTAAAAGATATGTTTTTTCGTTTTTTTTGGGGGGGGACACCACAGGTGACCCCCAAAAGAATTATTAATTAAGGGTAATGAGTTACCTCATACACTTAGTAAAAAACGTTTTAAAATTCACTACCAAAAGAAAATATAACATTAAAGACAATTTCTAATAGAACTCCTGAACCATTGCAAAATAAGTCTGTGTACATTTATTATAAACTCCTTCAAATACTGTACAATAATAAACAAACGTTTTTAATATAAAGACAAAGCTTTATTTTAGTCAGTTAAGTCTTTATAGTGGCCGTGATTTGCGAGTTTTTCTGTTACTTTGCTAAAAATATAAATTTGTGTAGAAATTAGACAATTGATTATTAATTTAAGAAATGAGGGAAAATCTTTGAGAGAAATCGCAGAAATAATTAAGAAACGTCACTCTACAGTTAAAAGAATAATTAAGCATTACCAAGAAACCATTTATTTTCAAAGTAAACCTAGTTCTGGGAGGCCCAAAAAAATTTTGAGAAATCACAGGCCTGCAATTTTGCGATCTGTGAATGATAATCCTACAATGAGTGCACCACTGCACTGCAACAAGATTACCAGCTAATAGCAATACCACAATATCAATGTATTTACCAAAAAAAAAATATTATTTTTTGAAATAATTAGTGTACACAGACTTTTTTTTTTTTGTATAAATAATTTTTATAAATGTCTTAAAACGTTGTTTATGAAATTGAAATTGTTTAAAAATGATCAAGTAGTAAAGGTTAATTTATAAAGAAAAAATTAAAAGAATAGTCTGTTATTTTTCCCTTTTTTCCTTGGCTAAAATTTGATTTTGATTTTGATGGTGTACATAGACTTTTTTTGCAAACTATATATGCCTTGGGATATCATCACGTTCGCTGATGCCACTTTTGACTGGCAGGTGTGAATAGAAGTATGAAGACAAAAAAAAAAAGATACATTGGTTTTGAAAAAAAAAAATCTATGAAAAAAAAAGGAAAGTATTTATGTATTTTGAGAGGATTGCTGGAAATAAGCTCCATCCTCTGTAGGGGCTACATTTGGGTCAAGGAAAAACTTTGAGGAAAAGCTTCGAATAGGGGAATTTTCTCCCTTTGGGTGCTTATCTTGGGATACGCTTATCGCCTGGGTACGTCTATATACCCCTGCGTATCGATGTTATATCTAAGGGAGTTGGATCTTGTGAACTAGGGCGTGAAAGGAGCCTGTCTCATTGCCGGGTGTCCTATCTATTCCTCAGGTATCTTCACACCTACGCGGTCTGGTGGAGAATACACGGCTCTTCAAGGTATCTTTATAAACAGTACTTTTTTTTTTACTTTCACTTACCTGTATATGAAATATAAATTAAGGGAAAGTATTGCGCTCGAAAAAAATTTCGACTTCCGGTTTTCAACGGAAATACACGTTTTGCGGTCCACTGAGTCCAAATAACCAAGTCCCGCGAAATGGTCGGTGTGTGTGTGTGTGTGTGATCAGACTAGCTCAAAAACTATAAACCGTAGGAACCTGAAATTGGGTATTTTGTATATGTATAAAATCAGACGACTTGGAGTATTATGCTTGTATTGCCGAATTATCACAAGGAAAACTTTTATTTAATAATAAAAAAACAAATAGTGTACTTTAAAGAGCGAAAACAAACAAAAATAAGTAAATGAATGTGGAAAAATGTGTGACTTTGAAAATTGACTTTTAATAAAACGCGTAAATTTCTAATCAAAGTAAGTTGGTAAATCAAAAAATGAAAATTTAATTTTATAAATGAGAGTGATAACGTTAATTTATTATTTTTTACAACAATGATGTACATTTTTTTATTATTAGAATTCACAATTTCTATTTACTGTAGAAACTGTAGGCGCACAATGATTTTGTTTAACCTGTCTTTTGCTGAAGCCATGGGAAAAACGCGTTTTTTCGTAGTCCAAGCCGGAAAAAATAAATTTCTGCTTAATCATCCTAAATATCGAAAGAAAATGAAATTTTGTGTCAACAAATAAACTTACACCGCCATCTGTAAGAAATTTATAGAACTTACAAATAATCACACTCAACTGTAGTATAATATGCATTTAATTTGCAATAAAAGAAATATTGAAGCCAATAATCAAGATAAATAACTACCCTATCTTTTAATTAGGACAAAACTACAGACAATTGCAAAATTTTATAAAAATCGGTTGAGTAGTTTCTGATTTTACCCCCGACAATCAACAAAAAGGTTATGAAATCTACATATGATGCCATATTAATAAATTGAAACACGACCTACTATATTTGCAATAATTTGCAGTAAAAGAAATATTGTAGTCAATAATCAAGATAAAAACTATCTTTTAAGTTGGACGAAAATATACACATTGAGCAAATTCCATTAAAATCGGTTGTGTAGTTTCTGAGTTTACCTCCGACAAACATCGAGACACGAGATTTTATATATTTAATTTATATATTACAGGATTTAAAAATAATAAATGAGTAATTCTTAACATAAAATATAGTTTTTTTAATTTTATATTTTTTATTTATCCTGTTTTGCAATGTAATATCACATTTAATCATCAAGTTATACAAGTGCCTTTCCTCCCTAACGAACATTTATCTCCGAAGATAGTTATTAATCTTCATTAACAGGTTCTTATCAAGGACCTCCCCCCTCCAACCCCCCAGCGATAAGAAGCTGATGAGCAGCTGTTTACCGTGGTCGGGTTAGGAGGGAACAACAGTTCAATTATCGGGACCAGGCTCCATAAGTTCCCTTGGGAACGGGATTAGGTCAGTTATATTGAGGGGCGTGTTAGCAACAGCGAGGGCCTAAGGTTTAATAGGGCTATCAATAATAACAGAGCCCTTTACATAATAAAATTGATAGATTAACTAATTAAAATAAATAAACTAACCTTCAATGCTATCTATTAAATAATGTAGTTTTTAAATGTTGTTTAAGGCTTCCATTGTCAGAATCCATTGTCTGCATTACAAAACACACTATAGCCTTCGAAGACACCAAAGCCATAGTTAGGATTGATAACTACCACCACAGATCCATCAGGGAAGCTATAGAAATCATAAAACAACCAAACAATATAAACAAAGAAGATGGATACAGACTTAGCAAAAACTGGTACCCTGCACTAAACAACATTGGACAACACATATATCAGAGAGCTGACGACATACCCCTCCCCTACCCCCTCCACCTGACCAGGCCCCCTTGAGCGCTAGCCAATGGGAACACAGATTTCGCCCCCGACGGAAGGTTATAAGTTACTGACCCCCTTCTCCACTCTTATTCTTGTATTGGCCCTGAAGAAGCCCACAGCAAGATGGGCGAAAGCTTGGTCGTTGGAAACCCTATGACATGGTCAAACCCTGAAGAAGAAATGCAGACAATATAGTTTTTATTTGTTCCTTTAAAAAAAGACTGAAACTACTTTATCCACTCTTATCAAAAACTTCCAAACTGAAACTAAAACAGAAATTAAAAACATATACATACTTACTTAAACCAATAGGAACATAATCATCAAAGATGTACGAATCAGCCAAGAAGACACACTTAAATAAAATTCAAAGATTTCAATCAAAACTTTCACGACTCATTACCAACGCACCATGGTACCTGACTAACTAGACCCTAAATATGGACCTCCACCAGCCAACAGTTGACTAGTACATAGCGACACTCTACAAACGTTTTCACACTAACCTACATGGACATAACAATCGGCTAATAATGTACATGGTAACAACTGATATCCCAATAAATTCGAGGAGGAGGTTAAAAAGGCATTTGATGAGAGATCTCCTTACTTAAACAGCTCTAGTAATTGAATCAAGCTAGGAAGGGGGTGCTCGAATACCTAAAATTATAATAAATTTAATTATTTTTTTTTGGGTAATCACTTAATTTAATTTTAAGCATTGTATTTTTGAATAGAAAAGATTGGTCTTGGCCGGGAGTCGAGCCTGGGTCTCCCGCGTGACATGTGCTGTACACTAACCACAGCGCCACCGATCTCGCTTCCAAGCAGAATTTGCGAGATCGGGGAAAGGAATGAATGAAGAGGAGAGATTGGCTCGTAAGAATGTAGAAAAATGTGTGGCTTTGAGAAATGACATTTAACAAAACACTTCAATTTCAAATCTAAGTAAAGTGGTAAGCGAAAGTTGTGTGTTGCGCGCATCGTACCAGATTTTTACTCATTAAATCAGTTTATCTAAAGTCGTTCACATTTTTATTCCATTAATAAGTAATTGAAAGTATTTACCATGGTGTTTCAGACAGGCGAGTTGATTTTAATACAGTAAAAATAAAAAAATATCAAAAATAATATTCCTGTTTTATATTTAAGATTTAAAATAAATATATAGGTCGTATTGCTACTTGACAAGTACATACTATCCAAGTTTATTATAGACACTACAGTATCGCATATTGCTTCTTGCTAGGCGGATATAAGGATCTGGAGGAAGAGGAAGTCGGAGGGCAAAGTCCCCTGCAGGAAGTAGGTCGCCCCCCCCCGCTTACCACACACACCCCCCCCTCCCGAAGGTCCTCCGGGAAAAAGGAAATTACCATCAGCTCTCCGCCTTTGTGTTCTTTTAGATTTATAGTCGCGATATAAACATAATATCGTTAACATCAACAAAATATTTATTTATTTTTTATATTTGACGTCAATCCCACCGTTGCTGGAGCGCATCTTGGAAAACTCCGAACAGTTTACTGGGAGGCAGAAAGAGAAGAAGCAAATGGGTTTTAGTAGTTGTGATTTGAGTAGTGAATAGTGGTTTATTTGTTGTGAATGTCTGTTCCTCATTGTCGGAACTTCCATTCTACAATTATTGTGTATAGTATTGTTAGAACTATACCATGAAGTGCTTACAATTTTTCTAATAATTTTCGACTGTATGGTTTGAATTAATGTCATATTAAAATGTTTGCGGAGCCCCGAAGTTCTGCTCCGTAAATCCAAATAGATTTTGGTATGGTGTTATATGTTAGTATTTTGTTTCGTAAATTAAGTGATGATCTGTTGTATAAATGTTGAGACAGTTGATTGTATCGTCTGGTCAGTTCTTGTCTTTTTAGTTTTGTAGATTTATTCCAAGTGCGTATTTTATCTAAGTATTGCTACATAGTATTGGTTAGGCACTGAAGTATTATTAATTTTAATTTTTTTTTTAGTTCTCCAGTTTTTAAATTTTTGATAAGGTTTCAAGCTACTATTTATGTACTGAAAACAGTTTGGTAAGTGCTTAAATTACGCTCTTCGGCCTTTAGTACTTTCGGATCTATTCTAAGTAGAATACGGGATCGAATTCTAGTTCCTCAGAAATCTGTATCTTCTGCAGGCATCCCCTTAAATTTGCCTGTAGATAAGTGTTCTTCTTCATTCTTAAAACCTTTACTGCTTCCTCAAATATAATAAAGTGCACACCGGATTGATCAGATCAAATACCATAGGTTATATTTATGGTTTAAGCTACATTCCATAGCATTCCATACATTTTTAATAACTTAGACCAAAATATTTCAGGATTTATTATTATTATTATCAACGGCCCAACAACCCACTTAGTGAGTCAAGGCCTCCCCCATTTTCCCCATCGCTCCCTGTACTGCGCAGCCGCAATCCAATTCCGAGCACCTAGAAGATGTCTTGAATCCTTTGCGACTCCATCTGTCCACCGTTTCGGTCTTTCGACACCTCTCGACCCATAGATTTTGTCGGACATCATTCTTTTTGAATGCTCTGTTCCGGCATTCTGGCAATGTGGCCAGCTCATCTAAGCCCTCCAATGCGGATGAATCTAATGATGTCCGGCTGTACATAGAGCGTTTGAAGCTCTAACTTGCTTCGTAATCTCCAATTTCCGCCTACTTTTACTGGACAGTAGATTCGGCGTAGAATTTTTCTCTCGAAAACTATAAGCCTCTGGTGGTCAGAACTCGAGATGGTCCAAGTCTCAGAGCCGTACATGCCATGCATCAAGACGGGGCGGATCAGGTTTTTATACATCTTTACTTTAGTTATTTTCGTGAGGTAGGGACTTCGGAAAAGGTGGCCTAATCCGAAGAAGCTTCTGTTCGCCAGCATTATGCTCCTTCTAATCTCAGCTGACATATCGTTATTCACATAAACCTGTGAGCCGAGATAGGCGAATTCCTCTACCTTTTCGAAGTGGTAGGTTCCTATAGTAACCCATTCCTTCTGATAAACCCTCTGGCCTGATACCATGGCTTGGTCTTTTCTGGATTTATTCCTAGACCCAGTCTCCTAGCTGAAGCCAGTCTCTAGGGCCATAAATGCTTCCTTGACTGCCTGAAAGGACCGTCCCGCGATATCTGTGTAATCGGCATAGGCTAGGATCTGGACAGTCCTATTAAAGATAGTTCCAGTTGTCTGAATGCCGGATCCTCTTACCACTTTCTCTAAAGCAAGGTTAAACAAGAGGCATGCCAAGGCATCACCCTGTCTCACCCCTTTTCCGGAAACAAACACTTCTGAGAGTCCTCCCTGGATACAAACCATGCATTCTACACCCGTTATTGTTAATTGTGTGAGACGTATTAGCTTCCTTGGGATGTTGAGCTCTTCCATTGCCTTGAATAGTGCCGGTTTAACGAGACTGTCATATGCGGCTTTCAAATTGACAAATAGATGATATGTTTGCATCTGATATTCTCTTTTCTAACACTATAAATTCTGATATTCAGGAGTTATAGTGTTTAATATTCAAATTTTCAGATTTCAAATTGAAATATTCAAATTTTTCAGAATTTATAGTGTTAATAAAAGGTCTTGAATAGTTTCAATTAAGCTCTCAAATTCTTCCTCTTAGAATATTGAATCGTGACAATTGATCCTAGAATCTATTGATACTCGTCGTTTAAGTCACCTCCTGCTATAACGTTTCTGAAACACTTTTATGGTCACACGGATAAGTTTAGGAATAGAGTTGCCGGTTTTTACTTTTTGCGTATCCACTCACTCCCAGCGCCTGCACTAATACGCTGAGCGACATACAAACTACAGGAGAGCAGAGATGCTGTGCGGGTACGGTATACTCTACGCCGGTTTCCCACAGTGAAATGCGTTTAAAGAAAAACGTTTAAGAGAAAATATCGGCTTAAACGAAATAATAATATAGTCCCTATAATACACCTATATTAAATAAACTGGGTATCTGAGTCCCGTGAGCCTACTGGAGGCGATTCACACAGACCGGGCGTAGGAGTGGTATACCTTCCCCGTGTATCTTGTTGAGAATCGTGGTTTGGTTTTCCAGGACGTCAGTAACCGCACGGAGGTTCGATACAAGGACAGTATGCTTTAGGGAAAGAAATATAAGGAAATGGATGGTCCTCGGGGCCTGCTAACTCTGATCTGCCATAATCGTTGGACCTAGACGAGTTTGTCACTGTCCTTGAACCCGAGAGAGTTGACGCCATTGGTGGGAAGGAAATTGCCAAATTGGCCCCAATGGGACAGGTTATGGTTGTTGCTGTGGTTGACAGGTATGACTAAATGTATGAAGATAAAAAAAATTCTAATTGCAAAACAATGTTATTTTAGTGTGTTTAGGGTTAAGAATATTAAATTGTAGAGTATAATTATCTATAATTTATGGTATTTACAGGAAGAAAATAAATTCCTTTCTGGCAGGGTTACTGCAGGAAGGTAAAACTAAAAAAATTTTAAACTTAAAAAAAATTTTTTTTTGATTATAAAAAAAATCTGAGAGAGAGAGAGAAAGAGAAACACTTTATTTATCATAAAAGAGATGCTGCCCAACTACATTGGGTTGCTAATACACAGCATACTATATGTCTATGTGACACTATTTGTAACATCTTATTGTAATAATATATAATAATAATAATAACATCCATGCATATTTATATATGTATACCAACAGGGTTATATTTTTTTTTATATGGTTTTTTTTTTCATTTTTATTCTTTCTCTCTTTTACTCAATCCTTTGAGTGCTCAATTTTGAATAAAATGCATTTATCATGTAACAAAAATAAAAATAAGAATAAAACCAAATCAATCCTGGCATATAAAATTAGAAGTAAGAATCCGGTTACGAAAAGAAATAATATGTAGTAAGTAAGAGATGAGGAACGGAGAATGAGAAGTTTTATGACTTAAGGAGATTTTTTGTTTTATGGATCTAGAATAGGAAAATGGCTTGAAGGTTTCGTAGGAAAGCAGGCTAATGCCTTTTCAACTTGGAATAATTACTAGAAATTCAGATTAAGATTAAGAAAGTCTCTCGTTTATGCTGTTTTAGCATATAATGTTAAAGTACACGAAACAACACAATTAGAAGTGCAAGAAAACAAGAGCTGCTGGGTAATTTGAGAAATGGATTAACGGAATATTTTCAAGACGGTTTAGGTTTTTCGTATGAAGTTACTAGAAAAATGGCTGTTACAGGAGAAGTAATGATCATAAAGATATTTCAAGATATTTTTAACTTATTTTAAATATACTTGTCGAATCAATATTAGGTTCAACGCTTTGTCAAAGTTTTGCTCTGATAAGGTCCTGAGATTTATCCTGAATCCTTTTTCCCTGGGGGCGAAATATATGTGCTGGGCAGGATAAGAAGAATATCGTTAAAGCGCTGAGGCTAGGGCTATTGTATATTGCTATTGCGAGGGTTGGGGCTATGATCCTTGCTCTCGCCTTAGGCCCTCGCAACTGCTCTCTCTTCTCTCTCTCTCTCTCTCTCTCTCTCTCTCTCTCTCTCTCTCTCTCTTCCTCTCTCTCTCCCTATCTCTCTCTTTCATTCTCGTGGTACAGCCCAGCTTTTATGAAAGCTTCTATCTTATAGGCTCTATCAAAGTAGGACAGTTTATCAGCGATATACTTTGCAGGCTTTTGTATTTTTCAAAATGTTGTAAAAGAAAATGTTTTCTTAAATTGTGGTATAATTACGACCTAGCCTTAAAACATGGTGCAATGACCATGTACAACAAAGCAATATTTCCTCCTTGTATTTTGAAGGTTTGAAATCTCCTTTAGTTTCAGTTTTTATCCAGAAGACCTCAAATCAAATATCTCTAGAATTTTTTAGGCTGCTTTTACTGAAGATTTTTCAACGTATTTAAGAATCTAAGAGAAGGATGATTAGACCATGTGGCGGACCAACCCCTATTTTTCATTAACACATTACACTGTCAAAATACATTTACGGCCTCTTATGGTCACAAGTAAAAAATTTACTTATATAATTTCCCTATGGTGGTCGTATTTCTGAATGTTACAGTTGACAGTCTTATTATTATAGATAAATATGGCGATTGAGACTCAGGATTTTTTTTTTTTTTATTTGTTTATTTTTTGGTTGGCGCATTAGGCCTAATGAGACCTTTGCCCGCGCAGTTTGGTGTTCTTACAGACATTTTTGTGCTTGCGGGAGCTCTAACAGCCTGGAGGGGGTAGCCCAAACCTCACGTTGTTGCAATCCATGGTCACCATGGTGCAGCGGCAAACTGCCCCTAGCTCGATAACCAATCCCATTGAGGGCAATTTGGCAGTGTCCTTCCCACCGATGGCGTCAGCTCTCTCGGCTTCAAAGACAGTGACAACTGGTCTAGGTCCATGGATTATCGTAGCCAATATATATTTCTTTCCCTGAAGCGTCCTTGCACCAAGCTCCGGGCGCACAGTGGGCGAAAATCAGATTTTAGGTGGACAAAATTCATATAAAAAATTATATAAATTGCCCACAAAATATTGTTTAGTATGAGTTGGAAGAAGGGAAAATGTAAATATTTACTTTCTTGGATTTTCAACAAGCGCCAGAGAGGATTATTAATCCGTCTATAACAACCGGCATATTTTTCACAGTGTTCATTGCAGTGCTGTTCTTGTAATAACCTTGTCATTCTTTGACCAGAAACTTCACTTGATTTTTTAAATTTCATGAGAAATGGATACCACAGAAACAAGTAAGTATTAATATTTCACTAATCGGGGTTGCTACATGGATATAGTTTTACCTATAATAAATAATATCATTAGATAGAACATTTCTACAGGGTGTTTCTGAATTGCACGGCACTATTTTAGGTACGTGTTCTCTAACACAAAATAAACAAAAAAGTTCATATTAACATATATCTCAAACTCATTTATTAAACAGATATCAAAGGTTAAAGATTTATTATTTATTTACTGCATTAAGACTGACTGTACAACTATTAACGTGTTTAATACTAAATAAAAGGTTTTAATCACCTGATAAACAAATGAACGATAAGCAATGACAGTAGTTGCTCATCTGTTTGTCTAGTTCTGTGTGTTTTAGTGTGAGTGAATCTTGTGACACAGTTCAATTTATGATTATCATGGGAGATACCACAAATTTATTCACTTTTGATGAACAAACAGACATGCTTTTAACTTATGGCGAGGTACATACAAACGGTGCTGCTGCTGTTCGAAGATATCGTGAAAAATTTCCTAACCGAAGAATACCAAATCGTAAAACGTTTGAGGCCATTGAAAGACGTCTTAGGGATAATGGTACGCTAAAACCTATACGAGTGAACGCCGGTCGACAACGATTTCGACGAACTGCAAACGTAGAAGAAGAAATACTCGATGCTGTTCAGTTATCTCCTACTACTAGTACCAGAAGATTGTCACGTCGTTTCGATGTTTCCCCTACCAGCGTATGGCGAACTTTACGCGAACAACAATTATATCCATTTCACGCATCAAGTAGGCAAGATTTGTTACCACAAGATTATAACAAGCGCAGAAATTTCTCCCAGTGGTTAATTCGACAATGCACACGAGATCCTAACTTCCTGAACTGCATTTTGGTTACTGATGAATCTTGCTTTACAAGAAACGGGATTCTTAATTTTCAAAATACCCAAACTTGGGCCGAAGAAAACCCTCATATGACTGCTGTTGGACATTACCAACATACATTCTCTTTAAATGTCTGGTGTGGTCTTCTAAGCGACAAAATCATCGGCCCCTTCTTTTTGCCACCTAGGCTGTCAGGTATATCTTACTTGCATTTTTTGCAAAATAATCTGCATGATATTCTAGAAGATATTCCGCTAGGCATCAGGCAAAGGCTGTGGTTTATGCATGACGGTGCTCCAGCTCACTTTTCTCATAGTGTCACTGATTATTTAAATGCAACTTATGGAGACCGATGGGTTGGTCGAAACGGACCTGTTAAATGGCCACCACGATCTCCGGATTTAACGCCATTAGATTATTTTGTGTGGGGCTGGATGAAGTCTATGGTTTATTCTGCGGCAGTTGACACGCAAGAAGAGCTAAGAAATCGGATCGTGGAAGCCGCAGTAACTATCAACCACCATCCTGATGCTATACGAATAGCCAGAGAAGCATGGATTCGTCGTGCTGAATGTTGCATTGAACAAAACGGAGGCGCCTTTGAACATTTACTCTAAATGTTGTAATAATAATAAATAAATAGTAATAATAAATCTTTAACCTTTGATATCTGTTTAATAAATGAGTTTGAGATACATGTTAATATGAACTTTTTTGTTTATTTTGTGTTAGAGAACACGTACCTAAAATAGTGCCGTGCAATTCCGAAACACCCTGTATATTTCAATGGAGAATTACTTGCAGAGGGCCAAGGAGTGCCAAGCTAATTATTTCATCATTATTTCACTCAAACCATATATTTTTCATATTCACATAGTTTTTTTTGCGATATTTTGCGTTTTGAAGAATATTTACTAATTTAGGATGGATTTCAGGTTTCGTGCTCATCGTTCCACGAAAAGAATTTGTAATTGAATGGTTGAAATATGGGTCAAAAGATAGAAATAAATGTCTCTTAATCTACATTTTAAAACTTGAAAATAACGATGAAGATAAAATAACAAATAGACAAAGAATTAAAGACGCAATAAAAGATTATTCTAAAAAAATCAGTGACAGATGGGAAAAATGTCATCGGAGAGCTCATATTTTTTTTAAGGAGCGAAGAAGCACCAGAGACCCTTAACAAAGATTCCCGTCGATTTAGAGAGAATAATACAAGGAAATGTTCTAGAGAGGCCACTAACAAAGATCTTATGACGCTGTTAATTTCATCGGACCCAATTGTCGCCATTTTTCGGAAACATTCGCTTAAAAAAACAACTATTGTAGTAATTAGCCTATTGAAGTGTAGTTTACCGTATGATGAACTTCAAGAACTGTCATTAGAAATAGATGCTGACGATACTGAATCGTCAGAAGAAAATGCAGAAGGATGTAGTAGTATTGATTCAGACGATGATTGATGAATAATTCATTTTATATTTATATACATTTGTTATTATTAAAAAACAGATCAATAAAATGACTTTTTTCTTTAAGTTGTTAGTCTATTTTTGTTCATTATTTTCGTAATATAGCCTATTTTTCCAATGTGTATTATTTTTGATGAATATATGTACTGTTTTTATGTAAATAATAAATGCAAAAAGTTACTACTGAAATGTTTCTTTGATTTACAAAATGTTTTCCCAAGTTTTATCTATTATTTCCAAATTTATGTGTGTGTACATTAGTTTGTTGGATATACTAAAAAATATGGGTCACAGAATTTTTAAAGATTTTTTCCTTACTCAGTGACCTCAAAAACTTGAAACAACACAAAAAAATAATTATGTCCACCTAAAAATGGATATTTGCCCACTGTAGGGCGGTTATTGATATCCTGGAAGACCACACCACGATTCTCGATGGGATACACCTTGTGTGTGTGTCACCTCCAGTAGGCTGACGGGCCTCACATACCCGGGGGTGGAGGTAGGCTTGGTCTGCGTTGCGTTCATTGGCGGATGGTCACCCGAATGGAGCGGTCACCCATCCAAGTACTAAACACGCTCGACGTTGCTTAAATTTGATTACCTATTGCAAGCGCCTTTGTCCGCTCGGCCATCCCAGTCCCCACTTATATTTTTATTTATTTATTTTTTTTTTATTAATTAAGAAAAAATATGATTAACAATATACAAAATAGATGGTAAGTTTATTTGTAGGAAAGAAGTGAAGATCAATCTTCCAACTTGGTGGCTGAATAGTTGATCAACTTTGTTTTGTTAGTTAGTTTGTAAAGTTTGAATAGTCACATACCGAGGTTCATTAGAAATAAGCCGTAATATTTTTGTCTGGAAGGTTTGAAGTTTTTGTATTTTAAGTGCGTTTGTTGTTTTTTTTTTGCCAATCCGTTATTCAGTTTTTGTCTAAGTTTTAGTTTTGAGGATTTAGAAAAAAGTGGATAAATTAGCTTTAGTCGTTTATTAAGAGTTTTCCTTTTCATTTTAATGTGCGGGCCCCATGTCATCCTTCTATCGAGGGTTAGCCCAAAATACTGTACTGTGTCTGTTTGAGGAATTTGAACGTTTTCGATATTGGGTCATTCCATATCAAGTGGTCCAAAGTGGTTGCTCGATCATTTTAGAAAAAATTTATAAGTTTACCACCAATTACCTATGGAATCAGTAGTTCAAATCAATTTTTTAAAAAATTTTAGGATCAACCGTTTCAAAAGGGCAGCCATTTTTGTTTCACATTTCAGGCCGATTTTTGAGTTTTTAATCTCTCACAGAAAACTCATTTTCTCAAGACTGGTAAGTCATAGACTAATAATTCAAACAGAACTGTTTTTCTTAAAGTCTGAATATTTTGAAGTCTAATACTTGAAAAGTGCTATTAAAAAAACTGATTTAAATTCTCAAAATACCGTTTTTGAGGGTAACTTTTAGGTATAAGGGCATGTACATCAAAGCTAATTTTTGGCATGAAAATAAACCTAACTAAGTAGCTTTCATTAAAAGTACTCTTAACCCATATATTCTTTACCTTTTTTTTTTATGAATTTTTAAACTCCACATTTTTTAATTATTAGTTAACTATTAACTATTAACTATTAACTATTAACTAGGCTCTAATATCTCTGGTGGACCAGTTAATAAAAATCTCATTTTTTTACATGTTATGCTTACATGCAACATAAATCAACTGCAAGAAATTCCAACCTGTATATTTGAGTAGATTAGTATCTACGAATTTTTGAAAATGGTCATTTTCGTGCTCATTTAACAATGCGTAAACTTGATCATACTTCATTAAAATTTTACTGTTTGTGAATTTTTAACTTTTTTACCCCTTTATTATTTTTTTTTTTAAATTTTATCTATGTCCAACGGAAAATATTTTTAGTCACTTTTTCGTTAAAAAAAAATAATAAAAATTTCATAGAGTAGATTTTAATTATAATTAAACCCAATATATTTTTTTTTGCATTAGGCATAGATAAAATTAAAAAAAAAAAAAAATTAATATAACAGTTTTAAAAATTATATGTAAGTATGTGTACCTAGGTAAGTTCCTACACGTATTTTTTTGATTTCATGAATATTAGAGGAGCATGGCGAGCAGAAAAAATAGTCATCATTTTCTTATTCATATTTAGGACTAGGGCAGGACATTTGAAAATTATTTTTACATAATTGGCATTCACGTTCCTCCAACTGGTATTTCCCAGCGGCGAGGTTTATGGTTTCCTCAAAAATTTCCAAGGGGGGTAAACTAAATGACATGGGGTTCTTCTCGGGGTTTTTCAAATTAATTTTACCTGCACCTTATTCCTTAGTCAAATAGGGCGGATTTAGAAGAAAAATATGAATAAGTATAAGGTCTCAGGCCACAAGACCCGCAATACACTCGCACTGCTCAGACGCTGAAGGGTTAGGGCCTATTCACACTATCAGTTTCGCGCCCGCTCCACTCTCGCTCCGCTCTCCTGAAGTCTTACCATATTCACATTATATAATTTTACACCGTTCACTTTTGAAAGGTTTAAGCTATTAAAGCCATTAATAATCGAAGTTGTCTGTATTCTGATTTTAATTAATGATTAACTTTCAGTTATTAAAGTATTTATTTATTCATCAATTTTACTGCCAAAAAAAAAAAAAAAATTTCGTTTGTAGAAATAGCTGGTAAGTGTACTTTTCTTGATGAAGAAGATAATATTATCAAAACATATAATAAGAAGAATATATTGCAAGACAATTATTAATAATAATAATTATTAATAATAATTATAAATTAATTTAATTAATGGTGAAGAAATAATTTATTAATAATAAATATTAATAGTAATTTTCGGAATGTATACTAATACGCTTGAAATCGGTAAATGCTGCAATTTACCGATTGTGTTCTCTTCTTTTCCTGATTCATATTTTAATTATTTTTTGCTTTAATATATTTTTTGATGATCTGACATTTTTCATAATATACTGCATTTTTATTCGTTTCAAATTGAACGTTATTTTATAATAGCAATGAGTATGTAGCCAATAAATATATCGGTGACCGTGTTTTACGAGTACATTAATTCATAGCAAAATATATCTCAAACATAACATGAATTTTTCACGTCGAAAAACCGCGCGTATTGTTGGTGATTTTTTTTAATCATTTCAAGCGTATTTGAATACATTCGGAAAAAAATTTAAATTATTCCTTCACCATTAATTAAATTAATTTATAATTTTATGTATATATATATATATATTAAAGTTGAATTTTTTGTGGCCGTAAAATTGATGAATAAATAAATACTTTAATAACTGAAAGTTAATTATTAATTAAAATCCAAATACAGACGGCTTCGATTATTAATGGCTTCAATCGTGAATGGTGTAAAATTATATAATGTGAATATGAAAAGACTTTAGGAGAGTGGAGCGGGAGCGGAGCGAGGCCGGACCTGTACCAATATTGGACCCTATTCCTCTTTAGAATATTTTGCCATTGGGACCAGTATCACTGTATCGTCTGAGTAAGCAGCGGTCAATGTCTGATTACACTGTTCTGCACGAAAATCCTCCTTCAAACCAAAACATGCTTTCTTACTGTTATCAGATGTGCTGAACACGAATTTGAAGTCAGATTTTGTCTATCACGCACAGTTTCCTGAGAAATTCTAGTTTTTTATCCAAAAAGGTGAGTTTTTTGTGGATTTGACGAATTTTTTTTCGGCATCAAAACATAGTGAAAAAAATTCAAAAGCCCGATAATTTTGAGCGCAATGAATTATATTTGAACGAAAAAAAATTGATGGGAGTATTACAAGTAGTTAAAGAAATACGGCTAAAAGTGTTTTTTCAGTTTTTGAGCTTGAGGCAGGGATTTGGTCTCTACCTGGATCTTTAGGGGAATGACCCTCCTTTATCTTTTATGGTCTTTTATGGTGGTACCCTTTTCATTCAAATCCTTAATATGTTTTTGAGAAACAAAAAATCTAGAGACTACCGAAAAATAGTCCAAGAACTGCTTACTTCATATAAAACATTGGGATGCAATATGTCCTTAAAGATACATTTCCTGCATAGCCACCTAGACTTTTTCGCCCCAAATATGGGTGCAGTTACGGACGAACATGGAGAACGATTCCACCAAGACATATCCAGAATGGAAAAAAGATATTCTGGCAAATGGAATAAGAAGATGCGGATTACTGCTGGACACTGCAGCGGGAGACAGAGGAGGAAGAGTACAAAAGAAAAAAAACAACTCATTGTCGATGTGTGTATATTTTTTGAGTTGCGTCATATCTAGTATTATACCTGATAGCATGCAGAATTCAATTAATTATATTTTATCGTTGAAAAAGAAAAAAAATCTGTTATAATAAAGACAATAATTTTCAAATACAATTTTTCATTTTTTCCAAGTTTCACCTCTTTTCTCTCAAAATCAGAGGGTGATATAATTTTTCTGAGTTCAGATTCGGACTCAGCACACCTGAAAACATTAGAAACAGGCAAAATTGTTCAAGGGAGGGGAGAAAAGTTTTTTTTTGCAGAACAGTGTTATTTCCTGAGAAGTGCTTATCTGAATCGTTTTTATTTCTAGTTTATTTAATACTTTCCTGAGGAATCCTTGGCTGGTAAATAGAACGCTGACATTATAATCCAAATAAAATTTACAAGGACTAACTTCCTGAGCTGGATCCTTTAGTATTTTCGCGGGGGGTTGAAATAAGGGCGGTTGAAATTGAACGCTAGCTGGAACAACTTTTCTTGATTAGATGGCCCAGGGACCGTTATTAAAATTTAGCGGCAAACAGCTGCGGATTAAAAAGCTTGCCTCAGGTAACCTCATCGGTCCCTACAATTTTGCCGAGGAGTTATCTTCGTCACCGGCCTCTCATTAGGGAGTTTGCTTAACTTTGTGAGAGTCGAACCTGTGTTAGCATGTTTGATGTTTGCTTATAAAAAGGAGGGAGGCCTCAAAAAAAAAAAAAAAAGATTCGTTTTGACATACATTTATTGGAACCTGTCGCAACTAAGTGACAATTAACCCTTTGCACACGAGATCTTCGGAGCGGAGCCATTTAAAATTTGTCTTCAAACTTGATGGCTCCGCTACGAATACAATGCAAATAATTTTCAGTTTTGGGTCTTTTTCGTTTAAAGCACGCCAACCTAATTTACAGGTACAAATATGAACATATAGTAACAACTACGTTACTATTTGCGGTATCGTTACTTGGTTCCGTAATACTCGGTTATTTACAATTACAACATATGACTAAAATATTTAGTTACGATTGTAAACATGGCTTTGTTTAGGTTACACGACCAAATCACAGATTTAGATAAATTTGTAGATTTTCTACAGGAAAAAGGTCTTCTTCATAAAGATAGGATATGCCGCAATGGACTTAACATGAAATTAAGCAAGAGAGAGAATAGATTCAGATGGAGATGTAATAATAGATCCTGTCGTATGGAAATTGGCTGAAGAGAAGATACGTGGTTTACTGTACGTGGTTATATACGTGGTTCTAAATTTCCATTAAATACTGCATTGATTTTCATTTATTCGTAGACAAAAAGTTACACTAGCATCTTATTTTGTCAAGAAGAATTAAGGATGTAGAATAAAGTGACAAATAAAATAATATTTATTAAATATCGTTACTTTTAAAAACATGTGTTGTGTTATTTGTAACTGCAGATTCGGTTGGCGTGCTTTAAACGAAAAAGACCCCCCAGTTATTAACATATAAGGACATAAGGACATAATAAAAATCTTAAAAAATATTTATAGGATATTTCGCTTTTGGTGATAAATGACGGTCGCGGCTCAGGATGTTTTTCATTATTTTTATAGTACGTTAATCTTTTAACATTGGCTATATTTTGTGGTTTGAATTCATCTTTTATTTCACCAATTGTACAATAATTTAGTTCGGGGCACCAAATGATCCCTTTACTTTTATTTAGTTTCCCATGTGCTTCTACGTTAACCGGAAAATTATTAAGTAGATTTTAATATATTTTAGGAGCTTTTCTGATTGGATATCTGAGAAAACTTCAACTAAAAGGGTCCCATCTCGTAATTTTTTAACTGTTTTTACTTCTCAAATTACATTTAAAATGCTTTTATATATAAGGAACGGCGAAATCTTTGTGAAATCTAAGGGATTTCCATCGTTACCCGTTCCGGTTCTCTTAATTATCAAACATTTTTAGGTATATTTTCGGTATTTTTATAAAATTATAAAAAAAAATATAAAATTTAAAAAAGATAATTTTGAAATTGATATAAAAATATAAAAAATTAATATAAAATTTAATTTTTTTTTTTTTTTACTGCAGTTCAAAGACTTCTGATACAAAGCCGACTATGTTCTTTCCAAATTACTTAAAATCTGCCTTCTCCTAACGCTGACTATTGGAATATCAGCGATTCAATTCTTATAAAATACTTGCGCACTTTTCAGGAAGGTGCTGACAATCAGCGAATGAAATGGCGGTAATATGAAATAATGACATGTGAGGCATGAGGAGGGAAAGCACCCAGCAGCACCCCCTTCCTGGCTTCAGTCAATTACCTCGGCTGTCTAAGAGAGCCGATCTCTCAACCAGCGCCTTTTTAGTCTTCTCGTACCCATGCTTATGTCAGCCATATAACTGATTAAAGTATTCGGATGTCCGTTTAAATTAGTAATAGCGTCGTTATGTGCTGGTCGACTGTTAGTATATGGAGGTCTGTTTGTAAAGTTTTGTTAGTCACGTACCAGGGTGATTTGGTGATGAGTCGTAACAATTTTGATTGAAATGTTCGAAGTTTTTGTCAGTCTTTTTAGCAACGCCGAATATTTGTGAGGAATATGTCCATATGGGTTTAATGTTGATTAAAATTCAGCACATATGTGCATATAAAAGTCACTGAATATGTTCGTGGGAGTAAAGAAGAAATTTTTTTTCACTTTTATTTGTATGGGAGAGCGGGGTTGGTTGGCAACAGTTTTCACTTTTTTGATTGTCGAGTCGTTTCTGTTAATACAATCCCAATAGGGCTGATGCCCCTGTAAACTCCAAGTATTAGAGTACTTCAAGTATCTTTTTCACCACATAATATTTAGTACTAAGATCATATAAAATTGAAGAATTCGTCAATCCAGAGTATGCCAATAAACCACCTATGTGGGGCAGGTTGGCCTAGAAGGTGGCGTTGTTTAGCCATCTCATTCAAGTACTGCCTGACAGATATTATTGTTATTAAAAGCTGCACTATAATGGTATATCAATTATGAATTTTTTTTTAACAGCTTTTAAGGGAAATAGAATGACAATAAAAGAAGATAGAAGTTTAGACTGTCGTCACTTTCTGCATAAGAAAAATTGCTCTCATCCTCCTTGTTGGAACTAAAGACAATTGGTAGTTTCACCTTTGTTTATGTTTACCTTGCTTTTGTGAATTGCTACTGCGCGAACAAACCCCAGTTAAAGAAAGCCAACTAACCCCACAGGAAAGATCATATGAAATATGGCTGCCAGGACAGGGGAGAACAATCAAACAGGAAACTGGTTAATCGAAAGGTTAGGTTTTTCAAAGGAGTTTGGGGCTATGTGAACAGAATCGGAGGCCAATGTTTTGTCATGCCTTTAAACCAAATTTACAGAAAATACAAAAATTTACTTACATGTTGTAAAATCAATCAATGAAGCACACTCTTCTCTACAATGTTAACATCGAATTGAAAACCCCGGACAAGACTCCCGAGGTCGAGCGGGTCACATGGTACAATGTTGGGGCCTTCACAACAGGTGTGACGGAAACTATAAGCCAATGGCCAACCTAACCCCTATGCCAACCAACCCCGCTCTCCCCTACTTGTCGCAAATAAGTTTTTTTTTGTTCAGTACCCGTACCTGGCGATATGTGGCATACGTGGGGTTACACTAGAGGTGTGTAAGTAATTGTCACTTATTTGCGAAAAGTACAAATGAGATGACTAGATATGAGGAAAGATATCCCCAGCAGCACTTCATCCCGGTCTTGTTTCAGGAGACGAGATCTTTCATCCAACTCCTTTTCAGTCTCCTAATATAAGGCAATAAGGCAAGTCAGTCGTGGCCATATTTAGTTAATAAGTCTGTAGTTATGTACATGCAATTTAATATGGATACCAAAATAGAGGGTTCTTATTTGTTGGTCGATAGTTGGTAATTGTAAGTCGGTATGTTGCTAACGTACAAATGTACGTTAGTTATGAATTTTGAAATAAAAAGGCTGTAGTTTTTCCTGAACTATCGATTTTTTCTCGGCGTATGTCCTAGTAGGTTTCAATTTTGACGATTTGAAAAATTGTATTGTTACTAATTGAATTGTTATTGTAAATAATTTTAATTGTTATTGTTTGTTTGGCGTTTATAAGTATAATTTTCTTCTAATAAAAATTATTCAAATCCACTTAAGTGTTACAATATTTTATATGATGTTATAGGTACTTTTTTACCTTAGAGGTCTGGAAACTCCGTCCATTAAAATTAGAATAGAATATAAAAGTCGTTTAATAATTTTTCCTAAAATCCATGAAATTCTCAATATACAGTAGAACCTCCATTATCCGGGGAAAATGATGGGTATGGGGGTCCACAGATAATCGAAAACCCCGGATAATCGAATCAAAACATTTTATTGACTTAACGTGAAAGAAAAAAAGGTTAAAAAATCATTAGTAAGGTATAATCACTTTTATTAACAAACGAACGTTTTATATACATTAAATTATAACATACAAAAATAACAAAAAAAGTAAATGTATGTTTTTAGTAAGTTACGATAAGAAGTCGAAAATGTCTTTTTTCTTCTTTAAAATATCCCATACAGTTTGTTCGCGGATTCCTAGTTCAGCGGACAATTTTTTAACACTTTCACACTTTTCTAATCTGTTTATAATAGTTAATTTCTCTTCAAGCGTTAAAACGAAACGTTTTCTTATTTCCAACATTTTGCTAATTCGTATGGTTTTAAATCGAGACTAAACCACAACTGACAATATTTTGTTTTGTAGCCAAACATACCAGAGTAGGAGGTTCCTAGAAAGACTTGAAAACAATATCGGTCCTAGATTATGGATTGGAGTATTAGATACCGGAAACATCTCTTAATACAATATTCCCTTTCTGTGTTTTTCCATTTATTGTTTTATTTCATAATAGATAGTTAACCATTGTGTAATCGTCAAATATTTACGTATACATTGTTTTTAAATATTATACATACATAATAAATGGCATACAAATTAAAGAAAGCTTATTAAAAGAAAAAAAAATTGGCTCCTCGGGACCCCGGTTAATTGGATCCCCGGTTAATCGAGGCCCGGATAATTGAGGTCCTACTGTACTTCGAAAAAGCCGTCAAGAAAATATTTGTAAAGTAATTAGGTCCTTACAATGATTACCTTAAGTATAATTACAAATACTGTGGAGAAGAGAAACATATGCTACAACGTTAGCGATTAATTTAGAACAGCGAGAGAAAACTGGCCTCATGGGAATCCTACCCCCAAAGCACTCCTTGTTGTCTACATTAATACTCTACACTTCTCTACCATAACATAATGTAATATGTCTACTCCTGTTGTGTGGATAATATCCCACAGGAAATAGGGCATACCAACTTTTTTTCATATCAATTAAATACTCTTATTTATCTGTAAAGAATATCTATCTATCTATCTATCTATCTATATATATATATATATATATATATATATATATATATATATATATATATATATATATAATGATTATATATATATATATATATATATATATATATATAATCATTAATTTTTTAAAAGAAAGAGCCTGGTAAAAATATTATTGAAATCTCTATATATATAAGAGGCTTTGTCCTGACTGACCGAGTCAACTCAGAGTTCAACTACTAATGATAGAAACTTGAAGTTCGGAATTTAGATTTTAAACGCGATATAGGTAACCACTAAGAAAGGAATTTCAAAAATGTAACCCCTAAGGGGTTTAAATGGCGAAATTGTCGTTTAACGCTAACGGACGCCTATTATTGCAATTCGAGAAAAAATATCTAATTTGGACTAGTTTAACTCAAAAGCCCATTTGTTTTAAAGCCAAAAAATGAAGCGTTCACGACGAGTAAGCAATTTTTTGTTTCGGCGGTTTTAGTGAACTCTCTCCATTTTAGTCTCCCTCTCTTCTACCTAGCTGGCAGCTTCCCCCTCCAACATTCCACCTACCGGAGGCTCCGATTCTACTAAATCTCCTTAACATCAGTTAACATATCATATAAAATCAATACCAAGATAATGATCACAGAATTGATTTTAAAGACTCGCGGGCGAAGCCGCGACGGGGAATGTTAGAATTACAGAAACAAAGAACTATCAATAGCAACGAAATCAATAATCATATTCACTTTACATATTACTTTAAGAATTTGGCATCTCCATTATCATCATACCACAATTTTATTTTTAAAGAAACTTCTACAGCTAGGGTCACCTATAGTGTAGCTATAACCAAAGTCCCAGGTTTGTCACCTGGCCTGGGTAAAATAAAATTCCTGGGCCTGTGCGATGTTAGGTACTCGTCAAAGATCCATATCCTACTTTCAACTCCATAGCCAAATTTCGGATTCCCACCGTAGGATCGTCCGATTAGCCTTAGTGGCATAAAGTGACGTTAAATAAATAAACAAATATAACATTGCAGAGTATATCTATTTTATTATCTACCATGTCATTATTAAAAAATCTGGTGCGTTCGCGCAAAACACTACTTTCACTTACCAACTTACTTACTACTAAGATTAGAAATTACTGTGTTTTGTTAATTGCCACTACTCAAAGTTGCACATTTTTCCTCCTTTATTTCTTATTTTTGTTTTCATTTGCTCAAAAAAAAAAACACAAATTTCTTTCATTAGTAAATAAAAGCATTTACTTGTGATAATGCGGCAATGCAAGCATACTACTCCATGTCGTCTGAATTCTTTACGTACTTGTTGAATATTTCATTTATATTGGAAACAAATAATTTCCATTCAATGAACAGATCGGTTTTAATTATGAACAATGGTCTGTCATTAAAGGCGTACTCCGCATGCGTGGGCTCAAGGTGTTATATGAGTTGACTGAATATTTTTCTTTTTTTCTCCTCTATATGTTTACTTGATTTTTATCATATCTCATATTTAGGCGAAACAAGAGACAGATAATTTCTCCATATAAACAAATACAATGGTACTTTATAGGAAAACAAAAAAGGCCCCTTCCCTATTTAAGCCCCCTCAGAACATTTAAATAATAATAAAGCTTACCTGATATTAAAGAACACCTAATTTTCATTAAACACCACGAATTTGATAAAAATCGTTAAAGCCGTTTTTGAGAAAATCGAAAAAAACGTAAAAAGTTATTAAGTACCCCCTCCATTTGAGCAATTTTGATGAAATTTCTGCTGTCACATCGCGGGCATATACATACACAAAATACCCAATTTCAGCTTCGCACGGTTTATAGTTTTTGAGCTAGTCTGTTTACACACACACACACACGCGCGCGCGCGCACACACACAGACCATTTCGCGGGACTTGGTTATTTCGACTCAGGGGACCCCAAAACGTGTATTTACGTTGAAAACCGGAAGTCGACATTTTTCACGATCGCAATACTTCCACTTACTATATATTTCATATATAGGTAAATGAAAGTAAAAAAATATTGATTATTTAAATAGTTCTTTTTTTAATATTCACAACTTAAGAATACTGATGCATCTACAAACATTTGTCTTTTATTAACATTCGGTAAATTTAAGCAACAGAAAAAAAAAATTACTAAATTGCCCATTCCTACTCAAAAAAAAAGAATCTATTTCCTACCATGTTAAATGTACATTATGGGAATTCCCCGTAGCAGGCAGAGAAAACAAAAATCCTTACTTTAATTGCTTGTTTACCTAACGTCACTTTATGCTACTAATGTAAGTCTAATCGACTATGATATAGTGGGAGTCCTAAATTTTTCCTATCCAGGTATACTTAGGATAGGGATCTTCAACGAGTAGCTGACATCTTACACGCTTGGGACCTCTATTTTACGTCCTATCTGAAGGACGGCATAGCCAGAGATTTTTTACTTCCTGTAAAAGATCCTAGGGTCACTCACCACGAAGAACTATCCCCTCTGTACTCAACAACATCCAATCTGTTTCATTTATTGGTTCCTCAAGAAAAGTAGAAGGAGATAATGTCAGGTGTATAAACTCTGTATATATAAACCTATATATACACAAACATATAGATAACTGATATGGGACAATATTACTTGAAGGAGGGCCACTATTCTTTGTAGAAACTAATTCATAAAATGGAATTACCTTTTAAAATAAATCAAGTGGTTATTCCTTAGAACAAAATAAATAAAGAAATCAATAAAAATGTCTTTTAAGTCGCTCCTAAAGATTAAAAGTGTGTTCCTAGCTCAATATATATTTTACGGTGAGCTCCGTTAAGTTGACTGCCTCTAATTGTCCAGACTGACTTTTACGGCTACTTCAATGGGTCGTTGGGCGATGGTATAAAGTTAAAGACCATCCACAAATAACGGTCTAACAAAACAAGACATTTTTAAATGAAATTTTAAGCGAAACAGGGCCTTTCTGGTCTGCAGAGACCATCCTGGGGCAAACTCAGCCTCTATAGAGTGGAAAATTAAGGGGGAAAACCCTGGCGGTTGAGCGTGATCACCGTCAAATTACCTCCTTGCACGAACACTAAACAAGAAACAGTACTTCCTTGCACAGTACTGAACTCGAAAAACCGAATGGGTTGTAGAGGTACAGGCTTTTAAAAAAGAAATCTGGTGCGATGCGCGCAACACACAACTTTCACTTACCAACATACTTTGATTGGAAATCGACGGGTTTTGTTAAATGCTATTATTCAAAGTCACACATTTTTCAACATTCATTAATTCGATTTTGTTTGTATTTGCTCTTTAAAGTACACAAAGTTATTCAATAATAAACTTGTGATAATTGACTATATAATTAAAAATTTACTAGTCATAATTTGGCAATGCAAGCATCATATTCCAAGTCGTCTGATTTTATAATTCTGTATGTAGTTGTTAAAAACTTCATTTAGTTACCATGGAAACAAATAATTCCCATAAGATGAACAGAACATCTTTAATTATAAACAATCGTTTGTCATTAAACGCGTACTGAGCATGCCTGGGCTCAACGTGTTATATGAGTTTACAGAATATTTTTCTTTTTTTCTCCTATATAGGTTTATTTGATTTTTTTCATATTTAGCCATTTCTTATTTTTAGGCGAAACGAGACACAGATAATTTCTCCATTTTTGTGTCGTATTGTGGGCATATACATATATCAAATACCCATGTTTTATCAAAATCGTTAGAACTGTTTTAAAAAAACAAAAAAAAAACACAAGAAGTTATTAAGTAAAGTACCCCCTCCGTTTGACCAATTTAGTTGAAATTTTCGTTGCCCCATCGCACGCATATAAATACACTAAATACCCAATTTCAGTTACGTACGGTTAATAGTTTTTGAGCTAGTCTGTTCACACACACACACACAGACAGGCCATTTCGCGGGATTTGGTTATTTGGACTTAGGGGACCCAAAACGTGTATTTCCGTTGAAAACCGGAAGTCGAAATTTTTCACGATCGCAATACTTTCCTTACTATATATTTCATATATATTTTTTTTTTTTTTGACTTCAATAATTGATTCGCAGCTGTCAGCAAGGTGCTGACAATCAGCGAATGAGATGACGGTATTGGGAAATGATGACATGTCAGGCATGAGGAGGGAAAGCACCCAACAGCACCCCCTTCCTGGCTTGATTCAATTACCTTGGCTGTCTAAGAGAGCAGATCTCTCATCTTTTTTAGTCTTCTCGTATCCATCCGTACTTCAGCCATATTACTGATTAGACTATTTGGGTGTCCGTTTAAATTATTAAAAAATCTTTTGTATAGCGTCGTTATGTGCTGGTCGACTGTTGGTATATGGAGGACATATGGATATGCCTGGTATATATGCATGGTATATCATATGGTATATGGACATATGGTATATGTTGGTATATATTTCATATATAGGTAAGTGAAAGTAAAAAAGGACATACGAAAATTCAATAATAATCAAACTGAATATATACAATGAATTAGTGCTAGAAAACCCGAAATAATGTTGTTGTTAAGAGATTACTAGATCCTGCTCCCAGACAGGATAAATTGGATAATTCCTGAACAGGCTGGAAACTACACGCATGAAGAAGTGCCAAAATGGGTTTAGAGCCGCGCTCGATGGGTTCGGAGAAATGGGTTTTGGCGGGATCGTTAAAGAACCCATCAGCTACCTTCGTATTGAAAACAAATGGCCTTTCAGCATCTTGTTCTCGCTATGCCCCATCTATTGTATGTATATATGAACATGTATGGATATAAACCACATAATATATTTATAATATGAATTTTATTCAAAAATTCATATTAAAACAAAATAGAATATGAAAATCGAATTTGATGGAAATTCTTAAATAGGATCCTCAGGATTAGAAAAGTATAAGAAAACAAATACAGAAAAAATGTGTAATATCCTGAAAATTTTATATTACACGTATTTGTATTTAGATTCGAGTTATTTTAGCTCTACCAAAACTAAATTGAAACTTTTATTGCACGTTGCTGTTTAGCCGGTTAGAAGCCATATCAACTTTTCATGTCAATTAATAGTCCCAAGGAAAAATTCTTGTACACAACAGATAAATATTTGAGTTGTATTCAAGTTTTTGTCCATTACTTTGTGCAAAATGATTGTTTGTTTATCAAACGTCCCTTTATGCTACTATGGCTAATCGGACCATGCAAGTTGGAGTCCTAAATGTTTCCTATCCAGGTATAATTAGGATAGTGATCTTTAACGAGTACCTGGCATCGTACGGGCTCGGGACCTCCATTTTACAGGGACAGCATGGCTAAGGATTTTTTACTCCCTTTAAAAAATCCTAGGGCCGCCACGGGACGCGAACCCGTGACGTTTGGAATGGTAGGTTGCCATGCTAACCACTACACCACAGATGATCCCAAAATGATAGTTTTCTTTTAACAAAATGAAAAATAATGCACGGGAACAGGGAGATTACATGCGGAGTTATGGCCTATATTATTTTTGTTAACACGTTTTTTTTGTTTTAGGATTTTTTTGCCCCCCCCCCCCTTATCTTATAAATAAAAATGCAAGGACCGTATCTTTGTTCTCACTAAAAACGAAAAGTAGCGGATGTATAATTTCGCTGCAACTTTTACTTTGCTGAGATTTGTGAAATTGTTAGAATCGTAAAAGGAATAAAAAATCTGATTCTTCCTTAGTACTATTTTTAGGATTATAAATGTGGAACTTAGAAGACACGGCTTATAACTGACATTTTTCACGTTTATAGTAAATCGAAATTAAAAGTTTACTGCAATGTTTATCTGCAACCTACGCAGACAATACAACAATTTTAACAAAAGACTATGAGCCTGGACTGGCTTCATTCATCATTCATTATGGTGGTATAAGTAGGTTAATCCCGCATGTATGTCATTAATAGGTTTTTTTTTGGTTTTTTTGTTGGCTTCATAATTTTAATTTGCGCCTGTCAGTAAACATCAACAATCAGCAAACGTGAGGTGTGCTAATTTGTATAAGTGCATGTTAGGCATGGGGAAGGGATAGCACCCAGCGGTACCTCTTGTCTGCCTTGTTTCAGGTAACCTGGATTTTTAACGAAGGAGATCTCTCGCCCAGCGCCTTGTATTTAATCTCCTAGGTATGGAAATTTCAGCTGTTGCCTTGCCTCTAATCAGTTGATTGAAATGACCGTGTAAGTGTGTATGGAAACGTTACTTTGTTACTAGTTGAAGTAAAGCTTCGAATGTTTAGGAATGAGTATTAGATAAGAAGGTAAAAGTACATGAAATCAATATATATTATAAAGCAAAGTGTACAATGTGCGTGCCGAAAAGGCTCAAAAACGACTACACGTAGGATTAAGGAAGTAATGTAGTCGTTTAGCTATATAACCCCTAACGGAGAAGAAGGTTTCCGTTTTTCTCTTAAGAGTGTAAAATTGAAGAGAAAGGGACTGGAATTTTAAGCCTCTCGCACCATTTTATTAGCCTCTCTGAGATTGAGATTCGAGTTTATGAATGAAAAATTTAGTTCGAGCTCCAGACTACCAGGAAGCGCTAGGGTGCGTTTCACTCAATGTTTATTGTTCATTCGTCCAGTTCATTTGTAAAGGTTATATATTAGTTCAGCTGTTCTTTTTAAATTCCTAAAAAATTAAGTGAAAATAATTAGTTTCTCCTTTGCTTTCAACATAAAATAATGATTTTATATCTCTGCAATCAATTAGAAAACCAACTGCATTCCTTAAAAAATTAGTTTCCCCATAAGAAGGCCAATATATGATCAGCACATTACATTTAATCTATATATAATATATACTTAAGTAAATTTAATGCAATACGAGTGAACATCTCTTAGCAGTACAGTGAGCGAATAAAATCAGACATTAAAAAGAGATGAATTGACTGAATATAAATCGAAAATAAAAAGTTTGAAGTGTTCTTATTGTATTTTTAACTGAGATACCAGATTTTTCATAATCTAATAACTTATTATCTGCTGATTACTTGGAATGGGCTTATAGGATTCAGAATCACAGAAACCATCAAAATCGCTGCATAACTTGATAAAGTTGCAGCAAAATTAATTGTTCATTTACCATTTTCAACCCCCTGTAAATTATACAGGGTTCCTTATTTGGGCGGACTCTGCAGATCTCAAGTCTGCAGAATATTCATACCAAGTTAAAACCGAATTTTCAAGAAGGTGCTAATTTTGTTCCCTATTTCCTTTAATTTTAAAGTTTGTCTGGTATTAAAACTACCATACAACTACCGGAGCGAAGCCGGGCACCCTAGCTAGTAAATAAATATATGTAAATGAAATCAGACCATTGTGGCTTTTCAGTAAAAAAAGACATAAAAAAAAAAAAAAAAAAAAAAACTAAACAAAGTAGAACAAAACAAAAACGTTGAGTATTAGCTCCTCTGTTTTCTGTGTCAGCGACAAAGGATTTTGATTACAAACTGGTAAAGACATCTCGTGTCAACTACAGGCCAGGAGCCAAAGTAATTTATATTCCTTGGCTGAATTGTAATCGATTGCGTCTGGGTGTGTCGGTAAACAATTGTTTTTTGGGGTAAACAAATTGTTAATAACAATAATTCCCTCTGTCCCATAAACCAACTATCATGCGATAAAATAAATAATACAACTGTAATTTCTATTGCAAGAAAATAAAAATTCACAATGCCAAACAAACTATTGAAGGGAAATGGAACAAAATCAAGATGACTCTGAAGAATACTGCAGTGACAGTTTTGGGAAATAGCTCTAGTAGAAGAAGAAAAGGATGGTATGACGAAGAATGTGAAAAGGCTCTCCGAGAAAGGAATGAAGCAAGAAAAAAGATCAATCGAAGAACGAGGAGAACAGCAGAAGAGTATGCTAAGAAAAGAAAAATAACCAGAGCACTGTGCCGAAAGAAAAAGAGATGCTGGGAAGAAAAGAGGTTGGATGAGATACAAGAAAACTTTACGGCTAAAGAGACCAGAAAGTTTTACAAAGGGATTAGAGAATTCAAATTAGGATACAAACCTCATATAAATCACTGTAAAGATAAGGCTGGAAATCTGGTTGGAGACAGGACAGATGTCCTTGATACATGGGCCGAGCATTTTCAGGAACTCCTCAACCCCCAAGCAAACGCGAATCCTGAATCAGGATTGGAAGCCTGTCAAGTTGAATTGCAAGATAATGCAGATGAAGAACTCCCACCAGAGAAAGAAGAGATTGCTGAAATAATACAATCCTTTCACAATAATAAGGCCCCAGGCGTAGATCAGGTACCAGCAGAGGTACTTAAGTTTGGAGGAGAAGCAGTTACTGATGAGGTATACAAATTAGTTTATGACATCTGGATGAAAGAACAAATGCCCCAGGAATGGAGTACTGCACTGCTCTGCCCCATACACAAGAAAGGAGACAGATTATTATGTAAAAATTATAGGGGTATAGCTCTCCTTAGCGTTGTCTACAAAATTCTAACTGTAGCGATCAACAAAAGAATGCTCACTTGGGTGGAAAGAGTAATTGGAGAGTGCCAAAGTGGTTTCAGGCCTGGCAGATCTACTATTGACCACATATTCTCTCTGAGAATATTGCTGGAGAAGGCATATGAGTTCAACGTCGATCTGCACCATCTGTTTGTGGATTTCAAGGAGGCCTATGACAGAATGGATAGAAGAGAACTCCTAAAAAGTATGGTAACTCTAGGGCTGCCACAGAAACTTGTCCGATTTACAAAAATGACACTATCTAAAACAAAGTGTCGAGTGAAGATTGAGGGTGACTACTCCAGGGAATTTGGTGTTTCCAATGGTCTCAGACAGGGCGACCCACTATCACCAACACTATTTAATTTAGGTCTGGAAATGGCAGTGAGGTCCATCCGGGCTAATCCTGGAGGAACAATTATGAATAGAATGACGCAACATATGGCCTACGCAGATGATGTCGTCATCACAGGAAGAACTCTCCCATCATTATTTGGTGCATTTCAGGGATTCAAGGAGACTGCGAGTAAATTTGGTCTTGAAGTCAATCCTGAAAGACCAAATACATGCGATGCTCTAGAAGGGACAGGCAGGAAAACCCTTACATCTCAATATGCGGTCAGAATTTTGAAAGTGTTGACAAGTTCAGATACCTCGGGTCAGTAATAACCACAAACAATAATGTCAAGGAAGAAATAAAAGCAAGGCTAGCAGCTGGGAGTAGGTGTCTGCATGCACTTCAGAGGGTACTCCGCTTTCGAAATCTTTCGCGTAGGGCAAAATTGACAATATATAGGACAATCGTCAGACCTGTAGTCACTTATGGCAGCGAAGCGTGGGTCCTGACCCAAGAACACGAAAAAATGATCAAGGTTTGGGAAAGGAAGGTCCTCAGAATGATATTTGGACCAATTAACGAAGCAGGACATTGGCGGTCTAGAAATAACCAAGAACTAATGAATATTTATGGTGGACCAGATATAGTGGTTTTCATCAAAATGGCGAGAATCAGATGGCTAGGCCACGTGGAAAGAATGCCGGAACATCGTCTACCTAGAAGCCTGCTCTATCAACCTCTGGAAGGAAGACGAATGCGAGGGAGACCACGGCTGAGATGGCTCGAGGACGTGGAGGCGGACCTGCGGCGGATAGGGGTGCCTAGGTGGAGGAGACATGCCGTTGATAGGAACGAGTGGGCAAGGATTATATCGGAGGCCAAGGTCCTATAAGGGCTGTAGAGCCATTGTAATAATAATAATAAACAAACTATAACAATAATACAGCTAAACAAAAGTAATCATAGGCTTTTTTGGGTCACCTGCGGTACAGTGGTTAGCATGGCAACCTACAATACTAAAAGTCGCAGGTTCGCTCCCTGCGGTGGCCATAGTATTATTTATTGGAGTAAAAAATCCTTAGCAATGCCGTCCATCGGATTGGAAGTACAATGGAGGTCCCGAGCCTGTACGATGTCAGGTACTCGTTAAAGATCCCTATCCTAATTATACCTAGATAGGCAAAATTTAGGACTCCCACTATAGCATCGTCCGATTAGCCTTAGTAGCATAAAGTGGCGTTAAACAAAACAAACAATTATAGGCTTCGATGTACAGAGTGAGTATTCATTTCTGATAAAATGAGTATGTGAAGAAAAAAAGAGCTTAAGGAGAATTTGCACATTGAATTTTCTGGTGAACAATTTATTAACTATTTCCGTCTTAGTTGAGTGGCGTCTGGTGAAGTTCAGAATCTCATTCAGTTACTATTTAGTCTTAGGGATCCAATACAAATAACAATAACTTATCGTGATGTTATAAAATCATGCGAGGTCTGGGCAAGCTCAATGTGTTTAGAAGTTTCCTCCATATGAAGAGTCCACGGAAGAAAGGGGGAGAGTCAATTTTTTTCCTAATTGTAGTTATACATATATAATTGTTCGTCTAGTTGAGTAGAATATGTTGGTGAAAAGAAATAGTCAGAAAAAATGACAGACCGAAAGAACCACGTACACGGAAGAAAGGGGGAATGTCCTCGCGGAAAAACCTAGAATGGGGTAGAGTCATGTTAGAAGTCATATGGGTTGTGTATTAATATCACCATTTCATCAATAAAACAGGGAAAAAAGGGGGAGCGTCCAGGACTATCTCCCTTTCTTTTATGTTTAAATGGTTTTTTTTTACTAAGACTTTTATTTAGATCGTGTTATGTCTGTTTGGGGCAAATTTATAATTTTGACACGCAAAACAAAAAGGAAAAGGACAAAAAAATTGAAGAAAAATGATAAAAGATACTCAAGTAATTAAAGATCCAAACCTAAAAACTCGATTTTCTCGGAAAGCACTCCAAATGACATCCGCCCTTCATTCCGTGGACTCTTCATATATCATACTAGCATTTCCCGTCGCGGCTTTGCCCGCGAGCCTTTAAAATCAATTCTGTGATCATTATCTTGGTATTGATTTATGATAATATGTTATATATTGACAACATATGTTATATATTAACAACATAACAGGGTTCGGAGCTTCCGGTTGGTGGAATGTTGGAGGGGGAAGCTCCCGGCTCGGTAGAAGAGAAGGAGACACGCAGACCGAGTTCACTAAAAATTGCTTACTCGTCGTGGACGCTTCATTTTTTGGCTTTAAAACATGGTTTTCGACGCCCCGTAGGGCTTTCGAGTTAAACTCGCATCAAGATCATTAAAATGAGTCCAAATGGGATATTTTTTCTCGAAGTGCAAAAATAGGTGTCCGTTAGAGTTAAACGACAATATCGCCATTTAAACCCCTTAGGGGTTACATTTTTGAAATTCCTTTCTTAGTGGTTGCCTAAATCGCGTTTAAAACCTAAATTCTGAACTTCACGTTTTTATCATTATAGTTTTTGCTCTGCGTTGATTCTGTCAGTCAGGGCAAAACCTCTTATATATATGGAGATTAGGCTTAAATTCATTGCGTGTACAATGCCTCTACAGAGCAAGACCAAGCCCCTAGTTCATAGTTCATTATATTTAGTACAAAATCCAACATTTTTGAATGTCTTAGAAGATTCTTCTAAAATTTAAAACACGTACTGAAACAGTTATGTAACTGTTCAAACAAAAAGCCTTAAACTCTTTTCAATAGAACAGACAAAATCACATAATTTTGTTTCAGGTCACGATAAGTTAGTTCCAATCAACCCATTCTACCCTACATTTTGAACTTCGGTAACAGTCGAGTAATAATTTCTGACTCTCGACAAAATTTCATACCCGAGTGATAAACTAGTTTTATAAAAGACATAAAATATTTAGTGAAGTTTAAATGCATAATTGACGAGGCCTTACCACCGTTTAAGACCAAGTTTTATCACAGTTGAATACCCAATAATTTTTTAATCAAAAGTTTTGTTTGGAATATTCTCAAGCTAGTAAAATAAAACTACACACTTTATAACGAAGCAGGAAAAAAAAAAAAAAAAAACGCCCTAAAATAAAAAAGTTCTTCCTGAAGTTTAATAAGGCTTGCTCATTTCTCGAGCCTCCCCACTCCGGAAAGTTTTGCTTTATTCATCAATTACTAATTAGTAAAAATGTTTAACTTGTAAATTATCTAATTAAAAAAATATATTCATCCAAATTCATAACGTTATTAACTAAAATTCAACAAGTAAATGCGAGCACTGAATAAATATAATTGGATAGAAATACTTGAACCGATATTCAACATTGGTGGAACACAATTAATATTTTTAAACTTAGTGGCCACGAGTCCAACTTCTTTTCAGACGTCAAGATGAATCACCAAGAACAGTTTTAAAAGCAAGGATTTAAACATGTAGGGGTTCGTGTATGTGAAGTTTATTTTCAAAGGATTGATATCAGGAGTTGGCCAAACATTTTCAGAGTTTATTATGTTCGTTTGATAATTATTTATTTTATCAATTATTAATTTAACACTCCTCTTCTTGAGACTCTTCAATTGATTTTAATTGAGGATCAGGGCGACCATTAAATCTCAACACTTTTCTTACACAACTTTATTTCAGAAGACGTTCCGGTCGTTCGGCCATCATCAGTGCTGAAAATGTGACTGGCATTCGTTTTATATTTATATCGTTATATAATTTTATAAGTAAAATTTTTTAAAAACTCCACAAAGTCAGTAGTTTGTCATAAAAATGGTAAAAATATAGGTATTTACTACCCCATTCCACGTTATACATAACACAAAAATGGTGCTTACATTATACATAGCACCAAGATTTTGGTGCTATGTTTATTTATTTTAATTTTAATTTATGTTCAATTTTTTATTTTATTTTATTATAAATACGAGGTGGAGATGAAATAGGCGTTGAATGAGAGATCTCCTCACTTATAAAAAGCTCTAGTAATTGAATCAATCCAGGAAAGGGGTTACTGCTGAGTACTTCCCTTCCCCATGCCTAACCTGTCAGTGTGTTGTTGGTGGGTTTGTTTTACACAGACATAGATGTCACTGAAAGAACTCCCCCTGGAAAACGCCACATAATTATGTAAATAAACATATTGATTTCGCAGGAAGCGAGCGCGCTAAATTTATTGACTGAAACCGCATGTTTTTGCTTGTAACTCGTAAACAACGGCGACAAACGGAGAAGTGTATATAAACAAAAATGTTCGTCTCGGCAAACTGAATAAAAAAATGACGCCTACGAAAAAGCCCGGCGACCATTTTGGCTAAGAATTGCACTTTTTCACTTACAACTCACAAAAGAATGGGTTAATCGAAAAAATGTATAAGACCGAAAATGTTCTCCTTGAAAACCTGATAAGATTCACAAGTTTAGAAAAATCTACGACTATTTTTCTCGCGAAAACCGCGGTCTTTCGTTTATAACTCGCAACCGAAGACGAAATGAGTTATTTGTATATTTTTGCGGTATAGCGGTTAAGGAAAGCTTTAAAATGATGCCTTATGTAAGAAATTTGATGATGTATTAAGGAAGTTATGGCGTACCGACAAAAAAAAAGGGCTCTGAGAAATAATTGATGATGATGGCTTATGTAATGACTTGATATGCTAATTATTACACATATTGTCTGGATATTAAACATAATATTATTGAATTAGGTTGTAACATATATAAAGAGTTAATGAGAAGTTTCCATTTGGGACAAAATTTCACTTCAGCTTTGAAGGAATGAAAAGGCCTTTCATGAATGAAAAGACCTAACACTCCATTCATGTCCATAACAGTCCATTCATACCATAACAAGGAAAACAAGTTTGTGGGTAGGGCCTAGTAGGGGGTAGCTTTGAAATTGAAAACAATAATATTCCAAAATAAAAGTTTCCAGTAATACGTACATATTTCCTTTCTACTCATGATGAAATTAATTATTTATTACATTATTGTAATTAATTATTACATGCTTTTGGCTTATAACAACGTTTGACAGGGATTTAAGCTTTTTGCTCAAATTCTAAGCAAAAACAGTAATATTTTTACTTTCACTTACCTATATATGAAATATATAGTAAGTGGAAGTATTGCGATCGTGAAAATTTTCGACTTCCGGTTTTCAACGGAAATACACGTTTTGGGACCCCCTGAGTCGAAATAACCAAGTCCCGCGAAATGGTCTGTGTGTGTATGTGAACAGACTAGCTCAAAAACTATAAACCGTGGGAACCTGAAATTGGGTATTTAGTGTAGGTATATGCCCGCAATGTGACAGCAAAAATTTCATCAAAATTGCACAAAGGGAGGGGGTACTTTATTTAATAACTTTTTACGTTTTTTTCAATTTTCTCAAAAACGGCTCTAACGATTTTGATTAAACTGAGTATTTGATCTATTTATATGCCTGAAATATGACTGTAAAAATTTCATCACAATTGATTAACCGGAGGGGGGACTTTACTTAAAAAGTTTTGTATCATTTTCACGTGTTTTTTTTATTTACTCAAAAACGGTTTTAACGATTTTGATCAAACTTGGTATTTGATGTATTTATATGCCCGAGATATGACTGTAAAAATTTCATCAAAATTGGTCTACGGGGGGGGGGGGGCTTTACTTAATAAATTTTGTATCATTTTCACATGTTTTTTTTATTTACTCAAAAACGGTTTTAACGATTTTGATCAAACTTGGTATTTGATGTATTTATATGCCCGAGATATGACTGTAAAAATTTCATCAAAATTGATCTACGGGAGGGGGGACTTTACTTAATAAATTTTGTATCATTTTCACGGGTTTTTTTTATTTACTCAAAAACGGCTTTAACGATTAACAAAAATGAGATATAAATGTAGAAAAATGTGTGACTTTAGGAAATGATAATTAGCAAAACACGTCAATTTCTAATCTAAGTAAGTTGGTAAGTGAAAGTTGTGTGTTGCGCGCACGCACCAGATTTTTATATATGGAACTTATTGACTAAAAAATATTGTTACTATCTACGACATGCTTATCATTGCGTAAAAAAACAAAACAAATTTGTTAACACGTTAGGTGCAGCGGCGTATTTTAGGGGTATCCTGAATTGGACGATGTCGGTCCCCGGGGTCTGCTAGTATGAGCCACAGACGATATCGGGCGTCGGGGTCCGATGGGAATACTTTCAAGAAAGCGTTTTCTTTTGATTAAAAGGAAATTAAATGAGCGTCTCAAGAGCATTATCTCTTGTTAAGGATTGGAATAGACATAATAGGGGCAGGACAGGCAGATATAGGATTCACGCCATTCTTTATTGAAAATCGGACCTCGGAGTCCGATTCTGAAAAACAAAAGAATTTCAGCTATTAGCAACATTTTCTGCACTAAAAAGCAATAATCTCGATAAAAATCGACTAAATTGAGTGTATGAAGTGTTCGGACTTTCGGACATTTTCATGTGAAAATCGGCTGTCAAGAAGGGAATGTAAGACATCGGACCCCGGGGACGTGTTAAATATGAAAAAAAAAAAAAAGGTAAGGGAATGATAATCCAGACTTCATGGAGTATTATTATTAATATGGAAAAACATTATTAATTATGGACAACTTATTAAATGAGAGAACGAAAAAATGTAACACTCTAATATTAAATTGAGAGTTCTTTTTCAATAAATTTATATCTATTATACATTATTCATCTATTAAACAACTACGACACATTAAACTGTTTTTTCTTTACCAAACATATTTAGTCATGTATAATTTTTGTTGTTATGGCAAGCTCTCCAAAATGCAGGTATTAATACACACCTAATGGACATTATAAATGAAATGTATAAAGAAAACACCTGCCAAGTCAAAATTGGACCTTACCTTTCTGAGCCTTTCTTAACTAGTAAAGGGTTACTCCAGGGATGCTGTGCATCTCCCTCCCTATTCAAGATTTTTCTTGAAATATGTCTGAAAGGGTGGAGGGAAAAATGTAAACCGATGGGGCTCCAGTTGAAAGAAGATGTATCCCTCTACAATTTATCATTTGCGGACGACCAAGTCATCATTGCTCAGGATACAGAAGATGCAGGATACATGTTAAGAAAGCTAAATGAAGAATATAAAAAATGGGGACTAACCATTAATGCTCAGAAGACAGAATTCATGTCATCCAGTAATGAGGACATAGAACTGCACCCAGGACAGGCTCTGAAAAGAGCCAAACATTTTAAATATCTTGGGTCTATGATTGAATTGGACGGCTCGTGTGAAAAAGAAATCAAGAGGAGAATTTCGGATGGGAAAAGGACCATATCGATGCTTAATTCAATACTGTGGAACAAAAATATCATCCCTAAAACAAAAAAAAATATTTATAAAAGTATTGTATTAAGTATAATGACATATGGAGCAGAAACCTGGACCATAAAGGGCAGTCTTCGGAAGAAACTCCTGGCCACCGAAATGGACTACTGGCGCCGAGCGGCAGGAATATCCAGGATGGAAAAGGTGAGAAACGAAACCATTAGAGAAAAAATGGAAGTTGAAAAAAACATTCTGGAAGAAATAGAAAAAAAATGGCTGAAATGGTTTGGTCATCTGAAAAGGATGCCCGAGGAAAGAATGCCAAAAGTTGTCCATTCCTGGAAAATAGATGGAAGGAGAAGACGAGGCAGACCAAGGAAAACATGGGATAACGAAGTAGAAGAATCCTTGATGGGGCATGGTCTACGAGAAGAATGGGCCTTAGACCGAAAAGTCTGGAAGGAGGCAATAGACAATATATAGGTTAAGGAAACCCACCATTGGTGGAAACTCCTGTAAAAAAAAAAAAAAAAAAAAAAAAAAAAAAAAAAAAGAAAAAAAAAATTTTTGAGTATTTTCCTATGGTCTCTTAAACAATCCTGCAAAATTCTCCTCTTTAATCAACCTCTCTTTCGAGCGATAGTCGAAAATCGATTTTTGCCATGGTTTTATGTTTATACTCTTATTCTTCTGTCAAATATTAGTCCAAGGTACTTTGTCTATTTGAGGAATTTGGGTATCTTGGAGCCCTCATGTCAAAATGAAAAAAACAGACATTAAACAAGCGACTAAAAATACTGTCCTACTCACTATTTTCCAAATCATCAAAATTGAAAATCAGACAGAAACTCAATACATACACATGTATGTATTGATTGAAACCCATTTGGACATAGGCCTCACAAATTAATGGATCAGCAAAAAATACACGCTTACAAAAACTAAAAACCTTCCAATCCAAAATTTTACGACGCTAGTAATAACAAAACGCTACATACCGAATTACAACTCTTGACTATCGACGGACAAATAAGGACTTTCTATTCTGGCTTCCATATCAAATTACACGGACCTAACAATAGATTTATTAATTACATGGCCACGACTGAGGTGCCTTTTAGGAGACGACTGAAAAGGAGTTGGATGAGAGAACTCCTCTCTTGAGACAAGTCCGGGACTATGTGCTGCTCGGCACTATCTTCCCTCATGTCTAATATGTCAACATCACAGCTGTTTATCTTACATTTGTTGATTCTCGCTTAGCTGCGACAGTTGCAAATAAAAGTATGAAGCAATATATATATCTACATTCTACCAACTCATACATTAAGTTCATTATTGGACGAAATCTGAAGAATATCCATGGAAATTTATAAATAAAGTTTTTGTTCTATACAGAAATTTTTTTTAAAAGCAGACAATGCCAGTTTTGTTGACATATGTATTAAAATATTATGAAAAAGAATGAAAAAAAAACCTTATGAAAAATGAAAGAAAAGGGAGCATTTAAAGACAGCGAGTAAAACGATAAAAAAAAAACTACGATTTTTTTTTTTCAAAAATATTTTAATTTCCATTAGACACCATCTAATGAAATAATGAAATAATTTCATTTAAATTAGTAATGAAAATGAAATAATTTGGGTAATGTCACGTTATTCCAGCTTGTTGCCTCTGGGTTTATTTATATCAAATTAGTACATCCGGCACAAAAAAAGTTTCAGGCAGTGTAATTTTCCTTTTCATCCGATTAATTATTCCTCCCTACTTTGATTGTTCCAGTGAATAGAAGAGGATGGAGTTGTTAAAGCAGCTATGCCGAGCATAACATTCTGCTCAATGGTTTGTTAACTCAGAGAGTCGATTAATCGAAACCATTCAGACCGTGTGTGGGTGTAGTGGGAGGGGGCGATAGGGGGTGGAAGGGGAGGAGAGTTCGGACTGCTCTCAGCTCTGTTGTGTGTATAGAATACGGCAGAGGGAAGAGAGCTCTATGTTGTCAGAATATTGTGTAGGGGAATCAGTAATGCTAATCATTTAGGCAGTTATTCCATCCTTAAATAATTTATAAGATGGATATTATTTTTCATATAATAATATTTTGTAAAAAGTATGGGGGTTAAACTGCTTTTATTAAAAAAATTATTTATTAATTTATTGACTCAGTACACTATCTAGGACTCCTTTTCGACAGAAGGATGACATGGGGCCCATATGTCAAAATGAAAAAAAAGGACTCTTGACAAAACACTCAAACTTCTCTACCCGCTACTTTCAAAATCATCAAAATTGAAACTGAAACAAAAAGTAAATACGTACACTTACTTACTGAACCCCATATGGACATATTCTTTACAGATATTCGGCATTGCTAAAAAGACTCACTTACAAAAACTTCAAATTTTTCAATCAACATTGTTACGACTTATCACAAAATCATCCTGGCACGTGACTAACAAAACTTTACATACAGACCTCCATATACCAACAGTCAACCAGCACATAACGACGCTATACAAAAGATTTTTTAATAATTTAAACGGACACCCTAATAGTCTAATCAGTAATATGGCTGAAGTACGGATGGATACGAGAAGACTAAAAAGGCGCTGGATGAGAGATCTGCTCTCTTAGACAGCCAAGGTAATTGAATCAAGCCAGGGAGGGTGCTGTTGGGTGCTTTCCCTCCTCATGCCTGACATGTCATCATTTCCCACTACCGTCATCTCATTCGCTGATTGTCAGCACCTTGCTGACAGGTGCGAATCAATTATTAAAGTCAAAAAAAAAAAAAAAAAAATATCAACTATGATCAGTGTTTTTACATCAAATTTAATAATTCATGTTTGAATGTAACGTATACTATATCGCAAGACTCGAAAGTAATGCGAGTTTAGTATCGCTAGTGCCGGCCTTCTAACCATACCCTAATAGATCATTTCAGTTTACATAATAGGAGATATCTTTATACTATCATATATGTATATAAAAGAAAAAAATTAGAAAAAAAAAGGAAGCAAAAGAAATATAGGTTGGGATTTTAAAACGATTTGGGGACAAAAGTAAACAAATAGAAAAAAAATAAAGGTCAGTCATTTTTGAACAGTGATCAAATTGTTCATAAAAACAATTCTTTTTAATTTTGTAAATATTGAATTGTGGCAGCGAACAATCTCTGAATGTGCTAATAATGTTCAGAAAATAAGTATGACATTTAAGGTGTGAAAATGTAAAATGCTCAGCAGTTTCACTTTAATTCAATAACTATGGTTGTTTATAAAAGTAGATTTTATACCCTAGGGTTTTTATTCCTAATAATTTGGATTGATTATTTTATTCTTCTAATTTTTAACTGAGTTGATGGAGTTTTTTTTTTTTTTTTTTTTTTTTTTAGAAAGTCAATAGGGGTTGGCTTACTTTCTTTTTTTCCAAATCTTCTAAATTGAATATTAGACAAAAACTGAATACATACACCTACTTAATTAAAACCATTTGGACATAGGCCTCACAGATTTTTGGCTCACCTAAAAAGACATTTACAAAAACTACAACTTAAAACTTTTCAATCCAAAATTTTAATACTAATTACGGACCCTCCCAGATACGTTAGTAACCAAACTCTACATACAGACACTTACAACAACCGACTATCCAACAACACATACGAACGTTTTTTTGTTAAATTTGAAGGACATAACAACAGATTAATTCACGACATGACCACGATTAGATGCCCATTAGAAGGCGGCTTAAAGAAGCTGGATGAGAGACCTCCTCTCCTGAATTAGTGTCAAGCACGGAAAGAGCTGCTGCAGGGCACTTACGTTCCTTCATGCCATAAATGCCTTATATATTAATGCGTTACTGCAGCCATCGCATTCGCTAATTGTCGCAGACCGCTGACAGGTGCGAACCAATGTTTTAAGACAGAACAAAAAAAAAAAAAAAAATTGACCTAAAACAGAAAATAAATTCATGCCTTCAAATATATCTTTTTAAATGGTTTTAGTTCGTAGTTTTATACCATTTAATCCTTTGTGTCGAAGTTATTGTTTGTTATAAAATATGAAGTATTTATTACAAGAGTCCTGGACCCATAGCCAGGTCGCGCATGATTGTGCAACCTTATAAGACAGAAGACTTTCTAGGCACCGGTGCCCAAGGAAATTAGTGAAAATGTTCCAATAATAAAAAAGTTATTCAAGTAAAAGGTAAAAGGTAATTCAAGGTAAAAAAGTGCACCCTTGCACGACAGCCGACGGTCAAAGGACACCTGGCAAGAAATTTACAATTATATAAAGCAAAATGGTACGTAATAATCCAGAAATCGGTTCATGTTGAAGGCAGAAAAAATATTAAAAAAAATATATAATTTATTAATTAGTATTATATAAAATACGGTTTTTTTTTTTTTTTTTTTTTTTTGGACTTCAATTATTGATTTGCACCTGTCAGCAGTCGCTGACAATCAGCGAATGAGATGCTGGCAGTAGGAAATAGTGACATGTCAGGCATGAGGAGGGAAAGCGCCCAGCAGCACCCCTTCCTGTCTAAGAGAGCCGATCTCTCATCCAGCGCCTTTTTAGTCTCCTCGTACCTATGCGTATGTCAGCCATATTACTGATTAAACTGTTTAAGGATGTCATGTTAAGTTAATAAAAAATCGTTTGTAAAGAGTCGTTATGTGCTGGTTGGCTGTTGGTAGATGGAGGTCTGTATGTAAAGTTTTGTTAGTCACGTATCAGGGCGCCTTTGTAATCAGTCGTAGCAATTTAGATTTTTCTAAACGTTAGAAGTTTTTGTAAGTGAGCCTTTTTAGCTATGCCGAATATCTGTGAGAAGTATGTCCATATGGGCTTCAGTAAGTATGTGTAATTATTTAGTTTTTGTTTCAGTTTTAGTCATGAAGATTTAGAAAATAATGGATAGAGAAGTTTAAGTCTTTTAGTAAGCGTTCTTTTTTTCATTTTGACATGCGGGGCCCATGTCATTCTTTTGTCGAAAGTGAGTCTCAGATAGTGTACTGTTTCCGTCTGAGGAATTTGGTTATTGTCAATATAAACGGGTGGACAAGTATGTTTTCTAAGTGTAAATATGATGTGTTTTGATTTGTCATGATTTAGTCTAATTTTCCATAGTTGGAACCAGTCGTGTAGTATGCATAAGTGTATGTACAGCTAATGAAGCCTGTGTTGCGTCCTGATGTTTAGTGATAATTGCAGTCAATGTCTCCATAATAATACAGTACAGTTATTAAGCTTGGAATCTAGATTAATTTGAATGTATAAACTCTTGGAAAATAAGATTTTTATTTTCATGAGGGTCAAAATTAAATTCAATTCGCCAAATTGAATGGGTCGATAACGATCGATAGAAATGGGAGAACTAGGACGCGCCCTAATGAACGCAATTAGTATCTCGCTGCCATTCCTGTTTGAGGACCATTACCAAAGACCAATTTCTCTGTTTGACCTCTTCTCTCAACCACTCCACAGTTTAAATATTTATTCCCAATTATTCAATGTTTCAAAATTCTTTTGAATAAGTTGTAGGATAAAAATAAAAGTGAGTGTGCGCAGGTTTTACAAAATGGAAAGAAAAAAAGTCCTTCGATCCTCCCAATATCGACCCCATTGCGAACGAAAAGCAATACCTCCCTAGAAGCTGTTCTTTATTACAGGATCCGTTTCCTTTGAAAGCGCAATAACGTTCCTTAAAAGTCTAAGAATAGGATCCGCACCTTCCAAGTAAGTCTAGAAGGAAACTGATCTCGAACCCGACAAATTTTAAACGTAATAAAAATAATCTAAACGAGTCACATTTATTTGCCCTAAATATTTATGTATTTCTAAAGAAAATAAGAACTTTATCGTCTATTCAGTAATAAATAGAAAAATTATCATGAAATATTAAAATAGAATAAGGCGATCGGATTACTTAAAAAGCGACAGAAACAATTTGGTTTTCTGCCCTAGTTGTAAATGCCGTGTTCAAATGAGGAGTAATTCGAAAAAGTTTTAAATAATGAAAAATTAAAAGAGAACAAACTCTGCAAATTATGAAACGGATACTACAGCAAGATTTTAGATTTAACTTTTATTGACTGACGAACATTCTGTCATACATTACATACATACAATCTGTTCGACAGGAGGATGACTTGGGGCCCACATGTCAAAATGAAAAAAAAGACCTTGAACATACCCTTAAAAATTCTTTACCCTCTTTTTTCGAAATCTTCTAAATTGAATATTAGACAAAAACTGAATACATACACCTACTTACTTAAACCCATATGGCCATAACATTGGACATTAATTTATGCATAATAGCATTCGTATAATAATTATTGTAGAAGAATCAAAATGAATGGGTCCGTTGTATATGAAGAGAATTAATTAGTTTTTTAATTTTGCTTAGTGGTTTTATTATGAATACATACACCTACGTACTTAAACCCATTTGGACATACGCCTCACAGATTTTCGGTTCAGTTAAAAAGACACTTACAAAAATTACAAACTTTTCAATCCAAAATTTTACGACTAATTACTGACACTCCCAGGGACGTACGTAAGCTAACTCTACATACAGACTTACAACAAGCGACTATCCAACAACACATACGAACTTTTATTTAAACTTGCACGGACATGATAACAGACTGATTAGTGACATGGCCACGACTGACATGCCTGTTGCAAGGCGGCTAAAAGGTAGCTGGATGAGAGACCTGCTCTCATAAGGTAACAAACCCGGAAAGAGATGCTGCTGGGCAGTTTACTTTCCTCATGTACAAAATGTCTTACGTATTACTTCTTTGAAGCCATAAAGCTCGCTGATTGTCGCAGATTGCTGTCAGGTGTGAATCTCAGTTTGAAGGGAAAATAAATAAAATCAAATGAAAAAAAAAACAAAACAGAAAAGAACATTTACGTACATATTTGTCATGTCGTATTACATTGTTGAATAATCTCCATATCTGAATATAATCTCTGGTATGTTTAATTTGGTGATATTTAGCAACTAATGTACCAGATTGAAAGAATAATGAAAAAGGTTTTTTTCCTTGTCAAATGAGAATTGTATATTTTGATTGTATTTTTATATTGTAACACTTTTTTTTTTCTTTCTTTTTTTGGGACTTTAAGGCTTCCAGTGAAGCCCTATACTGCCCCTACTAACACCCATGGCACTGGGTGATACTTCTCCTACGAAAGAAAAGCACCACCCACTTATGTGGGTTAAGAAATATTCAGTAACGAAAATATAAGAATTACCAATGCCAAACGTTGGCTTCACAGTGAAGACACAGACTAAGACTGTTCAGTCAATCCCTCCTTATCTATAGTTGTAAGGAAGGTCTAGAACATTGTCGAATCTCGTGGAACGCCGTAGATGGGGCTCGAAAAATCTAGACCCAAACAGTTTGCTCCAACCGCTTAGTTTGTTCCAAAAAACGGCCTGGGATTTCAAATCATGTGCTTTTTTACTTTTTTTTTTTATTTAACGATTTAACGTTACAATATTAACAACTGGAAAGATGAATATTCTTAACTTGCTCCATTGTATTGAGTTTCATACCTTGTAAACCTTTGGTCACTCAAAACAGCCACTTTTCAGTTTGCTGTTTTCTGTTCATGATCCTCTGCAAGAATCCATGTTCTGCAGAATCTTCCCATCTACTTCCAGACCTACCACGAGGTTTCAAGACTAAATGGGGAGGCCCTTATGTCGATAGAAGCTTCCCGACGAATTGCTTAGCGCTAGATATTCCGCTTAGAATGACCTCTTTGCCTCCATATCATGAGGAATGGACTGAAGAGTTTCTATCAGAGGTTCTTTGTTGGTCCTCCTACCCCAAGCATGAATACTCAGGTAATAGATTATTTATCGGAGGATTTCTCTCGAATTTTTCAAAACTTTTCTCCCGGGCTAAGGTTAATGTCCAGGTTTCACAGCCACAGAACTTCTTTTATGACTTCATAGTGCATGATTAATTTATAAAAATTTTTAGGCGATTTCTGTATTTTTTATTTTATGTTTGCGCTTGTCCGAGTTATTTTATAGGAATGGTATATAGTAATAGGTATGGGGGAACCAAAAGAAAAAAATGAATTGATTTAGATTTCTCGTTAGACTCTAATAGAAGTAATTTCCACCTAGCCCTCTCACAAAGATACAAATTCTATTAGCTGAAGCAGAAAATTAAATAATAAATTGATTTAAAGGGCTGTAGAGTAATGAATTTAGCCTTTTAGAGAATGGGAGATTGAGAGAAAAAGAGAGAGGGGGAGAGGGAGAGAGAGAGAGAGAGAGAGAGAGAGAGAGAGAGAGAGAGAGAGAGAGAGAGAGAGAGAGAGAATAATGACTAAATCACTTATCACTAAGTGGAATCAACTGAACTGAAACTAAAGTAGACACAAATACAAGCACTGTCAATTTGATTAAGGTCCCGCTGACGCCTTCAACCAGTTCATTACAAAACTAAAGCCGGGGTCACCTGTGGTGTAGTGGTTAGCATAGAAACCTAAAATACTAAGTAGGAGTTCGCGTCCGGATGTGGCCCTAGGATTTTTAATGGGAGTAAAAAATCCTTGTCTATACCATCCCTCGGATAGGACGTAAAATGGAGGTCCCGAGCCTGTACGATGTCAGTTACTCGTTAAGGATCCCTATCCTAATTATACCTGGATAAGCAAAATTTAGGACTCCCATTGTAGCATCGTCCGATTAGCCTTAGTGGCGTTAAAAAAATCTAAAGCCAATTGGAAAATTGATTTAAAACTTAAATTGATATTATTTGCATGACCCGCACCCCATAGAAATATAATAATCAGTCTCATCATCTTGAAGTGACCTTTTTTATTCATTATAAAATCTAACTTCAAACAAAGATAATTCTGATGGTAAGTAATCCTCATCCGAATAGAATGGCCAAACTAATAAGGCTGAGTTAACCCGCCCACCATATTCCTTAATATAGAACTTGCAGGATACATTAAGATGCATTAGCACTTTGAGTGGCTTCAGAACCAAACCAACATTTCACGGGTCGCTGCACATTTCGGCTAACTCAAACCCTTCTCTTTCTGAGGATCTTCTTGAGAGCTACCTGACTTGAGGATTAAGGACCAATCTTGAAATGTTCATTTTTTACTTAAAAGAAAAAGCTTAAATAAAAAGCAAGAAGTGAACTGTTACTAATTTATCGGAATGATATTGTTTGACTATATATTATTATTTATAGGTAAACTATTATTATTATATAATGGTAAACTATTTTTCCCTCTCATTCTCTGTATTACTCTAGGCCAAGTAAATATCTGATGTTATTTTATCATGTTAATCAGCTTCTCATTAAAATATTCATGTATAATTTTACTATCCTTTATAGACTTATTAGATTTCGATTGCAAATAGACAAAATCCGGTGCGTGCGCGCAACACACAACTTTCACTTACCCACTTACTTAGATTAGAAATTAATGCGTTGTGTTAATGCCACTTCTCAAAGTTACACATTTTTCCCCATTCATTTCTTACCTGATATTAAAGAACACCTAATTTTCATTAAACATGACGAATTTGATGAAAATCGTTAAAGCCGTTTTTGAGATAATCGAAAAAAAAGTAAAAATCGGAAAAAAAGTTATGAAATAAAGTGCCCCCTTCGTTTGACCAATTTTGATGAAATATTGGGTATCACATCTTTGGGACATACATACATCAAATACCAAGTTTGATCAAAATCGTTAAAGCCGTTTTTGATCAAAAAAAAAAAAAAAAACACGTGGAAATGGGACAAAATTTATTAAGTAAAGTGCCCCCTCCAATTTATCAATTTCGATGAAATTTTGACTTATAAATACACCAAATACCGAGTTTAATCAAAATCGTTAGAGCCGTTTTTGAGAAAATTGAGAAAAACGTAAAAAATAGACAAAATTCTTTAAATAAAGTACCCCCTCCGTTTGACCAATTTTGATGAAATTTTTGCTGTCACATCGAGGGCACATACATGCACCAAATACCCAATCTCAGTAATGTACGACCTATAGTTTTTGAGCAAGTCTGTTCACACACAGAGACACAGACACACAGACCATTTCGCGGGACTTGGTTATTAGGACTCAGGGGACCCTAAAACATGTATTTCCGTTGAAAACCGGAAGTCGAAATTTTTCACGATCGCAATACTTCCACTTACTATATATATTTCATATATAGGTAAGTGAAAGTAAAAAATGTCATTCAACTTCCTCACGCTTTTATATTTTGGATTGATAAATCCTCATCACCCTCAACCATTTATTTTTGCGAGTAGGGGAGAGCGGGGTTGGTTGGCAACAGTTTTTACTTTTTTGTTTGTTGAGTCCTTTCTGTTTATATAATCCCAATATGGCTGATACCAGTGTAAACTCCAAGTATTAGAGTACTTCAAGTATTTTTTTCAAAACATATTATTTAATACTAACATAATAGAAAGTTGAAGAATTTGTCAATCTAGAGTATGCCAATTAACCCCCAATGTGGGACAGGTTGGCCTAGAAGGTGGAGTTGTTTACCCATCTCATTCAAGTGCTGCCTGACACATACTATAGTTATTAAAAGCTGCGCTATAATGGTATAATAATTTTTAATCGGTTTTTAACAGCGTTTAAGGGAAAATAGAATGACAATAGAAGAAGATAGAAGTTTAGATTGTCGTCACTTTTTGCATAAGAAACATTGCTCTCATCTTCCTCGCTGGAACTAATTGGTAGTTTCACCTTTGATTATGTTTACCTTGCTTTTGTGAATTGCTACTGCACCAAAAAAAAAGTTGTAAAGTGCCAACTAACCCCATAGGAGAGATCATATGAAAGATGACTGCCAAGACAGGGGAGAACAATCAAATAAGAAACTGGTTAGTCGAAAGGTTAGGTTTTTCAAAAGAGTTTTGGAGCTATGTGAACAGAATCGGAGTCAAATGTTTTGCCATCTCTATAAACCAAATTTACTGGAAATATAAAAATTTACTTACATGTTGTAAAATCAATCAATGAAGCACACTCTTATCTACACTGTTAGCATCGGATTAAAAACTCAGGACAAGACTCCCGAGGTCGAGCGGGTGACATGGTACAATGGCGGTGCCTTCACAACAGGTGTGACGGAAACTATAAGCCAATGGCCAACCTACCCCCTATGCCAACCAACCCCGTTCTCTCCTACCGCTTTCTTGTACTAATGAAAAAATTGAAATTACAGAAAAAAAGGAAAGAAAAATTACAGTTTTATGTTTAATATTAAATTTTACTATATCCATACATTGATTGGACTCTATTACAGTAATATTATGAGCTATGGTTTTGTTTATAAATGTAATAATGCCCCTGCTTGCTCTACCAGTATGTTTTGTTTTTATAATATGATGCCAGTTTTTTATTTTGTTTATAATGTATGATACCAGATTTTAATTCTGTTTATTTATGATACAAGTTTTTAATTTTGTTTATAATTTATCGGAAAATACTTGCGTTGTAGATTAGTAAGTGGAATATTACATTGTGATATAGAATTATAGCTAAGATTGTAATTATTGGTTTGTTTTTGTTTTTTCGATTTAAAACTAACCACTCTAACACGAAATGGGCCAGACTCAATGGCTACATTTGTAACATTAAAGCCAATAAACCGTAAACAAAAAATGTTGATTATTAGATTTCATAAGTACCCATGTCATGCAAACATACGATCTGTTTGATTTTTTTACTATTATTTTGCAACTCTCTGTAATTAATCTTATCTTCTGGAATAGGTACTTTACATGCGGCTCATTTATTTGTCTATAATTCATATTAATGATATGATATCTTTTTCAATGAGCTGTTTGCTAAATATTAAATGGTATTGACCAAAAATAATCGAAGAGAGGGGGAAAAAGGCTGGGATTAAATAAAATAAATAAAAAAATCGGGATTACCCAGAGTGTAGTGGCTAGCATAGCAGCTTACAATATTAAAAGCCTTGGGTTCGCTTCACCACCATCTCATGATTTTCAAAGGTAGTAGAATATCCTTGGCTATTGCGTCCTTCGGTTGGGATTTAAAAGGGAGGTCCCGAGCCTATACGATGTCAAATACTCATTAAAGATCCCTATCCCAATTATACCTGGATAGGCAACATTTAGGACTCCCTGTGTAACATCGTCCGATTGGCTTTATGTGAAGAAATCTATGTTTAACGAAACCCACAAAAAATAAATTTAAATTACCTAAATTTAGACCAGTCGTGCCAGAACATACGAAACCTTAATAACAATCATTCCTACGTGGTATGTGCCCTTCCTTTAATATATAGCTCCTTAATAAAAACAGTTAAATGCAATTATTTTTATAGTAAAAAAAATATGTATGTAACAAATGGTGTGGTTACCATAAGCAAGGTCGTGGATTCGTAGCCCGGCAGGTGGCCGTTTATGGCCGAAAAAGGAGTTCGTAATCCTTGTCTATGCCGTCCTTCGAATAGGACGTAAAATGATGTTCCTAAGCCTGAGCGATGTCTGTTACTCATTAAAATTCCCATTCTAATTATATCTGATAGGCATAATCAACGACATCCTGTGTAGCATCGTCCTATTAGCCATAGCATTACGTTTAATAAAAAAAAAAAAAAAAAAGGTAAATTTAAATGACCTATATTTATATGAAATGATGGTTACCTTAGCCTTTAACAGAAAAAATGCAATAGCCAAAGTTATAAATAAATTAAAAAGTTTATAAACTGCATGTTGAAAGTTTCACTATCGTGAAATAAATAGTTAATCTCTAAATCGTTAATAATTTAAGGACTTTAACCAATTGAACAATTAATATGTGAACTGGCTGATTTATTTGAAAGTTTGATCAAATTTCAATATTATGGAATGTTATTCTATATCTGCATTTTAGATAATCAGATATTTATGCAGATAGAGACAATTTAAATGTATTTGTTTTTTGGTCTTGTGTATTAAAATGCCCTATGCTAGTCCGATGTATGGTCGATCGTTGAAAATACAATTGTTTTCCATGTTTCAAAAGAATAGTGTTATTGTATGAAACTCAATTCTGCATTCATGAGTTAGGAATCCAATATCGAACTTCCGAACCCCTGGGCAATCTCTTCCAATCTATTTTAAAATTCAAGCTGACCATATTACAAATACTATTCGTTTTTGTTTTGTTACTATGTGACAGATACAGATTTAGTAACCAACGATGATTTATAAACGGTGTGTTTTAATCGAATAAAGAATTTGATTTTCCATTAGAAATTCCTATTCCATAAATACTCGCTAAAAACCATGAGATTGAAAGGTGCATTTTTATTTTTCACTGTTTCGTCAAAGACTTTTCGTTGATTTGTAAAAATCTGAATCCGCTAATGCCCGTCTTATCCTTCAGAAACACAATTCTGTAATTCATTTCATTTTTTACTTCGAATACTTGAATCATCTATAAAGAATAAACTATAATTAATCATCTTCCTATTTTCCTCTTCTGTTCGCGCCCCCTAGGATTTTTTAATGAAAGTAGAATATCCTTGGCCATGCCGTCCCTCGGATAGGACGTAAAATGGAGGTCTCGAGCCTGTACGATGCCAGATACTCGCTAAAGAAGATCCTTACCCTAATTATACTTATATTGGCAAAATTTAGGACTCCCACTGTAGCATTAGTCATAGTGACATAAAATGACGTTAAGCAAACAAACAAACAAGCCTATAAATCTATACATTTTTATTTGGCTTAGGTTAGAAATTAACAAAGTTATATTAAAGTCATATTTTTGTTATTTTAATCAACTTTCCCATTCTGCTCCTTTATTATCATGATTATAATTATTTTGAATCATTTAGATTATTATAACTAAACTACTAATACTATCTATACTAACTACTTTACTAAACTTGACTTGAGAGGAAGCATTAAGAGCCAAATTATCGTGGCTTAATATAGGAATATTCAATCATTCGTAACATTTACCGGAACAATGCTTGTCATGAATGGGAAAATAATAAAAAGCACAATATTCTTCCCTCCTTGGTTGATCCATTGAACAATACTAGCGACACATATTAAAAACTGCCCAACAAAGAGTGGCTTATTCTCCCTTTGTTCCTATTTTTAATAACCATACATTTCTCTTTTCTGCAAGTAATGTCAGGCTTTGTCAACTTTATGAGGATCTGCATTTGTAATGAATAGAAAGTATAATATATATATATATATATATATATATATATATATATATATATATATATATATATACATATATATATGTGTGTATAATATATATATATATTTTTTTTTTTCAACTGTATAGCTTGAACAATTTTTTTGTTTGTTTGTTGGTTTAACGTCCATTTATGATACCTACGCTAATCGGACGATGCTACAGTGGGAGTCCGAAATTTTGCATATCCAATTATACTTAGGATAGGAATCTGTAACGAGTACCTGACATCGTATAGGCTCGGGGCCTCCATTTTACGCCCTATCCAAGGGACGGCATAGCCAAGAATTTTTTACTCCCATTATCCTAAAAATCCTAAGGCCACCTCGGGACGCGAACCCGCGACCTTAGTACAGTAGGTTGCCATGCTAACCACTACACCACAGGTGCCCCCACAATTTTTATTTTTTTAATTTACTTTAATTCGAATAATATGCGATATCGCATGGAGTACGTACAGCTTACGTAAATAAATTCCGTTTGAATAGTGAAAGACATAGTTTTAATTGGGTTTCACAAATTAAAAAAATAGCAGCAAATAAATATATAGAAGGCGACCTTTTTGAAGAGCTAAAACCAAGTTATCTACTTATTAATAAAGATGCAATTATCGAAAAAATAAAGAATCACCTCTTCTCTATAGACATTGATAGAGCTCTCAACTCTAAATACAACCCACTTTACAGAACTATTTGTAGCTTTAACAACCCTCAGCCTCAAGAATATTTAAGTTATCATGTAAATATAAATAAACTCAGACTCGTTAGCCAATTAAGAATATCAGATGCCGAAAAGTTGAAACTTGTTCATAAGAATAAAACTTTGATTATAAAAACAGGGGAAACATGTACATGGTGTCAACAATATATCACTCAAAACTTATAGCACTTGTTATTACAATGTCCCACCCTGAGGATTGACAGAGAAAATTACCTGGGAAATTACATAGTTCAAAACAGCAAAGAATCATCCTTAGAAAACCTTCTAAATATCGATAACGCCGATAAACTAAATATGATCTATTTCTTTTTGTTAAAAACCATATATATTTAAAGCAACAACGAATTAACATAACTTGTGTAACAAATCGATTGCTAATTAATAAATACCAAAATCAGGAAGTACACTTTTTATGTTGTAGTAGAAATAATTATCTATAATTATTTATATAAGGGTTTAGGAATTTAAGCATTTATTAGGGAAAAAATCACTATGTCACTAAATTATTAAGATATACATTTTTATTTTATTTATTTATTTTTTGTTTTAGGTTTTAGAAATAACTATTTAATTATTTATTAAGAAAAATAATTTAAATAATTGTATCAAATTATATTAAGACGCAACAGTAAACAGTAGGAACTTATATGTTTACACATATTGAAATCTATGTTTTCATTGTCATTCGATACTAACAACAACTAACAATACTAACACCAAATGGGCCAAACTCCCTTGGCTAAAAGATGTATATATTAGCCAATAAACTATATATCTATATCTATATCTAGTGTCACTAGGAAATATAAATAAGTATATGTTTATCGATAAAAAGTTCTTAATCAAACTTTTATCGAATGTATCAAACTTTTCTTACCTCCTCACTAATTTGATAAAATTGGATTATAGATCAAGTCCTCTAGTAGGTTTAAAATTATCATAAGATTATTATTCTTTTATGCTACTTTTTTAAATTTTTAGGAAATTACTAGGCTGAAGATGCATACAAAATGCACATTTCATTACAAAAATCTTGGGACATACTCATGGCTTAAAAAAAAAACACTAAGTTTTATTTCTTTTTTCCTTTTAAGTACAATACTAAAATTTGACTCAATTATAAACCTATGTATTATCCTTCATAGAAGTTTAAGTTGAAGTTTCCTATTAGTAAATTTCAATAGAGTTTGATTAAACGAGAATTGTTAAACATAATATCTAATAAATAATGCAGTCCAAGCCCATCGCTCAATGTTGTTTATCAATAAAGCTGTTTAGAAATGCAGGGTCCTCTTCATCGTGTTTGAAAAGGGAGCCTCTATGAGATTATGAATACTATTAATTAAATATAGTATACCGTATCTGTCTAGGGTAGTAATTACAGATGAAGTTTAAACCTATAATCAATATATATTATAAAGCAAAGTATACAATGTGCGTGCCGATAAGGCTCAAAAACGACTACACGTACGATTACGTAAGTTATGTCTTCGTGTGGCTATATAACTTCTAATGGAGAAGAAGGTTTCCGTTTTTGTCTGAAGGGAGTAAAATTGAAGATAAAAGGACTGTAATTTTAAGCCTCTCGCACCATGTAATTAGCCTAGCTAAGAATGACATAGGAGTTTATGAATGAAAAATTTAGTTCAAGCTTCAGACTACCAGGCAGCGCTAGGGGGCGTTTCACTCATGTTTATTGTTCGTTCATCCAGCTCAATTTGTATAGGTTATGTATTTTTTCAGCTGTTCTTTTTAAATTACTAAAATATTAAGTTACAGTTTATCCCTTTATTTCAAAATAAAATAATGAGTCTACATCTCTGCAATCATTTAGAAAACCGACTGGATTCCTTAAAAAGTTAATTTTCTCCTAAGAAGGCTAATTGATCATTGCATTACATTTAATCAATATATAATACTTATATACTTTAGTAAATTAAATTCAACATGAGTAAACATTTCTTAATAGTACAGTGAGCGAATAAAAACTGACATTAAAGATATACAAAAGAGATAAATTGACTGAATATAAATCGAAAATAAAAATTATGAAGTGTATTGTATGTAATCATGAAAAAAAATTTGGTTTACACTTTGTAATAGTAGTGAGTTTCGAGATCCGCAGAGTCCACTCAAATTACGGGGGGATATCTTAAGGGAGGTTAAAATGTAAGAAAGGTCTGAAAAAAAGTTTCTATGAATCTTTGGTAGTTTCTATCCCTCTGGGTCTAATAGGACCATCATAGTAATCGGCGCTTAAGTTATACTCGAAATATAATATTTTTAACTGAGATATCAGATTTTTCAACTATAATCTTTTAACTGATTATCTGCTGACTGCTTGGAATGGGCTTATACGATTCAGAATCACAGAAACCATCGAAAACGATACATAACTCGACAAAGTTGCATTAAAATTAATTGTTCATATACCATTTTCAACCCCTTGATAAATTATATAGGGTTCCTTATTTGGGCGGACTCTGCAGTTCTCGAATCTTAATGTTGATACCAAGTTAAAAACGAAGTTTCAAGAAGGTGCTAGTTTTGTTCTATATTTCCTTTAATTTTAAAGTTTTGCTGTTATTAAAACTACCACACAACTACCGGAGCGAAGCCGGGCACCCTAGCTAGTTAACTATAAAGAAATAACAATTAAATCTAATGAAATGTACATGATTTAATATAAAAATACTTGTCCTCCAAGTTATGTCGACGAATAGCACTATAGCCCCTAACGATGAAGAAGGTTTCAGTTTTTATCTTAAGTGCGTGATTTTGAAGGGAGAAGGGCTGTACTTTAAGCCTCCCGCTACATGTAAATAGCCCATCTAATAAGCCCATGCGAGTTAATGAATGAAAAAATTTAGTTCGACATTTGGAAGCCAGGAGCGCTTGCTGAGCTCCATTCATAAGGTTATCGTTCATTAGTTCGGTTTGATCTGATTTTAGCTTCAGCTGTTTTCTTTAAATTACACAAGATTATGTATTTAATTAATTATTTTATACTTAAATAATTATTTTATAGTTATAGTTATTTAATAACATATGTCTATTTTAGGAGAGAAAAAATATATATGCTGGATGTTACCTACCTAATACTGCTATGTATTGTGGATGCTGCCATGATAGGAAAAGTAAATTGAATTAATAATTTAATATCAAAATATGTAAAGTACTGTATATGGGCAACCCGGTGGCCAGTTTTACCTGAAGGCGGCTAGGTCTTGGAAATACCGCCTTGTAAGTTATTGGGGCCATAAACCTTCTGTTAGAGATTCAAAATAAGCAAAGCTTAGGACCGACAATGCTGCCGACAAACATCCAGGGAAATACCTAAGAAGATGGTTAGAAAAATTTGTGGTCATAAACCCTGGTTTTGCCCCGGCAAAGAGGCCGCTGGGAAAAACTTTAAAAATAGAAAGGAAGGGAAATTTTAGGAGCCAGCCAATCAGAAGAAGTCTGGAACCAACTAATCAGGAGAAGTCTGCAGCCATCCAATCAGAGGAAGTATGAAGAGAGTGGGAGAAAGAAGACTTATACGGAGGAGAGAAATGTTTGAGGGAGTCGAGTCGAGGAGGGGAGTTCGGATGTGGACAGAGGTCGGGGAGTGTGCCAAGAGGGGGTGAGTGGAACGAGAAGGGCAGAGGACCAGATAGGCAGGAGCGGCAGAGTCCAGATTTCCGAGACAGGCTGAGATGGGATGCTGTGCTGAGACTGAGGAAGTGTTAGAGATGGCAGAGATTGATCCAGTAGATAGGCCAGAGGCAACAGCAGAGAGTGCCCACCAAATAAGGTTAAGACATATACAGTACTAGTTGTAATATTGTGTGGTTAGTATTTATTAAAATAATGTTAAATTGCCAGTCAGCATCCATTAACTAATTTGTGCTAGTAAAATATTTTTATATGATATATTAAAGGGGGTATAAATAATTTACATTATTGGTCAATAAAATTAAAGATATAGTTCAATTTAGATTTGTTTATTCATTATCATTTACCCTATGCCACAGGTTTATTAGAATAATATAGAATTGGTAAACACGTCACCTCTGGAAAAGTATCCAATATATAATTGATACATATTCATTATATTAATTTCATATATTAACTTGATATGTGCTGAAGTCTTGAAATGCCGCAACTTCTTCTTAGGAAGTCCATTTCCAGAGCCAATAGTTTCTTGGCATCTCGTTGTTTAATAGTCCATGTTTCGGACCCATATAGGACTGTTCCTAATAGAAAGGATTGATAAATCCTTTTTTTTGTTTGGAGGGAAACATTTCTGTTCCATAGGACTGAGTTTAGGATGCTAATAATCTTTCTTCCTCGGGATATTTTCATAGAAATGTCTTTCTCGAGGGTTCCTTTTTCATTAATCAGTACTCCTAAATATTTGAATTCTGTGCTGCGCGGAAGGTACCAATTTCCAATTGTCAAACCTATGCTCGATGAGTTGAATGTCATATACTCTGTCTTATTAAGGTTTATCACCATGCCCCATTTAGAGTACTCTTCCAAAAGTTTCCTCAACATGTATTGCAAGTCATATTCGTCTGATGCTATGACTAACTGGTCATCCGCAAATTGCAAAGTGAACAGATAGTCATCACCAATTTTGACACCCATGTATCTGCATTTCTGTTTCCATTTCTTTAGGGCTTGTTCAATATACAAGTTGAAGAGAGTAGGCGATAAGCAGCAACCTTGCTTTAAGCCTTTGTTGATAGGAAATGCCGAAGACACACGATTCCCAACCTTCACTCTCGCATTTGCTCCTTTATAGAGGCCCTGGATCGCTCTTATCGGACCCTACTAATTCCTGCCAGTGCCAATGCTTCCCAGAGCTTACTTAATGGTACTGTGTCATAGGCTTTCTGCAGGTCGATAAAGGCTAAATGTACCTTGATATAAGCCGTTTCTGGTAACCCCCACCCGCCTTAGAAAAGCGGGAGACCGGAAACGTAGCAATACCTCCTGGGTTTTAAGAAACGTTGAAGTTGTTTTTGTTAATAATGAATCTGGTACAACTGAGTCGTGTTCTTAAATCAGAATAAGTGACAATTAAGACATTTCAAAGGTTGGGAATATTGCATAAAACACAGAAATGCAGAAGAGGATGATACTTTATGAAACTTGCTTTTCACCAAAGAATTTAAATGCAGTTTGAATGCAGGAATTTCATTTTTCTAATGTAAAAAACTAATGTAAAGCGAGATCATTACGATTTTTATAACAATAAAGAATATCAGCCGATGATCGGCTGAGGTTATGCAATTTTAACATGGACAGGTGTTCGCATCTGGTATGGATTTCTATAAAGAACAAACAGAATTTCATCTTTATTTACATAGATTATAGCTGCATCACCCGGGGAATTTCATTTTTCTAATGAAACGGTCGATTTCGTAAAGAACCATTGTAAAGCGAGATCATTACGATTTTTATAACAACAAAGAATATCAGCTGAAGATCGGCTTAGGTTATGCAATTTTAACATGGACAGGTGTTCGCATCTGGTATGGATTTCTATAAAGAACTAACGGAATTTCATCTTTATTTACATAGATTATAGCTGCATATCTCGGTTTATATATTATAGCTGCATCACCCGGGGAATTTCATTTTTCTAATGAAACGGTCGATTTCGTAAAGAACGATTGTAAAGCGAGATCATTACGATTTTTATAACAACAAAGAATTTCAGCTGAAGATTGGCTGAAGTTATGCAATTTTAATATGGACAGGTGTTCGCAGCTGGTATAAAAGAACCACCGAGCGAAATTTGGAGAATTTAGGACAACCGGTATGGATTTCTATAAAGAACAAACAAATAAACAAACAAACAAACAGAATTTCATCTTTATTTATATAGATTACTTTAATCGTCTGTTCTGATTTAATATTAAGATAAATCAATCCTTTAAATATATAAGTAACTGGTGTGGGTAAAGTAAAAAAGACCCGTATTTTCTTTTTTGTTTTCAGATATGACGTTGATAAAGGATTAAATTCCTGAATCGAACCACATCCATACCCGAGCGTGTTCACTCCTAAAATTAAACCTTGTGGATTCGACATCAATAAGCCTTGATTACCAAGCTCAACCACCAAGCTAATTAACTACAACTCCCCAGAGCGCGGGTTGTCGAGGTAGAGCTATTGTAGAGAGACCGTAGTGATGCGGAGAGAATCTAAATCAACCCGTCATATCCGGACCGTTCGGTTAAATATTGTCTTAATTAGTAGAGATAGAGGCTCCGTTATTGTACTACATGAATTATGAACATGATTATGAAACTGGCAAACATTAAATTTCGAAGACAAACTCTATTCTCCAACACAGTAGCTATATATACATAAGTGTGTTTGTGTGTTATAATAGGTTTACAATGTAATTCCCGCAGACCTGTCAACTACCGGTAATGCCTAATACAACAGCCCTGAACTTGCCATTGTTCATTAGAGTAATAAAGTTAGTCTCTATACAACTAGGTGGTTTATATACCAATATCCATCAGCAACAGTGTAATTATACTCATAAACTTTTATCATTTGAATTGTATAAAGTCATACAACCTATGTGTATTCTACATATTTATATTACTATCAACTTTAGTCTAAACTTTACCCATGTAACTCATATAATTGAATTCCAGATAATGTCTATTTCAAGTATTCTTCTCAATGCATTTATCACTAATTACTTGCCTGAATTATAGATAGGTAAGAGCGGGATTGGTTGGCTAGGGGGTATGTTGGCCATTGGCTTATAGTTTCCGTCACACCTGTTGTGAAGGCCATACCATTGTACCATGTGACCCGCTCGACCTCGGGAGTCTTGTCCTGAGTTTTCAATCCGATGCTATCAGTGTAGATAAGAGTGTGCTTCATTGATTGATTTTACAACATGTAAGTAAATTTTTACATTTTCAGTAAAGTTGGTTTAAAGGCATGGAAAAACATTTGACTATGATTCTGTTCACATAGCCCCAAAATCCTTTGAAAAACCTAACCTTTCGACTAACAAGTTTCTTGTTTGATTGTTTGCCCCTGTCCTGGCAGTCATCTTTCATATGATCTCTCCTGTGGGGTTAGTTGGTTCTCTTCAACTTTTTTTTTGGCGCAGTAGCAATTCACAAATGCAAGGTAAACATAATCGAAGGTGAAACTACCAATTGTCTTTAGTTCCAGCAAGGAGGATGAGAGCAATTTTTCTTATGCAGAAAGTGACGATAGTCTAAACTTCTATCTTCTTCTAATGTCATTCTATTTTCCCTTAAAAGCTGTTAAAAACCGATTCAAAATTATTATACCATTATAGTGCATCTTTTAATTACAATAATATTTGTCAAGCAGTACTTGAATTGAACTAAACAGGCCAACCTGCCCCACATAGGGGGTTAATTGGCATACTCTGGCTTGACGAATTCTTCAATTTTCTATGAAAGTATTAACAATAATTGTATTCCGACCTGTTTGTTCATTATAGAGAGTGAATATTAGAAATTATATTTACAAGTACTATGTACAATGAAATAAATAAAAATTTGAGCATAATGGATGTGAATCCATTATATGATCATAGTATTTTCTAGATCTTAGTATTAAATATTATGTATTGAAAAAAATACTTGAAGTACTCAAATGCTTGGAGTTTACAGTGGTATCAGCCCCATTGGGATTATATTAACAGGAACGACTCAACAATCAAAAAAGTGAAAACTGTTGCCAACCAACCCCGCCCTCTCCTGTATATTAAAATAACTTAGGTTGTCTGATTGCTTGATTGTTTATCCGATGTGAAGGAATAGTTATTTATTCGATGAAACCTATGCCTCCTAGCAGTTCTTTATGATATTCAATTTGTTATTTGTATTAATTACTATTGTTTAAGTATTATGTTCATATCTAATATATTGCACATTGTGTTTATTTTAATGTTTATGTTTATATTTATAGTAAATAAGTTTTTAGGAAGAAACTATTGAATTATAGATATAGAATGCAAGGCCTTAAAGTCTCGTATTATTTCAATAATTCACTAAAACATCACAGATCACATGCCAAATTTTCGCCTATTCAGGCATCTTCAGGGCTACAACAGCTTCGCAAGCAAGCTAGAAACAGACTGAAACCTTCCCATATGGAAGGAGGGCTAACAGGGAAATATACAGTGTTGCCAACATTCAAGTAAATTTAGATAACAGAGATAATTACTCAATAAGGTCTATAGAAAATTAAACACAATATTAAAGTTGAAGAAGGTTCAAATAAAGTAACTTAAATATACATAAATATAAATAAATAAAGTTACAACGGCAGTTCGGTTAACGATATATGTTGTGTAACAACTGATCTATTAACAATTGTTGAAGATTTTAAAGTTGTACCGAAAACATTTTCGGATCACATGCCAATATTACTGTCGATAAAAATAAAAGTGGAACAGGGAGGCGTGGTAACTAATTCTGTGCCAATTAGATTAAAATGGACAACCAAAGACGAGTTATTTTTTGAAAATAAACTAGATAATCTGGTTAAAAATGGATATTGTAACACAGAAAGTCCTACGGATATATGGGAAACGCTAAAAAAAATGATAATAAACTCTTCTTGGAATGCCACGAAAGGAACAAGGTTACCTGCCTATGGTAATAAACCCTGGTTTGATAACGATTGTAAAAATTTGAGAAAACGTTCCTTTACTTTATTGATGTTATTCCGGAAAACAGATTTGGAATGGGTAAAAAATATGTATAAAGAAACAAACGCTGAATATAAAACAATGTGCAGGTCAAAACAGAAAATCTATCAGAAAAAAATGTATGAAAACTTGTCAAACGTTAGAGACGCTGGGGAATTTTGGAAAATCGTAAACAGATTTAAAAATAAAAATATGAACACGGGTAACAATATTAGTGAAAGAGGTTGGTTCATTCATTTTAGCAAGCTTCTAAATCCAGAAATAATATCCCCACCTGTAATATATGCTGCACCACTCATAATAAACGAATTCTTTGATCGTGATCTACAAATAAATGAATTAAAGTCTGTTATGAATAGAATGGCTAAACATAAAACACCTGGGCCAGATGGAATTCCAATTGAATTTTACAAGTTATATAGAAAAATTACTGTTTCTATTTAATACTATTTACAACAAAGGAGATATACCACATACATTTAGTAAATAATTTATATTTCCGTTATATAAAAAAGGTGACAAAAACGCGGTTACGAATTATAGAGGGATTTCATTTTTAGACAACATTTCCAAAATATTGATGAGTATGTTAGTGAACCGGTTAAAAGATTGGATTGAGGTAAATAATGTAATTAACGAATTCCAGGCAGGCTTTCGTGCAGGTTATTCGTCAGTAGATCAAATATTCAATTTAACCAACATTATTAGAATAAAAACAGCTGCTAAAAGAACAAAAATATTCTGCTTTTTCGTCGACCTGAAAGCGGCATTCGATTGTCTGGACAGAAATTCATTATTTTATAAGATGCATAATATGGGAATATCGTCTAAATTTATCGAAATACTGAAAAAATATTATGATAATAATGAGGTATCGATATTGACAAAGAAGGGAATTACTGATAGTTTTAAAACCAATACGGGTCTTAAACAAGGCTGTGTCATATCTCCGTTATTGTTTATTCTTTTTATTAACGATTTTTCGGAATATTTAGGGGGTGGGATACAAATTGAAGGAATTAAAATACGATGTTTATTACTTGCGGATGATATAGTTTTACTCGCGAGTGAACCATCAATTTTACAGGATATGATAAATAGGCTTCATGAGTACTGTGAATTATGGAATATGCAACTAAATTTAGATAAATCTAAAATTATGATTTTTAAAAAAGGGGGTAAATTATCTAGGTTAGAAAAATGGTTCTACAATAATACATTAATAGAAACAGTAAATTATTATACATATTTAGGTATAGGTATTACGCCGAATCTTTCACTAAAAAAACATTTTCAAAAAAATTAACGGCAGCTAAGTTTAGTATTAATAGTATGTCTTTATTAGCATGGAAAGATGTCTTTAAAAATACAAATATACACTTATCCTCAAAATACCAGGTGTTTAACTCAGTATGCAGGGCAATATTGTGTTATGGGGCACAATATTGGGGCTACCAGTTTATAGAGGAAATAGAATTGTTAAATAAATTCTTTATGAAAAGACTATTTAATCTACCTAGTAATTGCCCGGATTATATTTTATACTTGGAAACGGACCTAAAACCATTATTTCCTTTTACTTTAGGAATGCACTTAAAATATATTAAAAAGGTATTGATGATGTCATCAGATCGTTTACCTAATATTTTAGCTAAATCTATAATAAAAAACAAAATATCATGGCACAAGGAATTGTTAAACATTAGTACTAAGTTTAAAATAGATATTCAAAACAATCTAACGTCTGATAATATAAATAAAATAATAAAGGATTTTAATGATAAATATCATAATTGGTTTAAGCAGGACTTAATCTGTAAAAAAGAAAAGGCTACATTCCATGTAATTTATAAGCAATTAGATTCCGATTTAGGAGTTAAAAAATATGTAACAGATCAGAATAATATACATTTTATGTCTACGATTCTAAAAGCTAGGGGGGAAATGCTTAAACTTAATTATGCTTTCAATAGAGAGGAAAGACAGTGGATATGTTCATTGTGTAATACAAATGAAATAGAGGATACTTATCACTTTATAGCAGTTTGTCCAATTCTAACAGAATTTAGAAAACTATACATGGGAAAAAGTAAGTTGTCACACCAGGAATTCATACAGATGTTGAATGGTGAAAACTGGAATTCCCTCTATGATTATGTTAAAAGGGCAACTAAATACAGAACATATTTAATAAATGAATTTAATTTCTAAATTTTTGTTTTTTGGTTTTAAAGTGTTTTAGAATACAGTGTATTCTTTCTAAAGTGTTTAGTTGGTTTTGGAATAAATTTATCAGTACAGTAGTACAGATTTAAGCGTGTACTTTATTTTGTTAAATGTTGATTATTGTATTAGGTATAAGTTAGTATTAGTGTATTTTAGTTTGTTATTAAAATATGCATTTTGTTTTTGATCAGAAGTTAATATGTATATATGTTTAAAAATTTTGTTTATTGGTAAAATTTTGTATATTTTATCTGTAAGGCAACTCTAGCAAACGGACTATGTCCATGCTATCGTTATTTTATATTTTTTTTATATTTTGAAGAAAATAAATAATTATTCTATTCTATTCTATTCTATAAATAAATAAGTTACTTTATTTGAACCTTCTTCAACTTTAATATTGTGTTTAATTTTCAATAGACCTTATTGAGTAATTATCTCTGTTATCTATATTTATTTGAATGTTGGCAACACTGTATATTTCCCTGTTAGCCCTCCTTCCATATGGGAAGGTTTCAGTCTGATCTTCATGTTTTAGTGAATTATTGAAATAATACAAGACTTTAAGGCCTTGCATTCTATATCTTTATATTTATATTTATATACATATTGTCATTAGTATTTATATTTTTATCTGTATCTATATATCGCTTCAAAGAGTAATGTTCACCTACCAATCATATTTAGATACTTAAATAATGTTTGCCAAACTTTTTGACATTGTAATTTTTTGTATGTTTTGTGAGTTCAGTACTCATCTCTGATGGTCAGTGACCAAGAGTACGTGCTAAAATGCAAAGTAGGAATGAATTTAAGGAATAAACGCACTTTAACAATAATTGTATTCCGACCTGTTTGTTCATTATAGAGAATGCATATTAGAAATTATATTTACAAGTAACATGTACAATGAAATAAAAAAAGTTTGAGCATAAAGGGTGTTAATCCATTATTCGGTTTTAGTGGTTTGTACGTAGTTGTGCGTCGTTCGTATCTCAGAGAGAACCTTGCCGTTGTAAAGTAGAGTAATATAGTCAATTAGTCTCTATAAATTTATATGGTTTATATAGTAATAACCATCAGCAACTTTGTATGTATGATCATACCCTTGAATTATATACAGTCATACAATCTATGTAAATATTTTATATATTTATGTTACTGTTAATTTTAGTGTACATTTTACCTACGTAACTCATATGATTTTATTCCAATCTGTTTTTTCATTCATTTGGTATGATTTTTATAACAATAAAGTCTCGAGCTTTATAGCCATAATATAGTTTTTTATTATTGACTGAACGTCAAGAACTCTATTATAAAATGTCATATCTACAGTCGAGAAAACATATCCAATATATATATATGTATATATATATATATATATATATATATATATATATATATAGAGAGAGAGAGAGAGAGAGAGAATTTTGAACAATCTGTTAAACTTCCTGAATTAGTGTTGCTATTGAATAGCAGGTAACTACTTTTAATTAACCCGGAATATTCAACAGTAAGGCGAATCCAATAGAGAGGAGACCATTAGAACAATATTAGTGAATTATTAAATCGGCATTCCTGCGATGGCTTAATTTAACAACCGATATCTCAGTTGTATTCAATAATCATGTTTGCTTATTGCATTGTATATTGGATTGCTTCATAATTACACATAGCAATTCAGGGAATATATCGCATTTTAATTACGTCATATATTACAATTACCTCAGATTATTGGATGAAAATGGAGAAATATTTTATAAGTGAACATTTCACTCCAATCGAGCATATTTTTCCATGATATAAGCATCTGTACATCAAATGAAACATACATAACTTTTTTTCTTTAACTTCATACTTTTATTTGCACTTGCCGCAGGTAAGTGACAAATAGAAAATGTTATATAAACTGCTGCATGTTGGCATTTTAGTTCTTAAATTTAGTATAATTTTGGTGGGCGGTTTGTTCTGGAAACGAAAGAAAATTTAAGCAAACGTGATCTACTGGCAGTCCTCGCAACTTCTTTTTCTTAACCTGCCGATAGGCGGCACTGCCGCTGAGAATATTTCTGAAAATCAGGCAGAAAACCTGTGAGAAAAGCGAGACTGAGTTACTCAGAGTGTAGTCCATTAAGTTTTTTTTTTTTTTTTTTTTATATGATCTCTTCTTTTACTGACCAAGAAATGGTCAGTAAAAGAACAGAAAACCATTTACACCGGTGGTACACACCGGTGTGAAAGACTTACAACAACCGACTATCCAATGTATGAAGAGAAAAAAAAAAAAAAATCAGGAAGAAAGCCTACATTCTTGCAACCCAATTCTATAATCAATTTTGCAGTATTTCAGCATCATCTTCATCCAGAGTAATACCACATTCACCAAGATTCATCTACATTAATGTATATACATATAATAGTCACGTATGTTCAAGTTAAAGGTTACTATTTTCTTTTCCAATTTATTTGCTTCATATTAAAACCCATGGATTATCCTTCCTCCCTACTATTATCCTAACTTCCCACTAGCAAAAAACTTTCCTTTTTCTTTCTTTTCAGTTTCAGTTTAGTTCATACTTATTTTAGTACATTCTATATTTCATTTCTAAATAATGGTCGGCAGACCGAGAAAGTCGATACCCATCATTAAACATTCATGGAGTTTTTAAATCCAATATTTAGATGTTTCTGACTTTCATCTAATCCAACGCCTTAAATTAATTTTTACTGTAACTAGAGCCATTCAGCCAAAATATATGGCTGCTATTAATTCTTGAGAAGAGTATTCTCTCTCTCTCTCTCTTATTAAATATTCACGGAGACAATTTTTCTCTTCTAGTTATTTCTATAACAATAGAAATTCCCTTTCTGCTACCCATTACTACTAATTTATCAGTGTAGACTATTCTAAGTAAGTCAGATATTTTATTTTATGTTAGGAAAATACTCTTTATCTCATATTTCACAAGTTAACTGAAAATTGTACAATATAATAATAAATAATTCGACAGGGATGTTTTTTAAAATAAAGTAATATCTCCTTAGACCCTTGACTTACCAGACATTGTAAAAGAACGTTAAAAGAACCAGACATTCTAAACATCATTATTATTCAATTTATGATAAGAAAATGAGTTAAAGAGTATATATCTTGCAGTTGTAGGAAAGGGTTAACGAGCTCACGCGTTGTAATACGCTTTGCCCATGAATTTTATTTATGACCCGACTTTTGTGAGTTCGAATACTGAGTACCACGGCTTTTTTTCACAACTCTGCTATTATCATCATCCGTCACCCTGTTGTAGGAAATTTATTAGGTTGTTTCATGTTCACGTTTTACATATGTTGTCACTGCAAGTTATTACATATGGTAACATCGATCTGTGCTTCAGTTCTGAAAATGGAATATTCACACCTTGTGACCAGGTAAGTTTCAGTAATATTATCTTATCATACTTAACATTAAAATTCTATCACCCATTAATTTCCATAGCTAAGTAAATGTTGTTTTCTTATAGGAACATTCAATTAATAAAAAAAAATTTCTTGTATAATGCTATGTGAAAACGTTAGGTTGCCATATGGCAACGCTAGGCTGTTGTTCAGAGAACCCATTTTTTTATTTTATATAATTCTTTAGTTTAATTTTTAGTTCAGCATTTTTAAATTAATTCTAAATTCAATAATTCATAAGTTGTAAATTAAGTAATTACTATATTGTCGTTAATTTATTAATCAAATTTAACATTGAATATCATACCAATCTATATTAAGTATTTAATTAGCATTAGTTTAGTGTTATGTGCGTGGGCGTCTGTGATTGGTCGAAGACGCTCTGAGACAAACAAAAGACGCTTCGTCAGTCAGCTGTTGATTCTCGCCAGCCGAGTACGCATTACACCTCACGCTTAAAACATTCTTTAAAAACATTTATTACATTTTCGTTCACCCAGGGTGTTCAGTTGTGTATTGTGCACATTTGCAGACATTATTTTAGAAGACTGAGCGAAGAGGAAGATTAAGTTCCCATGGATGGATGGACATTTAAAGTAAAATAACTCCAATATTATTTTTTGCATAATGAGTGAACTTTAAATTTTGTTTAACCTTCAACTTTAAATAACATTCTCTAAACATTGAACTTTACCTTTTAACATTAAATCAAATTGCTGAATTCAGTTATTCTATCTATGTATTTTAGTTATTAATAGTTTGCTTATTACTCTACTCTATAGTTCATCAATGGCCATTCGATTAAAACATAATTTTTGTCTATAATAGTTTATAAGTTGTCTTTCATTTTCATTCAATCATTTTAGTTTCATTCTTGTTTAATAATTATTTGTATTTAATAAATTATTGTTTAAGCTCTAAAATATCAGAGAATTTTCTTTATTTATTTCCTTTCATTCATATTATTTTGTTCTCCTTTTTTATTATGCTATTATTTTCTAAATTACAAAGGTAAACTTTATGTTAAACATCTTTCATCTTATTCTTTTATTATATAAAACTTTTAATACATTAACCAACAAAACTAAGAGCATTGAGCACCGGCCATACTTTCTTCATCAGGGAAGCGAAAGGTTTTTATTATTAACACCTAACTTGCCTGAACAGCTGTAATGATGTCTTATTTATTTTATTTTTTTCAAGTGAATTTGAAGCAGCTTTGGAGCCAGGATTCAGCGTTTCCGAGGCACTAGATATCCTCTTTGGGCCTCAAGGACATGAAGTGGACAGTGTATTCATCGAACCCCCCGACCCTAATATTCTCACTGATGAAGACTCATGAGGAGAGGATGACGATGGCACTCCTGATAACCTGTGCCAAAATCAACTAGAAGCTCCTGCAAAAATTTTATATATTTTTTAAAGGAGTTACCCATTCACAATTTCCAAATTTACCAAGGAAAAAATACCACAGCTAGTAAATATGAATGTGTTGTTGGCAAAGCAGCAGCTCCCCCCCCCTAAACATGGTAAACGATTTACCAAAATTGCCTTCTAGGTTCTACTTTGACAACCTATTTTCGAGCTTTGAAATTTTAAAATATTTTCGAAAAAATAATTATGGAGCCACAGGAACAATAAGAAAAAATTGCAATTGGAATTCCAGAGGTCCATAGTTTTAACATATTTTCTAATGCATGGAGAATCCCTCAAAGGATATTGCCGCCCCAACACCAAGATCACTGAAGATGTTAGGTTCGATCACATCCACCATGTACAGAAGATTGAAGGGAACAATAAAAGAAGATGTGCTGGGAATAATTGCCAGTCCATCATAAGAACGATGTGCTCAAAATGCAACCAAGGTCTCTGCATTGACTGTTTTATTCCGAATCATACGGTATGAATCTTAGAATAGCATGCATTAGTTTATGAAATTCAAGTAATTTGAAAACAAAGTTAAAACCATTTGTTTGTAAGTTTTTCATTTTATTATTTATGTAATTTTAACTTTAAAATAAAATATTTTTGCATGGTTAATTTATTTCCTTTTCAAGACCCTTAAGATGTCACCACTGCCTAGCGTTGCCTAGCGTTGCCTAGCGTTGGGAGTGTTATAATATATATATATATATATATATTTTAAATAATTTATTTTTGAAGAGAAAAGATTTGGCTCCGCCGGGAATCGAACCCGGGTCTTCCGCGTGACATGCGCGGTATGCTTATCCATTACACCACGGAGTCGCTTCCAAACGGTGCCAAATCCTTCCTCTTCACTGACACCTCTCCCACGATCTCGCAAAGTTTTGCGAGTATTTACGGGAGGTGGACAATTTTTGTCCAACTTTTTGGCGTCTCTTGACTTTCGTCAACTTTTTAAATTATTTTATATTAATTTAATCATTATCGTGGATGACCACAACTTTTTTTTTTTGTCCACCTCCCGTAAATACTCGCAAAACTTTGCGAGATCGTGGGAGAGGTGTCAGTGAAGAGGAAGGATTTGGCACCGTTTGGAAGCGACTCCGTAGTGTAATGGATAAGCATACCGCGCATGTCACGCGGAAGACCCGGGTTCGATTCCCGGCGGAGCCAAATCTTTTCTCTTCAAAAATAAATTATTTAAAGTGGTCATCCACGATAATGATTAAATTAATATAAAATAATTTAAAAAATTGACGAAAGTCAAGAGACGCCCAAAAAGTTGGACAAAAATTGTCCACCTCCCGTAAATACTCGCAAAACTTTGCGAGATCGTGGGAGAGGTGTCAGTGAAGAGGAAGGATTTGGCACCGTTTGGAAGCGACTCCGTGGTGTAATGGAAAAGCATACCGCGCATGTCACGCGGAAGACCCGGGTTCGATTCCCGGCGGAGCCAAATCTTTTCTCTTCAAAAATAAATTATTTAAAATAATTTAAAAACAAGAGTGGTCATCCACGATAATGATTAAATTAATATATATATATATATATATATATATATATATATATATATATATATATATAAAAAGTTAAATAAAAATTAAAAATATATATATAGTTAACAAAATTAAAATCCCATTAATTGAATTGTTTAAATGAAGTAGAAGTGCTCTTAGGCTGTTTAACACAAATAAATATGCAGCGAATGAGGACCTCAGAAGTGCAACAAGTAATTCAATTACCCAAAATCGAAGAATACTTAACCAAGAGGCACAATTCTTTTTTCTATAAACTACCACAGTTGTTAAATCCACTATTTAATAGTCTCAGCCCAGCAAATGTCTCAAGACGAGGGCAAAAAGTATATGAATGTTAGGATTAGGTATTAGAATTTAAGTTTATTCAAGAAAGAGGTGACCCCCATCAATGATAACCTAATAGATAACACTCATTCCTCAAAATTACATTTTTTCAATACACCTTAAAATGCATAAATGCAGTAGCAGGCTTATTATTCAAGGAGGAGATCAATTGACTCAAGAAATTATATAATCATGAGGGGCTATAAAAAAAAAAATATATAATAAATATAACTTACAAAATACACATTACCGAAAATTTACATAAATTGTCTTCATCAGCAGAAATATCTGAGTCTCTAAAATAGAGGTAAAAGGCATTCCTCCAGAAATTTGGAGAATTTAGGACAAACGGTATGGTTTCTATAAAGAACAAACAAACAAACAGAATTTCAACTTTATTTATATAGATGTAAAAAATAAACCTACAATGCCGTATTATATTCCCAGATGCACAAAAGACGTAAATCCAGAAAAACTTTTAAAAAAGATTTTTATATTTTATATAAAGTTTTTTATATTAAAGCATATATAGTATATAGAATATAGTATATAGTAGCAAATGATAATTAATAGGTTGAATCATGATCAGGATTTACAGTTAATTTTTTTTTTTAAATTTTGAAAAGCCAACGTTTCGACCCAACTTGTGGATCTTCATCAAGGCTTCTGTGTCCATAGTAATACAAAGAACTCTTTGTATTACTCTGAACTCAGAAACTCTGATGAAGGTCCACAAGTTGGATCGAAACGTTGGCTTTTAAAAATTAAAAAAAAAAATTAACTGAAAATTCTTTTTATGAATCAACCTATCCTAAGGAATAACAGTTGACTATTTTTCACCTTTAAGTGATAATTAAAAATTATATTTTTTAAAAAATATTGGAAGAGAGTGAAGGAGAGAAAAAGAGAGTATAATATTGTAAAAATACTAGCAGAATGCGAATGCTATGAAAGTAGGGGAGAAGAACTTAGAAAGTCTAGAAGAGTTCTCGACTGACTCCATACAAAACATTTAAGGGACTTGAAATCCTCTCTGAAGCACCTTTAACTTGGTATTCCTAGGCTCACAGCTCCATCCAAAATTTATAGGACTTCCTTCAAACTTAAGCAGAATATATAGCGTTGCAATGCCATTCTTTATATTCTTACACCCAAGGAATCTTTTTTAAAAGTTTTTCTGGATTTACTATTTCGATATGCCCTGCACGTTAAGAATATTATACAAATTCTGAAAATCAATCGAATCTTTATGCATTTTTTAAATTTAAAAGAAAAACCTACTTATTGGACAAAATTCTTTAAATAAAGTACCGCCTCCGTTTGACCAATTTTGATAACATTTTTGCTGTCACATCACGGGCGTATACATACACCAAATACCCAATTTCAGTTTTGTACGGCTTATAGTTTTTGAGCTAGCCTTTTCACACACACACCATTTCGCGGGAAATGGTTATTTAGACTCAGGGGACCGCAAAACGTGTATTTCCGTTGAAAACCGGAAGTCGAATTTTTTCATGATCGCAATACTTTCCCTTACTATATATTTCATATACCAGGTCATTCAAAAAGTCCTGTCGTTTTTCGTTTGTTCGTTGTTTATTTTGATTCTAGAGTGTTTGCTAATTAATTCCGTTCAATACAACTTTTATCCATGTAAACACAAATGTTTATACTTTATGAATAGGAGGCTAAGGAGGATTAATTTAATGCAGTCACCATCCAACTGTCTAGTTAAAATGATTCCAGTTGAAACTCAAATTCGGTCGATTTTGCTCTATGAGTTTAAACTTGGCTCAAAAGCTGCCGAAACTGCTAGAAAAATATGCTCCGTGTTTGGGGAAGATGTGCTGTCTGAGCGGAAGGCACAATTTTGGTTTTCAAAATTTCGTGGAGGCGACGAGACACTAGAAGACGAGGCACGCTCGGGTCGACCAACTGTAGTTGATAAGGAGGACGTTCGAAGAGTAGTAGAGTTGGATCCGCGTCAAAGTTGTTCAGAGATAGCCTCTCAACTTAATATCTCAGCCACCACTGCCTGGAATTACCTTAAAGAACTGGGAAAAGAGAAAAAACTGGATAAATGGATTCCTCATAAGCTTTCAGATGCCAATATGCTTGTTCGCTTGACAACTGCATCTTCGTTAACTTCCCGTTTGAATAGGCTGGGAATTTTTGCCTCACCCACCATATTCCCCTGACCTGTCACCCACTGATTATCACCTAATCAGAGATCTCGACAACAATCTGAGACAGAAATGTTTTCAAGACCGTGACAACCTAATTCACGAACTGACCACTTATTTTTGCTGTAAAAATCAACAGTTTTTTAAGGAAGGAATTTGGGCTTTACCATCTCGTTGGGAGAAGGTTACCGACTGTAACAGTGGATATTTTGATGAATAAAGGTGATTATTTGAAAATATTTATTTATTTATAATTTCCCCCAAAAAAACGACAGGACTTTTTGAATGACCTGGTATATTTAAGTGAAAATAAAAATGAGGAACAGCACCTGTACTTTCTATTTTATTACTTTCTATTTATGGTTAATATTTGACCGAGAGAAGATACTTGGTCGGCGGTTAAACAATTTTGTCTAAAACAACATTGGTAATCTCAGATAATTTCCTCGCTATCTTCAGTAATTCGACTACTGAGATAAAAGGTTAATAATACACCAAGAAGTGTACCATTTTATTCATGGAGGGTCATGGATTCAATTGTGGAAATACTTTATGTCGATAAAAGGCGGTGCATGGAAGTAGTTTGACTGTGATCACGCTCAACCACCAAGTTTTAATCTTTACGTAATACTAATACTAATAATAATAATGAACGCTTAACGAACCCAAAGGTTCGATGCAGACACCACAACTCTCTCCCAATTCATCTTTACATAATTATTAATATATCAAAAAAAATGTCTGTAGTTTAAAATAACTACCTTCTTTTAATTCAGGACTTGTATGTCTGTCATTTATACTATATAGAAGAAGATGTGATGTCCTTAAAGTGAAAAATCTCATTTTTATTTTCTTTCACATATACCTATAATTCAATTCTATTGACTACTATGCAGTTAAATTTGATATTCAGATGATATAATAAGATAATATACAGAAACCTTTTTATATCAAGAACCGGTGTTGTTGAACCCTGTTTCATGATTGTGTCTGAACATTGTTAAGACGAACAATAAAAATAAACAAGCGTTCCTGGTCGTAAGATAAAATAGCAGATATAAGGAACATTACTGGTTTATGCCCCCTCATCCAGTTACCAGTCCCAAACGGTTTCATAAAATCCTTACGATTTTTTTTTTTTTTTTCAATATTACTTCCTAAGACTATATCCTTTGATTGTTTCATTTCAAATTGAACTTTTATTTAATGTTGGGTTCCCTTCTCCACAATGCGTTGCTTAATTTCCTTAGTTTTGTATTAGATAGTCATTAGTTGACGTTATATTTAAACAGGAAAAATGTGGTGTATTTAACAAGAAAATACGTGGTATATTTAACCAAAAAAAAAAAACGTGGTATATTTAAGAAAAAAACGTTGTTTGTTAATAAAAGTTACTTTCTGTAGTTTTTTTTTTTTTTTTGTTTAACGTCCATTTTTATGCTACTAAGGCTAATCGGACGATGCTACAGTGGGAGTCCTAAATTTTGCCTATCCAGGTATAATTAGGATAGGGATCTTTAACGAGTACCTGATATCGTACAGGCTCGGGACCTCCATTTTTTGTCCTATCCGAGGAACGGCATAGCTAAGCCATTTTACTCCCATTAAAAAATTCTAGGGCCACCGCTGGAATCGAACCCGCATCATTAGTATTGTAGGTTGCCTTGCTAACCACAACACCACAGGTGACCCCGTTTTTTTTTTTTTTGCAACCTTCTTTTGCATCACATTATGTCAATAAAATGTTGTAATTCGATTATCCGGGGTTTTCGATTATCCGTGGACCCCCGTAACCATCAATGCCCCGGACAAAAGGGGTTCTACTGTTTATTAATACGAATAAAATACAATCCTCTATATATTCTCTACACATATAAATCTATAAGCATAACAACTAAAATAACAACATACAAAAACTTTCTTATATTTAATTGAACTATTTTGTATAATTTTGAAGAATATCCAATATCATAATAAGGGAAGTACCTAGTGAGAAAAGGAAAAAGAAGAAAGAAATATTGTCTAGAATTCCTTTCTATCATCTATCATAGGGTTTGTGTTTCACTTTACAATATGATGGCTTTGGTTTGTCATCATAACTGTCGCAGTGTAGTGATAATCAAACAATGCCAATAGCAATTCACTAGATTCTGGCACTTCATGCATAAAAGTCATCTTTTTTTCCAGCTTGATTTTTGCTTATAACTAAGTAGAGGCATCCAGATCCACAATGAAACTGTTCTTCAACAGTTACAAAGTCTTTTTGAAATATTTTTTCCGTAAATATAGTATGTAACAAATTTTTTGGAGCTTATAGAATAAAAAATAAAAATAGCACACAGCCTGTTAACTTAAAACAATTCCTCTGAGGCTATTCTTTATAACAATGGGAAAAGTTGACTATCGCTTTTGTCATCTGGAATAGACAATAAGGAAATGATTCATGGCATCCTCCGTGGAGGGAGATCTTCCTGGTCCATCCATCTTCCCGATCTGTCGGAGGATCTCATCGCCAGTGGTGACATAATGGTGGATGGCTGAGTAAGGTCGGTGTACCCGTTATATATTTTTACAATACAATACGTGGCGAGAAGGCGATGTTATTTTATAATAAATATGTTGTGTAACTTTATGAATTTTTATTACTAAATTAAATTTTCTGTATATTTTTTTATATCTACAGTACCAGTCAAAAGTTTTGACTCACCCTTAGATTTTGTAAAATAAATAAATAACAACATTTTATTTATTGAACAACATAACGACTACAATTTTCTTTTTATTTATTTACAACTAGCTGTATATCCCGGTTTCACCCAGAGAATTCGGAAATCAATGAGAAAAGCCGTGAGTCAAGAAAAGTTCGTTAGGACAGAAATGAGATTTGTTTTCGACTCCAACGGTTGATTTCGTAAAAATCTAATGTAAAGCGAGATCATAACGATTTTTATAACAATAAAGATTATATCCAAAGATTGGCTGAAGTTTATTTTTAAAGATTTTTTATTTTTAATGTGGACAAGCGTTCGCCCTGTATTAAAGAACCACTCAGCGAAATTTGGATAATTTAGGACAAACGGCGTGGATTTCTATATAAAAAAACAAACAAACAGAATTTCATCTTTTGAAACGTTATCTCTTGAGTTACAATTATTTTTTAAACTTGAAGATTGTGAATTAAATACAAGTGAGTCTAAACTTTTGACTAGTACTGTATATCAATACTTTATTCTAAAGGGACACGAGTCACAGGAATATAAAAGTTCTTTTCTTTTTATTTCAAATAATAAAAGACGAATAAACATTATTAGATTTTTCATTGGATTAAGTGATTATTCCATGCCATTTTCTAATTCACATCCTCCCCACTCGATTTAAGGACGCAGGTATTTTTAGAATCCTTAATGGGATTTATTTATTTAGCCCGAAGGATACGAAGGACTTGTTTCCTCCACGTGCCCACCCAGAGATTGGCTGAAGTTATGCAATTTTAATATGGACAGGTGTTCGCACTTGGTATGAAAGAACCACTGACAAGGGGATGGCACAGCTATTGGGTGGTCGATCGGGCCCATTTTTTTTCTGGTGATTCTACATCGAAAAATAGTCGACACGTGTCCGAGCGTTCCGTCCAATGGGCTTTAGGTTTTGAGAAATAAAATAAAATACCTTGAAAATCCTTTATTTTTTATCTTGAGTTTGGAAAATGATATCGCCATGATTCTTTCACTAATTCATTTATTTTAGAGAGTAGATTAAAGGAAAAATACAATCGTTAAAAAATTATTCATATTTCTTCAATTTAATTTAAAAAAAGGTTCAAGTTTTAAAGTAAACTAGGTTTATAAATTTTTTCACATAAAAAACAATAGCAGAATTGAGTTCAGCACCTCAAGAAACCCTGATGTCTTAAATATCATCCAAAACAAAAAATAAATTGTTTTTCCTGTCAGGAGCAGCTTAAAAATGTTTCAGCAAAATTGTATGTGTAGTTTCAAAAGTCTGCATCTCGTGTTGAGCTGATCCGATTTTTACGTTCTTGAGCTCGTTGCATAGAAGAAAGCTTCCTTTTTCTAACCATATAAATAACTATTGTATTATCTCGGGAAGATCTTGTAAAAAATGGTCCTCAAAATAAAAATTAAATTCAAACTTTTCTTTATATTATGTTGATTCCTGAACACGTAAAAATATCTCGATTAGGTAAAAATGTGTAACTCTAGAGCCTCTATTTACCCTGTAAATTTGATGATAATCGGTAGAATTTTCTCCAAAATATGGTCGGATTTTTGGATGTTTAACGAAATTGTAAGGCCTTAGCGAAACTTTTAATGCAATTTTTAATTTTTTTTTTTTTTTAATCTTCCCAAAATTTACTTATAGGTTTTTTTGTTTGTCCTCAAAACGAATCTGAAAACTGTTATAGCTGTGCCCTCCCCTTGTGAGTGAAATTTGGAGAATTTAGGACAAACGATATGGATTTCTATAAAGATCAAACAAACACAATTTCATCTTAATTTTATATACTTATATTGTATTCGAAATAATCATATAATTTTTGAAATATTATCTCTTGAGTTACAATTACTTTTTTTTTAAACTTGAAGATTGTGAATTAAATACAAGTGAGTCTAAACTTTTGACCGGTACTGTATATATAAAAATGCAAGGGCCCTGCTTTCAAATCAAAAATCGAGAAATAACCGATGGATTCACTTGAAACTTCTACACAACGTTTCTGTTTGGCCAAATAGTGGCAATATCGACTTTTACTTTCACTTACCTATACATGAAATATATAGTAAGTGGAAGTATAGCGATCGTGAAAAATTTCGACTTCCGGTTTTCAACGGAAATACACGTTTTGGGACCCCCTGAGTCGAAATAACCAAGTCCCGCGAAATGGTCTGTGTGTGTCTGTGTGTGTGTGTGTGTGTGTGTGTGTGTGTGTGTGTGTGTGTGTGTGTGTGTGTGTGTGTGTGTGTGTGTGTGTGTGTGTGTGTGTGTGTGTGTGTGTGTGTGTGTGTGTGAACAGACTAGCTCAAAAACTATAAACCGTGGGAACCTGAAATTGGGTATTTAGTGTAGGTATATGCCCGCAATGTGACAGCAAAAATTTCATCAAAATTGCTCAAAGGGAGGGGGTACTTTATTTACTAACTTTTTACGTTTTTTTCGATTTTCTCAAAAACGGCTCTAACGATTTTGATTAAACTGAGTATTTGATCTATTTATATGCCCGAGATATGACTGTAAAAATTTCATCAAAATTGATTAACCGGAGGGGGGACTTTACATAGTAAATTTTGTATCATTTTCACGTGTTTTTTTTATTTACTCAAAAACGGCTTTAACGATTTTGATCAAACTGGGTATATGATGTATGTATATGCCAAAGATGTGATTGCCAACATTTCATCAAAATTGATCAACCGGAGGGGGGGACTTTATTTCATGACTTTTTTCCAATTTTTACCTTTCTTTCGATTATCTCAAAAACGGCTTTAACGATTTTTATCAAATTCGTCATGTTTAATGAAAATTAGGTTTTCTTTAATATCAGATAAGCTTTATCATTATCAAATGTTCTGAGGGGGCTTTTTTTTGGGGGGGGGGGGCTTTTTTGTTTTTTTCTTTCTTTCTTATAAAGTACTATTGTTTTTGTTTACATGGAGAAATTAACTGTCTCTCACTACGCCTAAAAATAAGAAATGGCTAAAAATGAGATATGATAAAAATAAAGAAAACATAAAGAGGAGAAAAAAAGAAAAATATTCAGTCAACTTATACCACCTATAGATATAATAATAATAGATAGATATACCTATTATTTATAGACCATTGTTCATAATTAAAGCCGTTCTGTTCATTTGAGAAGTGGCAATTAACAAAACGCATTAATTTTTAATCTAAGTAAGTTGATAAGTGAAAGTTGTGTGTTGCGATCACGCACCAGATTTTTTATATTAATACTGTAACGTGAAACAAAAAACTATCAGTTGGAACAAACTTTCATATTACATGTTTGTGTCCACAATGTTCGTGTACCATCTACTGGCCTCGAACCTTCCAGGCTGTTCTTCTAACAATTAAATATAAGGAGCGATGGACTGGAGTCTTGTTCTGAAGCTCAAGTTATTGTAGTTATATATAAGCTATTTTTGTGTTAAAAAGTCATAATTTTTGTTTGAACATTAAGACGATTAATTATAAGACTGTTTAAATATTTGTGTTTTCATATTTCGTCTGGCAGTCGATATTATTATTTTTCGTTCAATACAAATTGTTTAATCCACATAAGTGTTTACAATATGCACGGTGATAAAAGTTATAAAGAATATTTAAAAAAAAAAAATTTTAAAATATTTATTTGTTTTTTTTTGCTACAAAATGTAAAAGAAATCACAGAAATACGACAGTTGTTAACAGTGCTTATGTCTTTTTTAATGTTGGCTTCATCAAAACTTAGACAATAGTGGATTTTTACATAGAATTTTTTATAGCCATTTGTATTTTAGTAGTAGAGAAGTGTAACTCTTACAGAAATTTGTTCTCCTAATAAGACATTTTTACCATTGATAAGACCTCGTTCAAAACTTTAATTCGCACAAGGTATCATATTTTTTAATTACTCAAAAACGGCTTTAACGACTTTGATCAAACTGGTTATTTGATGTATTAATATACCCGAGATATGACTATAAATATTTCATCAAAATTGATTAACCAGAGGGGGTACTTTACTTAATTACTTTTGTATCATTTTCACGTGTTTTTTTTTATTTACACAAAAACGGCTTTAACGATAATGGTCTAACTGGGTATTTGATGTATGTATATGACAGAGATGTGACAGCCAACATTTCATCAAAATTATTCAAACGGAGGGGGCACTTTATTTCATAACTTTTTTTCGATTATCTCAAAAACGGCTTTAATGATTTTGATCAAATTCGCCATGTTCAATGAAAATTAGGTGTTCTTTAATATCAGCTTTATAATTATTAAAATGTTCTGAGGGGGGGGGGGGGTTAAGTGGAGAAGGGGCCTTTTTTGTTTTACTATATAGTACCTTTGTTTTTGTTTACATGGAGAAATTAACTGTCCCTCGTTACGTCTAAAAATAAGAAATTGCTTAGTATGAAATATGAAAAACATCAAGTAAACATATAGACGAGAGATAAAAAAAAGTATTCCGTCAACTCATAAGACACTTTAAGCCCACGCATGCGGAGTACGCCTTTAATGACAGATCATTGTTTATAATTAAAGCCGTTCTGTCTATTTAATGAAAATTATTTGTTTCCATGGTAACTAAATGAAGTTTTTAACAACTACCTAGATAATTATAAAATCAGACGAGTTGGAGTATTATGCTTGCATTGCCGTAGTATCACAAGTAAAAACTTTTATTTAATAATAAAAAGAAATTGGTGTACTTTAAAAAACATATATAAACAAAAATAAGAAATGAATGTGAAAAAATGTGTGACTTTGAGAAGTGGCAATTAACAAAACACATAAATTCCTAATCTAAGTAAGTTAGTAAGTGAAAGTTGTGTGTTGCGCGTACGCACTAGATTTTTTTTTGTGAATTTCCAACCGCACTTTGAAGGAACAAATATTTTTACTTTCACTTACCTATATATGAAACATATAGTAAGTAAATTATTGCGATCGTGAAAAATTTCGACTTCCGGTTTTCAATAGAAATACACGTTTTGGGGTCCTCTGAGTCCAAATAACCAAGTCCCGCGAAATAGTCTTTATGTGTGTGTGTGTGTGAACAGACTAGCTTAGAAACTATAAACCGTGCGAACCTCAAATTGGGTATTTGGTGTATGAATATGCCCCCGATGTGACAGCAAAAATTTCATTATTTCAAGAATTTCGTTTAATTTTTACGTTTTTTTCGATTTTCTAAAAACGGCTTTAACGATTTTGATTAAACTTGATATTTCATGTGTGTATGTGCCCGCAATATGACAGCCAAAATTTCATCAAAATTGGTCTATTGGAGGGGTCACTTTACTTAATAAATTTTGTCTCACTTTCACGTGTTTTTTTTTATTTACTCAAAAACGGCTTTAACGATTTTGATCAAACTGTGTATTTGATGTATGTATATGCCAAAGATGTGATAGCCAACATTTCATCAAAATTGGTCATACGGAGGGGGCAGTTTAATTCATAACTTGTTTACCAATTTTTACCTTTTTTTCGATTATCTTAAAAACGGCTTTAACGATTTTCATCAAATTCGTCGTGTTTCATGAAAAATAGGTGTACTTTAATATCAGGTAAGCTTTATTATTATTACAATGTTCTGAGGGGGCTTAAATGGGAAGGGTCCTTTTTTGTTTTCCTATAAAGTACCTTTGTATTGTTTATATGGAGAAATTATCTGTCTCTCGTTTCACCTAAAACTGAGAAATGGCTAAATATGAGATATGATAAAAATCTCATATTTAATGATTTTGATAAATTAATCATTTTTGATCAAAATCGTCATCTTTTTATATTATTTATATAAATGGCTATTAAAAAAACGTCAATTTCTAATCTAAGTAAGTTGGTAAGAGAAAGTTGTTATATGTTACCATATTTTTTTTATTGATGTTGTTAACGCTCATAAACTTTAATTTATTACTTAAATCAATTTTTTTTTTTTTTTTTTTTTGTTTCTTTTAAAATGAAGTCATTTATTTTATTTTATTGTTTAATTTCTTAATTTTTGTTAATAGGGTTTAATTTGTATAATTATTTTGTTTAGATGTTTTCTCTCTTTTAATAATTTTGTTTAATTGAATCAATTAAATTAATGATGCGATGTTTGTGGTAAGACAAATGTTTATAAGGCCGTCTTAGTGCAGATGCTTTAATACGACAGCAGTGCTAATACCAGTAGTGTTGTATACAGTTGTGTATACACAGCCAGATTCTAACAGTCCACTGACTTACGTATACGCGTCTACGGCTCTCATCTGTCCGCTGCAGTTTTGGAGAACGAGTTTTCGCCCACTGCGAACTGTATGCTGCCCTAGGCACCGACTCCTTCATCGGATGAAATTTATCAGCCTACTTCGGCTTCATCATTCTGCGACATCGCCCAGCGATCCAAGTGAATATTGACATTCATTTCATTAATTGGTTCATAGAAGCTTCTTTTCTTTTCTTTTTATTTCATTTTCATTTATTTCATTAGAGAGAAAATTTAATTTTGTTTGTTTCATTTTATTTGTTTGTTTTACTGTTTTATTTTGGGGAAATTATTTCTTTTTTTGTAAAAATGATTTCATTTTATATTAATGTTTTATTTTAATGATGAATAAATGTTTATATTTTCGGTTTTCTTTTTTTTAATCAATTGTTTATATATTTTAATTTAAGTTTCATTTTGGAGATCCATTACTTTCCGGAGGGAATTTAACAGATGTTAAACAATTATATATTCAAGGATTGTGATTACGCGATTTTTTCGTTATTTTTTTAGAAGAGCTAAGTTCTTTAGAAAAGTTCTACAAACTTTGAGAACTTAGTAGAGAGCCGGAGGAAAACTTTGTTCCTTTACACTCGAGATGAACTAATTCAACCCAAGCAGGGTACACATGTCAGAGCTACGTGATATAAATGCGTGATGGTTTGCTCAAAGCCTGATACGGCATTCAGGGTTAACATTGTGTTATGTTTTCTAGAACTTAGAATATGTTAATGTAATTATTAATTTTGTATACAGACATAATATGTTCAGGCACCAGAACTATTTTCCAGTGCATGACAGAACTAATCAACTTTAGCGAAAATATATGAGACCGTCAAAACAAATTATAAATGCCCAGTGAGTCATTCCATGTCACATCAACACACTTTTTTCCCCCACCATCTAAGAATTTTAAGAAATTTGGTTCAAAGGATATCTTTATGTAGACTAAGAAAAATACCAAATTTCATTTCAACCGGTTTTCAAAATATAGCTATGTGAACCCATGGGAAACTCACAATTTTGACCTGTCGCGTCATCTGGAAATGGAAATTGCAGCTCTTCCAGACGAGGTAGAGAGTTGAAATTTATGTCATTTTAAAACTGAATATTTTACCTTCCTAATGATATGCAACTCAATAGAGTTTAAGATTTGTTTTTCAAAATTTGAATCAAAATTTCAAATTTGAATTTCTCAAAAAGATATTTTTTTAAAAATTTGAAAAAATTCAGTAGAGTTGAAAAGGCTGCCATTAATATGTGCTATAAAAATTATGATGGAAAAGCAATGGGTTCATGCTGAAAATAATTATTGAAAAAATTGAGTTTTGCTTGTGGATGGAAAAAAACCATTAGCTATTAAGCTTCTCAAACTATAGCCTATTTTTTCAAACTAATTTCTTTCCTATACTTTTCACAAATCTTTAAAACATTGTCTAGTTCTGGATATCGTGATTAGACACATTTCTTAGTATTTTTCTATCTTTTACAGAATTCTTGTCTTTTTTCCAGGGATTGTAGAAACATTGTAGTATTTTGTATTTTTCCATGTCTACTTAGTATAAGCAACAAAATCTAATGCTTAGGAAAAAATAGCTAAAAGTAAAAAATACAGAGATCAAAGTTTTTAGGAGATTATATTTTTTACGAGAAAAAATTGTTTAAGATGTTTTTTTTGTTTTTTTTTTTACTTTAATTATTAATTCGCACCTGTCTGCAAAGTGCGGACAATCAGCGAATGTGATGGCGGTAAAATGAATTAATGACATGTCAGGCATGAGGAAGGAAAGCACCCCCTTCTTGGCTTGAGTCAATTACCTTGGCTGTCTAAGAGAGCAGATCCCTCATCCAGCGCCTTTTTAGTCTTCTCGTATCCATGTGAATGTCAACCATATTGCTTATTAAACTGTTGGGATGTCCGTACAAATTACTAGAAAATCGGTTGTATGGTGTCGTTATGTGTTGGTCGACTGTCGGCAGATGGAGGTCAGTATGTAAAGTGTAGTTAGTCACGTACCAAGGTGCTTTTGTGATGAGTCGTAACAATTTTGATTGAAATGTTTGAAGTTTTTGTAAGTGAGTCTTTTTAGTTATGCCGAATATCTGTGAGGAATATGTCCATATGGGTTTGAGTAAGTAAGTGTACGTATTTAATTTTTGTTTCAGTTTTAATTTTGAAGAGTTAGAAAGTAATGGATACAGAAGTTTAAGTCTTTTGGTAAGCGTTCTTTTTTTCATTTTGACATGCGGGCCCCATGTCATCCTTCTGTCGAAAGTGAGTCCCAGATAGTGTACTGTGTCCGTCTGAGGAATTTGGTTTTTGTCAATATAAACGGGTGGACAGGTATGTTTTCTAAGTGTAAATGTGATGTAAGTGTAGATGTTTAAGATGGATTCTTTCTTTTGACAGGAATACACGGCTGCACTTTTATGTGTCAATGCTGTCTCAATAAATTTTATCATTTATTGAGTAAGGACACCTTAAGTGACTATATCATGATTGCATGCATCTGACGTGGGTGCAGGAGAGTACAAGGACAAAAAGAACTTGCATGTTTTTATTCCCCTACGCATACAAATAAGATTAGTCAAACCATTGTCAAACTTCCCTAAATTTATGAATTAAAATGTTGGATGCTTCAGAAAACTACCACTACAAAACTAACATTAATTAATAAGAAATATTTATTTACAACTACAAACTTATTTTTTACTTTCAGATATTTTTTTCTTTTGCTATTTTTCCTAAACATTGGATTTAATACTAATTAGACATGGAAAGATACAAAATACTACAATGTTAATACAATCCTTTGAACATAGACAAGCATTCTGTAAAAGATAAAAAATTACTAAAAAATGTGACGAAATGGAAGTGTCAAATCACAATATCCAGAACTAGACAATGTTTCAAAGATTTTTGACAAGTGTAGGAAAGAAATTAGTTTGACAAAATAGGCTACAGTTTGAGAAGCTTAATAGCTAATGTTTTTTTTCCATCCAAAAGCAAAACTCAAATTTTTCAATAATTATTTTAAGCATGAACCCATTGCTGTCCCATCATAATTTTTATAACACACATTAATGACAGCCTTTTTAACTCTTCTGAATTTTTTCAGATTTTTAAAAAATTAGCTTCTTGAGAAATTCAAATTTTGATTCTGAACTTATTTCTCTTAAACCATATTGAGTTGCATATCATAAGGAAGGTAAAAGACTTTGGTCGGAAAGTTTGTTAGTAGTGGACATGGTAATTGGGAGCAGTTGCTGAACGTTGTTACGTTGAGCAGGCGACATTGTGAAGAGCCTAATAAAGTGAAAAGTGGGATGATCTACAAATTTAAAATCCTCTTTATACTAAAAGCTGAGGGTTCGCATCCCTCGATTTTTTAATATACGTGCTTCGGAGTGGACATAAATTGAAGGTACTGATCCTGTGCGATGTCAGGCACTCATTAAAGATCCCTATCCCAATTATATCGTCCGATTAGCCTTAGTAGCATAAAGTGACATTGAACAAACAAACAAATAAATTTATGAATATTTTTGTAAACCGAAAAATCTATAACACCAACAGGGATTTGAACTACAATACACAATGTCTATAAAACAATGAGAACAAAAATTTTGAAATCACCGAGACAAAACAGTAACAAGCAGTGAATAAAAGTAACTGTATCCTTTGATGTCCAGCTTAAGACTCGCTTCGCTATTTACATATGGTGACCCATCATTTACATATGGTGGTGAAATTATTAGACAGAACGAAAAAATAAGAAAAAAACCTACACAGAATAAAAATAAACTAAAATTAGAAAGAGTTAACTTAATTAGAAAAAAAACACAATTAACTTCTTAAATAAATAAATAAATACATAAGCATGGAAGAAATACAGACATCAGAAATGATTAGTTTAATAATATATGTTTGGTCCGTTTGTGAGTGTAGCGTTTGATGGAATTTTCGTTATAGTTTCCTATTTCTTGTATTAATCAAAATAAAATATCAAAATAATCAAAGTAATAGCTAACATGTGCTAGAATTCTTCGGCGACTTATCTAATATGAAAAATTTTCTTGGTAGTAAAAATACAATTTTGGAACGAGCAGCCAACCATTCACAATGTTCAGATATCTACAGATCATATAACTCATCATATAATCCTTTCTACAGAAATATATGCTGCTATAACAGTCCTCAACCCGAATGTTACCTCAAGTTCAAGATAAACATACAAAAAATCGGGTGCGTGCGCGCAACACACAACTTTCACTTACCAACTTACTTAGATTAGAAATTGACGTGTTTTGCTAAATATCATTTCCCAACGTCACACATTTTTCTACATTCATATCTTATTTTTGTTAATCGTTAAAGCCGTTTTTGAGTAAATAAAAAAACCCGTGAAAATGATACAAAATTTATTAAGTAAAGTCCCCCCTCCGGTTCATCAATTTTGATGAAATCTTGGCTATCACATCTTCGGCATATACATACATCAAATACCCAGTTTGATCAGAATCATGAAAACCGTTTTTGTGTAAATAGAAAAAACACGTTAAAATGATACAAAATTTATTCAGTAAAGTCCCCCCTCCGGTTGATCAATTTTGATGAAATTTTTACAGTCATATCTCGGGCATACAAATAGATCAAATACTCAGTTGAATCAAAATCATTAGAGCCGTTTTTGATAAAATCGAAAAAAACTTGAAAAGTTATTAAGTAAAGTACCCCCTCCCTTTGAGCAATTTTGATGAAATTTTTGCTGTCACATCGCGGGCATATACATACACTAAATACCCAATTTCAGATTCGCACGGTTTATAGTTTTTGAGCTAGTCTGTTCAAACACACACACAGACCATTTCGCGGGACTTGGTTATTTTGACTCAGGGGACCCCAAAACGTGTATTTCCGTTGAAAACCGGAAGTCGAAATTTTTCACGATCGCAATACTTCCACTTACTATATATTTCATATATAGGTAAGTGAAAGTAAAAATAAGACTAGTTAGCCAGCTAAGAGTTTCCAACAATGATTATGTGAAATCATATGAAAACAAAAAAATTAAAATTATTAAATCCGAAGGTATTTGTGAAAGTTGCCAAGAACATATATCGGACGGATTAAAGCATCTGTTATTAGAATGCTCGTCATACACGTATTATACAAACAAGTATTTGCGTAGCTATATCACAATAAACGATGATCTACTTTCACTGGAAAATATTCTCCTTATTCACTCTATTGATAAATTAAATGCACTTTACTACTTCAATTAAACAGTATTTACTTAATTACAATAATCAGGCAAAAGATATCTAAAAATAAACAAAAATAATTCATATTCATTAACGAAAAGGGAGAGGGGATTTATACCAAGGTAATCATTAAACTGTTGATCTTTATTGTATTTATTCATTATACTAGTTAGTAATCTTTAAGTTTAAAAGGAATTATATATATGTTTTTTATTATAAAATCTATTATATTTATATATTATTGCTCGATCATAGGATATTGTTTTTGTTTTTTATGGAAAAGATCTTTTTTATTTATTTTATGTTAATATTAAAGATACTTTTGGTTTTAGTGAAATGTTGAGTAAGAACTATTGTAGAATTAATTTAAATACATTTTGTAGAATTAATTTAAATACTAAAGTAGAATTAATAATCTTAATATTAATAGACATTATTATTTTAATTTAATTATTGTAAAATTATTAAAATAGTTATCATGTATGGGCCATTCTCCATTGTAAAAAGCAATTGCTTAAACAATAAATCATTTATTTATATATTCATTCATATTTCTTGTATTAATGGGTTTGTAGAGGCTGTCGTATTTCTGAAATATTTGGAGGTATGTGATAGGACGAATTGTTCGATTGTAGGCAGATCTAGGTCTTTGAGCAGGGTAGATATTTTCGTGTAACGGGGATAGTTGTTAATGATTCTCATGCAAAGGTTTTGTATTCTTTCAAGTTCTTTATAGTTGGTTTTACAGGTTGAACTCCATACAGGTGAGGCATATGTTATTAATGAACGAACAACGGATTTGTAAACAATAAGCTTGAGCGTTTAGATTTTTTATTAAAGTAGGAAACATTTTGTAAATAATTGTTTTTGCTGCGTCAGTTTTCCTGTTTATGTGTTCCGTGAAAGTGAGGGATTTGTCCACCGTTAAACCAGGAAATTTAACAGATTTTGACCATGTTATGCGGGTTGAGTTAATATTAATTTCGTGGTTTAAATGAGGACTGGGTTTTGTAAAAAGTATTGCTTCCGATTAGTTGGAATTTTTTTTTTACTTAAATCATTGATTCACACCTGAAGGTGCTGAGAGAAAGGATTGATTTTAAATTTCAAATTGAGGCAATATTTTTTTTTTTACTTTCACTTACCTATATATGAATTATATAGTAAGTGGAAGTATTGCGATCGTGAAAATTTTCGACTTCCGGTTTTCAACGGAAATACAAGTTTTGGGGTCCCCTGAGTCCAATTAACCAAGTCCCGCGAAATGGTCTCTGTGTGTGTGTGTGTGTTGTGTGTGTGTGTGTGAACAGACTAGCTCAAAAACTATAAACCGTGCGAACCTGAAATTGTCTATTTAGTGTATGTATATGCCCGCGATGTGACAACAAAAATTTCATCAAAATTGCTCAAAGGCAGGGGGTACTTTATTTAACAACTTTTTACGTTTTTTTCGATTTTCTCAAAAACGGCTCTAACGATTTTGATTAAACTGAGTATTTGATCTATTTATATGCCCGGGATATGACTGTAAAAATTTCATCAAAATTGATCAACCGGAGGGGGGACTTTACTTAATAAATTTTGCATCATTTTCACGCGTTTTTTTTTTTATTTAGTCAAAAAACGGTTTTAACGGTTTTAATCAAACTGGGTATTTGATGCATGTATATGCCAAAGATGCAATAGCCAACATTACATCAAAATTAATCAACCGGAGGGGGGACTTTTCTTAATAAATTTTGTACCTATATACATACATTTTCACGTGTTTTTTTTTTATTTACTCAAAAAAGGCTTTAATAATTTTGATCAAAGTGGGTATTTGATGTAAGTATATGCCAAAGATGTGATAGCCAACATTTCATCAAAATTAGTCAAACGGAGGGGGCACTTTATTTAATATTTTTTTCCAATTTTTACCTTTTTTCGATGATCCCAAAAACGGCTTTAACGATTTTTATCAAATTCGTCATGTTGTATGAAAATTAGGTGTTCTTTACAATCAGGTAAGCTTTATCATTATTTAAATGTTCTGAGAGGGCTTTTTTTTGGGGGGGGGCTTTTTTGTTTGTTTGTTTCCTATAAAGTACCTTTGTTTTTGTTTATATGGAGAAATTAACTGTCTCTCGTTACGCCTAAAAATAAGAAATTGCTAAATATGAGATATGATAAAAATAAAGAAAACATAAAGAGGAGAAACAAAGAAAAATATTCAGTCAACTCATAAAACTCGTTGAGCCCACGCATGCGGAGTACGCCTTTAATGACAGACCATTGTTCATAATTAAAGCCGTTCTGTTCATTTGAAAAGTAGCTATTAACAAAACGTATTTATTTCTAAACTGGGTTAGTTGGTAAGTGAAAGTTGTGTGTTGCGCGCACGCACCAGATTTTTTTTGTAGGGTTTGTGTAGTCGGTTTTGAATCTATTCTGAATGAAGGGGTAGTTTAAGTAGAATATTCTAACACTAAAAAAGAGAATACAAGTTGTTTTAATTTTTTTCTAATTAATATGTTATCAAAACAAAACATTTAACAACTTTCACGTATAATTAAATATTTCATACAACTTTCAACAATTGCACAACTTGAACAACAAGAGGGAGGAACTATATTTCAAGCGGGTTGGAGTGTTTCGCGCCATAAATAACGGCAATGTGTCGGCAATTCTCATAACTTGTTCAATGTTTTAACTAACAGACCTCCTCGTGTACAAAAATACCACGCGATTTTACTTTATGTATATATATATACTGTATTGTTGGTTTATTTTAGTAAACAAGGTCTTCTTAATACCTTAACTAAAGTTATTTCTTACTATTGGCTTATTCTATTAAAAACATTTATAAAAAAAAAAATCTGGTGCGTGCGCGCAACACACAACTTTCACTTACCAACTTACTTAGATTAGTAATTGACGTGTTTTGCTAAATATCATTTCCCAAAGTCACACATTTTTCTACATTCATATCTTATTTTTGTTAATCGTTAAAGCCGTTTTTGAGTAAATAAAAAAACCCCGTGAAAATGATACAAAATTTATTAAGTAAAGTCCCCCCTCCCGTAGATCAATTTTGATGAAATTTTTACAGTCATATCTCGGGCATATAAATACATCAAATACCAAGTTTGATCAAAATCGTTAAAACCGTTTTTGAGTAAATAAAAAAAAACACGTGAAAATGATACAAAATTTGTAATTAAAGCCCCCCCTCCGGTTGATCAATTTTGATGAAATATTGGCTATCACATCTTTGGCATATACATACATCAAATACCCAGTTTGATCAAAATCGTGAAATCCGTTTTTGAGTAAATAAAAAAAACATGTGAAAATGATACAAAATTTATTAAGTAAAGTCCCCCCTCCCGTAGATCAATTTTGATGAAATTTTTACAGTCATATCTCGGGCATATAAATACATCAAATACCAAGTTTGATCAAAATTGTTGAAACCGTTTTTCAGTAAATAAAAAAAGCACGTGAAAATGATACAAAATTTATTAAGTAAAGTCCCCCCTCCGGTTAATCAATTTTGATGAAATTTTTACAGTCATATTTCAGGCATATAAATAGATCAAATACTCAGTTTCATCAAAATCGTTAGAGCCGTTTTTGAGAAAATCGAAAAAAACTTAAAAAGTTATTAAATAAAGTACCCCCTCCCTTTGAGCAAATTTGATGAAATTTTCGCTGTCACATCGCGGGCTTATACATACTCTAAATACCCAATTTCAGGTTCGCACGGTTTATAGTTTTTGAGCTAGTCTGTTCACACACACACACACACAGACACACACACACACACACAGACCATTTCGCGGGACTTGGTTATTTTGACTCAGGGGATCCCAAAACGTGTATTTCCGTTGAAAACCGGAAGTCGAAAATTTTCACGATCGCAATACTTCCACTTACTATATATTTCATATATAGGTAAGTGAAAGTAAAAAAAATTAAACCGACTTCGGAAAGTAGTAACCAGTAAAAATAAATGCACTGAAAAGTATGAAATAATTACCATATGTTTTTTTATGAATACACAGCAATATTGGACGTAGTTATGCAATAGGGAACCAACCACCAAAATCGTAATTTTCTGATTTTTGTTTGTTACTAATGTTGAGACTGTATATTTTGTTTAGCAAAAACGAACCAAATCATACCTTTTATTTTAACTGAAATATAACATGAAGAACCAACTACAATACCTGTTATCTCCCTTGCTGGGGTTTGCAGTAACGAACCAGCTTTTAAATTCAATGTACAGAAGTACTGTAGTGATGTTATCTATTTGCTAAAATATATTTCTTGTTCCTTTAGGGTAGTTTTTAAGTTCTACAATACATTTTCAGGTTTTATACTTTTTTTATACTGTAATTAAGGTTATTTTATAAATATTATGTAATTTTTTCAATAAAATAAATGTATCGAATGATAAATCCATATTATTACAGGCTATCATTTCCTTGTTTTAATAGTCAAGCCTACAAGTAAGCTAAGTCATATGGAACCAAGAACCCATTTCATTACATCTTTCTAGTTAGTGCAATAAAGCAATAAGGAACCAACCACCATTTTTGCTTTTTTCCAAAAAAAAATTAATTTTTTGGTAATTTTAATTAAATATAAGGAAAGTAGAGATTATTTTGAACATTTTGGCTTAAATATCTAATGGTTTTGTGCATAGGAAAATTTTGTGCAAAGCCATTTGCAAAAGTAGCTCTCCTGAAAAATTTGATTTTTGTAGTTGGTTCCCTATTGCATAACTACGTCCAATTAATAATGGTACGGAAAAATTCTATAGGACGAATAATTTGATTTTGATTAGTACGAATACATACTAAGTAAGTGTTAGTAAAAATCATTAAATTAAAATTTTACATACCATGCTGAATACAACACAAAATTTTCGGAAGCGGCGCAAATTTTAATACTATAAATTAAGAAAATCTTACAATCTTCTAAATGGATCATCTCTTCCTATCTATCGATTTCAATGTCTATCGTTCTCTAATAAAATCGAAATCATTAACATGTCAAAGATTGCATTCTTCCGCTTTTCATATCATTTCGAAATTTTGTGCGTATTCATAAAAATCAGGAACTTATTATTTCATACTTATTAGTGCATTATGGTTCCTAGTTTTCGAAGAAGGTTTAATTTTTTTTTTTTTTTTTTTTTTACAAATGTTTTTTATTTCATACTAGTTTACTATTGTTCATACTTCATTACCGCCTGCCAAATTTATAGATTCATGGAAAGCAATGCGTTGATTTCTAAAAAAAATTCGAACTGTTGTGTTTTATACAGATTTTAAGTGCATTTTGTACTGGTTACTGATATTCGTAATAGTTTTCTTTCTCTTTTTATTCGGGGTGCCCCTCTTCGAAACTGCAATTGGTCCATCCAACTCGAAGTAATCGGTGAACATACATTGAAAAAATCTGGTGCGTCTGCGCAAACATCACAACTTTCACTTATCAACTTAGATTAAAAATTGATGTGTTTCGTTAATTGCCACTTCTCAAAGTCACACATTTTTCCACATTCATTTACTTATTTTTGTTGTTATTTCCTATGTAATAACAATTTTTTTTATTATTAAATGAATGTTTTTACTTGCGATGATTCGGCAATGCAAGCATAATACTCCAAGTCGTCTGATTTTAATAATTCTCTATGTGGTTGTTGAAAACTTCATTTAGTTACCATGAAAAAAAAAATTCCCATTAAATTAACAGAACGGCTTTAATTATAAACATGGGCTGTCATTAAAGGCGTACTACGCATGCATGGACTCAGTGTACATAGTGTTTTTTGAGTTGACGGAATATTTTTCTTTTTTTCTCCTGTATATGTTTACTTGATTTTTTTCATATTTCATATTTAGCCATTTCTTATTTTTAGGCGTAACGAGAGACAGTTATTTTCTCCATATAAAGGAAAACAAAGGTACTTCGTAGGAAAACAAAAAAGGCGCCTTCCCCATTCAAACCCCCTCAGAACATTATATTAATGATAAAGCTTACCTGATATTAAGGAAGACTTGATTTTCATTAAACAAGACGCATTTGATCAAAATCATTAAAGCCGTTTTTGAGATAATCAAAAAAAGTGGTAAAAATTGGAAAAAAGTTATGAAATAAAATGACCCCTCCGTTTGACCAATTTTAATGAAATGTTGGCTGTCACATTTTTGGCATATACATACATCAAATACCCAGTTTGATCAAAATCGTTAAAGCAGATTTGAGTAAATAAAAAAAACACGTGAAAATGGTCAAACAATTTAATGAGTAAAGTGCCCCCTCCGGTTGATCAATTTTGATGAAATTTTTGATGTCATACCTCAGGCATATTTGATCATCAAATACCCAATTTCAAGTTCGCACGGTTTATAGTTTTTGAGCTAGTCTATTCACACACGCACAGTCACACATATACACAAAGACCATTTTGCGGGACTTGGTTATTTGGACTCAGGGGATCCTAAACGTGTATTTGTGTTGAAAACCGGAAGTCGAAATACTTTCCCTTACTATATATTTCCTATATAGGTAAGTGAAATTAAAAAAAAAGCCACAGAAGTATCGAATTGAGTAACCTCTTCTTTCGAAGTCGGTTAATAATAAACTATACGCACAGAAAACCAATGTATCAATTTTTTTTCACTAAATGTTGCGACCTAAGTATGGATTTGATCCAGTGTGCGTCGGCATAATATTATTTGTAACATATGCATTTAGTGTCATTTTATTACCGCGTTTTCAAATCATTTCCAGTTCATTAAAGCCCCCCCCCCCCTAAAAAAAACTCTTTATGGGCTTTGAAATTATATTTTATATTATTAATAGCGTTAGTTAAAACAAATGTTCGCTACTGATTTCAAATATCACCCTTCATTCTAATCTAACTCCGAACTTAACGAGAACCAGCAACTTTCTAGCCTCAAACTCGATCTGTTGTACTCGATACTAGCCATTATCGCACGGGGACAGTAGCGATAGGTAGCAGGGCAATATATCTCATGTGAGGGAGCATTGCTATAAATCGCCTTATCCCTGAAGGGGGCCTCTGGTATCGATTGCAAGCGATCGCTTTCGGATCTCGATGTCTTTCTTCGATTATCGGACCAAACGGACACATTTACAGTCTCAATCATCCAATACAATCGATTTCCATTTGATGTTATTGAAGGATATAAACCTGATACTTTCAGGAACGTAGATATGCAGAGTAAGTTCTCTCATATTTTTCCGATTGATATATTTTTTAAAATATGATATAATTATTGGCCAAAGAGATGACAAATATTCCTTTGTAGATAGGTAAGATAATGAAAAAAAAAAAAAATGTTAGTACTAGTACTGAAGCGCCGTTCACTAAGGCGCCTTTCAAAGTTAGGCCCGATCCCTACTGAAAAGGACCCTTTTGGGAGTTTATTTATGTCTGAAGAGCGAGCGCAGCGAGCGGGAGTCGAAAGCTGGTTATTATTAAAGCCAATCAAGGCACTTTTTAACTGAAAAAAAGGCGATGGGAGTTCGATAACATCATTGTCACATAACCTCTCAAAACAGACCACGCCCAGCAGCCGCTCTTCAGTACCTTTACCCAAATTTTAATCTAGAACCGCTATTTATTAGGAAGGTATTAAAAAATTTGAAGAGCGCATAGAAAAAATGTAATTTTCTTTTAAAATTTTAAAGGCAGACATCCTTCGGATGGGATATAATTATATTAATATGGAATATAATACCTCCTGCACTTGTGCCAATGAATAATCGTTAGAATTCAGTAAGCCATATTTTAAATTTTTTTTACGCCATTTGGATCCATTGCTTTATTGCAGTTTGGTCTATTTTTGAACTTAAAAAATTACAAAAGACTTAACTGACATAATCTTAACCACTTTTCATTTATATACATATCAACAATCATCATATTAAAACCATGTTTTGGAGGTCATCTTTGGTGTATTGGTTAGAATAGCAACCAAAAATACTAAAAGTCTACATTAATGCCGCCCCTCGAATTGGACATAAAATGGAGATCTCCAACCTATGCGATGTCAGGTACTCGGATATACTTGGATAGGCAAAATTAAGGACTCCCACTGTAGCATCGCCGTTAGTTGCAAAAAGTGACGTTAAGCCATAAAAAATAAAAAAAAACATCCCGAAGATGAAATTATGTCTATAACACTTGAATTTATTGCTGTATTTTTTTTTAATTTATGTTATAAAAATATTTTTTCTTAAACATACAGTACCAGTCAAAAGTTTAGACTCACTTTTATTTCATTCACAATCTTCAAGTTTAAAAAAAATAATTCTAACTCAAGAGGTAGAATATGGTGGATATCTTTCACCATCATTAAGTCAAGAGGTAACATTACAAACCTCATATGATTAAGTAAAGAATAAAATTATAAATGGGGGTAACCTGTGGTGTAGTGTTTAGGATAGTAACCTACAATAATAAAGGTAGTGGGTTCGTGTCCCGTGTGTTTAATGGAAGTAAAAAATCCTTGGCTAGGCCGTCCCTCGGATAGAACGTAAAATGGAGGTCCCGAGCCTGTACAATGTCATTTACTCGTTAAAGATCTCCATCCTAATTATACCTGGATAGGCAAAATTTAGGACTCCCACTGAAGCATCGTCCGATTAGACTTAGTTGCAAAAAGTGACGCTAAGCCATAAAAAACACACTTATAACACTTGAATTTATTACTATAATTTTATTTATTTATCTTATAAAAATTTATATATTTTCTTAAATATACATTAAAACAACATATAAAGCTTTAAAGCACAGATACATGACAAGCGACATGCATCAGCAATTATAAAGAACAGCTGGTTGATCAAGAAAGAGTAAACAGATGATTAGATAGGAACGCCGTTGTGTTTATGTTTCCCCACCATATGTCTCCATTCTGTCCACATTCCTCTTTGCAAAAAACTCCATGAAATATTTTTAAATATTAAAATGAATAATCACACTTGTATGGTATGGATGTGATGTGATATTATTCTGTTATAATAATGAAATGCGCCATGCTTTATAAGCAACATATGATGTGAGATCATATTGTTTTTATAAAAAGAACACATGGTTATATGTAGTGTATTTTTATCAAACATATAGTTATTCTTTTTTTCTTTTTTTTTCATATCTTCTTGTTTTGTTTCTAAATTGAATTCAAACATATTTTGTATATAATTTTTTTTTTTTTTGTTTCATATTGAAAATTCAAATTTACATCGTTATATTAGGAAGATTATATGTTATGTAGTAGTGTTGATGTGTGATATGCGTAGACAATAAGGTGAGAAGTTACCTGGTGACGGACGCTATTCGGGTGAGGGTTGAAGAGCTAATGCCTTCGGAGGCGGTAGGCTCGGGGGCGGTAAGTCCGCGCATGCTCGTTGGATGTTCCAAACGACTTCTTATAGCTTCATTACCGTCCCCGTCCGGGATAATCCGAGAGGAAGGGATACTTGAGTCCTTCCCTTAAAGGGAATCCTTAATAGTAAGTTCGTCACTTAAAAAATTAAATAACAGTTTTTTCTTAACCAATCAATATATATTATAAAGCAAAGTGTACAATGTGCGTGCCGAAAAGGCTCAAAAACGACTACACGTACTGTCAAGAATGTTATGTTGTCATATTGCCCTATTGCCCCTAACGATGAAGAAGGTTTCAGTTTTCATTTTAAGTGTGTAATGTTGAAGGGACAAGGGCTGTAATTTTAAGCCTCTCGCTACATGTAATTAGCCCCTCTAATAAGTCCATGCGAGTTAATGAATGAAAAAATTTAGTTCGACATTTGGAAGCCAGGAGCGCTAGCTAAGCTCAATTCATAAGGTTATCGTTCATTAGTTCGGTTTTTTATGGTTTTAGCTTCAGCTGTTTTCTTCAAATTACACGAGATTATGTATGAATAATTATTTTTTCCTTTTTATTTTTCAATAAGGTCATTACATCTCTGCAATGAATTGAAATTAAAAATAAACAAAACCAACTGGGTTCCTGAGCAACTTAAGTTTTACAGAAGAGGAAGGAATTGGTTGAAACATTGCCTTTAATCAATATACAATATAAGAGTAAATTTACAACAAAAGAAAAATGGCTTATTAGTGTAGTGAGCGAATAAAAACTAACACTGAATAAAATAGATAACCTATAGATAATATTATTAAAAGATATAACCTAATGGAATATATACCGAAAATAAAGTGTTCAGATAATATTTCTGTTTAATAGTTCTGTTCTGTTCGTAAATTTTCAACCGAATTCGAAAAAGGAGAAGTTACTCAACTTGATAAGGATGCGGTACCGTCATGAGAATGGTCTCAATGGAATCAGAACATAGAAACCATAAAAAATGGTATATACCAGGACATATTTGCTGCCAAAAACATTTTTCTTAATCTAGAAAAGGGAAGAAAACGCATTGAGAGAACCGCATTAATGGGGTCTCTTATACCCAAACCATATATGGGCGGACTCGGAGGTTTCGAAACTTACCACTAATACTAAGCTGAAGTTTCAGGATGGTACAAATTTTGTTTTAATCATGAATAATTTTGGTCTATTTTTCTGTACTATTACATTTTAAAGTTATTGTTTCATCTAACTATTCCACAACTCCCTGAGCGAAGCCGGGCCCCAAAGCTAGTATATTATAAAGCAAAGTGTACAATGTGCGTGCCGATAAGGCTCATAAACGAATCAACATACGATCAAGAAAGTTATGTCATCGTGAAGCTAGATAAGCCCTAACGGAGAAGAAGGTTTCTGTCTTTCTCATAAGGGTGTAAAATTTAAGAGAGAAGGACTGGAATTTTAAGCCTCTCGCACCATGTAATTAGCCTACCTGAGAATGACATACGAGTTTATGAATGAAAAATTTAGTTCGAGCTCCAGGAAGCGCTAGGGTGCGTTTCACTCAATGTTTATTGTCCATTCATTCAGCTCAGTGTGTAAAGGTTATATATTTATTATATATATATATATATATATATATATTTATAATATATATATTTCAACTGTTCTTTTTGAATTACCAAAAAATCAAGCGAAAATAATTTGTTTCTCCTTTGCTTTCAAAATAAAATAATGATTTAACATCTCTGTAATCTATTAGAAAACCGACTGGATTCCTTACATAATTAATTCTCTCATAAGAAGGCTAATTGATCAACACATTACATTGAATCAATATATAATATATACTTTAGTAAATTTAATGCAATATGAGTAAACATTCCTTAGAAGTACAGTGAGCGAATAAAAACAGACATTAAAAAAGAGAGAAATTGACTGAATATAAATCGAAAATAAAAAGTTTGAAGTGTTCTTATTGTATGTAATTATGAAAAAGAAGTTGGTTTTATTACTATATATGATGAGCATTCCTGTTGACAAAATGACCAACTCCAATTACACCATTTTTTCAATAAGATTTTATCACCCCTCATAGTTCAGGAAAAAAAAATAGGTTTAGCGGTTAAGGAATTTGATGAAGTATTAAGAAAGTTCCGAAAAAAAAAGGCTTTGAGAAATAATATATTATATGATAGGGAACGGATTTCACATATCGTCGTTGATAATGCAAAAAAAGGTCATATGTCAGAAATTTTCGATTTTGCGATTTTTTTGGATTTTTCATCAAAACGACTAGCCCTAGGGTCCTAAAAGACGAATTATGTTACCAGTAAATAGAAAAGAAGAAACATGCACAGTAAAAAAATATTCGAATTTCAAGATTCGCTTGGTCATTAATCATAAGAGTCACCAGCCCATAAAGAAAATTTAAAATCTAACACAAAAAAAAGTTTTACAAATGAATATCAATTTTCAATTTTTATATTTCTTTCAATAATCAAACATAAAAACTAAAAAAATTAATTGCAAATAGAATGATTTTTTGTTTCCTGAAAATCAGTTGTTAATTGACATACGACCTTTTGCAGTACCTACGACGATATTATTTTCTGAGCGTACAATCTTCATTAGAAAATTCAATTGTTTTATAGCATTTCGATTCGTTTAAATTTTACATATTTCTATTATAAATACAGATTTTTACATATAGCTATTTTAAACACACATTTTTACATATTCTGTCTATTTTTTTAATTTTTGTTTCATATCTCATTATTTTTATAGCGTAATATTTTTTTTTAAAACGAAAATGTATACCAACCTATAGTTTTCGTGATATAATACACCTAAAAAAGATTGAGCAACGTGTTTTGAGGAAGGCATTACTTAGCCACTTACACTTGTCTGTAACATGGACGTAAAATGGCGCTCCCAAGCCTGTACGATGTCATGTACTCGTTAAAGATCACTATCCTAATTATACCTGGATAGGCAAAATTTAGGAGTCCCACTGTAGCATCGTCCGATTAGACTCAGTTGCAACAAGTGACATTAAGCCATTAAAAAAACATACCGAAGATAAAAAATATATTTAAAACACTTGATCTTTTTGCAAGAATTTTATTTTTTTTATGTTAGATAAATTGTGGAATTAGAACGACGTTAAAGAAACAAAGAAACAAAAACCAAATGTTCTATTTTAATTTATAATGTAATCTCATTACCTGTAAATTTTGCTTATGTATTGTAACAGTAAATCGATAACCGTATAAAAACGTATGGTTTAATATCCCAGATAGTTTGTTGGAGCGAACCATCAGAGCACGTGTTTGGCACTAGATTGTTCGAGCTCAATCCACGCAAGCCTGGAAGGTTCCAGAAGGTTTTTTTACGACTATACATTAGGAGTGAGTGACTGGACGAGGAATCTTAGTCTTTGACTTGACTGTTAAGCTCAAACCATATTATTAGTGTTACAAAGTGATATTTTTTGTAAACAGCTTTAATATTTTTGTTTGTATAATTCGTTTTGCATTGACTATTGTTATACATTCGTTGAATGAATATTGTTAATCCACAGAAGTGTTATAATATCTACATTAAAAAAAAATTAAACACCTGTTATGTTAAGATTTAGTTTCTTGCCCTCCTTTTTTTAAAAATAATTTATTGAGAAAAGAATAAGCACATTGAGGCCGTACAATGAGTAACTAAATTTTTATCCATCACCTCAGAGTGACAATTATTTTTTTTTTACTTCAAAGTTGAAAACCTGAACCTAGTAGTAAAAAAATAATGAATCTGAGTATGTTTATATTATCTGTTTCATTATTTCTAAGTATTCTTTGTATGTATTGGCTGATTATAATTTGGCATTCATTAATTTAGCTTCATAACCACCAATATAAATCTCTTCTAATATTTTTTCTTTTTGCCCGATAATGTTACGTATATGTGAATCTGGGGCAAAAATACATGTAGGTATATACAATACAAAAATACTGTACATATGTGTGGTATATAAATATTTTTTTAATAATTTAGTTTAGTTATATATTTAAATATTTAATACTTTAGTTCTAGATAATTCGAGATCCATCAACGGTGTTCCTCCAGCTTTCAGGAAGAACTGGAACCTTCCAGAAGGTTCATTTTGCGACTATATATAAGGAGCGAGAGAGTGGGCCAATTAGTCTTAGTCCGTGTCTTGACTGTGAAGCTCAAGCCATATGATTAGTGAGCTATAACGAAATCATTTTTGTAAGCTGCTCGGATATTTGAGTTGTATTAATTCGTTGGTATTGATAACTGTATATTTATGTTGAATAAATATTCTTTATCCCAGAGAAGCGTTACAGTATTAATTTCTTTATCTTAATTTTTCATTTATAATGTTTATATTCTGTTTTCTTTTATTTCATTGCTTCCAACATATCAAGGTAGTTAGTTCTCTTCTTGTGTACCGATGAGGATAAAATGACCCAAGTGGACCCAATGACCCAAATACCAATATAAAATGTAAACAAAATGATTGGACAAAAAGTTAAAGAAAAAAAAAAACAACTTAAGTCTAAATCCGAAGAAGGTAAATAAATCCTTTATTTTCCTTTCCGACCCGGGCCGGGCTAGTACTATTTACCTTTACCTTTACCCGCCCGAGCTGACTTTAATGAATGCTAATGCTGCTCAGTGTGTCCTTTCTCGTCGCAACTATGTTTTCTTTTAATCCTTTGTTGCCCTGATTTGAAACTTTTTCAAATCTGAACGTATCGGTTTAATTTTGCTTTTTTCAAGACGTTATTTTTTATATAATATTATTCTCGTCCATTTAGGATTATAATTTATTTGGCTACCTATAAATAATGTAATGATTACAGCCTAAAGACGTTATGCTTCATATAACAGATGAGAGTTAGGGATTCATATTCAGGAAGTAAATATATAGTTTATGTCGAACAATGGAGAATATATAGAATTAAGAGCGCCGCAACGTAGATGCGGAGGACCTGGGTTCGATTCCCGGCCGTGGTCGAATCTTTTATCTTCTAATAAAATAATTTAAAAATTAGTAAACCAAAGACCATAAATAAATAACATCATTAAATGAATATCTTTGACGTATGTCAATCAGATCCCGTTCGTCTGGACAATTGTTCAGCCCCCCGGTACTTCGCTACAATGTGGCGAGACCTGGTGGGAGGGATCGCATAAGTAAAAGATTCGATCACGTCTGGGACGGCCCCAAGGTTAGCTCAGTGGTAAGAGCGCCGCAACGTAGATGCGGAGGACCTGGGTTCGATTCCCGGCCGTGGTCGAATCTTTTATCTTCTAATAAAATAATTTGAGAATATATTAAATTTTCTGAATAGCAATAAGAATATTCTACGCGGTACTTTATTTTCATTGACCTTATGCTTTGCTTATCTCTCACTGTAAGCGGTCATGTTTCACATCCATAAAGAACCGTTGGAAGAATTATAGTTTTGTAACTTCTAATTTTTACTTTCACTTACCTATATACGAAATATATAGTAAGAGAAAGTATTGCGATCGCGAAAAATTTCGACTTCCGGTTTCAACGGAAATGCACGTCTTGGCGTCCCCTGAGTCCAAATAACCAAGTCCCACGAAATGGTCTGTGTGTGTGTGTGTGTGAACAGACTAACTCAAAAACTATAAACCGTCTGGAATTGGTTATTTGGTGGGTATATGCCCGTGATGTGACAGTCAAATGGAGGGGTTATTTTAAAAAAATTGTCTGTTTTATGTATGTTATATCTAAATTTTCTCAAAAACGGCTCTAACGAATGTGATTAAACTCGGTATTTAGTCTATGTATATGTGATAACCGCGATGTGGCAGTCAAAATTTCATGAATATTGATGAATTGGACGGGGCACTTACTTAATAAATGTTTACTCATTTTTACGTGTTTTTTTTTTCTTCTGAAAAACGGCTATAACTATTTTGATCAAACTGGGTATTTGCTGTCTGTATATACCCGCGATGCGACAGCCAAAATTTTATTTACCCTAATATGAAGATAAGAACTTTTATTTATTAACAAAACATTTGTTTTACTTTAGAGAGTAAATACGTGATGCTCAATCTTCAAGTATCGAGACTGTGCATAAATATGGTATAAGATAATAGTCTATAATTAATTATATTTTAGTCTAGAAACCTTTGTTTCATACAAAATTTCTGAAAGCAATATAAAGAGATTTTAGAGGAACAGTAATCGTTCTCAGTTTCCAGAAAGGCATAAGAGACAAACTTTACAACGAGACGTAAATGCACCTATCGATTCAGCTTCACGATATATTTACAAAAAGCAACTGGTAGTAAAAAACAAGCAAGCAGTAAAGAAAACTCGACTGTTGATGAAATTAGGTCCCTTAAATGAAATAAGCAATAATGAATCGATAAGTATTGAGAACATCCAAATTTTGCTATACAGATACTCTATAACTTATGGAGATATACAAATATAAGCATATAAATGTGGAAAATGTGTGAATGGCGTTTACATATTACCGAAACACGTCGATTTCAAATCTAAGTAAGTTCTTAAGTGAAAGTTATTTGTTGCGTGCATCGCACCAGATTTTTAATTTTCGGGACAGAAGGGGTGAACTAAGTAGTCAGGCTTCCTGGAGGTGTTACGTAAGATTGAACGCCATACTCACAAATATTTAATTCACCAAAACACCACAAATAGCCATGGAAATGATTTAATGATAATATAAATTCTAGTTTGCATAGAAAAATTGTTTTGTTTTGCTATAGCCACTCCCGCTGAGCTCGAGCAGCTAAGGAAACCTCGCTTACCTTAGCCCTACCGGAATATCCTGGGGATCCTCAACGAGTGATTAAATTGTCTTCGGGCCGAAGGTCGAAGGGCTCTCTTCCGATGCTTATCCCATCAGGGCTTCAGTTTTATTCTCTTCTCAACTTTCGGATTTCACTATTAAAAAAATATTTATATATCACACATATGGGACGTTCTTTTACAAACCGAACACCTTGCTGACCGACACATTTTAGATTTAACTGAAACTTTTTTTACGGGTTCTATATCGAAAAAAAGAGATACGTGTAAGAGGATTTTTTTTTAAAAATTCATAACTCCGGTTCTGTTTAAGCTAAAAAATCTAATTTTTTTTTTATTTTGAAGCTAAAAAGACAAGCTTTGAGAAAAAAATACTTTTAAAACAAATTGTCGAGAAATTCAAATTGTTATTAACAATTTCAATGTCTAAATCGGTTTTTAACAGTGGCGCCACCCATGAATCAACTTTTTACTATTTTTATCGTATTCTGCGTCAAATTTTCTATCGAAAACGCTTTTAAAAACGATGGAGAAGTTATTTTTACTGTAAGAAAAAAATTAATTAATTTAGCGCGGTACGTCACATCGACACGTGGGTCACATTTTACGGCTCATATTCTTGTTTTACACCTTTTATCTCTTAAATACAAATAATTGTTTCATTTTTTAATTAAAAAACATATTTTATTAGCCTAGAAGATGGGAAAAAATAGAAAAAATACATAAATAAAAATAAATAAAAAACATTGTTGAAAATGAAATTTTTTTATTAAGATTTCGATAATGAATTATTTAATAAGAACAATATTTGGAATATAATAATCAATACAATATTTAAAAATAAGACAATGTTTACATTTTTTGTTTAAAAAGTTTTACAATATCCTTTTTTTCGCAAGATGAAAACCGTTTTGCTTCCAATTGCTGTAAAGAAATCGGATTCATACAATGATATTTTAAGTTCCTTTTATTGTTAAAGCTTTTTGGAAACGTCCGGACAATTGTTTTTCTTCTAATTTGTATTCATATGCTAAATTAATTAATTTTTTTCTTACAGTAAAAATAACTTCTCCATCGTTTTTAAAAGCGTTTTCGATAAAAAATTTGACGCAGAATACGATAAAAATAGTAAAAAGTTGAGTCATGGGTGGCGCCACTGTTAAAAACCGATTTAAACATTGAAATTGTTAATAACAATTTGAATTTCTCGACAATTTGTTTTGAAAGTATTTTTTTCTCAAAGCTTGTCTTTTTAGCTTCAAAATAAAAAAAAATTAGATTTTTTAGCTTAAACAGAACCGGAGTTATGAATTTTTGAAAAATAGGCTATTACCGATAAATCATCAAATTCACGAATTTTCTATCTGGTTTATTTTTCAAAATATCGAAAATAAAAAAAAATCCTCTTACACGTATCTCTTTTTTTTCGATATAGAACCCGTAAAAAAAGTTTCAGTTAAATCTAAAATGTGTCGGTCAATTTTTGTCCAAATCTGTTCGGTTTGAAAAAGAATGTCCCATATACAGTATTTTTGTATAGTATGTACCTATATGCATTTTTGCCCAAGTAAAATTATCAGGCAAAAATTAAAAATGTTAGAAGAGATTTATATTGGTGTTTATGAATACATTGGTGGCGTTTCTCCAACCCTATTTCCAGCCCGCCTGGTATTTCTCAGTGACGAGGTTCATGGTTTACTCAAAAATTTCCGAGGGTTTTTTTTTTTAATTGGTCCTCCCCTTCCTCGCCTTGTAGGCTATACGGGGTTTCCCGGGCCCGGGGAGAGGGTGGGGGATTGATGCCGAGTATTATTAAATTTTTGCCCTGGCTCCGGGTTTTGAACTTGCTATCTTTCGGTTCTCAATCATACGTTGCCATGGGCAACGCGTATTTTTTTTAACGCGTTTGCCCACTCGACCATCCCGCCACCCAATTTCTGAGGGTTGTAAACTAGTTGACATGGGGTTCTTTTGGGGTATTTCCAAATTAATTTCACCTGCACTTTTAGAAGTAAAATAAGGAGATAAGAAGAGTGAATGTGGCAAAAAGTATTGAGGCCAGCGGGCACGGCAGCCGGTCTAAGGTCTCAGGCCGCAGGGCCCGCAATACACTCGCACTGCTCAGACGCTAAAGGGTTAAAGGAAACGAACTCGCGGGCATAGCTGCGAAACAAGCACCCAACCTCCCAGGAGGATGCGCGGCTATTCTAACACCCCAAGAAACAAGATTTCCCCAACAATAGAATATATTAGAAAACTGGCAAGTCATGTGGAACGAGAGCATCCAGAGCAAATTGAAAACCATAAAAAAATCAGTGAGACCGTGGAATACTTGAAATCGTTCAAATCGAAGGGAGGAGGTTGCCATAACCAGACTAAGAATAGGGCACACTAACCTAACTCACATACATATTATACTAAAACAGCCACCTCCAAAGTGCCAGGATTGCGATGGAATTCTGACGGTAAAACATATTTTACAAGGATGCTTTTTTTACACCCCCAGGTTAGCAAAATTCGGTCTGAAAAACCATATTTCGGATGCACTTGGTAACAACGAAGATAGAATCACAGCGGTTATGAAATTCCTTAAGGAGACAGATCTCTAAAGAAAAATTTAACAATGTACTTCTTTGTTTTTATTATTTATTTATTTACTAGCTGTATATCCCGGTTTCACCCTGGGAATTTCATTTTTCTAATAAACGTGAACAAATTTAAAGTGAAATCATAACGATTTTTATAACAATAAAGAATATACCCAGAGACTGGCTGAAGTTATGAAATTTTAATATGGACAGGTGTTCGCACCTAGTAAGAAAGATCCACTGAGCGAAATTTGGGGAATTTAGGACAAACGGTATGGAGTTTTATTAAGAAAAAACAAACTAACAGAAATTCATCTTTGAGCTGTATAACCCGGTTTGATCGGGGAATTTCATTTTTCTAATGAAACGGTTGATTTCGTAAAAAACCATTGTAAAGTGAGTTCATTACGATTTCTATAACAATAAAGACTATCTGCTGAAGATCGGCTGAAGTTATGCAATTTTAATATGGACAGGTGTTCGCACCTGGTATGAAAGAACTACTGGCGAAATTTGGAGAATTTAGGATAAACGGTATGGATTTCTATAAAAAAACAAACAAACAACCAGAAATATTGGCCTGCAGTTTCAGCTTCTCGCAAATCGGCTTTTCTAAGCCTTTGTGGCGCAAAGCGGGCCTCGTATTCCTGGGCAGACTCAGTTTCCCGCGATTCTGCCTGGCTAAGCCTCTGTTATTCAATCCTAATTTGATGTTCGTCGAGAGTTTCAGCTGCACGTATTTGACGTTGTTTTTTAGCTTTTGAGCTCACTACTCCTATTGAAGCTCGCTTCTTAGGAGGCATTTATAAAAAATAAATTCACCATACATGTAAATAAACGTATTGTAATTTAAAAAAACAAAAAAAAAACATATGGTTTAAAAATCCCAGAACTCTACGCCTACCAAGGGACGGTCTTACCGGGCCTTGTTGGCCTCTTCAAAATGTATAAAATGATATTTTAGGCTGTTTTTCGACTCAAACGGTCGATTTCGTAAAAAAAACCCATTGTAAAGCGAGATCATGACGATTTTTTTAACAATAAAGAATATACCATGAGGTTGGCTGAAGTTTTTTTTGAAGCGAAATTTGGAGAATTTAGGACAAACGGTATGGATTTCTATAAAGAACAAACAAACAAACAGAATTTCAACTTTATTTATAAGATTTTATGTTTACCTTATTTTTTCTCTCTCACCTTAATGTTAATATTATAGTCTCATTGAATGCTTAATTCTATTCAATTTATAATTCAGATAGTGTCATTATTTTAAATTATTCAAAAAAGGACGAGAAAAAACCCATACTAAATGTATGGATATATATCTAAACAAGATATGATTATCAGTAAGCAAAGACAAACAAAGGCATTTATGACCCTAGGGTTTTATTCCTTTTAAGCTCCAATAAACAAACAAGAACCTTCTGGAACCATCCAGCCTGCGTGAATTGAGCTCAAACAATCTAGACCCACGTGCTTCGACGGTTCGCTCCAACCGCTAGTTCCTTCCAACAAAAGGTCTGGGATTTTAAACCAGAAGTTTTTTTATTTCATGTTTTCATTTAACGTTTAACGGTACACTATATTGCGACATGTGCAAATTGAATTATGAAGATTTAAAAAAAAAAAAAATCACACAGATGACTCTTGCCGTGTAGGAGGAAACTAGATTCTGGTCCATGAGGATAGTCCCTCGAGAGAGATCTTTTTCCAGAAGAAAAGGACGAAGTGGGTAAAGGGTAATGAGTTCTCGGAAACAGGAGTAATTTGAAGGAACATGTCCTTTTGTTCTCTGTCATCTCCACCCAATATCCATCCTCTTGTGTAGGCTTAAGTCCCTTTTGCTTTTTGCCTCTTGAAAAATTCTTAACGAAATATCAGTTTAAAAGAAACTCCTATTCGCGTTAACACGATTAACCCCTTCATAAAAGAAGATGGTAAATTGCGCCTTAGGCTTTGGAAACTATTGATACTATTGCAACTGTATTCTGGCATTGTAGATTTTGTCATTCTGATTCCAACATGTGATAATTATATATATGGATGGATACATTTCTATTTAATGCCATGTTAAAATATAAACTTTTATTATTATTTTGTCTTCTCAGAAATTTCTAGAATATGATTTAACGTGTTTTGGGATAACATGCCTCTCTTATATGATCTTTTACATTCTGGTAAAATATAATTGAAGGTTATATATCGTATTGATATAATTTTTTTGGAGTATTAATAACGTAGGGGAGAGCGGGGTTGGTTGGCATAGGGAGTAGGTTGGCCATCGGCTTATAGTTTCCGTCACACCTGTTGTGTGGGAGTCTTGTCCTGAGTTTTCAATCCGATGCTAACAGTGTAGAGAAGAGTGTGCTTCATTGATTGATCTTACAACATGTAAGTAAATTTTTATATTTTCAGTAAAGTTGGTTATAAGGCATGGCAAACCATTTGACTACGATTCTGTTCACATAGCCCCAAACTCCTTTGAAAAACCTAACCTTTCGACTAACCAGTTTCTTGTTTGATCGTTCTCCTGTGTCCTGGCCGTCATCTTTCATATGATCTCTCCTTTGGGGTTAGTTGGCTCTCTTCAACTTTTTTTTTGGCGCAGTAGCAATTCACAAAAGCAAGGTAAACATAATCAAAGGTGAAGCTACCAATTGTCTTTAGTTCCAGCAAGGTAGATGAGAGCAATTTTTCTTATGCAGAAAGTGACGACAGTCTAAACTTCTATCTTCTTTTATTGTTATTCTATTTTCCCTTAAAAGCTGATTAAAACCGATTCAAAATTATTATACCATTATAATGCAGCTTTTAATAACAATAATATGTGTCAGGCAGTACTTGAATGGCCCACATGGGGGTTGATTGGCATACTCTGACTTGTCGAATCAATAAATTTTCTATGTTCAAAGTGTTAAATATTATGTTGTGAAAAAACTCTTGAAGTACTCTAATGCTTGGAGTTTACAGTGGTATCAGCCCAATTGGGATTATATTAACAGGAACGACTCAACAATCAAAAAAGTGAAAACTGTTGCCAACCAACCCCGCTCTCCCCTATAATTTTATAATATATAATTCAATGGACATGTGATGTCTGGAATGAGATTCAGTAAACTGACAGTTGAAAGAGCTTTTAATGAGGGAGACATTACCAGCGGAGAAGTTATATATCTCAGTGGAGTTAAGCAATCTTAAAGCCCTTAGATAAAATGGTACATTTGTATTCAGGCCGTTGGGGGTGGGGATGAGATAAAAGTCCACGAACGGAAAGTTTTCTACAGCGAGTTTCGTGAAATATTAAGTCGTTCCCTTCTAAACTAGTCCCCTCTTCTCTAGGGTCGTTCCAACGATTTTCTAGCCTCATCTTCTACATTTTAGTATTCATTTTAGAAAAAGCAAACGGTGTATTCAACTAATTTATAGGACAAAAATATGAAAATTGTATGTGAAATGTGATCGGTACATTAAGTAATATAAAATAGAACAATGCTGTGCACCAACGCACAGTTCGAACAAAGTATTTTAAAAAGGAATAGAAACGGGTAATTCCACTTCAAATCTACACAAAAATATATCATTTTGAAGCTCACGATCTCAGATTTTCTTGAAATTTGGCACATGTGTATGTGTGCGCTCACTTTTTCATTCATCACTTTTTCATTCATCGCTTTTTCATTCATCACTTTTTCATTCATTTACTTCACACTCATTTTTTCTTTACATTACATCGGGATTTTTTATTTTATTTCACCTACCAATATATGAATTAAGAGCAGACCCGGCCAGGCGTTACTGTGGCTCAGTCTATAGTATCTATAATGCGTTGAACTAATTATATCCTATTCTTTTTAATACATGGCCATTCCACGTCAAATCATCACAAAAATACATCATTTTGAATCTCACCATCTCAGATCTTTTTGAAATTCGTTATATGTGTACTACTTGTATCTACTAGAACAATTGTGTAATATTACTGAGATATGTCAACCAGTTTTTGAATTACTGGTCTCTAAAGCCCTAAAAAATAGGTCCAGAAAGAGAAAAAATCATAATTAAAAATAGCTGTAAATTATTTCCAAATTTGACTAGGACTATGAAATTGGTGTCGTTTAACAGTGCATTCTTTGCAGTTTCATATGATATATAACAATGTATAGGTTGGTACAAAAGAAATTTTGTTAAACTAAATGTAAAATTTTAATTTCAATTTTCTAAAAAAAGGTCATTTTTTAAATTTTTTATTTTTTTTGGAAAATAAATAGTATTACATCTATTCATACAACAAAATATAAAAGTGGGATAAAATTTTCTTCATTACTAAATAAATTGAGAACTAGCGATGACATTGCATAAATCTAGCATTTTATGATTAAAAATAGCTGTAGATATTTTCCAAATTTGACCAGGACTATGAGATTGGTGTCGTTTAACAGCGCATTCTATACCGTTTCATATGATATAGAACAATGTATAGGGGTGGAACTAAAGAAATTTTCTTAAAACTAAATGTAAAATTTTATTTACGATTTTCTCAAAAAGGGCATCTTTTAAACTTTTTACAATGAATTTTTTTTTATAATAAATTTTTTAACTATCATATTTTTTTTTTTAAGAAACAGTTTATACTGCGTATACCTATACATTGTTCTATATCATATGAAAGGGTATGGAATGCGCTGTTAAAGGACACCAATCTCATAATCCTAGTCACATTTGGAAAACATCTACATCTATTTTTAATCATAAAAAGCTAGATTTATTTATTTTTATCAATAGTTTTCAATTTTTTTACTAATGAAGAAATTTTTATCCCACTTTTATATTTTGTTGAATGAATAGATATATAATTACATATTTTTTACAAAAAATATAAAAATTTTAAAAATGACCTTTTTGAGAAAATTGAAATTAAAATTTTACATTTTGTTTTAACACATTTCTTTAGTACCAACCTATACATTGCTGTATATCATACGAAACGGCAGGTAATGCACTGTTAAACGACACCAATTTCATAGGCCTAGTAAACTTTGGAAAACATTTACAGCTATTTTTAATCATGATTTTTTCTGTTTCTGGGCCTATTTTTAAGGGTATTAGAGACCAATAATTCAAAAGCTGGTAGACATATCGCAGTAATATTTCACGATTGTTCTAGTAGATACAAGTAGTACACATATACCAAATTTCAAGAAAATCTGAAATTGTGAGGAACCCCATTACGTGGAATGACCCTGATACGATTTTCTCGCTAAATCTTCTTTTTATTTATTTAATCCTTTAAAAATTAATACCACACAGACAAGGGGCTAAATAAATAAATAAAACCAATGAAGTGTTTTAGATGATGTAATATTATTAACAGCAACTGGTTATATTAATGACTTGCAATAGCTACTTAAAGGTTTATAAGCCAGGAAACTTGAGAGCAAAGTAATATAATCGATTCTTCGATAATTTGGAGATGAAATCCTCCGTAATCTTGTTTCAACCCCCACCCGCTCTCCTTCAAATCGCTTCGAATAAAATTTAATTCGGATCTCGTAACAGATTACTGAAGCATAAAATTTGAATTAAGGTATCCTTCCGGAAATTATAAAGGTCTATTTATAAACACAAAGGAAAAAAAAAAAGCAGCAAGCGGAGATATTAATATTTCCGTTTAAATTAGTATTGTTACACAAGTTTTCAATTTTAATAAAAGAAACGGAAAATATGCTGTAATTAATATTTTATTTCTGGAACGACTGTTTACATGAAGTCTTTTTATATCCTCTGTTCAAGGATAAAATGTCCTTATTTATTTTTAGTATAAAAAAAAAATGGATATTTTATGTTCTCTTGATGCTAATTGATTTTTGTTTGTATTTTTATTTTAAAACTGTCATGAACGTGTTTCTTCACCATAAAAATTCTATTACCTCATATATTTTTTCTTTACACATTTTTCATAGTCTGAGATCTTATATAAAAAATCTGGTGCGTGATCGCAACACACAACTTTCACTTACCAACTTTCTTAGATTAGAAATTAATGCGTTTTGTTAATTGCCACTTCTCAAATGAACAGAATGGCTTTAATTATAAACAATGGTCTATCATTAAAGGCGTACTCCGCATGCGTGGGCTCAACGAGTTTTATGAGTTGACTGAATATTATTCTTTTTTTCTCCCCTATATGTTTTCTTTACTTTTATCATATCTCATATTTAGCCATTTCATATATTCAGGTAAAACGAGGGACAGATAATTTCTTCATATAAACAAAAACAAAGGTACCTTATAAGAAAACCAAAAATGCCCCTTTCCCATTTATGCCCCCTCAGAACTCTTTAATAATGATAAAGCTTACCTGATATTAAAGAACATCTAATTTTCATTAAACATGACGACTTTGATAAAAATTGTTAAAGCCGTTTTTGAGATCATCGAAAAAAGGTAAAAATTGGAAAAAAATTATGAAATAAAGTGCCCCCTCCCTTTGACCAATTTTGATGAAATGTTAGCTATCACATCTTTGGCATATACATACATTAAATACCCAGTTTTATCAATATCGTTAAAGCCTTTTTTGAGTAAATAAAAAAACACGTAAAAATGATACAAAATTTATTAAGTAAACTCCCCCCTCCCGTAGATCAATTTTGATGAAATTTTTACAGTCGTATCTCGGGCATATAAATACATCAAATACAAAGTATGATCAAAATCGTTAAAACCGTTTTTGAGTAAATAAAAAAAACACGTGAAAATGATACAAAATTTATTAAGTAAAGTCCCCCCTCCGGTTGATCAATTGTGATGAAATGTTGGTTATCACATCTTTGGCTTATAAATACATCAAATACCAAGTTTGATCAAAATCGTTAAAACCGTTTTTGAATAAATAAAAAAAACATGTGAAAATGATACAAAATTTATTAAGTAAAGTCCCCCCTCCGGTTGAACAATTTTGATGAAATTTTTACAGTCATATTTCGGCATATAAATAGATCAAATACTCAGTTTAATCAAAATCGTTAGAGCCGTTTTTGAGAAAATTAAAAAGTTATTAAATAAAGTACCCCCTCCGTTTGAGCAAATTTGATGAAATTTTTGCTGTCACATCGCGGGCTTATACATACTCTAAATACCCAATTTCAGGTTCGCACGGTTTATAGTTTTTGAGCTAGTCTGTTCACACACACACACACACACACACACACACACACACACACACACACACACACACACACACACACACACACACACACACACACACACAGACCATTTCGCGGGACTTGGTTATTTCGACTCAGGGGACCCCAAAACGTGTATTTCTGTTGAAAACTGGAAGTCAAAATTCCAATTACTGTATATTTCATATATAGGTAAGTGAAAGTAATAAAATACTGTGGAATAAAAGATTATAAATCTTCACTTATATTTTTAAATTTTAAATTTTATAATACTTACGGTATTGAGCTATGGGGAATAGCCAAAAAATCTAATATACGACTCAAACAGTCCTTTCAATCCAAAATACTAAGAAAGATCGTAGATGCCCCCTTTTATGTCACTAATGAGACCTTACACACTGACCTTGACATTCCTTACGTTGAAGAAACAGCCATAGAGCGCTACCGTAACTTTCATGACAGACTTACTCTAAATTCCAACCCACTAACTAAAGCTCTACACACTCCCACAAACCCTTATAACCCGCCAAGAAGATTGTTGATGCGTTGGCCAAGAGATTTTCTGCATTAAACAGTTATCTTACAGATTTCTCTTTGTCAACTTATTCGATTTTGCTTTGTTCTTGAATTTCTGTTTGTTAATTCCTTTTGTTTTGTGTTTTGTGTTTGTTTTTTTGTATTTAGAGTTTTTCATTCTTCCACATTATAAGTCATGTCAGCATATTTGCTTATTACGCAAGTAGATAGCAAATTTAATAAAAATTCAAGTTAACATATGTAAATAAAAAAATTCATATATTAATATAGTTACATTTCTCTACAGAACAGGAAGGAAATTGTATATTCCATTGAGATGTTTTTCTTTTTTTTTAAATATGGATGTGAACTTATAAAGTTTGAAAAACATACGATAAAAAATAAAATAAGTTGTAAATATATTTTTTCCATTTTATATATTACCATAAATAATATAAATGGCTCTACTTCAGCCAGATAGCAGCGTTCTGTTAAAGTTTCAGATTTAACACTTCGCTGCTTTTTAGGTTCTGAGGTACGGCCCATGTATGGGGTCACCTGTGGTGCAGTGGTACAACCTACAATACTAAAGGAAGTTGGTTCGCGTCCTGAGGTGGCCCCAGGATTTTTCAAAGGGAGTAAAAAATCCTTATCTATGCCGTTCCTCGGATAGGATGTGAAATGGAGGTTCCGAGCCTGTACAATGTCAGGTACACGTTAAAGATCCCTATCCTAATTATACCTGGATAGGCCAAATTTAGGACTCCCACTGTAGCATCGTCTGATTAGCCTAATTGGCATAAAGTGACGTTAAAACAAATAAACAAAAAAAACAAGCAAATGAAACTATATTCTTTTAACAGAGACTGTAATAAGTAACGAATAACGAATAAATTATAGTCAATTATAAATTTTAAGAAGACGATACAAGAATTTTTGGGTCTTTTTTACTTTATCCCCACATACCTAACTTTCAGAAAAAAATTGAGTAACTGTTACTAGTAATTAATATTAACAGGTGTTCAAATATATTTTTGTTAATATTATAGTCAAAATGAATATTATTGAACTTTCTAGTGTTTTTAAAAGTGAAATAAAAGTGCTAAAATGTTATCAAAATAACGGAATGCGGAATTTTAAGAAGGAATGCGGGACAAGAAGAAGTTTGGTGGACTCCTAATTATTTGAATTTGTGTGGAGAAGGAGACATGAAAAAGAGGATCTTTTCAAAGCCATATTGACCAACATAAAAGATTATTGGCCTCCCAAATAATATTTACATTATATTTTATTTTTGTATTTAAATAAATGATGTTATGTTGAATTTTCTGATTACTATATTTTATATAATTAAGTAGAAAATAGTCCGGGGAGGCGGTCAATAAAATACAAAATAGTATAAAACTATTTTATTGTTGCCGACGTTTCGACCCAACTATGCAGGTCTTCGTCAGGGCTTATGACAGGGATGGATGTCACGGCCAAAGTGAAACGTCGGCAACAATAAAATAGTTTTATACTATTTTGTATTTTATTGACCGCCTGCCCGGACTATTTTCTACCTAATTCTATATCCGGTCAACTATCATCTATCCTATATTTTATATAGGTTAAGGTTATGGATATTTAATAGGGAATCATTGGTTACAGGTAAATAATTAATAACTGTTATTGAAGAAAGTAACTGAATAACTTGTCACAGTTATCATTAGAATCACATGTTTTAATTTAAAATATAAATGTGGGGATAATGTAAAAAAGACCCGATTTTTTTTTTTTTTTTTTTTTTTTTTTTTTTATTATTTAACCCTTTTTGCCCAAACAAATGGATGAATTGATAATTGTAGTAACCTTGTTAATTTTTGGCTTTAATATTTGTGTTTTTATAATTCTTGCAGCATTGACTATTGTTGTTCTTCTTTGAATAAATTTGATCTACCCACAGAAGTGTTACGATATTATGGAATTTGTAATATTTTTTGTTTTATACCACAATGTTAAAATTAAAATTAAAAATAATTCTCGATGTTATCTTGTAAAGCTATCGTCAGAGCAAAGACTCGGTATACATGAAGGATGTTCTAGGAAGTTAGGTATGTTGTAAACGAATTGGGGGACACGTTTTCGTTATTTAACGATGCAAAAGTTGTGTGATTGTTGAAGCATAAAAGTTTAATCACAGCCTAGTGTAAAAGGTGCCGGCTCATTAAAACTGGAAACGTCTGGATACTTCAACCCTCGCCTGTTAGTTGAGTTTACAAAGCTGTGACCCTCTTCAACAAATATTTTTATACAAATTGTATCCATTTTATCTCTTTTTTGGGGGGGTTTGTTACAGTTTAAGTTTATTATCTACTTTATACAAGTAAGACTGAACTACTAAAACTTTAGTTCATTGAGTTAAAATATATTAAAACCATATTCAAATATTTTTCGGGAGCTGGGTAGCTCATTGGTAAGGCATTCAGCTGCTATGTTCAACCCCCTCAAACCCAGGCTCTATATAGTGAGTACCCTTTAATGACAAATTAAGGGGGGGGAACCTGATAAGGGGGGGGTTCAGCGTGATCATGGTCATATCACCTCTTTGCACGACCGCTGACCAAGAAATAGTACTTCTTTACATAGTATTGAACCCAAGACATTGGTTGTAGTGGTACAGGTTTTTTTTTTTAAATATTTTTGGATATTTCCTAGCTTTTCAAAACACTTGAACATTTTTTAGTCCTCTTGAAACTTTTATGCGTGATCTGCTTTCCAAGCAAATTAAGCTAAATTCCAAATCTAATTTAAAAAATAAAAAATAAAAAACGTGGAAAAAAGTTTTTTTTTATCTGGAAATGGCTCACATATGTTAAGGTGCTCTTACACTGTACGAACTGCTTGGAACGGTTACAATAATGTAACGCAAATCTTACTGTACTACATATTACAATCATGTTTCTTTGGGGTCAACCAACAATACTAAAGGTCGCGGGTTTGCGTACCGCGGTGGCCCTAGGATTTTTTAAAGGGAATAAAAAATCCCTAGCTCTCCCTCCCTCGGATAGGACGTAAAATTAGAGGTCCCGATCCTGTGCGATGTCAGATACTCGTTAAAGATCCCTATCCTAATTAAACCCGGATAGCCAAATTTAGAAATCCCATGGTAGCATCGTCTGATTAACCTTGGTAGAGCAAACTAGCATTCTTTATTTCATTTTATAATTTCATAGAATTTAAATAATATGATTTACAAAAACAGATAAGTCAATTGAATTATAAAAGCGTAAGAATAGTATCAGTCTTGGCGGAAATCAAATTATATTTAATAAAAAATATTATTTGATAAGCTGAGTGTCTGACGAACGTTGCAACATCTGCATTTTAAGCCAATTAAGCCCCTGTGTGGGGCAGGTTGGCCTAGAAGGTATTAGAAGGTATAGTTGTTTAGCCAACTCATTTAAGTACTGCCTGACAGATATTATTGTTATTAAAAGCTCCACTATAATGATCTAATAATTATGAATTGGTTTTTAACAGCTTTTAAGGGAAAATAAATGACAATAAAAGAAGATAGAAGTTTAGACTGTCGTCACTTTCTGCATAATAAAAATTGCTCTCATCCTCCTCGCTGAAACTAAAGACAATTGTTTCACCTTTGTTCATGTTTACCTTGCCTTTGTGAATTGCTACTGCGCCAACAAACTCAAGTTAAAGAGAGCCAGGAGAGATCATATGAAAGAAGGCTGCCAGGACAGGGGAGAACAATCAAACAAGAAACTGGTTAGTCGAAAGGTTAGGGTTTTCAAAGGAGTTTGGGGCTATGTGAACAGAATGAGAGTCAAATGTTTTGCCATGCCTTTCAACCAAATTTACTGAAAATATAAAAATTTACTTACATGTTGTAAAATCAATCAATGAAGCACACTCTTCTCTACACTGTTAGCATCGGATTGAAAACTCAGGTCGAGCGGGTCACATGGTACAACGGTGAGGCCTTCACAATAGGTGTGACGGAAACTATAAGCCAACGGCCAACCTACCCCCTATGCCAATCAACCCCGCTCTCCCATATATATATAAAATACAATTAAAATGAAACTGCTGAAGAAAACAATATAAAACTCATAACATTAGTACAAGTGAAGCACATCCTGCAAAAGAAACATATAACAAAGAAGCATAGAACACAAGATACCGCCTCACAAAGAAAAACATAACGAAAATTGATATTTGCGATTACAAAAAATTTTACTTGAGTTTGAATAAATATTGAATAATGAACAACATTGAATCATGAATGTTTATTTAAAGATTCTGTGCCGTAATCAATCGTTTATATAATTAATAAATAACTTTGATACAGCTATCAGTTAGGTCCCTTTGGGATTGTTTCTGTACCAGAAATATGATATGATCATAGTAAAAAATACAAGTTTAGATATGTTGCCTGATGTTGACTGACACAAATGTGGCCATACATTGTGACCTATTCGTGAACAACAAAAAACGATCGTAGGTTATGACTGCCAATGTCGTACTACTGGCATAGATAAGTATGCGGGCCTAATACCTATTTCAATACGGCATCTAACATTATGTATACATATATGTATATACTTGACATATATGTATACGATTTAAAAATAGAATAAATAAAATGATAATTTAAATTTGAATGAAATATTACATGTTGGCCACAACACAAGTTACAACACGATCCGACAATCAAGCAAGCTGAGTGTGATGGAAACCTATCGGCTATTTTCGGTTTGAGTTAAATTTGAAAATTAGTTCAAACATGAATATAAAATAACGTAAATAAATATAAACAATAAAAATATAGTTCATCATCATTTTCATATTTTTTATTTTATTTATTATTTTGGATAATTGTTAAACTTATATTTATACTTATTTATAACTAGCTATATATACCGGTTTCACCCAGAGAATTTCATTTTTTAAATCTATAAAATCTATAAAGTGAGACTTTTACCGACTCAAACGGTCGATTTCGTAAAAACCAATGTAAAGCGAGATCAAAACGATTTTTATAACAATAAAGAATATACCCTGAGATAGGTTGAAGTTATGCAATTTTAATATGGACAGGTGTTCGCACCTGGTATCAAAGAACCACTAAGCGAAATTTAGAGAATTCAGGACAAACGGTAAGGATTTTTATAAAGAACAAACAGAATTTCATCTTTATTTCCCGGTTTCATCCGCGGAATTTCATTTTCTGATTTAAAAAACCAATGTAAAGCGAGATCATTACGATTTTTATGACAATATCAGCTGAAGATCGACTGAGGTTATGCAATTTTAACATGGACAGGTATTCGCACCTGAATGGATTTCTATAAAAAGCAAACAGAATTTCATCTTTATTTACATAGATTATAGCTGCATATCCCGGTTTCACCCGGGTAATTTCATTTTTCTAATGAAACGGTCGATTTCGTAAAGAACCATTGTAAAGCAAGATCATTACGATTTTTATAACGTCAAAGAATATCAGCTGAAGATATGCAATTTTAATATGGACAGGTGTTCGCACCTGGTATCAAAGAACCACTGAGAAATAAAGAAATAAAGAACGAACAAACAAGCAGAATTTCATTTTTATTTATTTAGATACTAACTTATATACTATAACTATAATATGGACGGTAAATTACAGTTTAAGCGGTCAAGACATGGTGCTAACTAGGTGTCGGGGCCCAGAAGCAATTAACACACCTGACTCCTAACCCTATCAAAGGTAACACGAAACTCCTCACTACAACTTACCAAGAATCCCTCCCTGCTTATACAACTTAATATATTCTATTAATAGCAAGGGATTGTTTAAATTTAAGTTTAGAACTTTGAAAACCTAAGTCATATCGTTTAATACTATGCTAAAGATAATTTACTTAATAACTAATTACCGTGTAACGGCAAATTTTACACTTTAAAAATAAAATTCAGATATCTATTAGTTCTACCTAAGCCAACATTAGTTACTAGCTGAAACCGATATGATTGATATAAGAAGAAATACATATTGAGTGTTAAAGCCATCCATACCATCCAGACCTATCAAACAACTTTTACAATAATAATTTTACAAAACATACAACTTCTACTTGGAGTATAAATCGGTTTATTTTGTTAAATTTGTGAGTTGAATTCAGCATCTTTCAGAAAAGAACATTCTCCATAAGAATTTACTCAGTTTCGTTTGTTATTCTCTATAAGGTATAAGTTATAATTATTCGAAACTTAATTTTGATCATTACTTTTCAATATATTATTAATATTAATATACTAGCTAGGGTGCCCGGCTACGCTCCGGTAGTTGTTCGGTAGTTTTAATAACAGAAAAACTTTAAAATTAAAGGAAATATAGAACAAAATGAGCACTTTCTTAAAACTTCGGTTTTAACATGGTATCAATATTAAGATTGGAGATCTGCAGAATCCGCCCAAATAAGGAACCCTATATACTTTTTTCAACTGGAATGCTCATTGTTGTTGGGACCAGGGGCGTTTCGCAATTGAAACGCAAACCTTCCCCGGTGAGATTTTAAGTCTTCCCCACTTAGCGGGAAAAGGCGAGTAAGTGGACTGTATGAAATATGTGGCGCGTAAGGTGGGTGCCTATATACCTATAGGAATCAATTCAATAAAGGTAAAAGGAAAGTAAAAGGCCCTTCCAAATGTTAACAAATATATATATATATATTGAGGAAGAATAAAACTTAAAAATAACATTAAACCCATAAAATTATAATATAACTTAATTATGAAAGTAAAGAAAAAAGTAAATTAAATAAACTTAAATTTCTAGGAATTAAAATTAAAAGGGATAAACAAACTTCAAAAAAAAATCTTACGTTATATGTAAAGGGAGAATAAATAAAAAACTGTTCATCAATGAGAGAAAAAATGGTGAGGTTCTTCTGTCCTTGTAGACTCAGATGGTGAAAGTATTTATATATATATAAGGTACCTTATATCAGTGTGTAGCTGAAAATCCGCCTTATTTATATATCATGAGATGCATCGAAATAATTGTATTTTCCAGGCTATGGTGTTATAGTTGAGATGAGGTGGGTGAGGGAACGGTTGGTAACAGTGGTGAGTCGTTCCCCAAGCGGCTACCAAAACACTAATGACACCGGCCTATCGCCGTGTTCGTCGTTCACTTGTTTTTTATTAACAGCTGATATAAATATTATATGATTCTTGTAACCATATTTAAAAAATGAAAATATGATATTTACAATTTGATTTACATTATACATAAGTGAAAAACGTCTTAACCTATAAAAATTATACATAAAGAAGATAATGATAATACAAATTAAAGAAGAAAAATACAATTAATAACAAATAAAAGGGCCTGGTTTAAACGGTGGGAAAATGACATAAGTGAAAAAAATAATAATACACTAGGGCTTTAACACTCATCATACATAGTAATAAAGCCAACGTCTTTTTCATAATTACATACATAGGAACACTTCAAACTTTTTATTTTCGATTTATATTCAGTCAATTTATCTCTCTTTTTATGTCTGTTTTTATTCGCTGACTGTATTACTAAGGAATGTTCACTCATATTGCATTAAATTTACTTAAGTATATATTAGATATTAATTAAATGTAATTTATTGATCAGTTAGCCGTCTGAGAACTGGCGTAAAATCGCGAAATTTATCGCCCTAAAACACCTACTACTACTGCTACTTCTTATGAGAATCCTGAATGCAGAGATGTAAAAGCATTATTTTATTTTGAAAGCAAAGGAGAAACTAATTATTTTCGCTTGAATTTTTAGTAATTTAAAAAGAACAGCTGAAAAAATATTTAACCTTTACCAACTGAACTGAATGAATGATCAATAAACATTGAGTGAAACGCACCCTAGCGCTTCCTGGTAGTCTGGAGCTCGAACTAAATTTTTCATTCATAAACTCCTATGTCATTCTCAGGTAGGCTAATTACATGGTGCGAGAGGCTTAAAATTCCAGTCCTTTTCTCTTCTATTTTACACCCTTAAGAGAAAAACAGAAACCTTCTTCTCCATTAGGGGTTATATAGCTACTCGATGACATAACTTTCTTGATCGTATGTTGAGTCGTTGATGAGCCTTATCGGCACGGACATTGTACAATTTGCTTTATAATATATGTTGATTACTTCATCGAGGTATTTACGGTATTTGACATTGGATTGTATTTCGTAGGTTTATGGTAGGAGTTATAGGCAACGCTGACACATTTAAAAACCAACTAATATCCTTCTTGGTCATCCCCAAAATAGTCATATAGAAATTATCTCAAACTAATCATCTGATGAAAAATCCCCAGAGGCGACCAGTTTGCTGACATCATTTTTTTTTCATTAATGATTTATACTGAAAAACGATAGATAAAAAAACAACTAAGATAATATTATATTCTTTGTGTTAAAAAACAAACTTAAAATTTTAGGTAAAGCTTTAATTCGATCCTTTCATATTTATATTTGATACTGTATACTTAATATTCGAACTCAGAAAAATATATTCATTTTTAATCATTTTAATGAAAGACAAAATATTGAACCATTGCCGGTAATCGAACCCAGGTCCTCTGCATCTGTGTTGCAGCCCTCGTATCACTGAGCTAGCTAGCGTGGTCTCAATCCCAACTGCGTCGATCGTTTCTCTTCAGTGATCCCACCCGTCAGGTCTTGCCACTAATGACTAATTTCATTGCACCATGGCTAAATTTCATAATGTCTTAATTTCGATATATTCTGTTATTGATACCATCGGCGAGATAAACGAAAGATATTCTAAGACGTTTAGAGTAATATCGTCAGAAGTTGATTTTAGTCCGGATGAGGAAATGTCAAAAGGTTAAGGTGGGGGGATATTTTTAGAACAGTTTATATATAGCAAGGAAGAATTCTCGTAAATATACATAAAGAAGAAATCACGAAAAGAATAATTTACTGTAAAATACACATTCTTGCTATTTTTAAGTAGTTATATCCTAATTTTTAACATTTTTACCTTTTTCTCTTAGTCTTTCTTAGTCAACTGCTTATTTTTGAATTCTAATGAAATATATTATGAACTTTAACCATCTTCTTGCCGACCTGCGAAATGTGTTAACACATTATGAGCGGCTAGCTAAGGATATAGGACAACGCTGCGTAGCGGCCCAATTTGCCAGCTAAGCAAAATATATGCGTGTGAAAATAAACTTGATAGACGTAAAAGTAATGGTTAGATTTTTGCTAAATTTGGTAATGCGCCTTATCTGCAAATATATTTTATATACATTTATTTATATTTTTATATTTGATAAATATATCAAAAATACTATAAGACCTGTGTAAATAAAAAATAAACGTTCTGACAGATATTTATCAAACGGAAAGAATTAGGGAGACTCGAGACGACAAATACTTTGTCAAACTCATAACAAACAAAGTTCGGAAATATGAACCTAGCATAAGTGAAATTTGAATAATAAGAAAAAAATTTTTGTTATTTATGACTAGCATTCCCGTCGCGGCTTTGCCCGCGAGCCTTTAAAATCAATCTGTGACCATTATCTTGGTATTGATTTACTATAATATTTTAACTGATGTTAAGGAGATTTAGTAGAATCGGAGCTTCCGGTAGGTGGAATGTTGGAGGGGGAAGCTGTCTGCTCGGTAGAAGAGAGGGAGACGCGCAATGGAGAGAGTTCACTAAAACCGCCGAAACAAAAAAATTGCTTACTCGTCGTGAACGCTTTATTTTTCGGCTTTAAAACATGGTTTTCGACGCCACGTAGGGCTTTCGAGTTAAACTCGTCGTATCAAGGAGATCTTTAAAATGAGTCCAAATTAGATATTTTTTCTCGAAGTGAAAAAATAGGTGTCCGGTAGAGTTAAACGACAATTTCGCCATTTAAACCCCTTAGGGGTCACATTTTCGAAATTTCTTTCTAAGTGGTTACCTACATCGCGTTTAAAATCTAAATTCCGAACTTCAAGTTTCTATCATTAGTAGTTTTTGCTCTGCGTTGATTCTGTCAGTCAGGACAAAGCCTCGTATATATATAGAGATGACTTTGTATGTTATGTGTAAAGTGTTCCTGGTAAAAATACACTGATCCATATATTAGATAAAACATTATTCTTCCCTTGTGTCACTTATAATTACTTATTTTAAACGGGTACTTAATACTTAATTTAAGCGGCAAGGTGCGAAACGGTTACTAGTACCTGCCCCGCTTAAAAGTGGCAATCCTCGTAACGGGTGCAAATACCTGCCCCACTCATAATGTGTTAAGTTTTCGTCCTAGTTTATGTTTAGTGTTTTTTAAAGATATATATTATTTTTTTAATCTTATCAACTTTTGCAGGTAAGTATTGCGATATATTGTATCACCGCCCAGACCTAATGAAAATAAAATCCATCGGTCTTTGCGATGGGAAAACAAAACAAGGGCTGAAAGCTGATACCGTTGGAGCCAATTAGAAATTCAATCAGGTCCGTCCAATCGACGTCGATCGATTCCCAAGGTCAGGAAAAACTTTATGCCAAGGTAAACAGTTGCTATTAAAGATATTTATAGAGCGAAAATTGCTTTACTTTCCAGGAAAAGCTCTTATATATTTCTTCATATTGCATGTCGGCGAGAAGATGGTCACAAATCAAAATTTATTCATTTTGAATTATTCATACCGTTGGAATCAGAATTATAAAAACTTAAATGCCAGAATATTCACAGTAGTATTAATAGTTAGGTACGCGTTAGGCGCTATTTATCATATTCTTTTATGGAGGGAATGCTCGTTCAGGTAGAGGGCTACTTTTGAGTTACAGTTAGTAGCAGTAGTACCAACTGCACCAATAGTAGACTATTTGAGATCAAAGTAATAATAATATTAATAAATTCTTTATTTATTTGTTCTGGGACGTGCCCCTTAAGAACAAAATTAAATAAAATACAGACAGGGCTTTAGAGCCTTGAAGTTTAAATAAAAAAAATTGAATTGATACAAATAATTAGGAAACCTATAGTTCAAATAAGTAAAAATAAAAAAATACACATTAATTATTCAATCGAGTGAAAAAAAGCTAGTTTCTGCATCTTATAATATATACACATTTACACACTTATTTACAGATTGGTTAAATAGTGTGTATATTTTCTAAGAAACAAAGCAAAAGAAAAAATTATATAAAAAATAAAATAAGAGCTTCAAACGGTTTAAAAGGTAAATTATATTAGGAAACGTCAATTTACTTTTTAAGGAGACTGGATGGCTATGAAGTGATGATATAGGCGGGATTTAAAGGTGGAGAGGGTAGTTGGAAAGTAGTGTAAAACTGTCGATAGTCTACGCTATCGATACGATTGTCTACCCTATCGATAGTTTAGATATTTATATTTATTTATTTATTTATTTATTTATTTATTGGCTTATAAAACAGCGTAGCCATGGAGTCTGGCCCAATCAATGTTTGTTAGAGTTAGTGTTACCGGTTAAGGTTAGAATAAAATAAAAGCAAAACAAAAATAAAACAAATTAACTAAATTTTAATCTTACTGATACTCATACTAAAAATAAACTTACTGAAAAAATTAAAAAGTTTATAAATACCACCATTTATATAAAATTAAATAGCCAGCTGACGGTCTACCGACCATTGCTGTTTGTGCTTTAATGTGTGTGTGTTATGTATAGTTGTATGATAATTCTGATTTTGTAAATATAAAATTGTATATGTAATTAAAGCACTATTAAATAAAAAAAAAATATATATAAAATTAAATAATATCCAACTTTTCTTAAATATACATTTCTTTTAATTACAATGATGCGATGCACGTGTCATTCAAAAGGGTACCAAAATACAAAAATATGCACTTTATTTATATAAAACTCAAGCAGAGGAATAATTAAAAGATTGTTTTATAATTATGGGTTTTCAGGTAAATTGCCAGAGTTTAAGATATTAACTGACAACACAATAAAGTAGAACAGATTATCCAAGTGTTCTAGGCTTTTAATATCTAGAACCCTCATCAGTGATAAGTCATCCGAGCCCGCATTGATATATTTATCGAGATATCTCGTTCTATAGGTCTCAAAAAATAAACACTCTAGGACCAAATGCTTTAGAGGGTTAGTGATTAGGAGGCCGCACCACTTACAGACTTCTTCAGCCCTTAAAAGATGAGCAATATTCCCATCGTACAGCGCCAGGTGGTCTTCACTCGAAACTCTCAGGCGACTCACAGTTTGCAGCTTTCGGAAAGAGGTTGTGAATTTCAGGTAGTTTTCAGGTTCTGGGTGATTATAGCAACAGATTCGCCTATAGATGTGGCAATATATATATTTATTTATTAGAAATATAAAAGTCCGGATTTGACTTTTATTCTCTTTCCGAGAAAAAAAGAGTTAATTTCAAATCCTGCGTACAAGGGTTTCCTTTGTTATGAGTCATATTAGAACTTTAAAATTGTATTTAAATGGTCTTTTTTGCCGAACTGCATATCTCTGAGGAGTATCTTCATTTAGGTTTAAATAAGGATGTATAATTTTTTTCATTGCTGTATTGAGTTTAATTTTAGAAGTTTGTGAAAGAAGTGTCGATAAACTAGTTTCAGTCTTTTCTTAGGCGTCATTTGTTTTATTTTAACTTGCGGACGCCATATAGAACTATTTTATGACCCCAAATAGATCATAAAATAATTCAAAATAAATTCTGAAAAAATTACAGCTGATATGGAATGTCAAAGTCCTTATTGAAATTTAACAATTAAAAAAAAAATAATCTTTCAAATCAAAAAATAAACATTAACTACGAATTACTTAAGAAGGAAAATATGTCACTAAAAGTGTCTTTGGGGAAAAGAGGAAGCCTTTTTCCCTGAAAAATCGACTAAATCTTCTAAAACCCCTTTTACATAAATTTAGTTTCTTCTCAAACATAAACCACTTCAGTAAATTAAATTCCTTAAATATGTTCTTGAAATTTCACCGCGTATCTTGTTTTTTAACTTCAATTCTTAATTTTAACATCAAAAATTCTTTTATTAACTTTCTTCTTATTATCTCCGATTTTAAGAAGTTGTGGTCTTTTAATGAGATATTACATAAATGAACTGTTTTTTTTTTATGGTAAGATACATATCGTAAGTTTGAAATGATTCGATACTTAAATAAAATATATTAAAAAGTAGAAAGCCTGTTAATAAATTCATCAAATTTCAAAATGAATTACTAAAAATAAAAAAGAGTTTTAAGACTATGTTTATTGCAGCCGTTCTGTCTATTTGAACTGCAATAAAATTAGTATTAAAATTAACAATATATATTTGCATCATCATAGGTTGTAGTTGTAAAGTTTTTAATTGGGTTACTGGGTCATTTTTTATGCTAAAAAGTATATCTATAAATATAAAGTTGAAATTTTGTTTGTTTGTTGTTATGGAGAATTTAATTTTTATAAATGCCTCCTAAGAAGCGAGCTTCAATTGGAGTAGTGAGCTCAAAAGCTAAAAAACAACGTCAAATACGAGCAGCTGAAACTCTCGACGAACATCAAAATAGGATTGAACAACAGAGGCTTAGACAGGCAGAATCGCGGGAAACTGAGTCTGCCCAGGAATACGAAGCCCACTTTGCGCCACAAAGGCTTAGGCAAGCCGATTTGCGAGAAGCTGAAACTGCAGGTTAATATTTCTGTTTGTTTGTTTGTTCTTTATAGAAATCCATAACGATTATCCTAAATTCTCCAAAGTTCGCCATTAGTTCTTTCATACCAGGTGCGAACACCTGTCCATATTAAAATTTCATCACTTCATCCAATCTCTGGGTATATTCTTTATTGTTATAAAAATCGTTAATTAGAAAAATGAAATTCCCCGGGTGATACCGGGATATGCAGCTAGTCTATATATAAATGCATCTCGCAGTCGATAATGAAAAAAGTTTGCTATAAATTTTCCATATTGGAGTGGAAGAGAATTTTTAAGTAAAATGAGAAGTTCTGAGCTTCCGAAAGACGAAAAAAAATTGTAAAATAAAAAGGCACTGAATTGAAATGATGATGATGAAATATGTAATGAAAATAAATAAACATCTAATAAAATAAAAATAATAAAAAATGACTAAATAAAGCAGTCCACTAACAATCACCATGGGTCACCTGTGGTCAAATGGAGTATAGTGGTCAGCATGGCAACCTACAATACTAAGTTTTGCGAGTTTGCCTCCCGCGTTGGCCCTAGGATTTTTTAAAGGGAGTGAAAAATCCTTGGCTCAGCCGTCCCGAGCCTGTACGATTTTAAGCACTCGTTAAAGATCTCTATCCTAATGCTATACCTGGTTTATATTATTTATACTGCTTAATAGTTAGACAACAATCACCATGTGCTCGCACTCAAAATATAGTAATAAACTGACGAAGTTAACATGTCTGGTTACCTGCAGTGTAGGAACGTACATTTATTTTAATCAATATTTATTCTTACTTTACCGCATTTGCTTATTAGTAATTATACAGGTGCAAATAAAATGATTCTCTGAAAACAAAAAAATTATTAATTCAAAATAATTTTTTTTTTGCAACACTGACTCCCCAAACCAGGTTACAATTAGAAGGGAAAGTTACTCCTGTGACAGATGTGACTATAGACACTGCTGGAATACAATTCTTTTTCAATAAAAAATTATTTTACGAATTTAAGAATTCTAGTATGGGTCAGTCTACAATTTAAAAAATAATAACTTAATAATTAAAATCTAACTAAGTGACTGAGATCAAACTAGAATAATCCTGAACGTGGAATGATTTTTTAAAAATTCAACGCATTATAATTCAAGAGTTATTGCAGTCACCATATTTCAGAAGTTGGTTGCTGCCTGTATTACGAACCTACACCGTAGTCATACATTATGAAAATGTATTCATGCCCGTGGGCGGATGTATTCCTTTCACGTAGCTAGTCAGTTGGGAACTACCTACATATATTCGGTCGTCAGCACGTCATATTTACGTCGGCAATCTATCGTCATTTATTCATCAAATCGACTTTTGCTTTAATTCGATTATTTCAAAAATATTGTAACGTGAAACAAAAAACACGCACAAAAAAAAAAGACAACAAGAAATATGATTGAAAAAAGCTCTAGACGTTTTGTCGGAACAGTTCTGGTGCATGTTCGTGACTGTTGCAGAATCTTCTATGCTTATCGGGAACATTCTAGATTGTTCTAATTCAGACTAAATATAAGGAAAGATAGACTGGAGAGTTAGTCTTGCTCTGAAAATTAAATCATATGGTTATTATTGTGGGTACTTATCCGTTATGGGCACGCCATTTACTTCTAACATTGAAAATAGACAACAGTGATTACAAGTGAAATAACATAATAATTGTAATGAACGTATGTTTATTTTAATTTCATATAATTCCAAAATTATTTAATATCATATAAATCTTCACCCGGTTTCTGCTGCTTCCTCTACATAACTAGGCACATCAGATTCTTTGACAGCCTCGAATACTGTATTAACCTCAGACCACAATAGTACAGAAGTTCTTAACACATGTCGACAGCTTTAGATTAGACAAACTTGAATCAGGGACTGCTAACTTAACCCAACTGACAACAAAACTGGAGAGCCACATCACCATGGAGAGATTCCTTGCACTTAGATCACTGACTGACACTTAATACATTAAACTGTTACATAGCCCTCTTAAAACGCATCCTGTGCAGTAAAAGAGCTCTTATATAAGAATAGAATATTCTTATATAAAATAATAAAAATATATATATATATATATTAAATAATAAATTAAAATAAATAAAATTCTAGTGCGATGCGTGCAACACACAACTTTCACTTAAGAACTTACAGTAATCGACGTGTTTTGATAATATGTAAACGCCATTCCTCAACTCACACATTTTTCAATATTTATATGCTTATAATTGTATATCTCCTTAAGTTATAGAGTTAGTATGTGTATTGCAAAACTTGAAAGTTCTCAGTCCTTTTCGATTCATTATTGCTATTTTTTTTTTATGGGACCTAATTTCATCAATAGTACATAATTTTGTAAACAATAAAGTGCCCCCTCCGTTTGACAAATTTTGATGAAATTTAGGTTCACATCATTATCACATCTTTGGCATATACATACATCAAATACTCAGTTAAATTAAAATCGTCACAGCCGTTATCGAGTACACAAAAAAAGAGACAAAATTTATTATGTAAAGTGCCCCCAACGTATGACCAATTTTGATGAAATTTTTGTAGTCACATAGCGAGCTTATACATCCATCATATACCTAGTTTGATCAAAATCATTAGAGTCGTTTTTGGCTAAATAAAAAAAAACGTGAAATAGAGACAAAATTGATTAAATAAAGAGCCCCCTCCGATTGACCAATTTTGACGACATTTTTGCTATCACATCTTTGGCATATACATACATCAAATACTCAGTTAGATCAAAATCGTCACAGCCGTTATCGAGTACACAAAAAAACGTAAAATAGAGACAAAATTTATTATGTAAAGTGCCCCCTCCGTATGAGCAATTTTGATGAAATTTGTTTTGTCACATCGCGGGCATATACATACTTCATATACCCAGTTTGATCAATAGCGTTACAGCCGTTTTTGAATAAATAAAAAAACCTGAAATGGAGATAAAATTTGTTAAATAAAGTGCCCCCTCCGTTTGACCAATTTTGATGAAATTTTTGCTGTTACATCGCGGGCATATAAATACACCAAATGGCCAAGTATGTTTGGCTAGTTGGCTGGTTTTAGGTTTGTACGGTTTATAGTTTTTGAGCTAGTTCACACAGTTCACACACACACACACACAAACCATTTTGCGGGACTTGGTGATTTGGACTCAGGGGATCCCAAAGCGTGTATTTCCGTTGAAAACCGGAAGACGAAATTTTTTCACGATCGCAAATCTTTCCCCTACTGTATAGTTCATCTATAGGTAAGTGGAAGTACAAAAACTTATATTTGAAATTATCCTAAAATCTGCTGGTATGTCAAGCTTTACTTAAAACGCAAGTTGAAGTGCAAAAAGAAGTCGGCTCCATTCTTTCAATGTTAGAAGGAGCTGTAAACACTTGAAAAACGGGAATAATAATTGGTGTTTTCGTTTTTCATATTTTATTTTTAATGATTCGAACTGCTTACGATAGTTTACTCCCATAAGTTTCCAAACCATCTTTTCCTCGCATCCTCTGAGTTTTTTTTTTTTTTCTTATTTAGGAAATGGAATAAAAAAATAAAAAGGGAAAGAGAATTTTCTAACCCGTTTGATCAGAGAAGCGAATCGAGAGCGAACAAAAGCAATCATATTATTGTTCCCAAAGTGTTCCGACAAAATAAATTGATTGATTATCTGATAAGGTTGGGATGAGGGGGCGGGGGTAAGGATTCCATGAAAAAGTGTGGAAGAAAAGAAGTTAGATGTGATTAATGAGCTGCCGGTAGGAGCGCTGGCAACTCTAGATTACTCCGGATTAGACTCCTCGATAGTTAAGCCCCAGTTCTATTGAGTCTGATAAACTTTATTGATGGCATTTAATCAATCAAGTCCAGAGAGCGCTTAATATTTGAAGCATAATGAAGTCAATCGATTACCCTTTTGTCGGAAATTAATTCAATGGAAACATCCAATAAATAAATAAATATATATATATATATATATATATATATATATATATATATATATATATATATATATATAGGGTAAACCGTACAGTTATTGGCACCCTTAAGACTAAATTTCAGTGGTGACATTAAAAAAAAATAATTCTTATGAAGGGATTTAATTGAAACTACCTATAACTCCTCTTTATCTATACTTATAAAGACTCAAGAGGTTTTTTTGGGTCAAAAGTTCAATAGTTTTACGATATGGCAATATTTATTGTTAAAAGTGCCAAATCTAGTTAATGGCACCCTGTGGATTTAAATGTGAAATCTTCCCTATGGTTAGTTTGTTGAAGTCTTACTTCATAAATGACTTAGAGGACCCATCAAACATTAGGCTCATGTATATCATGTATCTTGAAATAAAATAAGGACTTGTTTACCTATTTCTTTAAGTTAAAGTTGGTGTGCCAATAACTACTACTAGCCAATAACTAACCATAGGGAAGATTACACATTTAAATCGACAGGGGGCCATTAACTAGATTTGGCACTTTTAACAATAAATATTGCCATATCGTAAAACTATTGAACTTTTGACCCAAAAAAACCTCTTGAGTCTTTATAAGTACTGAGTGCCAATAACTGTATGGCTTACCCTATATATATATATATATATATATATATATATATATATATATATATGTGTGTGTGTGTGTGTGTTTTTGTATAATAGAGTTCTTGAGGTTCAGTCAATAATAAACTACTATATTTTGGTGACATTTTTAAACTATATTAGTTCTCATAATCTTGCACTACAATGAACAAACAGGTTGGAATACAATTATATGCTTTACATAGGTAAAAGTTAACTATAAAATGCTTAAATTGTTTGGCTGTACATAATTCAAATGATAAAACTGTATGAATTGAACATAAACTGATGATGATGGATAGTGCTATTCTATAAACCACATAGATGTATAGAAACTAACTATTTATTTACAACAGAAAATTAAGTTTGAGTGGTAGAAGTTTGTTTTCTAAAAAATGAAAAAATGAATTTTGATATTTCGATGCCTGGAATAATTATACTTCTAGCGATTGCTAATAATACTTCTGTTGGTTAAAGAATATTTATTAAACAAAAACATCTAATTATTATTAATATAACATCTAATTATATATTACACATGCAATTTATCACCAATTTTGTTTCTTTTTTCTATATACACTGAATACTATAATGAGCTTAGTAAACATATACCGTAAGCAGGGAAGACAAGGATTGGTGAGTTAACATTGTGTAGGAAGGAAGCGCTGGGAACTCTGGTAGTTTAGTATTCACAGCGTGGAAGCAATAAGAGAGGTCGGATTGTATCTTCATTGCCTCGTAACAAAGCAATTATACTGCCTCGGAGGTAGGTTGTCAAGCAATGTTCTCAGTAAACCGATATCTTTTAACGACTTCTATAAATTTAAATAAGTCCTTATACAAATTTTCTATATCTTTTTTTCCCATACTCATCATATATTTACATCACCCATTGTCATATTGTCAAACAACTTACAGTACCAGTTAAAAGTTTATATTCACTCTTATTTTTGTAAAATTACAAAATTCACAACATATTATTTATTTAACAACATAAAAGCTATAATTTTATTATTACTTTATTTATAGTTTGTTTGTTCGTTTAACGTCCATTTATGCTACTAAGGCTAATCGGACGATGCTACAGTGGGAGTCCTAAATTTTACCTATACAGGTATGATTAGGATAGGGATCTTTAACAAGTACCTGACATCGTACAGGCTCGGGACCTCCATTTTGCGTCCTATCCGAGGGACGGCATAGCTAAGGATTTTTTACTCCCATTAAAAAATCCTAGGGCCACCGCTGGAATCGAACCCGCGACCTTTAGTATTGTACTCGTATGTTGCCATGCTAACCACAACACCACAGGTGACCCCCAATAAAATATGTAAATATAACATATTTGTGCAAATTATTTTGACCGCACCCCCAACCAATTGCTGTTCATTTAAGTACATATATAAATGTCACCAAGACTAAATATCTGAAGCGTGGAAATGCTTAAGGGTCTAAGTGCCAAAAAAAGTTTGTTTTTTTTGCCAAATTGCTATATATGCCAAAGCCATTCTTCAGAAATGGGTATAATTAATGTTTAGCTGTTAGAAAAGAGTTCATTGGTCACACTCTTACACCATCGATTATTCGCTGATGACCAGGTGATCATTGCACAAGATGAAGGTGATGTAAGCTACTTATTTAGGAAAGTAGTGGAACAATACAAAGAATGGGGATTGAAAGTGAATGAGAAGAAGACAAAATACATGTGTACAGATGTGGGTGAAGCGATCGACTCTGTTATATCATCATCATTCGGAAGAAGAATTTGGTTGAGGGAAACTTCAAGCATGAAGAAATCCTTAATAAAAAATTAAATAAAACAAAGAGTTCATTGAACTTATGAAAGATGGCATCGATGTAAGCACTGAACATAGTTCACCCTAGAGGATTTCAGTCACATCATTTCTGTAAAAAATTCCTAAGGCACTTTTACCCTTATGCATTTCCACTTTCAATTATAAAATATTTAAACATATAAAATATATTGTACCGTTAAATAAAAACTTATGACAGAATTGTTGAAACGAACTAGCAGTTAGAACAAACCGTCATAGCACATGTTTGTTGATACCATCGACGCTGGCCCAGAAGGTTTTGGATTGTTCTCCTTACGACTATATATAAGGAGCGTTGGACTTGAGAGTTATTCTCGTTGTGAAGCTCAAGTCATATGGTTATTTCTGTGTTACAAAGTGATAATTTTTGTAACCTGTTTAAATATTTGTGTTATCATGGTGTGGCATTTAAATTGTTATTAATCTTTGAATAAAAATTGTTTAATCCATGTGAGTGTTACAATATACTTTTAAAATTTAAAGATATCGATTTAAAAAAAGGTTAAGCTATTTTACACCGGTCAGGCTATATAAACTTCCTTAAATATCTGGTGCGGTGCACGCATCAACAACATTCACTTACTAGCCTTCTTTAAATAGACAATTTATTGAAAATGTCGTACGTAAGTTCTACTAGAGAGAGGACACTAAACTGTATTCATCAATGAAAATTGTTTTTGTTGTTTGTTTGTTTGTTTAACGTCACTTTATGGCACTAAGGCTAATCGGATGATGTTACAATGGGAGTCCTAAATATTGCCTGTCCAGGTATAATTAGGATGGCGATCTTTTAAGAGTATCTGACATCGTACAGGCTCGGGACCTCCAATTTACGTCTTATCCGAGGGACGGCATAGCCAAGAATTTTTAACTCCCATTATAAAATTCCTAGGGCCACCTCGGGACGCGAACACACGACTTTAGTTTTGTAGGTTGCCATGCTAAAAATTGTTTTTTATTGGAAAGTGGGGTCGATAAATAATTGATACAGTGACGTACGAAGAATGAAGTTTCCACCATTTACTCTCGTACTCCGTAATTTGCAGGGGTTCGTATGAATTTTTTTATATGAATATGTTTTTAAGATATATATTTTTTTAAGATAATCGAATTTTAGACTGAACGATCATGTTTTTAGACGATATATCGTGAATAAGGATCGATAGAAAGAATTGATGATAACGACCATTAATAAACTGGAACTAAATGATATATTTTGAGTAGGACCTTAGTATTATGGTATATAAGGAACTATTGCATGAGCATCGTTTACACGCACAATACACCAACCATAAGCCAATTTTCTGTCCGGACAGAATTAGCCCAAGCCAATTCTTTTTGCTTGCACAAACTTCATGCCAACGTTTCACACGCATCGATTTATTTGTGCAAACCGGCTTATGCAAGCCTGTTAAAAAAAAAACCGTGTTTTTGTTTGTCCGCCCCAGAATAAAATACATCAACATTTGATAACTATACTATACTAACTAACTACTACTAACTTAACTAGATTATAATTATTCAATTATGAGACAATTCCCCCCTTTGGAGAGACGCTTAAAGCAAAGGCCTTCTCTATAATCCTCACTAAACAGGGGTGCCAACAGCCTGTCCTCCTCGTTAGTGGAGCCTGCTAAACAATTCCAATTACAACAGCTGCCAGCTTGATCGGTACTTTAGCTTTAAACGGTCTTTGTTATCTTAAACCCTTTGTTATTATAAAATCTGCTTACGTCAGGTGAAAATTAATTCATAATTCTATTTTATTCATTTCATGTAAGTACAAAAAGTTCTTATATATGTAGTAGAAGATATAAAATTTAAAAAATGTATTAAAAAAGATGCTTGGCTTAGGATTTTTGAAAATACAGTACAGCGTACAGTACAGCGTAGAATATTTGGACCGAAGAGAAAATTCAACTTTAATCCGGTAGTCATAAAGTTTTTGACAGAGGTCGAAATTTAGTTAGCATTGGATTCATACAGCATATTTCGCGCTCTTTCGCTTATACAATAACCTTTTAAATTAAAATTAGCTAGATCTTTTGGAATTGAATGAAAATTGTTGTTGACAAATCAAAAATGTCAATGTATTTAATAATTTCTACGCAACCAACTTGTCGAAGTCATCGCGATCCCCTTCACTGTCAAATCATAAACACCCTAACCTATTTCTTAAAAACATCCATTTTTTTTTTTTTTTTTTTTTTTTGTTATTTAATATAAAAATAAAATCAGAATGGAAATAGCCATGAAAATAAATCTATGGTTTTGCATAATTAAAGCACTTTATACTTTTAGTAAATCGTCCGATTAGCCTTAGTAGCATAAAAATGGACGTTAAACAAAAAACTTTTAGTAAATTTTTGCATTATTGAATAGTAAATGGTTCATAAGTCATTCTAAAATACAGGGGCAAATCTTGCCTTAGCCATAATATGACAATCAAAACTTCATCCAGACTGACAGATCAAAAGTATTTCAACTGTTTCAGTACAGTGAACATTGTCTGTAGAAAAAATAACAATTATCTGTGACCATTTTATAAGATTAAAAATGTAGACATTTAAAAAAAAAGGACAAGGCCAGTTATGTTATGTCATTGCTCAAGAATCAATACATCAACCAGCCTTGATTATGTACAGTTATAGATAAAAATATTTTATTTATACAACAAGAGTTTCTAGCATATTTTTCGATTAACCTTTAAAAATATCTCCTTATTGCTCATATGGTTAGTTAAAACGATAATGATCTATGCGCTAAACCTATGTTATAAATTTTTAATTTTCTATTGTTATTTTTTTAATCATAAAGACTTATTTATATTTGAATATTATAAAAGAAAAAGTGAAATATATAGTACTTCAAAAGTAATAGAAGTAAACTGCAACTTTTTTTTTAAAAAATTACACTTTAACTTCACTTTTCTCAAAATATGGTGTTTGATGTTTAGTTCACTTTGGCGTTACATCGACCATATAAGATGGAAAAATTAACAAATCTAAAATCTCAGAAATGGGGAAAAAAAGGCGACAGATGTACGACATATGTTCGGCAACACATCTGTAGTAGTTTGTATGTAGTGTGCCAGGAACATAGTCAATGTTCAAGATATCTTGAACTAGGGGTTGTCACTAAAATTCGTCGTAGAACTCCATGAGACATCTAGTTCGGGGAACGGTCTGAAGACATGGCGGTCTGGAAGCTGCAGGGACGTCACATCGGTTCCATCGCCGTTGGCTCCTTCCTGTTCCTCTTGCTCTGCCCCTTCGAGAACCGGATGTCATGGAACTTGAAGCTCATGATCTTCTGGTTGGCTCAGTTCTTGCCAAACATGGGTGAGTATCTTGAGTACTTTGTTCATTGATGTATAGATAGTGTCATATAACCTGGTAAGAATCGAATCATGGTGGCAAAGGAGGTTACAGTTTCATTCAAAGTTTGTTCCAGCAAGCAGCCCTTGTTGGAACAAACAACTAAATATTATAAAACTTTTTCACCGCTTGGAGCGATTATAATGAACCAATAGTCCTGTTTACAGATCATATAATGAAAATTTCAAAATATAATGAAAATTCAGTTTCTTAAAATGAAAATTTAACAATGTAAATATGGTAATAAACGTATAAAAATTTATTTTCTAATAACAATTATAATTACTACCGTATTATAAACATAACTAGTAGGATAGTATTTTTATTGTTTACTAGCTGTATATACCGGTTTCACCCGGGGAATTTGATTTTTTAAAACTACAAAATAAGACTTTTTTCGACTCAAACGGTCGATTTCTTATAAGCCTATGTAAAGCGAGATCATAACAACTTTTATGACAGTAATCTACGTAGAGATTGGCTGAAGTTATCAAATTTTAGTATAGACAGGTGTTCGCACCTGGTATGAAAGAACCACTAAGCGAATTTTGGAGAATTTAGGACAAACGGTATGAATTTCTATGAAGAATTTTACCTTCATCTTCAGAATTTCATCTTTATTTATATAGATTATAGCTGTATATCCCGGTTTCACCCGGGGAATTTGATTTTTCTAATAAAACGGTGGATTTCGTAAAAAAACACTGTAAAGTGAGATCATTACGATTTTAATAACAATAAAGAATTTCAGCCGAAGATCGGCTGAAGTTATGTAATCTTAATATAGACAGGTTCACACCTGGTATCTAAGAACCACTGAGCGAAATTTGGAGAATTTTGGACAAACGGTATGAATTTCTATAAAGAACATACAAACTAACAAATAAACAAATAAACAGAATTTCATCTTTATTTAAATGGATTTTATTATTGTTGGATTGCCAATACTGCCTAATGCCCTGGAATAGCTCCCGCCCGATAGAGCGAAAAGCATTAAACAGTCCCGGCGTGAACGTGTTAAATACATTTTTCTTGAAATAACAAAAAAAATAATAATCAGGTGGTTAGGGATACCATTCGGATTCTCGACTACATTGGCTCGGGAACACTCGGTTAAACCCGAACTGAACTCTGGATATCGGGCAGGGAGTGATCGGAATACCTTGTTGTTAACGGGCGCTGGTCGCCATCTTGTAGCTGCTTAACCGAAGTAATGCCAACAGGACTATTGGGTTTATTATAATCGCTCCTGGCGGTGAAAAAGGAACCAATTTTTGGTTTCGAACTTTGATTCAAAAATTTAACCGACCGATACATTTTATTGTTGGTTAAGGAAATATTAGCTCCTCGAAACTCTTCGAAAAATACCTGGATCATGGGTTTGTATTACATTCATTATATTCATATTTTATCCATGAGAATTGAGATGATATATTTGTGAATATAAAGATGTATTGTAAACCATACAGTTATTGGCACTCAGTACAGTTATTGGCACCCCAACTTTAACCTAAAGAAATAAGTAAACAAGTCCTAATTTTACTACAAGATATACATGAGTCTAATTTTTGAAGGGTCCACTAAGTCATCGATGAAGTAAGACTTTAACAAACTAACCAAAGGGAAGATTTCACAATTAAATCCACAGGGTGCCAATAACTAGATTTGGCACTTTTAACAATAAATATTGCCATATTGTAAAACTATTGAACTTTTGACCCAAAAAAAAAACTCTTGAGTCTTTATGAAGATAGATATAGAGGAGCTACAGGAAATTTTTATTTGATCCCTTTATAAAAAGTATTTTTTTTTTAATTTAACCACAGAAATGTAGTCTTTAGGGTTCCAATAGCTTTACGGTTTATCCTATGTAAAGTTTTATTATTTTATGCACTTATACAACAAAGTTATTATTTGTATGTTTCAGTTAAGATGGCCCTGATAAACATCGATTGGCTCTACTGGTGCCTCCTCTTTATTCCTTTCTATGCCTTCTATATTTGCGTCGGAGTAAGAATTATATTATCATTTTATTTTTGCTATAATTATTATTATTATAATTAATCATATTTTATTTATAAATATATTAAAGATAACATTATATTAACTTAACGTAAGGTAATCGTTGTCGTTATTATTTATAATTTAGCAGTATTGAATTACTCCATACCAGATATAAGTAAAGGGATAGGTAACAATAAGGCGCTTGAAGTAATAGGTCAAATTCTGTTTTAAACATTTTTAAAACACGTTTGATGGTGGTGGAGGGATTGAACAGCGAAAAAAATATACACTTTAGTAGTCACAACATTCCTATTAAACTCACTAACATAGTCGTGTTTCATCTTTCAGATGCCTTTTTCAATTCCTGCAAAAACATTTTGGGGTGTTTCTCATGCTACGGGCCATTAAGTCCCGATGAGATTCTTGAGCAACAATTCAAAAGCAAACACACCAAGTTGTCCAAAATCCATCGTTTCAATTAAAATGTCATAATTTTTAAACTATTTAATTAGAAGATAAAAGAATCTAAAAATTTATTGTTGATTAAGGAAATATTAGCTCCTCGAAACTCTTCGAAAAATACCTAGATCATGGGTTTTTAGTACTTTCAATAATCCATGTTTCATCCATCAGATTAGAGATATATATATGAATATTAAGATACGAGCATATGAACACGTATATGTAAAGTCTTATTATATTTTATACACTTATAAAACAACATTATGACCAATTCGTTATACTAAAAATTCTTTATTAAATCTTTATTAATAAAAAATTCTTTATTAATATAAAATCATAATATAAATAATACAAATAATATAAAACATAATATAAAAATCATAATATAAATTATTAATCTATATAAATAAAGATGAAATTCTGTTTGTTTGTTCTCATGATCTGGCGCTATAATGGGTTTTTTACGAAATTTAGAAAAATGAAATTCCACGGGTGAAAACGGGATTTACAGCTATAATCTATGTAAATAAAGATGAAATTGTGTTTATAGAAATCGTAATGATCTCTCTTTACATTTGTTTTTACGAAATCGACCGTTTGAGTCGATAAAAGTTTCACTTTATAGATTTAAAAAATGAAATTCTCCGGGTGAAACCGGTATATACAGCTAGTATAAAATATTACTATAAAATCTTTATTAATATAAAATTCTTTATTAATCTTTTTTAAATTTTTTTATCTTCTAATTAAATAGTTTAATTTTTTTTTAATAATAATAATATTTATTTGCAAAATTTTACAAATGCCATTTGGCATATATTGTAAATGGGATCATCATTTGTTAACCTCCTCTAGAGGATTGACAAGAATACTTGATTGGAGAAACCTCCCAGTGAAGGCACTCCTAGCTTGACAGTTTTACAGTAACAGGTCCCTTGCTCCAGAGGCGTTTCAGTCTCCTTGTTGGATTCTGTGGCAGTGTGTCTGTCAGTAATGTTTGTACCAAGGGGTTGGGATGTCCAGCAAGAGAGTTATGGAAAGTTTTGTAATGTTCCCTAATTATGTCAGTTACGAATGGTATGTTTAGGTCTTTGTGTAATGATTTGTTGGTAACACAGTACGGGCAGTGAGTGATGTAACGGAGAAATTTAGATTGAAAAATTTGGATTTTTTGCATGATCCCCATACTTGAGTGGCGAACGTCCATATTGGTCTAAGTAACATATTATATATTATAATTTTGTGTGTAAGTGATAGTTTGTTTTTATGATACAACATTCTTCTTAATAGTGAGATTCGGTGATTTAATCTTTTCTTTAATGTTTTGACATGGCATTTCCAGGTCAGTCGTCTGTCCATTGTTAGTCCCAAGTATTTTGTTTCTGCTTTAAAAATTATAACTTAGTTATTCAACCAAGGAACATGAATAAATAACATCATAAAATGTCATATTTTTGCTACATATGATGTATATTGTAATTAACAGAGTTGTCCCAAATCGCTCTTTTGGCATTTCAAATGGATCCTTTTAGAATCTACACCTACGTCGTGGTATTAAGGGAATGAGTTTATCAAAAGGGAAAAATTGAAAATCGAAAGTAAACATCCACTTTAAATTATCACCAAATGTGTAGGAAATTATCAAATGTCTGTCTTCAAAAATTGTAATTGAATCGTTAGTTTGAGGAACCCGACATCTACACAAATTCAAATTATAGGAAAATTGAAAAAGAAAAACGTTTCTAATTTCGCCTTAAGAGATTTCCTTAACATAAAATTATTCTCCTAAGATAAATATTCCTAATTAGAATACATTTTTTATGATTTGATAAATCTATGTTCTTTCGATAGATCTGAAGTATATATTTTTTATTAGACGTGAAGGGTTTCTCCCGATTATGGAAGATGAATAATTGTTAAAAAATATATATTTTTAAATTACAATAATTAATCATGTAATCAAAAGGAGAACAATATACTATAAACATCTATACTACTAGCAGCTAACATAACATTAGAATAAAAAGTGATGCATATATTTCAAAAAGGTCAATATAACTAAGTATGAAATATAACAAAAAAATTAAACATTGTATACAACAAATAAACATCGTATTATTTTATTATATTTTGCAGTGATACAGAATTAATGACCGCGAATAGAAGATATAACTTAGTTAAATAAGTTTCTTTAAAAATTAAATTTAAACGAGTTGTTTTAGGAAAAACTGTTCATGTTGAAGAGTCACGTGAACATACTGCAGCAAGACGTAAGCGGGAAGACAAAGTTCATCGAATGGCAGAACATGGCCTTGTCCCAATTGGTAACGATATATTTAATTTTATTTTTTATTTCTGTAGAGATTATAAATTAAATTGATGGAATAATCAATAGTTTGTTCTGCCGGTCCCTCTTTTTTTTTTTTTATTATTATTGTTTTTACTTTCACTTACCTATATATGAAATATATAGTAAGTGGAAGTATTGCGATCGTGAAAAATTTCGACTTCCGGTTTTCAACGGAAATACACGTTTTGGGGTCCCCTGAGTCCAAATAACCAAGTCCCGCGAAATGGTCTGTGTGTGTGTGTGTGTGTGTGTGTGTGTGTGTGTGTGTGTGTGTGTGTGTGTTTGTGTGTGTGTGTGTGTGTGTGTGTGTGTGTGTGAACAGACTATCTCAAAGACTATAAACCGTGCGAACCTGAAATTAGGTATTTTGTGTATCTACATGCCCGCGATGTGACAGCAAAAATTTCATCTAAATTGCTCAAAGGGAGGGGGTACTTTATTTAATAACTTTTTACGTTTTTTTCGATTTTCTCAAAAACGGCTCTAACGATTTTGATTAAACTGAGTATTTGATATATTAATATGCCTGAGATATGACTGTAAAAATTTCATCAAAATTGATTAACCGGAGGGGGGAGTTTACTTTATGAATTTTGTATCATTTTCACGTGTTTTTTTTATTTACTCAAAAACGACTTTCACGATTTTGATCAAACTAGGTATTTGATGTATGTATATGCCAAAGATGTGATAGCCAACATTTCATCAAAATTAATTTACCGAAGGGGGGACTTTACTTAATAAATTTTGTATCATTTTCACGTGTTTTTTTTTTATTTACTCAAAAACAGCTTTCACGATTTTGATCAAACTGGGTATTTGATGGGTGTATGTGCCAAAGATTTTATAGCCAACATTTAATCAAAATTGATCAACCGGTGGGGGCACTTTATTTCATAACTTTTTTTCCAATTTTTCGATTATCTCAAAAACGCCTTTAACGATTTTCATCATATTCGTCATTTTTAAATAAAATTGGGTGTTATTTAATATCAGGTAAGCGCTATCATCATCATCTATATCTGAGCAAATGAAAACAAAAATAAGAAATGAATGTGGAAAAATGAGTAACTTTGTGAAGTGGCATTAACAAAACGCATTAATTTCTTATCTAAGTAAGTCGGTAAGTGAAAGTTGTGTGTTGCGCGCAGGCACCAGATTTTTATAATTAACACGTTCACCCCGGGATTGTAATTCACGCTCCTCCCCCATTGGCGGCTGAGTTTAATGCTTTTAGCTCTATCGGACGGGATTTATTCCAGGGCATTAGGCTGTATTGACAGTCCAACAATAATAAAATAAACAATACAATCCTACCCAATACCAAACAGTCGTGGTAAGGTTTGTGATTGACTAAAGTGTCCGATGAGGCAGTCTAGTGCGGGCCACCGGTGGTACACGCCGGCGGCAACGTGTTAAATCCTTGTGATATAAATTAGTATTAAAAGATTAGCTCTTGAAGTCCTCCACTAATACTTTTTCTCTATTATGTATAAGTAATAATTCTGTTGATTATTAATAAGTTGATTCAATCAGATACTTCTTCTTGAGTTCAACAGACGGAAATTTCCGTTTACTTGACAGAAATAGGTACCTTCGAACTTTCCCCAAACAAATTCTTATATTACATAGGATCGGATTTTTACAAAAAAAAAAGTTTTCCTCCTAGGCAAAGTTTACAAATACAAAAGAATCTCGGATTCCATTCCAGACCTTTTTGAAAAATGTCTATCCAAACATAAAATTAATAGTTAAAATTCTAGTCGAGTATAATGAAAAGGCTGATTACACTTCTTAGAGAAGTCTAGTAACTTTTTTCTCGATTTTGCTACTCTCAATTGCTATAATTATATATTGCTATTATTATATAGATACTCTTGTTTTTTTATAATTTGAGCAATTGAGTAGTGTCTTTTTTTAACCCTTTAATGCCTGTAGACTGATATATCAGTTCGAGGGCTGCTGTCCCTGTGGGTTGATATATCAGTTTCGCCCGCTTCAGCGTTAGAAGACTGAAACTGCGGAGCTTATATTATTTTAATAGATTTCTTAACTCTTTTCATTCTACTATTAAACTAGGATAAAACCTCCAGAAGTCAGCACCTTAATAGATGTTTTTGTTGCTTCTTTTAAAACAAAAATTGAATTTTTACTCTTCGCTTTTGAATTTATCGTATCATTATTTAGGAATGCAACATTCATAAATCGTTTGTAACAACTCGTTAAAAAATATAGTATATAATTTAAAAAACAAACAGATATATAAAACATTTAAAATAACAGTTATAAAAGTTACATGTGAGTAAGTCTGCTAAGGTACGTTCCTACACGTATTTTTTAATTTCATGAATATTAGAGAAGCATAGCGAACAAATAGTAAGATAGAAAGATAGTCATCATTTTCTTATTCATATTTAGGACGAGTTCAGGGCATATCAAAATTATTTTTACATAATTGGCATTCACGTTTCTCCAACCCTGTTTCCAGCCCGTCCGGTACTTCCCAGTGACGAAGTTTATGGTTTCCTCAAAAATTTCGGAGGATTGTAAACTAATTGACATGGTTTTTTTTTTCGGTTTTTTTTTCCAAATTAATTTTACCTGCACCTTATTCCTTAGTCAAATAGGGCAAATTATTTGGTCTGTTTTCTGGCTTTAAAAAGTATTCAAGCACCAAGGCACGGCAGCCGGTCTAAGGTCTTAGGCCACAGGGTCCGCAATACGCTCGCTCAGACGCTAAAGGGTTAGTGCTCGAAAGTAAGAGAGGTTGGTTTATTAAACGCTTCTAATTTAGCATCTCTTATTTTTTCACACATGTTCATAAAATCTTCATAGAACCGCGGTCTGTTTCTTGGTTTGTTGGGTTTGGTTTGTTGGCCCATTGATGGAACTTACGATACTAGATGCGAAAAACTATTTATTTTACTAAATTTTCTAACAGGACCTGAGATTGGTGGACTTAAGTAAAGAAGTGGAACTGCTGCGGAGGTCCAACGAGAACTTCCGGAAGGAAGAGGAGGCGTGGCGGAAGAGCAAGGAGCTGATGAAGAAGAAGATCCGGGAGCAGCAGAAGCAGATGTCACGGGACACCCCGATCGTGAGGGAACAGGTCTTCAACACAGTGAGGCAGGAAATATTGACACTGGTGAAGAAGAACAAGTCCGAAAGTCTCATCAAGAACAAGAAAGTGAGTCCATAATATTACCCTTCTCAACCCAGAGTTAGGCATATTTAAATAAAAATTTAATCATGATTATGACTAATAATAAAAAATGTGAATAATTATTGTAATCATCATTCAAAAATCATTCTTTAGCGCGGTATCATTAATCATGAATTATATTAATCGCTGGTCGTCGATTACTCATTACTCATTAATGGGGGTACCATTACTCATCATTACTAATGGGAATTCACTAACCATGATTACTGATGATCATTCATTATTCATGAATATATTATTCATATTCTCCACGAAAAAAAAGCCGTATTAATTACGGTTTTTTAAATTTTAGTTCGCGAGAACTAACAAGAGATCGCATTGATAAAGATGGTCGCGGTAGTCAGGGGGGTGGGGGGTAAATCCCCACCCGCCCTCCCCCACCGCTACACCACATAATAAGGACTTTTTAATATTTACCTTTGCGAGAGGTAAATAGCTAGGGAAAAAAAACCATAGTAATTAGTTAATGAAAATTTACGTGTGCGAGAGTCAACTTGAGCTCGAGGGCGACGAGCTGGCGACGGTGGTGGTCCCTGGTGGGGTCGGGGAAAACCCTCCCCCCCGCCCTAATCTATAGTCTTGCCTAATAAAGATTTTTGGACTAATTACCTATGCGAGAGGTAATTAGTCACGAAAAAAAAGCCGTATTAATTACGGTTTTTTAAATTTTAGTTCGCGAGAACTAACAACAGATCGCATTGACAAAGTTGGTCTTCATTAATTCAAATTCATTAATCATGATTAAAAAAACAAAAAATCACAATTCTGAATCTTACTAATTATGAATGATGATTGAAAAATTGTTTGCTCTTTCCATTCTTGTCAATAGACCTTTACTAATACCCATTGGAATTAGGGTCTAATTCTTTACTTGTGAATTCAAGTGCTGTAAAGTTAACTACACCCACTGCTTATGGCTTGTCCTTGCTCATTGGGACAAGTTTAAATGAATAATGGCTATGAATATATCATATCCATTATTGATGATTGTTGAATATTTGTTATTCATGATTGATGAAAATTAGGTACCCATTCATGATTGATGAATATTATATTAATACCAGCTCATAATATATTTTATTCATGAATAATGACTAACTGAATTTTTCAGTATTCGTTAATCATGAATAATTGAATACCAGTTATTCATTATTCATTTCAAATAAATACCATAAACACTTAATATTTATTAAAAATATTCCGTACTGATTATGAATAATGGTTATTCCTTATGCATTTGTTTTATGATTACCAATTATTCATATTCATTAATCATTATTCAGATTATGATTTGCCCAACTCTGTCTCTACCTCTGTCCCGCTCACTTTTTCATTCACCACTTTTTTATTCATCGCTTTTTCATTCATCACTTTTTCATTCATTCACTTCACACTCACTTTTTCTTGCCAATCCATCGGAATTTTTATTTATTTTTTTTTTTATTTCACTTACCAATATATGAAGTACGAGCAGACCCGACAAGACGTTGCTGTGGCTCAGTAGCTGTAATGCCTTTAACTAATTATATCATATTCTTTTTAATACAGTGCCAATAAACGTCAAATTAATCAAAATATAACTGTCATTTCCTTACATTAGTGGGTCATTCAATGTCAATTCAACACAGGCTTGAACCTCACCATCTCAGATTTTCTTGAAATTTGGTATATGTGTAGTACTTGTATCTACTAGAACAATTGTGAAATATTACTGAGATATGTCCACCCGTTTTTGAATTGTTGGTCTCTAAAGCCCTCAAAAATAGGTCCAGAAAAAAGAAAAAATCATGATTAAAAATAGCTGTAGATGTTTTCCAAATTTGACTAAGACTATGAGATTGGTGTCGTTTAACAGCTCATTCCATGCCGTTTTATATGATATACAATAATGTATAGGCTGGTACTAAAGAATTTTTTTTAAAACTAAATGTAAAATTTTAATTTCTATTTTCTCAAAAAGGACATTTTTTAAAAAAATTATATTTTTTTGAAAAATAGATAGTATTATATCTATTCAGACAGCAAAATGTAAAAGTGGGATGAAAATTTCTTCATCACTAAAAAAATTTAAAACTAGTAATATAATTTCATAAATGTAGCATTTTATAAATAAAAATAGCTGCAGATGTTTTACAAATTTAACTAAGACTATGAGATTGGTGTCGTTTAACAGCTCATTCCATGCCGTTTTATATGATATAGAACAATGTATAGGTTGGTGCTAAAGAAATTTTCTTAAATTCAAGTTTAAATTTTAATTTTAACTATCTTAAAAAGGGCATTTTTTTTAAATTTTATATATTAAAAAAAAATAGGCCTACTTCCTATAACTAATAGACATACTTCCTATACCTATACATTGTTCTATATTATATCAAACGGCATGGAATACGCTGTTAAACGACACCAATCTCATAGCCCTAGTCAAATTTGTAAAACATCTACAGCTATTTTTAATCTTAAAAAGCTAGATTTATTGAATTTTATCCCACATTTATATTTTGTTGTATGACTAAATATACTACTACCTATTTTTTACAAAAAATATGAAAATTCTAAAAGATGACTTTTTTGAGAAAATTGAAATTAAAATTTTACATTTATTTTTTTAAAAAAATCTTTAGTACCAGCCTATACATTATTGTATAGCATATGAAACGATATGATATGTCAACCTGTTTTTGAATTATAAAGTTCTATTATCTAAGTTGAAAAAGTGTGATAACGAACTAAATATCTGAAACTGAACTATAAAAAAAAAAAAAGTGGGTTTGCTATGTGAGAAATTGCGAGAAAGTCTAAGCGCTTATTCTCAAATTCGAAAACTACCCTTAAAGAAGGCTCTTTTATTTATATATTGCTTATACACAGGAATACACAACTAAGGAATCTCGTAGATTCTAAAGGACTTAATATTAGTAGTTCAACTATTAAGTACTAGAAGAATAGGTTGAGAAAAAGTGTGATTGTTGTTATTTTCTTTTTATTAATGGGCCATTCCACGTCAAATCAACACAAAAATATATCATTTTGAACCTCACCATCTCAGGTTTTTTTTTGAAATGTGGAATATGTGTACTACTTGTATCCACTAGAACAATTAAGAAATATTACTGAGTTATCTCTACCCCTTTTTTGAAATATTGGTCTCTAAAGCCCTCAAAAATAGGTTCAGAAACAGAAAAAAAGTCATGATTAAAAAAAAGTTTAGATTTTTTCCAAATTTGGCTAGGACTATGAGATTGGTGTCGTTTAACGGCGCCATTCCATGCCGTTTCATGTGATATACAACAATGTATAGGTTGGTATTCAAGAAATTTTCTTAAAACTAAATGTAAAATTTTAATCTTAATTTTCTCAAAAAGAGCATTTTTAACCGACTTCGAACGAAAGAGGAGGTTACTCAATTCGATACGTATGTGACTTTTTTTTTTGTGCCTTTTTTTTTTTTTTTTTTTTTTTTTTCTATGTATGTTCACCGATTACTCAGAGATGGGTGGACCAATTGGAATGAAACCTTTTGCATCTTGTAGAGTATTTTCCCAAGGTGGTCCCATTTAAACCTTTTTGGGGTTCCTAATTTATTTAAGAAGTTATCGGGAAAAAACATGAAAATAATTATTTAATTATCGCTCAAATTGTTTACTTATTGGAAAAACATATGGCATATATAACATAAGGTATGCTCCAACAAGCTATTAAAACTAATTGATAACTAACAAATCCAAATATTGTATTACTGCTGGATGAATCAAATGGGAAAACCAACCAATCAAATTCAGAATCAAAAGAGTGGGGGGAGAACATGAGCAGTCTGTTAATTATCGATGTGTTTTACGTGCTTGTTGGAACAAACCTATACATAACCTTAACTAATTTTTCAACATTAGATTTAAATGAAGATATAAATATCAGCAGAATATAATATCGCTGTCGTTTTCTGTAGCGATATTAGCATAAATATTAGGTAGATGTATATTCACCGATAACAGTAAACCTTCTTTATTTAGATCTAATCAACGTTTGGACACCATAATCATAAGACAACAAAATTCGTGGAATTCCAAGAAAGACTGAGTATTGGTAATCGTTTTAAAGCAGAATTTAAGACTTCTTCAAGCTCCCGAAGGATTGTTTAAATTTAAAATCGTAGCTATTATTGATTTAAATTAGATTTTGATTTCTATCTTTTATTGACTATGCACATTAAAAAAGAATACAATAATTCCTGGAAAAGCTCATTTTCAGTTGACTTAATAAAGCATTCAGATACCTCTGTCTTCCGGATACACTCGGTTACTGTTGAATATCTTGCCGGAGGTCTTGTGCCGATCCTTTATGGGTGACACTTCTGTTATGTTATCCGGATTACTAGTATCGGTTTTTAAATTTGTTTCTACAACTATCGAGGCTTTTGCTGGTGTTCATCCATCAATAAAAACTACAAAATAAAACTTCATAACTACCCGAAAACAACTTCATTGTATGAAAGTCCCCTCAGCAAAAATTTGGCAGTCATGGAAATGATTAAGAATTGAAGCAACATTGTTTAGCAATTTATTTTCTTTATTACTTCGGTAATAAATTTAGTCAAAAATTCATCGAAAGGAATTACGAAAATAATTGAATCAACCTTTGGAATTAAGTCAGTAGTCTAATACGGAGAATAATAATATCCTTCGTAATAATAAATTAACCATATGTGAGTCCCAAACCCTGTTGCTTCTATCCTAGCGAGACAGTCTTTTTGATATCGATAAATTTTATGGTTGCCCCTTTTTTGCAGGGACTTCTATCCAATGATGAATCCAATGAAGTCGTGTTTAATATCGCCATAGTTTTTAGAAGGATATTCAAGCAATCAAGATTTAAAAATTACTTTCAAATTTACTATAGGTCATATTAGCATCCTCATCGATTCTCCATTAACGATATCTTGTCTAAAACCGGCCAAATTCTCAACTGTTCAGTGACTTATCTACTTCATCTTGGAATGGCCGGATTTATGTATTTATGTATATCTAACTCGACACATCTCGGAACACTGATTCTCTACGTAAATGACAAGTACTGACGACATTTAGCAAAGGAAAAATATTGTCATTGTGGAAAAACATTTTATGTGTTCCCTTCCCAATTGAACATTGATCTTTTTTAAAAAAAAAAAAAAAATCCATTTATAATCATAAAACGTAGTGTGTTGAAAGTTGTATAATACACGCACCGCTTTCCCACTTTTCTGTGTGTATTCATAAAATTGAAAAGGTAAAGTGTATTTCATAATAATTTTATACAATTATTGTATAATAAAAAGACCTGGGAAAGACAAACGTGTTAGAGCGTAAAAAGATTTCGAAATTTTTAAACCAACGTTTATTTTATCAACGACCAATTACCAACGAAATTTTTTAACCAGCGTACGGTTTTCTACATTTGTTATCTTCTCCAACTAAAAATTGTTAAATAAAAAACATTTTATAAAAAAATATTAAACCGACTTCGAAACCTAGGAACCAGTAAAAATAAATTCACTGAAAAGTATGAAATAATTACCTTCTGATTTTTATGAATACACAGCAAAATTGAAAATGGTATAAAAACTGGAGAAGTGCAATAAGACGAATAATTTTATTTTGATTTGTACAAATACACACTAATTGTTAATAAAAATTATTAAATTTAAATATTAAATACTATGTTCAATACAACACAATCTTTTCGGAGGCGGCGCAAAATTAAAAATTTTTTACACTAGACATTATGAAAATCTTCTAAATGGATCTTCTCTTCCCAGCTATTGATTTCAATGCCTACTAATGGAATTGTATCAGTAACATGTTATTTCTATTTTGCGCCGCCTCCGAAAAGATTGTGTTGTATTGAACATAGTATTTAATATTTAAATTTAATATTTTTTATTAACAATTAGTGTGTATTTGTACAAATCAAAATAAAATTATTCGTCTTATTGTACTTCTCCACTTTTTATACCATTTTCAATTTTGCTGTGTATTCATAAAAATCAGAAGGTAATTATTTCATACTTTTCAGTGAATTTATTTTTACTGGTTCCTAGGTTTCGAAGTCGGTTTAGTATTTTTTTATAAAATGTTTTTTTATAAAAAAAATTATATTTTTTTGAAAAATAGGTAATACTATATCTATTCTTACGTTAAAATATAAAAGTGGGATGAAAATTTCTTCATTCCTAAAAAAATTGAAAACTAGTGACAAAATTACATAAATCTAGCATTTTATGATTAAAAATTTCCTGTAGATGTTTTCCAAATTTGACTAGGACTATAAAATTAGTTTCGTTTAACAGCGCATTCCATGCCATTTTATATGATACACAAAAATGTATAGGTTGGTACTAAAGAAGTTTTCTTAAAACCAAGTTTAAAATTTTAATTTGAATTTTTTCAAAAAGGGCTTTTTTTTAAATGTTTATATTTTGTTTAAAAAAATAGGTCATACTGCCTACCAATACTCTGTTTATCATATATAAAGGCATGGAATGCGCTGCTAAACGACACCAATCTCATAGTCTAAGTCAAATTTGAAAAACACCTACAGCTATTTTAACTTTCACTTATTTTTTTTTTTTTTTTTTTTTTTTTTTTTTTTGTTCGGTACCCCTACCTGGCCATGTGTGGCATACGGGGGGTTACTCTACAGGTGTAACCAACCTATTCTAACCATGGTGGGAGGGTCGAGATTTATTCCGTGGGGCCTCCACGAAATAAAAGTCAACCCCTCCCAGGGCGGATTCGAACCGCCGCCGTTCGGCTCGAGCGTGCAACAACGGGTCGCGCTCCTACACGCTCGGCTATCCCGGCCCTCAACTTTTACTTACTAATATATGAAATATATTAGTAAGGGGAAGTATTGCGATCGTATAAATTTCGACTTCCGGTTTTCAACGGAAATACACGTTTTGGGGTCCCCTGAGTCGAAATAACCAAGTCCCGCAAAATGGTCTGTGTATGTGTGTGTTTGTGTCTTTGTGTGAACAGACTAGCTCAAAAACTATAAACCGTACGAACCTGATATTGGGTATTTAGTGTATTTATATTCCCGCGATGTGACAACAGAAATTTCATCGAAATTGGTCAAAGGGAGGGGGTAGTTTATTTAATAACTTTTTACGTTTTTTTCAATTTTCTCAAAAACGGCTCTAACGATTTTGATTAAACTGAGTATTTGATGTAATAATATGCCCGAGATATGAATGTAAAAATTACATAGAAAATTGATCAAACTGAGGGGGCACTTTATTTTATAACTGTTTTACCAATTTTTACCTCTTCTTCTTTAACAAATTCGTCGTGTTTAATGAAAATTAGGTGTTCTTCAATATCAGGTAAGCTTTATTATTAATGTTCTGAGGGGGCTTAAATGGGGAAGGGGCCTTTTTTTTTTCATATAAAGTACCTTTGTATTTGTTTATTTGGAGAAATTATCTGTCTCTCGTTTCGCCTAAAGATAAGAAATGCCTAAATATGAAATATGAAAAAATAAAGTAAACATATATAGGAGAAAAATATTCCGTCAACTCATAAAACACGTTGCGGGGTACGCCTTTAATGAAAGAACATTGTTTATAATTAAAGCCGTTCTGTTGATTTAATAGAAATTATTTGTTTCATTGTTACTAAATGAAATATTCAACAAGTACATAGAGAATTATAAAATCAGACGAACTTGAGTATTATGCTTGCATTGCCGAATTATCACAAGTAAATACTTTTATTTAATGATAAAAGAAATTAGCATTGTTTTTTTTTGAGCAAATGAAAACAAAAATAAGAAATGTATGAGGAAAAATGTGTAACTTAGAGTAGTGGCAATTAACAAAACACATTAATTTCTAATCTAAGTAAGTTGGTAAGTGAAAGTTGTGTGTTGCGCGCCTGCACCAGATTTTTTATTTCTAGGTTGTAGAAGAAGATACGTCATCTACCGCAACGCAACCCCGAGGCTCAAAATCCTTTAACAAATCCTTAACAGCTGTGAGTATTACAAAATATAATTTTTGTTTATAACTTTTTTTATAACAACTTTGAACTTTTCTTTTAATATGATTCTCTTATTATTTTCGAAAAGTTTCATTTAACTTTTAATTTTTCTTATCATTTTATTCTGAAAATTAGTATTATGGAAATTGAAAATAAAGAAATGGAAGTTGGAACAAAAACATACCAATAAAGGTCTGTTCAAAAATAACCGAACCGCGGACCGGGCGTGTATCGGACTGATTCAAATATTGAATCCAAGGAGAAATAGTAACTGGTCGGTTGACCCAGTGTCTGGCATGTGTGACCGGCTACTATCTATTCTTCGTAAATGAATCAGATCCGATACACACCCTTGCTGCATGTCGGTCATGTGTGGCCAGACCTTAATGTATAACAATATGGAGAAATCTGAAAAGAAATTAATTCTGAAATAATTAATTTTTTAAAAATTCAAAACTCAATTTTTCCGTATTCACATCTTTATTTGTGAATAAGGCCGTATTCACAGAATTAGTTATGAATATTCACATGTTTTTGTGAATATTAACAATTTTACAGAAGATTATATTAAGAAATTTATAAAAAAATTACAGCAGATTTTGCGAATATGATCCACACCAGTGAATACTAATTTATTTGTATACACACTTGTGAATACGTATTTATTACAAATATTATAAATATATAAATAAATTTCTATTCATATCTATATAAATAAAGATGAAATTCTGTTTGTTTGTTTATTGGTTCTATATAGAAATCCATACCGTTTGTCCTATATTCTCAAAATTCCGCTCAGTGGTTCTTTCGTACCAGGTGCGAACACCTGTCCATATCAAAATTGCATAACTTCAGCCGATCTTCAGTTGATATTCTTTATTGTTATAAAAATCGTAATGATCTCGCTTAAAAATGTTTTTTTTACGAAATCTGCCGTTTCATTACAAAAATCGTGTGAAACCGGGATATACAGCTATAATCTAGGTAAATAAAGATGAAATTCTGTTTGTTTGTTTGTTCTTTATAGAAATCCATACCGTTTGTCCTAAATTCTCCAAACTTCGCTCAGTGGTTCTTTCATACCAGGTGCGATCACCTGACCATATTATAATTGCAAAACCTCAGCCAATCTTCAGCTGATATTTTTATTGTTATAAAAATTCTCGCTTTACAATTGTTTTTACGAAATCAACCGTCTGAGTCGATAAAAGTATCACTTTATAGATTTAAAAAATGAAATTCTCCGGGTGAAACCGGTATATACAGCTAGTTTACAACAAAATTAAAATAATAATAAATTCGTATTCGTATTAATAAATATAAACATGCCCATTGCTGTGTGAATATAATAATCTGAGCTGCAAGGTTACTTAATGAATCATTTTTCTTTGATTATGCTGGGATATTAGGAGTAAAAAAAGAGAATTAATTTTTTTTTTTTTTTTTGGTGGCACAGGTCATAGTTGTTGAAGTAGAAATTATTATTATCAGTTGTTTTTTGTTTTTCTTAATCTAACTAGCTGTGGTACCCAGATCGGTCAGAGAATCGTTGATGGGTGATTGTTCAAATTAAAGTATAAAATGTAAGAGAAAAATAAAATGTATTTTTTACATTTATAATGGAAGTTGAAACAAAAATTACATTCTACCAATTTTTTTAATTAATTCGTAGTGAACGTATTTTTTTCTTTATTCACTAATATCCATATGCTTATTTTAAAACACACTTTCTTAAAAATAATGCTGTTTAACAATAGTTTTTATTACTAACCTTATATACGAATGTGAATGTTATTTAAATACTCAGAAAATTGCTCAATACAAATAACAAAATACCCCCAAAACTATCGGCACTTCAATGTGAACTTTGTTTGCTCTTCTGAATATTTGCTTAATTTGGATGGAGCTACTTTGGAATAGAGACGCCTTAATTTTGGCTTATAAGTATATATACATATATATATATATATATATACATATATATATATATACATATATATATATATATATATATATATATATATATATATATATATATATATATACAATACCAGTTGAAAGTTTAGACTCACCCTTAAATTTTGTAAAATAAAGAAATAACAACATTTTATTTATTGAACAACATAACAACTCTAACTTTTTCACTTTCACTTATCTATATATGAAATATATAGTAAGGGAAAGTATTGCGATCGCGAAAAATTTCGACTTCCGGTTTCAACGGAAATACACGTTTTGGGGTCCCCTGAGTCCAAATAACCAACTCCCGCAAAATGGTCTGTGTGTGTGTGAGAACAGACTAGCTCAAAAACTATAAACTGTACAAACCTGAAATTGGGTATTTGGTGTATGTATACGCCCGTGATGTGACCGTCAAAATTTATCAATAGGAGGGGGCACTTTACTTAATGAATGTTGTCCCATTTTCACGTGTTTTTTTTTATTTACTCTAAAACGGCTTTGACGATTTTGATCAAACTTAGTATTTGGTGTATGTATATGTCTGCGATGTTGCAGTAAAAATTTCATCAAAATTGATGAATTTTAGGGGGGAACTTTACTTAATAAATGCTTTCCCACTTTCACGTGTATTTTTTATTTACTCAAAAACGGCTTTAACGATTTTTATCAAAGTGGGTATTTGATGTACGTATATGCCCGCGATCGGACAGCCGAAATCTCATCAATATTGGTCAAACGGATATTCAAATACAAGATTGCAAATATGGAAAAATGTGTGAAGTTGAGGAATGGCGTTAACATATTATCGAAACACATTTTCTAATCTTAGTAAGTTCATAAGTAAAAGTTGTGTGTTGCGCGCATCGTACCAGATTTTTTTTAAATTTTTTTAAAACTAGCTGTATATCCCGGTTTCACTGAGGGAACTTGGAAAACAATGAGATAAGCCGTGGGCCAAGAATAGTTCCTTACGACAGAAAGGAGATTTTTTTCGACTCCATCGGTTTATTTTGTTATAATCTAATGTAAAGCGAGATCATAACGATTCTTACAACAATAAAAAATGTACCCAGAGATTGGCTGAAGTCGTGCAATTTTAATATGGATAGGTGTTCGCACCAGACCTGGGCATTATTTTAAATAAAAGTATTTTAAATACAAATGAAAATACTTTTTTTTTATTTTATTATTTTAGAATTAAAATAAAATAAATCACATGTTTATTTTCATTTTAATTCTAAAATACTCAAATAAAAAAAGTATTTTCATTTTAATTCTAAAATAATAAAATAAAAAAAAAGTATTTTCATTTGTATTTTAAATAATAAAATAAAATAAATCTTTTAAAGGTTTTTTGAAGTTAAACAATTTTCGTAATAGTATAGTGTAGTCCTTTGCACTAGAGCTCTCACTCCTAAATATTGAGCAAGTATATTTATTTCAGTTTGATGTTGCTGTTTTTTTGTTTTGTTTTTATGGGGGGGGGGGCGCAATTATTAAGATTGTACCGCTTCATCCGATTTCAACAAATTTTGTCACATAGTAGTTTTTGATTATCTAAATAGACGTCTAATGAATTCATTTCACATAATTGGTTTTATGCATAGGTTTTGGGGTGGAGGTTTAACATAAAACATGAGGTGAAAAAGGCATTTTATCGTTAGTTTACTTCTTCTAATTTTGATTTCTAGATTATCCCAAAAAGCGTCTTATTGCGAACTAGAACATTGTAGGAATAAACCAATATTTGAGTTGAAGTTAAACAAAAAAAGATTCGTGACTAGGACAATATATATAGTTTAATTACTATTAGAACTGTGTGACATAGTGACTTTTGGAAAAGAAAATCTGGTAGGTAGGTACTCACATTGGAAGAGGGAAGACTTATTTCTTCTTTACAAGCTTCTGGGTTTGGATGGCATATATATCTAGGTGGAAAAAACAGACGGATTTTTGAGAATTGACGCCTCGGAGGCCTAAGGCTGGAAAACAATTTTTCGGGAAACCTTCCTATTACAGAACGGTTATCTTTGAATACTTCAAAATTCTTCCGAAATACAAATTTAAAGGTAAAATCCAACAGGCAAAACAATCGTAAATCTGTCTTAATAAAAAAACAATCAATACAATATATTCTAAATATATTATAAAGCAAAATAAATAATATTAGATTCCCTTAAAAATATTACAGATCATTTTTTATTTCTTATTCCGGTCCTCTTTTATAATCCAGTATTCATCTCATAAATTTAAATTACATACATACAAGTTCTGTATGCCTCGCTAACTTTTTCCGACCGACTCAGCTCTCCACCACTTCTGGATATCTATTATTGGATATTTATCCGGAGGCATTGTGGGCATAAGAGATATAAAATTCATGTACCCGAAACACCAGGAACGTAATAGTTTCTTTCGAAGATATAGGAGCTGTTTTAGCCCAATTAGTTTAAAAAGGTTTGGAATCAGATTGGATCTGTAGAAGAAGAAATTTAATTTAACAATTTCAACAAAATGAAAGCGAAGATGATGAGAGAATCAGTTATATTATACCTCGCAAAGACAACCGAAAAAAAATGTCGATTTATTAATCAATTGCAATGCACTAGCTAATAGGTTTTAAAAGTATTTTGTATTTTCATTTTAATTTTTTTATTTAAAATACAAAATACTTTTTTTATTTTGCATTTAAAATAATTTTATCGAAAAGTATTTTAAATGATTTCGGTTAAAATGCATTTTATTTAAATTTATTTTAAATACTTGCTATTTAAAATAAAGTATTTTAAAATAAAAATTAAAATACTTTTTGCCCAGCTGTGGTTCGCACCTGGTATGAATGAACCATGAAGCGAAATTTGGAGAATTTAGGACAAACGGTATGGATTTTTATACAAAACAAACAAACAAACAAACAGAATTTCATCTTTATTTATATAGATTGTATTCGAAACAATCATAAAGCTATAAAGTATAGATTTTTGAGTAACTCTACAAGTTTTCTGCCTGAGGCACACCCGCAATAAGAACCCGTGAGCAGTTTTCTTTTTTTCCCCTTTAGATATGTTGGGTGTGAGTGTTATGCCCTGAGAAAGGGGGTATGATCCACCTCTTCCGCCCTTGTCATATGTTCTTAATATTTACCAGCAATATTTTTCAGGTAAAGATGGACACTAAGAAATGCGAGAGCCAGGAATGGGAGCGAGCACGGATGAGATTGATGGAGCGCTCCAAGAGGATCATGAAGAACCGGGTCAATGGCAACGAGAAGGCCGATGACCAATACGATAAGGTGACTCAAATTATGTTATATAGCATATTATATATATATATATATATATATATATATATATATATATATATATATATACACATACTATGGAACTTCCCTTAGCGGACATCTCTTATAAGCGGACAGTTTTCATTTCCCTAGCTCTTCTTTCCATTACCTACGGAATCGAACTGTGGGGAACAGCTAAAACCTCTAACATCAAACGCATCCAATCCTTCCAGTCCGAAATCCTCAGAACAATAGTCAATGCTCCTTTCTACGTATCCAACAAAACCCTACACCATGACCTTGATATCCCGTTCGTTCAAGAACTGATCCCGAAGAAATTCTCCAAATATTCCACAGTAAGCTTACACATCATTCTAATCCTACCGTTCAATCCCTACAATCCTCCTAGAAGGTTAAGGCGGCAGTGGCCACGTGACCTTTTGTAAATATGTATGTACCGGAGTTCTGGCAATGGCCAGATTCTTCGCTCAAGTCAGGTTTGCTTGTGGCTTTTGCGCCCTCGCTTAGCCTCCACTGGCTTTAATACCAGTGATAGTGGCTGAGAGGGAAGCGCGGGAACCTCTTGAGGCTTGCTTTTCCCTCCACGGAATAGGGAAAAGCCTGCCTCCGGGTTCTCCAGCCTGATTGTAAATAATGTATGAATGTGATTAAGATGTTTTTTTCTTTTCTTTACTTGAGCTTTTATTTTTTTTATTTCTTTGTATATTTATATTTTTTGTAAATAATGTATGAATGTGCTCAATTAGCTATATTACCAATGCACAGTGATGAAAGATCCCGAAAAGCTGGTCAAAATATGAACAGGTTATTCAATTTGTATGAAACGTAGTAAATAAGGGTTTTTGAGGTCGCTGATTACGAATCCAAAGTCAAAATTAAAAAAAAAAAATGGCGGATTCAATTTGGCAAACATATATTCTTGAAAATAATTGGAGGATAACAGCAATTTTAAATTAAAATTTATATAAACATTTTTATTTCAGCTATTTTCAACAAAAAAATTATTTAAATATAAAATATAAAATTTTTATAAATGTTAATTTAAAAACAATTTATTTTTTTTCTGTATTCTCTTGTAACCCTTTTAATGACATTGTGGGTGACATTTTCCTTAAATTTTAATTAAACTAGACTTTAAGTTATTTTAAAAAAAGATTTGAAAAAGTTAAGATAATTAAAATACAATAATTACGATAAACCAAAAAAAATATATAAAAAAAAAATTAAATAAAATAATTAAGATACATAAAAAAATTAAAATACAATAATTCGGATAAGTAAAAAATTAAATTGAGATAACTTTTTTAAAATTAAATATTTTAAATGTACATATAAAAAACAGTTTATCTTGATACGGATTTTGTTAATTACAAAATAGTTTACCAGTTTTTTATAAAATGAAAAATGTAAGCGTCTTATTTTTAACATACTTTAACACGTGGTTGTATTTTTTTTTTTTACAAAATCTTACGGCAAAGCCGTAATGGCAGCTATTGGCAGCTGGTTTTTATTTATTTATTAAACAATAGTATAAACTACAATTTAAACTAAAATTTGTTGCAGAACTTATAACTTTTTCCCTAATGTTCTAAAACGTTCGCATGTAATTTTTCATTTTTTTCCACTCTAAATATTGTTAAAGTATTAATTTATGTATTATTATTATTGTTTGGGTATTATATAATAATATTCTACTTACTTTTAGCAGAAGAATTCATTTTGCAGAATTGAAAAAGGTAGATTTTACGAATTTCTACAAATATTTCAAAACAACGTTACTCGTGAGAAGCTTAGGGCGGATTCACACTATCGCTCCGCTACCGCTCCACTCCCGGTCCGCTCAAATATTCTAAAGAGAAATAGACAGAGAATTCCACTATCGGCACCGCTCCGGTCTCGCTCCACTCCCGGTCCGCTCTCGCTCTACCCCATTCACACTAGCGCTCCGCTCCCGCTCCGCTCCAGGTCCGGTCTCACTGGCAAAATATTCTACAGAGGAATAGAGAGAGGTTAATCACAATATTGGCACAGGTCCGGCCTCGCTCCGCTCCCGCTCCACTCTCGCTCCACTCCCGCTCCACTCTCGCTCCACTCTCGCTCCACTCCCGCTCCACTCTCCTAAAGTCTTTTCATATTCACATTATATAATTTTACACCGTTCACGATTGAAGCCATTAATAATCGAAGCCGTCTGTATTTGGATTTTAATTAATAATTAACTTTCAGTTATTAAAGTTTTATTTATTCATCAATTTTACGGCCAAAAAAGTTCAAATTTAAAAAAAAAAAATTATATATATATATATATATATATATATATATATATATATAATTATAAATTAATTTAATTAATGGTGAAGAAATAATTTTTTTTTTCCGAATGTATTAGAATACCCTTGAAATGATAAAAAAAAAAAAATCACCAACAATACGCGCGGTTTTTCGACGTGAAAAATTCATGTTATGTTTGAGATATATTTTGCTATGAATTAATGTACTCGTAAAAAATGGTCACCGATTTATTTATTGACTACATACTCATTGCTATTATATAATAACGTTTAATTTGAAACGAATAAAAATGCAGTATATTATGAAAAATGTCAGATCATTAACAAAAAAACATATTAAAGCAAAAAATAATTAAAATATTAATCAGGAAAAGAAGAGAACACAATCGGTAAATTTGTAGCATTTGCCGATTTCAACTTGAAATTTTCAAGCGTATTCGAATACATTCCGAAAAAAATTTAAATTATTTCTTCACCATTAATTAAATTAATTTATAATTATTATTATTAATTATCATTGTGTTGCAATATATTCTTCTTATTATATTTTTTGATAATATTATCTTCTTCATCAAGAAAAGTACACTTACCAGCTATTTCTACAAAGGAAAAATTGATTTTTTTTTTTTTTGGCCGTAAAATTGAAGAATAAATTAATACTTAAATAACTGAAAGTTAATCATTAATTAAAATCCAAATACAGACAACTTCGATTATTAATGGCTTTAACAGCTTAAACCTTTCAAAATTGAACGGTGTAAAATTATATAGTGTGAATATGGTAAGACATTAGGAGAGCGGACCGGGAGTGGAGCGGGAGCGGAGCGCTTGTGTGAATGGGGTAGAGCGAGAGTGGACCGGGAGCGGACCGGGAGCGGAGCGAGAGTGGAGCGGATAGTGTGAATAGGCCCTTACTTTAGCACTGGATTATAACCGCCAAGAATAAACAATAGACCCTTTTTAACTATGCCGTTATTCATTTGAGATATCAGTCTATCCAACCTTATAGTTTGAATTTCCTAAAAAGAAACTTTACTTTTTGACTTTTGGCCAGCTTTTCAGGGTTTTGCATCACTGTGCAATGTCTCGAATGAGACACAATGTAATAATATCAATAAAGAGTTTTCTTTCTTCTTCTTTCCATTTACTTTGCATTAAATTCATCTTATATTAACCGTATCTCCTAATAAAGGGACACGGACACGGGTTTAGGCCTTTTTGAACCGAAAAAAATCTCTCTTAATCGGACATTTGGCAGAAAAGGCGATGTGATTTCTTGGAACGGCTTAAGTTTAGAGGGGAGGTATCCTGTTAAATGTAATTTCTTAGAGTCTTGTTTAGAATAAAGGTTTCCAGTAAACAAAACATGTTCAATAAAAAAATTGATAACGAAAGTTCATCGGAAACGTTGCCACTAATGTATAATAAAAACAATACAGTAGAAACCCCTTTATCCGGTATAATGGTGGTTTTGGGAGTCCACGGATAATCGAAAACCCCGGATAATCGAATTACAACATTTTATTGACTTGGTGTGATAGAAAATAAGGTTAATTAAAAAATAAAATAATAAACTGTGCAGAAAATTACTTTTATTAACAAACGAACGTTTTATAAACATTAATGGTTAATTTCTATTCAAGCTTTAAAACGACAAGTTTTCCTTTAAAGTTTTTTTTTTATATATAATTTATTTATTGAAATTTACAACTGTACTATAACAATACAATAAGTAAATTTGATATAAGTACATAATTGGCATGGAAAGGTGCGTGGAGAAACTACCCAGCGGTAGCACTCAAATATTGTTTAGTTTAGAAGATCTCTAGGCCATCTTCTTTTCAGACACCTCGGAGGATTATCTGGGATAGGGGAGGAAGCAAGGTTGGAGACAAGAGGGTTAGGATGTGAAGGGAGTTTACTATGGAAGGTTTGGTATCGGGATCGGGCCAGATCGGTTACATAGGGAACATTAAGGTCTTCATGGATTATTTTATTTGGGACGAAATAAGGAACATTCAGGATTTTTCGAAGGATTTTAGATTGTAGGGATTGGATGCGAGAAGAATTCGATGGTTTGGTAGAACCCCAAAGTTCGACTCCGTAAGTCCAGATAGGTCTTATTATTGTCATGTAGATTAATCTTTTGTAGTGAATTGGAAGTTTAGAGCGTTTGTCTAGTAAATGTTGTAGTAGTCGGAATCTGCGGGTGGTTTCTTGTCTTTTCAGTTTTGTGTGAGGATTCCATGTGAGACGTTTATCTATGTGGAGTCCTAGGTATCGGATCTGTTCGACAGGTGTAAGTTGGATATTATTGAAGGATACTGTAGGACAGGACACGTTTACGACCTAGGGTAAAGGTAATTTGATGGGATTTGTTGGGATTTATCTTTATTCTCCAATTTTGACACCATTCTTCAAAGGATGTGAGGTGTGATTGTAAAGCCTGGGATGCAGCAGATGGGTCATTATTCACAGATAACACGCATGTGTCATCAGCACAAGTGGTGAGGATGGGTTGGGATATCAGCTGTATATACCGTATAAAGAATGGGACCTAGGATACTGCCTTGAGGGACACCGGCTGATTGAAGAAAGAGAGAGGAATAGGCAAAATTGTGGTTTACTTTGAAGGTTCTATCGGTGAGGTAAGAACGGATTAAAAGGAAGTATGTAGAAGGGAGGATTTGACGGAGTTTGTAAAGCAATCCCGGGTGCCAGACTCGATCGAAGGCCTGCTCCACATCGAGAAAGACTCCCGTGCAATACATACCGCGCTCCAATGTGGAGGATATGACATCTACCACGCGATGACACTGTTGAATAGTGGAGTGGGATTTCCGAAATCCAAACTGATGGTCAGGAATCACAGGATTTAGGATCGGGTAGAGACGTTTTAGGAGTAGTCCTTTAAAGCTACATTTTCTTAGTTCGTATTTAAATGGAGACTAAATCTTAAGTGAGAATATTTTGTTTTGTAGTCAAACAGGGCAGAGTAGGAGTTTCCTAGAGAGAGAGGCTTGAAAACAATACCTTTCCTAGAATATGAATTGGAGTAATAGTTACCGGAAACATCTCATCATACGATACCAGCTTGCCGTGTTTTCCCATTTATTATTTTATTTCATAATAAATTCTAAGAATTCTAGATAATTAACTATTGTGTAATCGTTAAATTATTTCGGTACCTATTTTTTTTAACTAAATTTTATACATACAAAATTAATGGCATAAAAATTAATAATAGCTTATTTTAAAAAAAAAAATATGACTCCTCGGAACTCTACTGTATAACAATGATAAAGTTGATGTATAATAACCCGAAACAAAAGACAAACAATAAAATATTTTTATATTTTCCAAAAGTATTTATTTTTAATACGAAAAATTTCCGATGTTGGTATTATGTGGCTTGTGAATGATATTTGTGAATATCAAATTCAATCATTAGACTTCCTGTTTATAAAACTTTCATGGTTACATTTACAAGTGTTTCTCTACTCACCGGAAAAATTATTATAAAAAGATGATACTGTATAACATCATAACATAAAACTTATTTCTGAAATGTTATTCGGGAACTTATTTAAATGTAAAATCCTACCTGAGATCTCATATTGCTCTGAATACGTTGACCGCGGCGGTTGTGGTTTTCCTTCATATAATCGCCAGTATCTCACTTCAAAGAAAGGAGATGTAAGGTTTGCTCTTTTAGACTGGTTTCAAATATATCTCAATATCCACGTGGCTGTGTAATTATGTAGAGGTTGCAGTGCTTCGTATCCCTCGACAAAGGGAACCGAATAGCAAAGAGGTCGAAAGGATAGTAAGAAATTCTAAATTTAAGGTATATAGTACTCATTGGAATAAATATTCTGTTCATTAATTTCAATAAAATTTATATAATACATTTTTATAAATCATCTATATGTAATAAATTTTTATAATAATTTTATAAATTATTAATTTGTTTATAAGGGGTACTCAAAGGCTAAATAAACTACGTTAAATTATTTTTGTGGAGTCTGACCCCTTAATCCACGTCCAGGCCCTTAGCCGGCACTCCTGCTTCGTCAATGAGCGAGCGGACGTCGCACAGTAGTTGAAAATCGACTATTTTTGGAAAAAAACCTTGTCAAACCCGATCTGTGAGCCGCAAAAAAATAAAGTTGATATTATCATAACCACGATTGAATTTCCTATAAAATGTATAGGTTCGAGCCCCGCTTAACCGGCTATTCGGATTAACCGGCAGTGTAAGGAAAATAGAAAAAAAATTATACATCAATTTTCGACTCGAGATCGGCTACTTTAAACACTTTTGCTGTTTTATGCTAGTAATATCATTGATAGTACTTGCAATATAATTTTATTTCATGAAAACACTCAAGTTAGGTAAAAAAAAAAAATCATACATAGGAACTATCAATTATTTTTGTCGTTATGTTTTAATTCTTAAATATTAAGTGTATATCATATTAAAATATAAGATTGGGATCATCCGACTTTAATATAATTTTGATAGGAGATGGTGGGATTGACTGTTCAATGTAGGTTTAATAACTGCAACTCTATCTGTGAAAATTTAGTTCCCTTATTCACGCTAAATAATAGCTGAACCTTTTTTTTAATACCAATCTTCTAAAAACAAATCGATGCTTAAAAATGAAAAGTGCCGAAGCCTTTAAGTTATCGGAGGTCATGTTAATAAACTTATTATTAATAATTTCCAAATTCATTCTAAAATCACGGTAGGTGAAAAATTTGATTTATTATCGACCTAACAACGATTCAGACTGACTTTATAAATGATGCTACAGACCTGGTAAGTAAGGCATGATGTTTTACTAAACGATTAGTAATATCCTAATTCGAAGCGCAAGCTCCATAGCGAATAAACTGCACGAAATAGCTTAGGTATTTCGATAAAAAAAAAAATCCCACATGTACAGACGCAGGTGGACGCAGCTAGAATATGTTTTAATATTTCCTTGAATGTATCTTCTTCTTAAAAAAATTGATTTTAAAACTGCGCTCGGCTGCGCTTGAAAAATATGGATTACCAAAAAAAATTTTTGTCTTAATTTTATTGCATTTATTCGGGATTTTATTTCTGGGTTAAAACATAGTCCAAATAGCATCATATTTATGCTAATGTAATATGTGAGATCACTTTTCATGATTATGATGGAAAATCTCTCTATGAAACAAAAATGCGAGTTGTAAAAATTATTATAGAGCTATAAATTTTCCATGGAAAAATAAACTTTTTCAATGTTCGATTTTCAAAGGGTCCTAACAAGTTTAAAAATCAGAATATATCCGAATAAATTGATGGAATGTGTCAGGTAACTATTCTATTAATTAATATTGAAAAGAAAAAGAATATTCCAATACCTTCAAAACATGGGTTTTTTCCGCCTTTCAACCACTGTGCGTCGTCCGAATTCATTAGCCCTTTACCGGCCATTTTTATGTGTTTGAGTAAATTAATGTGTTCTTACTACGAATTCGTGACATATGCGTGTGTCGTCATTTTTATGTACGCTGCGTTTTCGTATAATCTCATGGAAAAGATCGCTTTTTTCTTCAGCCTGAGACCAGCTGCCGATCGCCAGGATCAGGGCTCCATGTGGTTTGTCCTATCTTACCCCTTTTCCCTTTACCCCTCTTTCCTTCTGCCACGTAGCTCTAATTTCAGGTTGTGTTCGTGCGGTCCAGCAGTTCGAGGTAAGCGACCTTATATATATTTAATTTTGTTTGATTTCCATTTGCTCTCTGAGCTCACCAAGGTTTAATCCCCCTTTAATTTCAATCATTTTCTTTTATTTTCACTTAATCTAATTTATTACTTAACACATATTCCTATATAATAAAGAAGAAAAGATGTATTTATCTGCGCGAATATAATAATCCAAGGAGCAATGTTACTTGAAAAATTATTGTTCTTTGATTATGCCGAGATATACGAAGTTAAAAAAAGAGGAAAATGGAGAACGAATTTAAACGTTTAAAAATCCGGTTTGATGGGAGCAATGAAATTTTCACACATTAACTTCCTTAGACTAGAAATTGACGTGTTTTGATAAATACCTTAACGCTATTTTTTTCCCACATTCTTTTAATAATTTTTGTTTGCATTTTCTATATAAAGAATACTATTTTTTTTTTATTGTTAAATAAAAGCTTTTACTTGTATTAAATCGACAATGCAAGAGTAATACTCCATCGCGTCTGATTTTATAATTCTCTATGTGCTTATTGAAAACATCATTTATTTACCGGGAAACGAATAATTTCCATTAAATGAACAAAACGTCTTTAATTATAAACAATCGCCTGTCATTAAATCATGCGCAAGCATGGTTTACATGATTTTTTCATATTTAGCCATTTCTTATTTTTAGGTAAAACGAGAGACAGATAATTTCTACATATACACAAAAACTTTTTGTTTCACGATTCCCTTATAAAATGAAAAATTCATATTCCAATAAGTGTAGAATTTATATACCAATGGATTCCTCTCCAAAAAATACATTTTATGCATAAAAAATCTTATATGATGCGCGGAATACACAACTTTCACTTACCACTTTACTTTGATTAGAAATTCACAAGTTTTGTTAAATGCCATTCCTCAAAGTCACCTATTTTTCCACATTCGTTTAAGTACTTATTTTTTTTTTTTTTTTTTTTTTTTTTTTTTTTTTTTTTTTTTTATTTCTCTCCTAACTACACAAATTTTTTTTATTATTAAATAAAATGTTTATATGTGATAATTCGGCAGTGCAAGCATAATACTCCATCGTGTCTGATTTTATAAATCTCTATGTAATTGTTGAAAACTTCATTTAGATACAATGGAAACAAAGAATCTCCATTAAATATGTGTGTTTCAAAACACGTTGAGAACCAATGAACAGAACGTCTTTAATTATATACAAGAGTCAACCATTAAAGACATACAGCGCTTGCGTAGACTCAACATGTTTTTTGAGTTGTCGGAATATTTTTCTTTGTTTTTCTCCTGTACATGTTTACTTGATTTTTTTCATATTTCAGGTTTAGCCATTTCTTATATGTAGGCGAAACGAGAGACAGTTAATTTATACATATAAACAAAAACAAAGGTACCTTATTACCTTAATAAGGTTTTATTGTTTGACATTGTTCATGAAGAGAGGTGCAAAACTCGTCGGTTCCATATGACCACGTTTTACAGGAAATTCAAAATACCACGTCTTGCAGAGTGGCCATATACCTAAACAATTTTTTTTTTGCTTTCGAAAGGTACAGCTACCCTGTGGAAGTGAGCTTGGAATGAAAACATTTCCTGATTTAAAAGTAACAAAGTTTGAAATGAGAAAGTTTTGCAACAAAATGGTTAAATGACAGACTTTTGCTGCACACCACATTGGAATGAACGAGTTTTAATTCACACAGCCTAAGTTGACCTTCCTATAAGGATAATAACACGAGGTGATGAAAACAAAAGCTAAGTTTTTTTTTTTTTTTTTTTTTTTGATACATTGTATTTATTTGGGATAGATGATAGTTGACCAGATATAGAATAAGGATGAAAATAGTCCGGGGAGGCGGTCAATAAAATACAAATAGTATTAAAGTATTTTATATTTGCCGACGCTGCGACCCAACTTTGCAGATCTTCGTCAGGGCTAAATAAACAAGACACAGACAAAAATTATGAGTACATAGGACAAAGAATATGAACTGGCTAGATAAAATATAAAAAAAAATGAAAGGACAAAGGGTATGAACTGACTAGATAAAGTGTAAATGACTGTAAACTTAAGGTTAAATTATATAAATTAGGTTAACATATAAATTATAATTACTTACTTTAAGTTCACAACCATTTCATTAATAAATTCTTTATCATTTTACAAAATAATATCAAACACTTACTTAAAACATTTTTTTGTTGATGAATTTTTCGAAAATATCAGCGTACCGATATAAAACATCTGACTACAAAAATATTACAAAAAGTCTAGATCCTAAGGCCATCGTCTCTTTCAACAATAGCGACTTCATCATCCTGTCGATCGTTGTTTTCCTCGCCTTTGGCAGATATATTAGGAACTCGTGTGTAATACTTCAATGCTTTTTCATCAGATAATCAACGTCTTTCAGCTTGTTGGAGCCATTGGAAAATCAATTATGTATTAGCTAGGTAAAAAGGATCGAGTATAAACTGAAATAAAACACGCGAGTTTAAGTAGCTTTGTTCAGAAAGAGTAACAGAAACTGCTGAAGTGAACGAATGGGATGGGTGCAAAGTGAGAAGTTATTAAAGGAACCAAAGAGTTTTGCTTCACAACGAATAACGAACCAATTTTGAAACACAGTGGGCTATGGAACGAATCAGTTCTGCAACAAACCACTATTATGTATAGCAAAAATCCATATGAAATAACAAGTTTTGCTCCAATCCGATAAGATATGTTGAAAGAGCATTTAAATATCCTTTAGAATCCACTGCCATCTCAATTTCCCCCCAAAAAATGGAACGAACGAGTTTTGCACCTCACTTCCACATATTATAACTATTTTCGAATAATAAAAATTATTTTAACTCACATAAGTGTCAGAATACTTATTAAAATGGAGGAAAACTTTACCTGTTTCACCTTCTTTATCCATTTCCCAAATCTAGTAGGACTCAGGAATACATATAATTACAATTTAATATAATACATGCTAAGCTTGGCAGATATTATTCCCACCATGATGAAAATGAAATTTTAAATCTTTCAGTTTATTCCTGACGATGAAGAAGAAATAAGTTAAGAAATAAATAAAACAAAAAGTTAAAGGAAGGGCCCAATTAGGACTCCATTGTAATTTAAGCCTCTTTCTTCTTCCTGTCCTCCCGCTCTGACAAATTAATCCAAGCTTCGTTTGGCTAGAATTGTGGTTTCATTAGCCGGGTAATAAGATTTTATTTCTACCTTTGAGATGATAGCCTTATTTCTTTTTTTTTTCTTTTTTATTTATATTTTGACTTATATATAGTATATAATAATATAGTAAGAGAAAGTGTTGCGATTATAAAAAATTTCGACTTCCGGTTTTCAACGGAATAACAACTTTTGGGGTCCCCTGAGTCCAAATAACCAACGTGTTCTTTTTGTGTACTTGATGTATGTATATGCCCGCGGTGTGACAGGCAAAATTTATTAACCGTATTATGAAAATAAAAACATTTATTTATTAATTAAAAAATGTATTTTACTTTAGAGTATATGCGTGATGCTCGAGGTTTTTAAAGCATCGAAGGTGTGATAAAAATATGGTATAAGATAATAGTCTATAATTAATTATATTTTAGTCTAGAAACTTTTGTTCCATAATAAATTTCTGAAAGCAATATAAAGCGATTTTAGAGGAACAGTAATTTCCAGAAAAGCATAAGAGACAAACTTTACAACGAGACGTAAATACACCTATCGATTCACCTTCACGATATATTTATAAAAAGCATTTCGTTGGAAAAAAACAAGCAAGCAGTAAAAAAAACTCGACTGTTGATGAAATTAGGTCCCTTAAAAAAAAAAAAAGTAAGCAATAATGAATCGAAAAGTTCTGAGAACTTTCAAATTTTGCTATACAGATACTCTATAACTTATGGAGATACGCAAATATAAGCATATAAATGTGGAAAAATGTGTGAATGGCGTTTACAAATTATTGGAACACGTCGATTTCCTATCAAAAGTAAGTTCGTAAGTGAAAGTTGTGTGTTGCGCGCATCGCACCAAATTGTTATTTATATTTTTACTTTCACTTACTTTTATATGAAATTTATAGTAAGGGAAAGTATTGCGTTCGTGAAATTTCGACTTCCGGTTTTCAACGAAATAATACGTTTTGTATCATTTCACGAGTTTTTTTTTATTTACTCACAAACGGTTTTAACGATTTTGATCAAACTGGGTATTTGATGTATGTATATGCCAAAGATGTGGTAGCCAACATTTCATCAAAATTGGTCAAACGGAGCGGGCACTTTATTTCATAATTTTTTTTACCAATTGTTTACCTTTTTTTCGATTATCTCAAAAAACGGCTTTAACGATTTTTATCAAATTCGTCATGTTTAATGAAAATTATGTGTTCTTTAATATCAGGTAAGCTTTATCATTATTAAAATGTTCTGAGGGGGCTTTCTTTTGAAGGGGTTTGGGGCCTTTTTTGTTTGTTTGTTTCCTATAAAGTACCTTTGTTTTTGTTTATATGGAGAAATTAACTGTCTCTAGTTACGCCTAAAAATAAGAAATGGCTAAATATGAGATATTATAAAAATAAAGAAAACGTAGAGAGGAGAAAAAAAGAAAAATATTCAGTCAACTCATAAACTCACGGTGGTGGTTCCTGGTGGGGTCGGGGAAAACCCGCCACCCCTCCCTATTCTATAGTCTTACCTAATAAAGATTTTTGGACTAATTACCTATGCGAGAGGTAACTAGTCGCGAAAAAAAAGCCGTATTTATTACGGTTTTTAAAATTTTAGTTCGCGAGAACTAACAACAGATCGCATTAACAACGTTTGTCGCGGTAGCCAGGGGGGGGGGGGGTAAAACCCCACCAGCCCTCTCCCGCCGCTTCACCACATAATAAGGACTTTTTGAATATTTACCTTTGCGAGAGGTAATTAGCTAGGAAAAAAAAACCATAGTAATTAGTTAATGAAAATTAACGAGTGCGAGAGCTAACTGGAGCGCGGGGACAACTAGTTGGCGACGGTGGTGGTTCCTGGTGGGGTCGGGGAAAACCCGCCCCCCCCTCCCTATTCTATAGTCTTACCTAATAAAGATTTTTGGACTAATTACCTATGCGAGAGGTAACTAGTCGCGAAAAAAAGCCGTATTTATTACGGTTTTTAAAATTTTAGTTCGCGAGAACTAACAACAGATCGCATTAACAACGTTTGTCGCGGTAGCCAGGGGGGGGGGGGGGTAAAACCCCACCAGCCCTCTCCCGCCGCTTCACCTCATAATAAGGACTTTTTGAATATTTACCTTTGCGAGAGGTAATTAGCTAGGAAAAAAAACCATAGTAATTAGTTAATGAAAATTAACGAGTGCGAGAGCTAACTGGAGCGCGGGGACAACTAGTTGGCGACGGTGGTGGTTCCTGGTGGGATCGGGAAAAACCCGCCCCCCCTCCCCAATCTTTTGTCTTACCTAATAAAGATTTTTGGACTAATTACCTATGCGAGAGGTAACTAGTCGCGTAGAGAGGTAACCAACGAAATAATACGTTTTGTATCATTTCACGAGTTTTTTTTTATTTACTCACAAACGGTTTTAACGATTTAGACGTTAAATAGAAATAGAAATATAAACAATGCCTGAAATAATACAGGCCTGACAAGGAGTGGGGTAGCCAGAGCAGACACTACTTCTATCTGGATCGAGATTCTAACCAAGAGTGGTCTCTGGGGCATTTTGGAGTGGGGCGATAAGGAGGGCTTAGGGTACAAAGATTGGCTCTATGTTATTACTTATCATATTTATATAAACTAACTTAATCATTTACTTATTTGGGCACCTAATTACAATAATATATAATCATTCTGCTAATATCTACATGTATATATAATAGCCCTCATAATATAATTACAATAATTACGTGTGGTTCACATCCCACCGTTTACACGTTCGTTCAATTTTACACAAATGTATGTGAGGAACCCAAAGAAGTGTTGTTTTGTAAGGCGTAAATGTGAAGTACGAACTAATTCTAATTTTGGAACAGTTGGCAATTAGTGAATAGTTCTATAAAATGCAGAACGTGAAGGATAAACTAATATTCGGTAGCCAGTAGGTAAAGATTTGATTTCTTTAACAACGCCCTCCCTGTTGGCATCCGGGTACACGATGCGCCCCAAAGCCTCGTATGCATGAGATTTTGCATTGGGTCGCTACGATCTCTTTTTTTCACTTTCCACAAACACGGGAACACATCTTTGGTTAAATGAATTCTGCAATCCATTGTTTTTCACTCATCGTTTTGATAAAGGCAACAAATTGATAGCGGTCGAAGTAACTGGTGTTTACGGATTTTTTCTATCAATGCTCATGCCTGAAATTTGAACTTTGGCTTGAGCATCGTTAACCCATTCATGCCATTACACCAACCTCAAGTCAATTTTCTGTACGGACAGATTTAGCACAAGCTTTTTTTGGCTTGTACAAACATCATGCCACCGTTTACACGCAACGATTTATTTGTGCAAGCCAGTTTGTGCTAATGGCTTGAACCTGTAAACTCACCATAACCCGGGAAAGGTAGCGTTCGCCTTAGCGACGAAGAGACCGCACATTTCTGTTAATTACAGATGAACCCACAACCCTAGCTGGCCCACCTTCCGGGAGTTCTATCTCCACTTAGTACTAGAACAGAACCTGTAGGAAGAAGGTCGATCGATTTAGCTAAGTCAATTATTTAATATATTTTTCTGAAGTAACGACGATGGCAAGACGAAGCCCTACCTCATATGTAACGTTGTGTCAGCAGTCTTGGAAACGAAGTGCTACCTTATGTTTGTCTTGAAAGCTAATTCTGTCTTTAGGTGGAATATTTATGGACTGTTTGGACCTCGAGAAATGTGTCATTGGCAGAAGAAAAGAATCTCAAAAACTTATTGAATTTGTAACTCATTGCTCCGGTTTAGTTGGAAGTGGTTTTCGGTCTATCGGACGGGAGGTATTCCTGTGCATTATGCAGTATTGGCAATCCAACAATAATGAAATCAACAATACAATTCTACCTCGTTATACATCGTCATGGAAAGTTTTGTGATTGGCTTGAGACATTGATTGTCCAATGAGGCAGTCACGCGTAGAAAACCGGTGGAACATGCCGGCGGCAAAGTGTTAAAAACCTTGTTTCTGTTAATTGCAGATCAACACCCAACCCTAGCTTGGCCTCCTTCCGGGAGTTCCCTCTCCACTTAATACTAGAATAGATCATGAAGGGAGTAGGTCAGTAGACAAGTACATCATTTAATTTATTTTTCTGAGGTAACGACGTCGGCAAGACGAAGCCCTACCTCATATGTAACTTTGTGTCAGTCTTGGAAACGGAGTGCTACCTTTAGAAGCCTATTGAATCTTTGTAAAGTAGAAAATTGATCAACCAAGGAACACTGGAATTCGAAAATGTGTCAATTTTGTCCTTGGCAGAAGAGAAGAATGTCACACAATCTTATTGTATTTGTGGAAAGTGCATTTGTGGAGAGCATACGATCAAGTTATGTCCAGGTTGTAAAACCAGGCTGTGATTTATTTAGTATTAATAATCAATGAGAAAATTTATTAACTATAAGTCCAATGTAAATTTTCCTATTATCTGTAACTTATTATTCCTGTTTTGTTGGTAGCGTAGTGTATTCCTATTGATATGCTTTCTTAATTTATTTATTCTATTTACTGTTTCATTATTTCTTTAGCAGTTTTGCTTTTGTGACATTTTCTTTGTGTTTTTTTGTAAGAAATAATTATTCTTTCCAATAAATCATATATTAAAAATCAAAGTGTTTTGCGTATATTGAACCTTTACTTTTAGTAAGTAAATTACACCATTCTTAGTTTCTTAATGACAAAAGGCATAAAAAGTGTAAATGTAAATAAGTTCTGTGTTGAAGTATTATAAATACAGCATCTCATCGACGAAGCGCAACCTAAATCAAACCTTCGATTAGCGCTACTTTTCCCGGGCTAAGGTACCTTCCGTACCGTCAACTGTTATTGAGGCTTTCTATTGTAGTCACAGTCCGCTCCTATGATTCCAAGGTAAACTTCTAATGTTGTAGAGTTATACCGATTTATTCCCTAAATTTGTGTTGTTTGCATGTTTGCCTATATTTCAAATGTATTTTACTTATAATTATTGTTATATAATTAAAATTAGCAATTTAATATTTTTTTTTGTACTAATTGCAGATGAGTGAAGATTCAAAGACGAGCGATGAAGTGGTAAGGCTTAATAATGAAATATTTGATACTATTTTAAAAGTTTAAAAGTGGTTGATTATGCAAACAACTCAAATACGTCAAACATCGTCCTGTATAAATAATGCTGACGTAAAGGTTTTTACGGTGATCGCAATTGCCTTAATGTGTCTAAGTTATAAAAGGCAACGAAGTATTCATTCAAAAAAAAGGTCGATGATGAAAATTCACCACAAAACGTGATGAAAAACCAACAAAAGACCAACTGAGTGTTTGGTATGCGTTTAAATGCGGTTTCATACCAAAGTTTGCCATAGGTTTAAACGCACTTTTAAATTTTATATATTTCATTTCTTATTTACCTAGTGCGAACTTTACGATTATTTATTTTCCAACAAAATCGATTGTGGCTACATACATACGCTTGTAGCGATTTTAGTTGAGAAATAAATGGTAATAAATAGATAATAATAGCCATCTACCTTGAACATTGTTATGTATTTCCAACTCATCAGAAGTCGTAATTTTTTTCTGCACCACCGTTACTAAACAGTAAAAGTTTGTAGTGATAATAAAAAACTATATTTCAAAGTAATACTCGATTCAATTCGATGCCTGGCGTTACGGTCCATTGAGGACCAAAGTCTCCTCCATTACTTTGTTCCACTCTGCTTTATCTACTATGCAATAAGTAATACTACTATGCAAAAATAAGTTATGAATATGATTTTTAGCGTGAAAAGGAATTCACTATAGTATGAAGTATGTCTTAATTTTATTTCTTTGTTTTTTTTTACTTTAATTATTAATTCGCACCTGTCTGCAAAGTGCGGACAATCAGCGAATGAGATGGCGGTAAGATGAAATAATGACATGTGAGGCATGAGGAAGGAAAGCACCCAACAGCACCCCCTTCTTGGCTTGAGTCAATTACCTTGGCTGTCTAAGAGAGCAGATCCCTCATCCAGCGCCTTTATAGTCTTCTCGTATCCATGCGAATGTCAGCCATATTGCTTATTAAACTGTTTGGATGTCCGTACAAATTACTAAAAAATCGTTTGTAAAGTGTCGTTATGTGTTGGTCGACTGTCGGCAGATGGAGGTCAGTATGTAAAGTGTAGTTAGTCACGTACCAAGGTGCTTTTGTAATGAGTCGTAACAATTTTGATTGAAATGTTTGAAGTTTTTGTAAGTGAGTCTTTTTAGCTATGCCGAATATCTGTGAGGAATATGTCCATATGGGTTTGAGTAAGTAAGTGTACGTATTTAATTTTTGTTTCAGCTTCAATTTTTTAGATTTAGAAGTAATGGATACAGAAGTTTAAGTCTTTTGGTAAGCGTACTTTTTTTTCATTTTGACACGCGGGCCCCATGTCATCCTTCTGTCGAAAGTGAGTCCCAGATAGTGTACTGTGTCCGTCTGAGGAATTTGGTTATTGTCAATATAAACGGGTGGACAGGTATGTTTTCTAAGTGTAAATGTGATGTGTTTTGATTTCTTTGTTTAACGTCACTTTTTGTCAATAAGGATAAACGGACGATGCTATAGTGGGAGTCCTAAATTTTGCCTATCCATGTATAATTAGGGTAGGGATCTTTAACGAGTACCTGACATCGTACAGGCTCAGGACCTCTATTTTTGGTTAAACCAAGGTACGGAATAGCCAAGGATTTTTCACTCCCTTAAAAAAAAAGACCTAAGGGATGCGAACCCGCACCCTTTAATATTGCATGTTGCCATGCTAACCACTAAATAAAAGTTGACCCCGATGTATATTTTAAGTGTACTGTAAAAATAGATGATAGTTACTAATTTTACTATTTATTAAAAGTAATGATATTTTATCATATTGATAGTAAATTCAGCAGTGACATTTCTCTTTTAATCAGCTTTCACTTCGTTCCTCTTACTTACTATTTCTATTCTTTTGCGAGTTCTGAAGCTTTTCTTGTCTCTTGTAAACTTTAGGAAAAAGTACCTACTAGCAAATTTACTATTAGTATACGTTTTAAATTATTTTGAGTATTGAACAAAAATACCAGCAATTAAATATTCTTTACTACAAAAAGTAACTGTTAATTAATCATTTACATTTAAGTTAATAAATAAACTGCTAAGTTAATAATTCATTACTTGAGGGACTATCACCATTATTTTAATTATTTAGGCAGCTTGCTTGTCCACGGTCGAGGAGTCTGAAACAACGGATGGAAGCACAGTGTCTTTGCCGCAGGTAAGAAATAATTTTTACCCAACCTTAATATAATTCATGGACTATTTCGCAATAATTAACTATATTTCACAATTAATTAATTAATTAATAAAATAACAACGTTCCATCAGCCTTGTAAATTTACTCATATGGGGCATTCTTTTACAAACCGAACAGATTTGGACAAAAATTGACCGACACATTTTAGATTTAACTGAAACTTTTTTTACGGGTTCTATATCGAAAAAAAAAGAGATACGTGTGAGAGGATTTTTTTTAATTTTCGATATTTTGAAAAATAAACAAGATAGAAAATTCGTGAATGTGATGATTTATCGGTAATAGCCTATTTTTCCAAAATTCATAACTCCGGTTCTATTTAAGCTAAAAAATCTAATTTTTTTTTATTTTGAAAGTAAAAAGACAAGCTTTGAGAAAAAAATACTTTCAAAACAAATTGTCGAAAAATTCAAATTGTTATTAACAATTTCAATGTTTAAATCGGTTTTTAACAGTGGCGCCACCCATGAATCAACTTTTTACTATTTTTATCGTATTCTGCGTCAAATTTTCTATCGAAAACGCTTTTAAAAACGATGGAGAAGTTATTTTTACTGTAAGAAAAAAATTAATTAATTTAGCGCGGTATGTCACATCGACACGTGGGTCACATTTTACGGCTTATATTCTTGTTTTACACCGTTTATCTTTTAAATACAAATAATTGTTTCATTTTTTTAATTAAAAAACATATTTTATTAGCCAAGAAGATGGGAAGCAGTAGACTAAATAGTAATATTATTTTAATTCACGAGAACTAACGAGAGCCGAATATAACGTGTTGTTATTCGACAGTTAATGAATACAAATTAGAAGAAAAAAAATTGTCCCAACGTTTCAAAAAAGCTTTAACGATAAAAGGATCTTTAAAATATCATTGTATTAATCCGATTTCTTTACAGCAAATGGAAGCAAAACGGTTTTCAAAGGATATTGTAAACAGAAAATGTAAACATTGTCTTATTTTTAAATATTGTATTTATTATTATATTCCAAATATTGTTCTTATTAACTAATGCATTATCGAAATCTTAATAAAAAAATTTCATTTTCAACAATGTTTTTTATTTATTTTTATTTATGTATTTTTTCTATTTTTTCCCATCTTCTTAGACAGTAAAATATGTTTTTTAATTAAAAAAATGAAACAATTATTCGTATTTAAGAGATTAACGGTGTAAAACAAGAATATGAGCCGTAAAATGTGACCCACGTGTCGATGTGATGTACCGCGCTGAATTAAAATTATAAAAATAATTAAAATAAAAATTAATTAATTTTTTTCTTACAGTAAAAATAACTTCTCCATCGTTTTCGATAGAAAATTTAACGCAGAATACGATAAAAATAGTAAAAAGTTGATTCATGGGTGGCGCCACTGTTAAAAACCGATTTAAACATTGAAATTGTTAATAACTATTTGAATTTTTCGACAATTTGTTTTGAAAGTATTTTTTTCTCAAAGCTTGTCTTTTTACCTTCAAAATAAAAAAAAATAGATTTTTTAGCTTAAATAGTACCGGAGTTATGAATTTTTGAAAAATAGGCTATTACCGATAAATCATCAAATTCACGAATTTTCGATCTTGTTTATTTTTCAAAATATCGAAAATTAAAAAAAATCCTCTTATCCTCTCGTATCTCTTTTTTTTCGATATAAAATGTGTCGGTCAGAAAGGTGTTCGGTTAGTAAAAGAACGTCCCATATATGGGTCATTCTCACCAAAGTGGGCACTTTTTACGGGGTTTTTATTTTAAATTTTATGGTTACAAATAAACTTTTTTTTCGGTGTAATTCTATTCCTTATTTTATTTCTATCGGTCTAATTTTATTCGCTCACTGTACTATTAAGAAATGTTCACTCATATTGCATTAAATTTACTTACGTATATATTATATATTGATTAAATGTAATGTGTTGATCACTTAGCCTTCTTATGAGAAAATTAGTTTTTGAAGGAATCCGGTTGGTTTTCTAATAGATTGCAGAGATGTAAAATCATTATTTTATTTTGAAAGCAAAGGATAAACAAATTATTTTCGCTTAATTTTTTAGTAATTTAAAAAGAACAACTAAAAAAATATATAACCTTTACAAACTGAACTGAATGAATGAAGAATAAACATTGAGTGAAACGCACCCTAGGGCTTCCTGGTAGCCTTGAGCTCGAACTAAATTTTTCATTCATAAACTCGTATATCAATCTCAAATAGGCTAATTTCATGGTGCGAGAGGCTTAAAATTCCACACCTTTTCTCTTCAATTTTACGCCCTTAAGAGAAAAACGGAAACCTTCTTCTCCCTTAGGGTTCGTATGGCTAAACGACGACATAACTTACTTAAGTTTTTGAGCCTTATCGGCACGCACATTGTACACTTTTCTTTATAATATATATTGATATATTGCTTATTGTATAATTATTAACTAATAATAAACAATTAATATTCAATTTTTACCGTAGAATGCAGGTTCCAAATCAGCTTCGAACATGCATGTCCGCAGCCAGGTGTGCCTCGGACCACCTGTACAATCATCTAGATCATCCTATCCGATAAATGTTAGTATATAGCAAATATTTATATAATTGTTATGTATGCATATCGTACGTCGGATGCCAGAGTATAGTCACAATAGTATGGGCATCACCAGCACCAAATTGGTTTATGTCAATTGCCTATATTCTCAAGTCCGCCTTATGATAAAACCAAAAAAACCATAGGACTAGTATGAGCACAGAGATTCTAATTCGCCTGAGGTTTTAACGCCTGAATTAAATATTCCTTTATCTTAACAGAAGATACAATTTTTTTAAATGTTACCTGTTTTATTCAAAAATTTAAATATGTTATTAATCTAGAGATAAAGAATAAATCAGGAACCTAAAACATTCTGTTTGTTGTTCCAAAGGCTAAACACATCATTTAATAGAGCAGGGAAATTGGTTGAATGTTTAACGTCCCTTTGAATGAACAATGCAACAGTGGGCGTCCTAAAATTTGCTTCCGATTCAGGTATGATTAGAATAGGCCCATTAAAAAATCCTGGGACCACTATTGGCCGCGACCCCGCAAACTTTAGAATTGTAAGTATCTATGCTAATCACCACACCACAGTTGACCCCGGAAAGATTGAACCACGGCCGGGAATCGAACCCAGGTTCTCAGCATCTCCTTTGCAGCGCTCTAACCACTGAGCTAACCGTGGGGTCAACTATACATAATAAGCACAGTATCCATTTTACATTTTAATTTAAAAAAATACTTTTTCTAAAGGGATCAAATAGAAACTTCCAATAGCTCCTCATTATCTATCCTCATAAAGACTCAAGAGGTTTTTTTGGGTCAAACGTTCAATAGTACAATATGGCAATATTTATTGTAAAAAGTGCCAAATCTAGTTATTGGAACCCTGTGGATTTAATTGTGAAATCTTCCCTATGGTTAGTTTGTTGTAAGTCTTACTTCATAGATGACTTAGAGGACCATTCAAACATTAGACTCAAGTATATCTTGCAATAAAATTAGGACTTGTTTACCAATTTCTTTAAGTTAAAGTTGGGGTGCCAATGGCTGTACTGGGTGTCAATAACTGTATGGTTTACCCTACCCCGACCAAAAAAAAAACAAAAAAAAAAGTAATTTTATACTCAATTATATTATATCGCATCTCGGAAATATGACGTTTACAAATCAAAAAACTGTTTCTTTGCATAATCTCATGTGAAGTTAGGACTGAATTTTCATTTTACCATGTATCCTCAAACGGCGAATAGGGAAAATAGCCTTTGATCATAAATAGTCACCATTATGGCTGTTGGTACCGCTGGCACTAACTGTAATTCAAAATTAACCCTCTACCTACGCAAAGGGAACTATTAATATTGTTGTGACTATATTCTGGCATTGTACAAGGTTTTGTAATTCTGATTTCAACGGTATACATTACTCAAATTTGATATATTTAAAGTTGTGACCATTTTTCTTACCGACGTGTCATATGTATATATGTATATATGAACTACTTATATAGATATTCAAATTTTACCATTTATTTTAATTCTTTGAACTAATGTATTGAAGGCGGCTGTTCCAGAAAAGTTTCACCGCCCCTGGTGTTGCAGGCTACGAACTAAGAGGCTTCGGAGAGTCCAAAGTGAAATCTTACACGGAGGTTATCAAAAGGAAGGTACACGTGCCCCAAGGGGGAAGTGGACCTCGCATCACCATTGAGGTAAATAACATGTACGTATATATATATATATATATATATATATATATATATATATATATATAATAAAGATACAGGGGCCGGGATGGCCGAGTGGTCAAGGGCGCTTGCAATAGGTAATCAAAGTTAAGCAACTTCCATCGTGGTTAGTACTTGGATGGATTACCGCTCCATTCGGGTGACCGCTCATCAATGAACGCCACGAAGTCCAAGGCTGGAGGCGACTCACACCAACCGGGCGTAGGAGTGAAGAACCTTCCCCGTGTATCTCATCGAGAATCGTGGTGAAGTTTTCCAGGATTTCAGTAACCGCCGGAAGGTTTGGTTCAAGGACCGTATACTTCGGGGAAAGAAATATACGTCCCCGAAGCCTGCTGACTCTGAGCTACAATCCTTGGACCTAGACCAGTTTTTCCCTGTCCTTAAACCCGAAAGAGCTGACGCCAAATGTGGGAAGGACACTGCCAAATTAGCCCCAATGGGATTGGTTACGGAGCTGTAGGGTGAAGTGAGGTTTGGACTACCCCTTCAGACTGTCTCCCGCAAGCAACACTGATATCAGTAAGTAGACCACACTACGCGGCCAAAGGTCTCATTAGGCCTAAGGCGCCAACCGAAAAAAAAAGAAGAAAAAAAGATATATTTAAGTGGAATTTCCTTCATAGAAATATAGTCCTACGTAATATACAGCAGACTGCAGCTACAGTTTATTTTTGTTAAAAATGTTGCTTGGCAATATTTTGCTCCGACCACTTCATATGATGTACAGCAATGTATAGGTTGGTGCTAAAGAAATTTTCTTAAATCCTAGTTTAAAATTTCAATGTTTTCGAAAAGGGCATCTTTTAAAATGTTTATATTTTTTTAAATAATAGGTAATATTATATCTATTCATACATAAAAATATAAAAGTGGGATGAAAATTTCTTCATTACTAAAAAAATTGAAATATAGTGATTAAATTCCATAGATTTAGTTTTATATGATTAAAAATGGCCGTAGATGTTTTCCAAATTTGACTAGGACTGTGAAGTTGGTGTAACGTAGATATACAAAAATTTAAAGGTTGGTACTAAGGAAATTTTCTTAAAACCAAATTTTCTCAAAAAAGGCATTTTTTTTAATTTTTATATATATATTTTTTAAAATAGGTCATACTGCCAATACCTATACATTTTTGTATATCATATGAAACGGCATGGAATGGTGAGGATAAAAGTGATATATTTTTGTGTTGAACTGACATGGAATGACCCAGAATTCATAAAAAAATACAGTTCAAGTTTAACCATACAGTACCTGTCAAAAGTTTAGACTCACTGTTATTTGACTGTTTGAAAAAAAAAGAAGAAAAAAAGATATAAATATACATTTGAACTTACGTGGTTACAGAGCGAATATAACTAAAAAAAGTTCAATAACCGTTTTAACTATTATATTATAACCCTTATTAGGCAGTAACTCACCGCTAATTCTCACAAGAAGAGGAACCATTGCGGTTGGGGCTGAGTTAGATAGAGAAGCCACCGCATAATAAATTGCCGCACTGAGTGATGTTCACCAAAACCCCGGACCTAATTTAAAACATTGTCAAGTTGAGTAATGATATGCTTGGTGAGGGTACCATCCTGACGAATTTATGGATTTAATTTAAATATTGTAACACTTATATATAGTGATATCTGTACCACTAACAACCCATGAAGGGTCTTAGGTTCAGTACTATGTAAGGAAGAGCACTGTTTCTTGGTCAGCGGTCGTGCAAGGAGGTGATTTGACCGTGATCACGCTCAACTGCTAGGTTTTTTCCCCTTAATTTTTCAATTAAGGGTACCCACCTGTAACACTTACCTTGGTTTAAATAATTTTTATTAATAGGAAATAATAAATCTAAATGTCAGACTAACAATAAAAAGTATCCTAAAAATATCGCTTGGAAAATATAGCTTTCATGACCATGTACTTATTCCAGTGCTGACGAAATATGTAATTATTTTATATAAAGAAACACAAATACATTTCTTTTTAACTTGTAAATTCTGTTTGCACTTGTCAGCAATTCAGTGACAATCAGCAAACGCGAAGAGTTAATGTGATGTGCATTACAGGTGTTAATATTACGAGGTGATGATACAATAATTATTGCTCTCGTTAAGACAGTTAAATTAGAGAATATTTATAATCACAACAATCAAATTAATCTGAAACATGTCTGCATTAAACATTAATTACAAAAATGTTATTCCCTAAACAGTTCTACTCCGAGTAGGTTGGTAAGTAAAAGTTGTGTGTTGCGCGTTAGAAATTGTGCTAATATATAGTGAGTCAGTTTTAAATTAAGGGAGCAGAAAAACTTCAGCCCCCCCTCGAACCCGATTGAAAGGAACAGGTGTTCTTAATTGGAAGTGAGCAATTAGCACATGGATCAGGTGTTTCCATCGGGGACCATTAAATAAATCGATTCGTCAAGCCCCTCAACTTAATCCAGTCCCTTTATAAATGTTTAAGTGCATCCACTCCTGGATTTATTAACAACAATAGAGATTTATGCAAGTAAAAAACAGGAAAATCTTTTGAAAAAAAAATATATATTTTATAATCTAAAATTATATACCTATATATATATATATATATATATATATAAAGGGGGAGGGGATTTTTTTTTACCCATAGCACCCCACCTGAGACTTCAATTTTTTATTTTTTCCATGTTACCTTAGGATCTAATCTATGTGAGGAATGCGTTAAACATTATTTTATGCATCATTTCTGACCGCGAGCAGCTTTTTTCCAAAATAATAATTTTCTTTCATTGTACCCCATTACACCGTTCACGATTGAAACCATTAATAATCGCAGCCGTCTGTATTTGAATTTTAATTAATAATTAACTTTCAGTTATTAAAGTATTTATTTATTCATCAATTTTACGGCCAAAAAATTTCAACTTTAAAAAAAAAAAAAAAAATATATATATATATATATATATATATATATAATTATAAATTAATTTAATTAATGGTGAAGAAATAATTTAAATTTTTTTTCCGAATGTATTCGAATACGCTTGAAATGATAAAAAAAAAATCACCAACAATACGCACGGTTTTTGACGAGAAAAATTCATGTTATGTTTGAGATAGGTATATTTTGCTATGAATTAATGTACTCCTAAAAAACGATCACCGATTTATTTATTGACTACATACTCATTGCTATTATAAAATAACGTTCCATTTGAAACGAATAAAAATGCAGTATAGTATGAAAAATGTCAGATCATTAACAAAAAATATATTAAAGCAAAAAATAATTAAAATATTAATCAGGAAAAGAAGAGAACACAATCGGTAAATTGCAGCATTCACCGATTTCAACTTGAAATTTTCAAGCGTATTCGAATACATTCCGAAAAAAATTTAAATTATTTCCTCACCATTAATTAAATTAATTTATAATTATTATTAATAATTATCATTGTGTTGCAATATATTCTTCTTATTATATTTTTTGATAATATTATCTTCTTCATCAAGAAAAGTACACTTACCAGCTATTTCTACAAACGGAATTTTTTTTTTTTTTTTTTGGCCGTAAAATTGATGAATAAATAAATACTTTAATAACTGAAAGTTAATCATTCATTAAAATCCGAATACAGACAACTTCGAATATTAATGGTTTTAATAGCTTAAAACTTTCAAAAGTGAACGGTGTAAAATTATATAATGCGAATAGGGTAAGACATTAGGAGAGCGGACCGGGAGTGGAGCGGGAGCGGAGCGCTAGTGTGAATGGGGCAGACCGAGAGCGGAGCGAGAGTGGAGCGGGCGTGAAACCGATAGTGTGAATAGGCCTGCAATCATGCATTGATGAATTCATACCTCAAGACCAGCTGTTTTTTAATGTATGTTTAAGATCTTTATCTTTTCAAATCAGCTGTAATTGTTCAAGATGTTTTCACAGTTAGATTGGTTGTCTCATGTTTTAATTTTGTATATACCTAAATCTAAAAAAAACGATTTAATCATTGGTAGGATGATTAAAAAATTGGATATACACTGTTTCTTAAATTTCTGATGGCTTTAATTTAATTTACATCAGAAACATTTTCTTGCATAAATGAAGGAATGTGAATAAACAAGGTTTATGATTATTCTTCCACACTGTATTGTTGCAAGCAGTTAAATACTTTTTTTTAACGTTGTTAAAAATTTGAGTTTTTATTCTTTGTTTGATGTTGTGAATTATTATTTTCTTCAAATAAAAATTATTTGAACCCCATTAGTATTACAACACGACCATCTGCGTTATGCAAAATGCCCTATTTAAAAAAACAAAAAAATATAATTATTTTGTCGATATTGTTTTTTTTTTTTTTTTCTTTTTTTGTACTCCAAGAAAGACGAGACAACAAAATTCTTGAAAGTAGGAATTGTTTTTGGTTTTTGATCTAATCTAGAAGCGATAATCAAGTTAAAATTCAAGTTTCCTCTAAGCTCTCTTTTGAATTGTTTTTAATTCATTGATTCAATATTCGACATCATCTTAGTGCTGTACACTCGTAATAATGGATGCCTGGTATTAAATTTTTATGATCTGATTGAAGAAAACCCACCAAAAAACGTTTAATGAAAATTACTGTGAATGGATTCTTGCAACAGAAAAGAGCGTATTGTATTGCTATCTAGTGGCAGGATGGGAAACTTCGAGCCTCTTTACATCCCTTTGTCTCTGAATTATTAAAGACATAACTTTAAAGAAGTTGCTTAATGCTTTATGTTTCTCAATGTTATTCAGAAAAAAATTAAATATCAAGCAATGCTCCCATTGCTTCAGTAATCCTTTAAAAATTATTGTGTATCTCTCTATATATAAGAGGCTTTGTCCTGACTGACAGAATCAACCCTGAGCAAAACCTACTAATGATAGAAACTTGAAGTTCGGAATTTAGATTTTAAACGCGATGTAGGAAACCACCAAGAAAGGAATTTCAAAAATGTAACCCCTAAGGGGCTTAAATGGCGAAATTGTTGTTTAACTCTAACGGAAATCTATTTTTGAGATTTTAAATAATATGTTTTTTATTTGAATATCGATTTAACGTTACAATATTATTAAAATAGACATTCACATAAAATATGGCTACTGATTATTTAAATATTAGTGGTAATCATATTATGCACACTGTGATTCCCATGATTGGGAATTCTCCATTTATATAAGAGCTATGCCCTGACTGATAGAATCAATGCAGAGCAAAAACTACTAATGATAGAAACTTGAATTTCGGAACTTAGACTTTAGGTAACTGCTAAGAAAGGAATTTTAAAAATGTAACCCCTAAGGGGTTCAAATGGCGATATTGTCGTTTAACTCTAACGGACAACTATTTTTGCACTTTGAGAAAAAATATCTAATTTGGACTCATTTTAAAGATCTTGATACGACGAGTAAGCCCCTACGGAGCTTCGAAAACCATGTTTTAAAGCCGAAAAATGAAGCGTTCACGACGAGTAAGCAATTTTTTGTTTCGGCGGTTTAAGTGAACTCTCTCCATTGCGTGTCTCAGCCGGCAGCTTACCCCTCCAACATTCCACCTACGGAAAGCTAAATCTCCTGAAAATCAGTTAACATATTATATTAAATCAATACCAAAATAATGATCACAGAATTGATTTTAAAGGGGCTCGCGGGCGAAGCCGCGACGGGGAATGCTAGTATCTATATAAATAAAGATGAAATTCTGTTTGTTTTTTTGTTCTTTATAGAAATCCATACCAAAATTTCGCTCAGTGGTTCTTTAATACCAGGTGCGATCACCTGACCATATTATAATTGCATAACTTCAGCCAATCTTCAGCAGATATTTTTTATTTTTATAAAAATCCTAATGATCTCGCTTTACATTTGTTTTTACGAAACCGACCGTTTGAGTCGATAAAAGTCTCACTTTATAGATTTAAAAAATGAAATTCTCCGGGTGAAACCGGTATATATAGCTAGTCCCTAATAAACTATAAATTTCTATCCACGTTATCGTGAGTAAATAAAACTTTTTTATAAAATTAGAAAATGACTTGAACGGAATATTGCATTCAATGGCTGGATATAACTTGCATCTGGAATATTTACGTCATTAAAGGTTTAAATTTTAATATATACGTACATTTGATAGTATTACCGGTTTAATAATACCTTCTATTAAGTTTTTTTTTTTTAATATTTCTTCGTTCAGTAGTAAAAAAAAAAAAAAATTAATAAATTCAGGTTTTATTAGAAAGTATAAGAGACGCTTTAAACTGAGATAGAAAATTTTCCTCCTCTTTCCACGAGAGAGAGAAGTTATTTCTATTTGCAAATCTCAAAGGTGCCTCGTGCCGCTTTTCTCGGCAAAGAAAAACATCTCTAAAGAGAAAAAATAAATAAAATGATATAAGACCTCCTACGAAGAAATTTTCTCTTGCTTTAGTACTCATGTCAGTTATTTTTATTCTGGTTTAATTGATTAACACAAAAATGCAGACACATTGGATACACGCATTTATTAGTGAATAATATCTAAACATTTAATTTAACAGCGCATTCCATGCCATTTCGTATGATACACAGCAATGTGTAGGTTGGTGCTAAAGAAATTTTCTTAAATCCAAGTTTAAAAATTTGTTTTTAATTTCCTCAAAAACTTTTGAAATTTTTTTGTAAAAAATAGGTAGCAGTATATCTATTCATACAACAAAATACAAAAGTGGGATGAAAATTTCTTCATTAAAAAAAAAAAATTGAAAACTAGTAATAAAATTCAATAAATTTAGCTTTTTTATGATTAAAAATAAATGTAGATGTTTTCCAAATTTGACTACTAGGGCTATGAGATTGGTGTCGTTTAACAGCGCATCCCATGCGGTTTCATATGGTATAGAACAATGTATAGGTATGGGCAGTGTGACCTATTTTTTAAAAGAAATATATAAAAATTTAAAAAATGCCCTTTTTGAGAAAATTTAAATTAAAATTTTTAACTTGACTTTAAGAAAATTTCTTTTGTACTAACCTATACATTTTTGTATGTCATATGAAATAGCATGGAATGCGCTGTTAAACGACACCAATGTCATAGTCCTAGTCTAATTTGGAAAACACCTGCAATTATTTTAATCATAAAATGCTAGATTTGTGGAATTTTATAACTACTTTTTAATTTTTTTACCAATGAAGAAATTTCCATCCCACTTTTATATTTTGTTCTATAAATAAATATAATACTACCTATTTTTAAAAATATATAAATTTTTTAAAAAAAGCCCTTTTTGAGAAAATTGAAATTAAAGTTTTACATTATGCTTTAACAAAATTTCTTTAGTACCAACCTATACAGTGTTGTATATCATATGAAACGACATGGAATGCGCTGTTAAAAAACACCATTTTCATATTCCTTGTCAAATTTAGAAAAAGTCTACAGCTATTTTTAACCATGATTTTTTTCTGTTTCTGGACCTATTTTTTAGGGCTTTAGAGACCAATAATTCAAAAGCGGGGAGACATAGCTCAGTAATATTTCACAATTGTTCTAGTAGGTACAAGTAGTATACATGCACCAAATTTCAAGAAAATCTGAAATGTTGAGGTTCAAAATAATATATTTTTGTGTTGATTTGACGTAAAATTGCTCAAGAATTCATTTTTCTTCAATTATTATTATATTTCTAATGATACGCATTATCAGTATCCTTCAATTAACTATTATCTATATAAATGAAGATGAAATTCTGTTTGTTTGTTTATTCTTTATAGAAATCCATACGGTTTTTCCTAAATTCTCCAAATTTCGCTCAGGGGATTTTTCGAACATCTGTCCATATTAAAATTGCATAGCTTCAGCCAATCCCTGGTTATATTCTTTATTGTTATAAAATTTGGTTTCGTAAATTTGGTTTTTTACCAAATCGACCGTTTGACTTGAAAAAAGACTCATGTTCGGGTCGCATTTGCGATGACTATAAGTAAAGATCAAAGGCAATCACCGAGGGTAGCTGGTATCAATTTGGAATTCCCATGTTTTTCTCATGGTCAGCTTTACGTTGCATGCTCTAGAGTAGGTTAGCCTAAAGACCTAATTATATATGCCCCAGTGGGTAAAAATAAAAATATAGCATATCCTAAAGCTTTAGAATAATAATCCATTACTCCTATTTTTGTTTATAGAATGGTTCACGTTCATTAGAAAAAAGAAATTCCCCGAACAAAACCGGGATATACAGGTAGTTTTACCAGGTGTGTAAATATGAAACCGGAATTCGCCAATGATAGGAGTTAGCAGTCAATATAATATTCTAACTAATCCGTCAGTGGTGTTATCTGCTTTTGCCTACATGTAATAAAGAGATCCAATTGATACCAACATCAGTTTCATTCTATAACCGTGTTTTTAGTGGCTTAAACAGGATTAAAATGCGAAATTCGAACCATTAATACTAATGGAACGATGCTGATTTACCTTATTACCTTATACTACCTGTGGTATTTGAAGGTGCGATGAGTTGATAAGTTATGTTATTTTCGCTGTGGTGCAGCTCAGCATGATATGTTAGGAGTTGAGGGGCCTCCGCGTGTTGTCATTTATAAAACATAAAATAAAAGAAATAAAAGGGAAGGGGGAAGGATAATGGAATAGAGGACAGGGCTAGAGGAGAAGGGAGTTAGTGGGGGAGTAACCGTAAGGCAGGTTTATATGATAATGTTAATTGGGTTGGTTGGACCCTTACGGCCTTGCCATCTGGCTGGGAGTAAGGATGGTGTGAGAGTGCGGAATAGGGGATTGAATGATGAGGGTAGGTTGTCAAAGAATTTGATGTGCCTACGTGATATGTGTTTTTGTGATATGTGTTTTCCGTTTCCTTCTGAAAAAAATTGGAGCATTATCACATAGGATGCTTGTTGAAGCTTACGGGGAGCATGCCCTAAGCAAATCTTAATGTTTCGATTGGTTCAAAAAATTTAAAGATGGATTTCGATAAAAGAAACAAAGACCGTGGAAAACCACAAAAAAAAACTTTGAAAAGGCTGATTCGGAAGCGTTTGTTGGACAATTATTACATGTGACACCGTCTCCATTTGTTTGAAAGGCATGGAAAAGATCCAGAAGGTCGGAAAATGGGTACCTCACCAACTGAATGACAGGCAGCAGGAAGCTCGAAAAACCTCATGGCAAATGCTGCTCGCCAGGTACAGAAAAAAAGTCATTTCTTCATCAAATTGTGACTGGTGATGGAAAGTGAATTTACTTCGAGAATCCTAAGCGTAAAAAATCCTTGGTAACTCCTGGTGAACCATCGGCATCGCTTGAGGAGGAAGAAAATGCTCTGTGTATGGTGTGATCAGATGGGTGTTACCTACTATGAGCTGCTGAAACCTGGGGAAACTGTTAATACGGAACGCTACCTACAACAGATGATAAATTTGAATAAAGATTTGCGCCAAAAAGTCCCAAATATCAAGAAAGGACACACAAAGTGATCTTGCTCCATGACAATGCCCCATCACATTCGGCTAAACGGACCAAGGAAACGATCCAAGTGTTTGGTTGGTAAATTCTTCCGCATGCTGCTTATTCACCAGATTTGGCCCCATCCGATTACCACCTATTCGCATCGATGGGACACGCACTAGCTGAGCAGCGCTTCACTTCTTATGAAAATGTACGAAATAGGTTAAGTGATTGGTTTGACTCAGAAGAGGAAGCATTATTTTGGCGGGGAATCCACAAATTGCCTGAATGATGGGAAAAATGCATAGATAGCGAAGGACAGTACTTCGAATAAAAAAGTATGTATCATTTTTACACAATCAACTCTTATTTGCTACTAGCTGTATATCCCGGTTTCACCCGGGGAATTTCATTTTTCTAATAAACGTGAACAAATTTAAAGTGAGATCATAACGATTTTTAAAACAATAAAGAATATACCCAGAGACTGGCTGTAGTTATGAAATTTTATTATGGACAGGTGTTCGCACCTTGTAACAAAGATCCACTGAGCGAAATTTGGGGAATTTAGGAAAAACGGTATGGATTTTTATTAAGAAAGAACAAACTAACAGAATTTCATCTTTATTTACACAGATAGCTGTATAACCCGGTTTGATCGGGATATTTTATTTTTCTAATGAAACGGTTGATTTCGTAAAAAAACATTGTAAAGTGAGTTCATTACGATTTTTTATAACAATAAAGAATATAAGCTGAAGATCGGTTGAAGTTATGCAATTGCAATATGGACAGGTGTTCGCACCTGGTATGAAAGAACCACTGGCGAAATTTGGAGAATTTAGGATAAACGGTATGGATTTCTATAAAGAACAAACAAACAAACAGAAATATTGGCCTGCAGTTTCAGCTTCTCGCAAATCGGCTTGCCTAAGCCTTTGTGGCGCAAAGCGGGCCTCATATTCCTGGGCAGACTCAGTTTCCCGCCATTCTGCCTTTCTTAGCCTCTGTTGTTCAATCCTATTTTAATGTTCGTCGAGAGTTTCAGCTGCTTGTATTTGACGTTGTTTTTTAGCTTTTGAGCTCACTACTCCTATTGAAGCTCCCTTCTTAGGAGGCATTTATAAAAAATAAATTCACCATACATGTAAATAAACGTATTGTAATGTTAAAAAAAAAAAAAAAAAAAAAAAAAAAAAAAAAAACATATGGTTTAAAAATCCCAGAACTCGACGCCTGCCAAGGGACGGGCTTACCGGGCCTTGTTGGCCTTTTCAAAATCTATAAAATGATTTTTTAGGCTGTCTTTTTCGACTCAAACGGTCGATTTTGTAAAAAAAAAAAAACCATTGTAAAGCGAGATCATGACGATTTTTTTAACAATAAAGAATATACCCAGAGATTGGCTGAAGTTATGCAATTTTAATATGGACAGGTGTTCGCACCTGGTATCAAAGAACCACTGAGCGAAATTTGGAGAATTTAGGACAAACGGTATGGATTTCTGTAAAGAACAAATAAACAAACAAACAAACAGAATTTCAACTTTATTTATATAGATTTGAAAAATTCCGGTTTCATATTTACACACCTGGTACATAAAACTAAAACTAACTAGAAATAATACAGGATCGGTCACCCCAAATTTTGTAAATTAATATAAAAATTAAAACGCAGTAAATATTTCTTAACAATCTTTTGTTTTTTCAACATGAAAAAAAGGGGGTGCCTGTGGTGGTTAGCCTAGCAACTGCTGTACCTTACTGTACTAAAGGTCGCGTCCCTAAAAAAATCCTAGCCTCCCCTTGGATATGACGTAAAATTGAGGTCCCGAGCCTGTACGATATCAGGTACTCGTTAAAGATCCCTATCTTAAGTATAGGCAAAATTTAAGACTAGCACTGTAGCATCGTCCGATTAGCCTTAGTAGCATAAAGTGACATTAAACAAACAAACAACATAGAAAAAGATTATTAATCATAATTAGATATTAGTAAACAAGTTTTTAGGAAGAGACTATTGAATTATAGATATAGAGTGCAAGGCCTCAAGTCTCGTATTATTTCAATAATTCACTTAATCATGCAGATTACATGCCAAATTTTCGCCTATTCAGGCAGCTTCAGGGCTACAAGGGTTTCGCAAGCAAGCTAGAAAAACACTGACTTCTGCATGATTAAGTGAATTATTGAAACAACACGAGACTTTGAGGCCTTGCATTCTGCATCTATAATTAGATATATAATCTGAAGAATAAATCTTGATTAGGAATGTAAGATTTATCAAATAATTTTAATGAATCGAAAACGTTGTAACGGTTATTCATATGGATAACAAATGACAGAATAAAATTATTTGTTGTTGTTTTTTTTTTTACGACCATTTGTGCTACTAAGGCTAATAGGAGTTGGGAGTCCTAAATTTTGCCTATCCAGGTATAATTAGGATAAGGGTCTTTACCGAGTACCTGACATCGTACAGGCTCGGTACCTCAATTTTATTTCCTATCCGAGAGACGGCATGGCTAAGGATTTTTTACTCCCATTAAAAAATCCTAGGGCCACCGCTGGGCGCGAGCTTGCGACCTTAAGTGTTGTAGGTTGCCATGCTACCCACTATACCACTGGTTACCCCGATGGAAGGCAGTGTGTAGAGTTTTGTTAGTCGCTTACCATTGGTTTATTCTTTAATGAGTCCTAACAATTTTGATTAAATAATTTGAATTTTCAGTTGTGGATCTTGTTATTTATACCGATTAAAGTTACCTTTAAAAAAAAAAAAATTGCTTTTCAAAGTCAAAAAAAGAGAAAAAAAATACAAAGTAGTTGGTATTCAAAGATGCAGCCGCTGTGGAGGCAGTGAACTAATAGGAAAAAGAATTAGGTGGCCGAATTGTTCCCTACCTCGCTGGATTTATAGCCAGCAATAAATCAAGTATCCAGTGGCAGTTGTTTCCTTCGGTCGCCCCCCCCCCCTCAATAAAGTCTTTGTGGTGGGGGGAGTCTGACTTTTATAACTGGCTCAGATTTAGGAAGTCTTTTCCTCTCTAGCCTTATCTTGAAACCCGATATATAATATGGTAAAGTGCATTGGTATTGTAACACTTATCTGGGTTAAGAAATATTTATTCAACAAAAATATACAGTTATGTATTAATGCCAACGAATTAAAAAAATTAAAATATTTGAGCAGGTTACAAAAATGATAACGTTATAACACTCAATCATATAACTTGAGCTTTACAGTCATGACAGACTTACCTAACTCGTTCAGTCACTCGCACCTTATATATAAACGTAAATGGTCAGGCCTGGAATGTTCCAGAACAATGTGGACAGTTCTACGCCTTCGTGGCCTAGGCCACGGAAAGATCTAGACCCAAACAGTTCGTTCCAACCGCTTATTTTGTTCCAAAAAACGGTCTGGGAGTTTACGCCATATGTTTTTTTTTATTTGCTAATCGATTTAACGTTACAGTATTATTTATAATATGAAAATTTAAATTTAAAAAATTAACCGCAGGATTAGTTCCGAAGGAGGAACTGATAATTAATTCTAAAATATCTAAGAATGGTATACCAATCCATATAATCTTCAATGAAAGGTGAAATGAATAAAAAAAAATCTGGTGCGATGCGCGAAGCACACAACTTTCACTTACCAACTTACTTAAATTAAAAATTGGAGTGTATTGTTAAATGCCATTTCTCAAAGCCACACATTTTTCCACATTCATTTACTGATTTTTCTTTGTATTTGCTCTCTAATGTACACTCATTTTTTTTTTTTAAATAAAAGTTTTTACTTCGATAAATCGGCAATGCAAGCATAATACTCCAAGTCGTCTCATTTTATAATTCTCTTTGCAGTTGTTGAAAACTTTATTTATTTGCCATGAAACAAATAATTTCCATTAAATGAACAGAACGGCTTTAATTACAAACAATGGTCTGTCACTAAAGCCGTACTGCGACGCATGCTTCAGCTCATGAGGCGTGTTTTATGAGTTGACGGAATATTTTTCTTTTTTTTCTCCTGTATATGTTTTAACATATACATATTTATTTGATTTGTTTTCATATTTAGCCAGTTTTTATTTTTAGGCGTAACGAGAGATAGTTATTTTCTCCACATAAAGAAAAACAAAAGTTGTCTGCATTTCTTCAGGGCCAATACAAGAAAGTATTGTAAGTAAGTATTGGGCCTGAAGAAGCCTACAGCAAGATGGGGGAAAGCTTGGCAGTTGAAAAACCTGTTACATGGTTAAACCCTGAAGAAGAAATGCAGGCAATGGATTCAGACCATGGAAGCCTAAAATAACATTTAAAAAACAAAAGTAATTCATAGGGAAACATAGGGGGCGCGATGGGAGTTAGCTAAAGTCGATAATAGAGATCAGAAGGAAGGTTACGCTCATGAAAAAACAATGCGGCAAAGTAAGTTCATTTATCACAATAAAGGCGGCATAGGCAAGTGATATAGTGTGATAAAAATGGGTAGGTTACGCGCGGTCCAGCTAACTCACAAGTACCAATAACTGAATCATCCTTATAAAACTAGCTAGGGTGCCCGGTAGTTGTGTGGTAGATTTAATAACAGAAAAACTTCAAAATTAAAGGTAATATGGAACAAAATTAGCACTTTCTTGAAACTTCGGATTTAACTTGGTATTAATAGTCCCCCCAAATAAGAAACCCTATATGGGGGGTTGAAAATGGTAAATGAAAAATTAGCTGCAAATTTGTCGAGATATGCATCGTTTTTTATGGTTTCTGTGATCCTGAATCCTATAAGCCCATTCCATGCAGTCAAAAATAATTTATAATTAATTAACAATAATCATAACAACAATAATCAGTAAATAATTTATTAGATTATGGTTGAAAAATCACATTTATCGACTTGTACTCGTATATATCTGTATATCGCACATCGGATTGTTAAACTTCTCAAAACATCAATTTTAAGTTAAAAATACCGTTTGAATCAGAATTATACCGGTTTTAACTTGGTATCAATATTAAGATTCAAGATCTGCAGAGTCCCCCAAATAGGGAACCCTATATACTTTATAGGGAATGAACTTAATTTTGCTGCGACTTTGTCGAGTTATGCATTGTTTTTGATGGTTTCTGTGATTCTGAATCCTATAAGCCCATTCCAAGCAGTAAGTAGATAGTAAGTTATTAGATAATAGTTGAAGAATCTATTAGTTAAAAAAAATATATTTCTAGTACAACTTTAGCGCCGACTACTGTGATGGTCCTATTATATCCAGAAGTATAGAAACTTTTTTTTAAGACCTTTCTTCCATTTCAACCTCCATTAAGATATCCCCATGTAATTTGGGCGGACTCTGCAGATCTCGAATCTTACTGCTATTACAAAGTGAAAACCAAAATTTCATGAAGGCACAATTTTTTCACCATATTTCTTTTTATCCTCAACTATAAGGGATGATAAAATCTTATTGAAAAAATGGAGTAATTGGAGTTAGTCATTTTGTCAACTGGAATGCTCATCATACATAGTAATAAAACCAACATATTTTTCATAATTACATACAATATGAACACTTCAAACTTTTTTATTCAGTCAATTTCTCTCTTTTTTTATGCCTGTTTTTATTCGCTCACTGTACTTCTAAGGAATGTTTAATCATATTGCATTAAATTTGCTAAAGTATATATTATATATTGATTCAATGTAATGAGTTGATCAATTAGCCTTCTTATCAGCTAATTAATTTTAAGGAATCCAGTCGGTTTTCTAATAGATTACAGAGATGTAAAATCATTATTTTATTTTGAAAGAAAAGGAGAAACTAATTATTTTCGCTTGATTTTATAGTAATTTAAAAAGAACAGCTGAAAAAATATATAACCTTTACTAACTGAACTGAATGAATGAACAATAAACATTGAGTGAAACGCACCCTAGCGCTTCCTGGTAGCCTGGAGATCGAACTAAATTTTTCATTCATAAACTCGTATGTCATTCTCAGATAGGCTAATTGCGGTGCGAGAGGCTTAAAATTCCAGTCCTTTTCTCTTAAATTTTACACCCTTAAGAGAAAAACAGAAATCTTCTTCTCCGTTAGGGCTTATATAGCTTCACGATGACATAACTTTCTTGATCGTATGTTGATTCGTTTATGAGCCTTATCGGCACGCAAATTGTACACTTTGCTTTATAATATATATTGATTAAACTAATTAAATAAATCTATAACTTAAATAAAGAATAATTCATATTTATCTGTAATTAAGAAATTATATATATATATATATCATCATTAATATTATGTATAAATTGGTTCAATATAAATGTAAATTCATAAATTTTTCCATACATTATTCCACACTATTTACAGAAAAAAATTCTTTAATTCTTTCATTGATTATTCGTTTGTTCCAATAACGAATAAAAATATTATTCGAATAACTCCCATCTCTCACCTAAACCACCATTTGTAGAACTTCTCTAAGTCAAAATACCCATCGCTATAAGATGATAATAAATGGTTATATAATTATATATATCATACATAATTTAAGTTTAAATATTACATATTTTTTGTCTTTTGTTTCAGGGCCAACGGAGGTGGTGCTTTTAGAGGTGCAGGGGAGAGAATTGTGCCAGTCGTCGTGGTAAAATTCCTGTGTGTTGCGATTGAAATAAAGAAAATTGATAATAACAACGTTCTACAATTTTATTTCACCATATGGTATTGTAACAATATTGTGGGTTGAAATAATTTTATTTAAAAGAAAATTTTACAATGCCAAAAAAACTATGAAAACACAAATAACACTGATAAAAAAAACAAAAAAAAAACGATCACTTGTTTTGAGACCGTTCGTCTCTCTCACCCACCATTTTTGAGATATCTGACTTTAACCATTTATATATGTTTAACATTGTATCAGGGCAAACAAATCGCAGATTAGGTGCAGTAGAGCACATATTGCTGAATAAAGGACTTATTAACATGAACTTTATAGCATACATCAATCTATACTGTATAACATCAGGTTCCTTGATTCGCAGTTAGTTTGGTTTGAATTTCTTAGCTGTAGACCGGCGTGTGCGCTGAGGATTTGGTATGTTGCGCTGAAGCATCCAACAGTAGTCAGCCAACATTGCTGCACTCCATCGACCCTGACATTGACGTAAGAAACGACAAAACAAAATAAAAAACAACGAGCAAAAAAAATTCCAGCGAAAGGGGATTGAAAATGTATGTTTTTGTTGATATCTTGAAAACCTGACGTGATAGAGCAAAATGGTTTTCAGATCTATAATCAGCATGAAGAACCAGATGTCTATGGCTTGTTTATCAGTGTAATTAAACAGGTTACATTTTGTAAATCTATCACTTTGTAACTACACAGAAACACGAAAATAACCATATGACTTGAGCTTCAGAACAAGACTAACTCTCCAGTCAATCGCTCCTTATACTTAGCCTGAAGAACTGCCTGGAAGGTTCTAGGCCAGCGTAGAAAGCACTCGAACATCGTAGTCACGAACATGTACTATAAAAGTTTGTTCCAACAACAAGTCTTGAACTATTTAAAGTCATATGTTTTGTGTTCAGTTTTGTTTCACGTTACATTAATTTATTTTATAGTATACTAGCAGTATATCCCGGTTTCATCGGGGTAAAAACATTGACTTTTTTCGATTCAAACGGTCGATTTCGTAAAAAAACCAATGTAAAGCAAGATCATAACGATTTTTATAACAAATGGTCAGGCTTGGAATGTTCCAGAACAATGTCGGCAGTTCTACGCCGTCGTGGACTAGGCCACGGAAAGATCTAGACCCAACCAGTTCGTTCCAACCGCTTATTTCGTTCCAACAAACAGTCTGGGAGTTTACGCCATATGTTTTTTTTATTTGCTTATCGATTTAACGTTACAGTATTATTTATAACTAGCTCTATGTCCCGGTTTCACCCGGGAAGTTTAATTTTTCTAATGAAACGGTCGATTTCGTAAAAAACAAAACCATTGCAAAGCGAGATCATTACGATTTTTATTAGGATAAATAATATCAGCTGAAGATCGGCTTAAGTTATGCAATTTTAATATGGACAGGTGTTCGCACCTGGTATAAAAGAACCACGGAGCAAAATTTGGAGATTGTAGGACAAACCGTATGGATTTCTATAAAGAACAAACAAAAAGAATTTCATCTTTACTTATATAGATCGTACATTATATGTTTTACGGTCGTATTGAAGCCCCTTCCGGATCTAGGGATAAATGAATTTTTGCGAATGAGGTAACGAAAAAAAATCCAAAATAATTTATGTCGGAATACATATTTGATCGGCAACAGTGGTGAAAAATATCGAATTTCGGTGTGCGCAACGAACTAACTCAAAAACCATAGAACATACGAACCTTGAATTGGTTAGTTGAGGTACTTTTCAGCCATTGATGTGATAGCAGTGATATCTAAATTGAGTAAACCAATTGGGGGACACTTGAAACGGGGGGGGGGGGGGGAGTCATTTTTAACTTTATTTTTGCTATTGTTTAAATTGTTGAAAACTGTCGACAAGTCTATAGTATAGTTTTGCAAGAGTTAGCGAATGGAGTGATCTGTTCTACAGGTGATTGTTCGTGCTAGCAAGTTCGCTAACACTGTTTGACACAGTACATGCCTCGAGGGATCCCCCATACCAAGTAGCACTACCTCCAACATCAGCGAACTCTCACTCGACAGATCCCCCCTCCGAAAGGATCGAATAATATATACATAATGTTGATGAAGCTGAATATATTTCACACATTTTTCTAAAATTAGAAAATAGGATAGCAATGAGCGAAAGATGGTTTGAGTGCCGTATTCAACCAAATTTGTACATACAGCTAGTAAAAAAAGTCTGTGTATACCACATTAAAATTTTCTATGTTTCACCAGGACATGAAAGGGAATGAAGGAAACATTTTTTATATTATTTTCTTTTAAAATGTAACTTTGAAAGAATTAAAATTCACTACCAAAAGAAAAATAAATATAGCATTAAAGATAAAGTAAAGATAATTGCTAGTAGAACTCCTGAATCATTGCAAAATAAGTCTGTGTACATTTGTTATAAACTTCTTCAAATACTGTATAATAGTAAACAAACGTTTTCAATATAAACAAAAAGCTATATTTTAGTCAGTTAAGTCTTTATAGTGGCCGTGATTTGCGAGTTTTTCTGTTACTTTGCTAAAAATGGAAATTTGTATAGAAATTAGACAATTGATTATTAATTTAAGAAATGAGGCAAAATCTTTGAGAGAAATCGCAGAAATAATTAAGAAACGTCACTCTACAGTTAAAAGAATAATTAAGCATTGCCAAGAAACCAGTTTTCTTCAAAGTAAACCTAGAACTGGGAGGCCCAAATAAATTTTGAGAAATCACAGGCCTGCAATTTTGCGATCTGTTAATGATATTCCTACAATGAGTGCACCACTGCGCTGCAACAAGATTACCAGCTAATAGTAACAGCACAATAACAATGTGTTTACCAAAAAAAATATTATTTTTTGAAATAATTAGTGTACGCAGACTTTTTTTATTTTATATAAATAATATTTATAAATGTCTTAAAACGTTGTTTATGAAATTGAAAATGTTTAAAGTTGATCAATTACTAATTGTTAATTTATAAAGAAAAAATTAAAAGAATAGTCTGCTATTTTTCCTTGGCTAAAATTTGATTTTTGGCATGGTGAGCCAAAATTTTAGGCCATTATCTAGGCTTGATAAAAACGAAAAAGAAAAAAAAAAAGAAACATATATTAACATAAAAATAAGATAATAGAAATATTTCGTTTGAAAATAATATTAATAATATATCAAGTATGAATATAAAAGTCTATTTAGTAATTATTTTTATCCTAGGATTACCAAGGGTGGCTCTTGCAGCTCATTAGTATTTGTCCACCCAGTTTCGCGCCTAAATTATCAAATAAAAATTCTGAAAAAAATGGAGTTATCAGAAAAATATTCAAGATTAATGTAGACATGAATTGAAATTTTTGTATGTCATATTATATTCAGGAAACATACTCGAGCGAAAAAAAACGCTTGTGGGCTCATTCATTTAAAATTACTAAACTATAAATTTATAATGGCATTGATAATAAATTTCAAACAATTGATGGTCCTTTTTTCTTTTGTGTACCTGAAAACACAATTTTTGAAAGTTTAAATTAGTTAAATATCATATACTGTGTGTCCCAGACCTAAAAGTGTAAAAAAGTGTAAAAAAAAAATCTGGTGCGTGCTCGCAACACACAACTTTCACTTACCAACTTACTTACATTAGAAATCGGCATGTTTTTTTAATTGCCATTTTTATAAATAATATAAAAAAGATGACTTGATTTTGATTAAAAATGATTAATTTAATCAAAATCATTAAAGCCGTTTTTGAGATATTCCAAAAAAATGTAAAAATTGGAAAAAAAAGTTATGAAATAAAGAGCCCCCTGCAGTTGACCAATTTTGATGAAATGTTGTCTCACATTGTGAGCATATACATACACCAAATATCCAGTCTGATAAAAATCATTACAGCCGCTGTTGAGTAAATAAAAAAAAACACGTGAACATAAGAAAAAGTTTATAAAATGAAGTACCCCCTCCGTTTCACCAATATTGATGAAATTTCGGCTGTCGCATCGCGGGCATATACATACATCAAATACCCAGTTTCATCAAAATCATCATAGCCGTTTTTGAGAAGAAAAAAAAAAAACGTAAACATAAGATAAAATTCTTTAAGTAAAGTCCCCCCTCCGGTTGATCAATTTTGATGAAATCTTTACAGTCGTATCTCGGGCATATACATACATCATATACCCAGTTTGATCAAAATCGTTAAAGCCGTTTTTGAGTAAATAAAAAAAACACGTGAAAATGATACAAAATTTATTAAGTAAAGTCCCCCATCCGGTAAATCAATTTTGATGAAATTTTTACAGTCATATCTCGGGCATATAAATAGATCAAATATTCAGTTTAATCAAAATCGTTAGAGCCGTTTTTGAGAAAATCGAAAAAAACCTAAAAAGTTATTAAATAAACTACCCCCTCCCTTTGAGCAATTTTGATGAAATTTTTGCTGTCACATCGCGGGCATATATTTTTTTTTTTTTTTTTTTTTATTTAAGGTTTATTGGCTTTAATGTTACACATGTAGCCATTGAGTCTGGCCCATTTCGTATTAATGTGGTTAGTATTACGTTAAAAACAAAAACAAAGCAATAATTACAACTTATCCATAAGTCTATATCACATTTCAATATTTCACTCCGTATATACAACACAAGTATTTACAGATAAATTATAAACGAATTTAATAAATTGTATCATATATAAACAAAATTAAAACCTGGTATCATAAACTAAAAAAAGAAAGAAAATAAAGCTGGTATCACAAATTATAAGCAAAATAAAAATAAAAAACTGGCATCATATTCATAAACAGATTAAAAAATTAAAAACTGACATCATATTGGTTTATCATTGGCATATTGATTGCAAATAGAAAAAGATATCATTCAATTTCCCCACGCTATCCACGGTAAGTATATTTTGGATTGATAAATCCTCATCACCCTCAACCATATATTTTTCCAAGTACCGTTTTCTTATACTATCGGAAAATGGGCAGTGCAATATTAAATGCTTTAAACTATTAATTATAGTTTCACGACAGAACTTACATTCTTCGTCAGTACTATGGACATGTCTTGAATTCTTGTAAAATATTTTTAAGAATTCGAAACCAGAAATTCGCAATTGGCTAACTGTTCTTAACTTCTCTATGTTTATATTGAATTTTAAATAACTTTCAGGTTCATCGCGGGCATATACATACACTAAATATCCAATTTCAGGTTCCCACGGTTTATAGTTTTTGAGCTAGTCTGTTCACACACACACACACACACACACACACACACACACACACACACACACACACACACACACACACACACACACACACACACACACACACACACACACACACACACACACACACACACACACACACACACACACACACACACACACACACACACACACACACACACACACACAGACACACACACACACACACACACACACACACACACAGACCATTTCGCGGGACTTGGTTATTTCGACTCAGGGGGTCCCAAAACGTGTATTTCCGTTGAAAACCGGAAGTCGAAATTTTTCACGATCGCAATACTTCCACTTACTATATATTTCATGTATAGGTAAGTGAAAGTAATACTATATATTTCATATATAGGTAAGTGAAAGTAAAAACACGTGAACATAAGAAAAAGTTTATTAAATGAAGTACCCCCTCCGTTTCACCAATATTGATGTAATTTCGGCTGTCGCATCGCGGGCATATACATACATCAAATACCCAGTTTCATCAAAATCATCATAGCCGTTTTTGAGAAAAAAAAAAAAAACGTAAACATAAGATAAAATTCTTTAAGTAAAGTCCCCCCTCCGGTTGATCAATTTTGATGAAATCTTTACAGTCGTATCTCGGGCATATACATACATCATATACCCAGTTTGATCAAAATCGTTAAAGCCGTTTTTGAGTAAATAAAAAAAACACGTGAAAATGATACAAAATTTATTAAGTAAAGTCCCCCATCCGGTAAATCAATTTTGATGAGATTTTTACAGTCATATCTCGGGCATATACATACATCATATACCCAGTTTGATCAAAATCGTTAAAGCCGTTTTTGAGTAAATAAAAAAAACACGTGAAAATGATACAAAATTTATTAAGTAAAGTCCCCCATCCGGTAAATCAATTTTGATGAAATTTTTACAGTCATATCTCGGGCATATACATACATCATATACCCAGTTTGATCAAAATCGTTAAAGCCGTTTTTGAGTAAATAAAAAAAACACGTGAAAATGATACAAAATTTATTAAGTAAAGTCCCCCCTCCGGTAAATCAATTTTGATGAAATTTTTACAGTCATATCTCGGGCATATAAATAGATCAAATATTCAGTTTAATCAAAATCGTTAGAGCCGTTTTTGAGAAAATCGAAAAAAACCTAAAAAGTTATTAAATAAACTACCCCCTCCCTTTGAGCAATTTTGATGAAATTTTTGCTGTCACATCGCGGGCATATACATACACTAAATATCCAATTTCAGGTTCCCACGGTTTATAGTTTTTGAGCTAGTCTGTTCACACACACACACACACACACACACACACACACACACACAGACACACACACACACACACAGACCATTTCGCGGGACTTGGTTATTTCGACTCAGGGGGGTCCCAAAACGTGTATTTCCGTTGAAAACCGGAAGTCGAAATTTTTCACGATCGCAATACTTCCACTTACTATATATTTCATATATAGGTAAGTGAAAGTAAAAAAATGGGTAATAGTGCATGTTAAACGGGGTAGAATGGCGCAGAAACGAGTTTCCTATCTCAATCTGTTGGGGAAATAGAATTTTTTTTGTTTTAATTTTTAAAATCTTACTTTTTTCTAAAAAAAATGACGGTTTTCTCTACCTTGGTTTAGCGTAGAAACAAAAACGATGAGATTTTCTTAATCAGCATTAAATTTTTTAAAAGATGAGATGGGTCCTACATAAAAAATGTTGAATTTTGAACACGCGCTGCAATAATCCTTTTTGTATATTGTTCTACAATAATAATATTATTGTATTTACAGTACATATATGTACTAGAAATACATACATACATTGTGTATGTATGTATTTCTAAGATATGGACTGAGAGGGTGCTGAGTGGCTCTGCTAACATCAAACGGAGCGGAGATGAAAGACCAAGAATAGCGCACGAGGGAGAGATAGGGTGTGAGAGTAAGAGTGAGAGTGGGAGAGAGCGAAAGAGAGAGAGAGAGAGAGAGAGAGAGAGAGAGAGAGAGAGAGAGAGAGAGAGAGAGAGAGAGAGAGAGAGAGAGAGAGAGAGAGAGAGAGAGAGAGAGAGAGAGATCCCCGCTGAGGAGATTGCTTCCAGTGGCGACCTCTTTTAATATCGGAAATAATATTTAATATTACTGAATATAATATCTTAAAGTAATATTACATTTATTTAAGAATGTATACGTTACATGGATATCTATTTTTTTAATACAGTTGTAAATATTCAAATACAAGTTGTCGAAATCGATATTGTAATCGCGAGTATTTCACTGTAAAAATTCATTTAAAGTGACGAATTTTAATGATTCTAATAAATCAAATTCAACACGGAGATTAATACCCCAAATATGCCCCCAAAGAACTAAATCTCATCACAAAAATATTTTATTTTTATTTAATTTTATTTGTGAATTTTAGAATACAGGGCGTCTTAGTGAAATTTTAGAAAAAACTCGATTGAGATGCGGTATAATTCCTGCGGGGTCCACATTTTCAAATGAAATAAACGAAGCTTAAAAAAAAAACTGAAAGTACTTTATCCACTTCTCTAACAAACTTATAAACTGAAAATAAAATAAAAATTTAAAACATTTACTTATTTACTTTAAGCCTATATTGACGTACTCATCAAGCTAAAAAGACACAATGGCTAAAAGTAGTTAAATGTTTGACTCTTTCAGTTAATTTGTTAAAAACTTTTTGAAAATACCATGAAATGGTGAAACCTTTTCTTTTTTAAAAAATTGAACGAAGCAATAGCTTATAACATTGCTGAATAAATAAGAATGAGAAATTTGGTTTATAAATAAGTTTTAATAAGAAATAAACATGCCTGTAATAGTTAAACAAAAGTTTACAAAGCCATATAACTGAAATTATGTTAAATACTTAAAAGTAAACATAAACAAACATTACATATAATAAACACGCATTATATTATGTTATAAGTAAACCTATAACAAAAATTACATAGGGTAAACCGGACAATTATTGACACACTTAACCATCCATTTCTGTGGTGAAATTAAAAAAAATACTTTTTATGAAGGGATCAAATTGAAACTTCCTATAGCTCCTCATTATCTATCCTTATAAAGACTCAAGAGATTTTTTTTTGGGTCAAAAGATCAATAGTTTTACCATATGGCAATATTTATTCTTAAAAGTGCCAAAAATAGTTATTGAAACCCTGTAGATTTAATTGTTAAATCTTCCCTATGGTTAGTTTGTTAAAGTCTTACTTCATAGATGACTTAGAGGACCCTTCAAATATTAGATTCATGAAGGTATATCTTGAAATAAAGTGAGGACTTGTTTACCTATTTCTGTAAGTTAAAGTTGGGGTGTCAATAACTGTACTGATTGCCAATATCTGTAAGCTTTATCCTAATAAAGTATTGTGATCGTGATAATTTCGACTTCCGGTTTTCAACGGAAATAGACGTTTTGGTGAGTCCCGCGAAATGGTCTGTGTGAACAGAATAGCTCAAAAACTATAAACCGTACGAACCTGAGATTGGGTATTTGGTATATGTATACGCCGCGATGTGACAGCGAAAATTTCATCAAATTGATCAAACCGTGGGGGCACTTTATTTCATAACTTTTTCCCATTTTTACGTTTTTTTCGATTTTCTTAAAAGTAGCTATAACTATTTTGAATAAAACTCGTCATGTTTAATGAGAATTAAGTATTCTTTAATATCAGGTAAGATTTATCATTATTAAAATGTTCTGAGGGGGCATAAATGGGGAAGGGGCCTTTTTTGTTTTCCTATTATGTACATTTGTTTTTGTTTATATGGAGAAATTACCTGTCTCTCGTTTCGCCTAAAAATAAAATACCTACAATTACTGATTACATGATAAACATTTAAATAACATCTTCTAGCCATAGATACTTTATATGTTGCTCATACATTTGTCTTATTTTTAGCCCTGATGAAGATCCACATGTTTGGATCGAAACGTTGGCAAAAATAAAATAAAAAAAATCTGGTGCGTGCGCGCAACACACAACTTTCACTTACCAACTTACTTAGATTAGAAATTGACGTGTTTTGCTAATTAACATTTCCTAAAGTCACACATTTTTCTACAATCATATCTTATTTTTGTTAATCGTTAAAGCCGTCTTTGAGTAAATTAAAAAAAACCGTGAAAATGATACAAAATTTATTAAGTAAAGTCCCCCTTCCGGTAGATCAATTTTGATGATATTTTTACAGTCATATCTCGGGCATATAAATACATCAAATACCAAGTTTGATCAAAATCTTTAGAACCATTTTTGAGTAAATAAAAAAACACGTGAAAATGATACAAAATTTATTAAGTAAAGTCCCCCCCTCCGGTAGATCAATTTTGATGAAATTTTTACAGTCATATTTCAGTCATATAAATAGATCAAATACTCAGTTTAATCAAAATCGTTAGAGCCGTTTTTGATAAAATCGAAAAAAAACCTAAAAAGTTATTATATAAAGTACCCCCTCCCTTTGAGCAATTTTGATGAAATTTTTGCTGTCACATCGCGGGCATATACCTACACTAAATACCCAATTTCAGGTTCGCACGGTTTACAGTTCTTGAGCTAGTCTGTTCACATACACACACACACACACACACACACACACACACACACACACACACACACACACACACACACAGACACACACACAGACCATTTCGCGGGACTTGGTCATTTCGACTCAGGGTCCCCCAAAACGTGTATTTCCGTTGAAAACCGGAAGTCGAAATTTTTCACGATCGCAATACTTTCACTTACTATATATTTCATATATAGGTAAGTGAAAGTAAAAATGTGTAACTGAAAATCCTTACTATTAATCGTCCTATCGTCCTATACTTCTAAATTTTAAATATAAGCAATATTAAGTATTTACGAGGACACCATATTGAAGTATTTAGAATTATTGGCAATGTATTGAAAACTACAGTCCATGCACCCTTCGGAGGGGTTGGAGGGGGTTTACCCCCACCACAGAGAAATCGACCTACCCCCACTCCTCCTCAGCCCGTGACAGGGAGTGAGTTTCGAGGGATGTTCTCGAGCAAAAGTAAGTAGTCATATTGTTCTTTATATTATTAAATAAATATTTATTCATACATATAACAGTATATATTATTTATAATTCCATAAAAGTAATAAAATATTAATGTATATATTACCAATATAAATTATTACATAATAAGTGTGTTTATAAAATGAATTTGATGTGAATAAAAAGTAAATACTTTCAGACATTCAGTGCATAAACATCATAAACAGCTGATTTATTTTATTTTTTGTTTTTATAATCAGCTGATATATAAATCGCGTACTATAACATAACGCATTTGCCATTTAAATGTCACCTTTAAATGTCACTACCAGGCCTTTTGTCTTTTGTGTTTATATATATATATACACGGACAGGTTTCGTAAACTTGAGTGAGCGGTCTCCCAGACCGCTAGGCAGTGATCTAACTAACTCTAACTCTCTTGGTCTCTGCAGTGCAAGTCGCGGTAAACAGTCGCAAAGACTTTGTTAATTGGGCTCATGTCAGTTGCTGCCACTCCCCCACGGAGCAACAGGTTGTGAAAAATCAATAGGTGGCAGCCACCAATCCAGCTCACGTCAAAGGTCTTACATTTACCTTTAGATATATTTATATTATATTAATCAAGCATTTAACCTGTATTTGAGGACGATAAATCGATATTTTTGATAAGATAAGCGATAACTTCAAGGTATATTATTCCTGATAAGATCAATCTTGATATCATCACAGGTGTCACGAGGCTTGGTCACTTTGTGACGATAATTCAAAAGTCAATAATAATCCTAAAGTCAATAACATCCATAGTAATTTTTAGAATAGAAACGATGTTTTTATTTTATATGATCAGATATGCAATAAAATGCCATATCAATGATTGTTTGTTTTTTTGGTTTAACGTCACTTTATGCCACTAGGACTCTAGACTCTTTATGAGGACGATGCTACAGTGGGAGTCTTAACAGGTACCTTTAACGAGTACCTGACATCGTACAGGCTCGGGACCTTCATTTTACGTCCTATCCGAGGGATGGCATAGAGAAGGATTTTTTACTCCCATTAAAAAATTCTAGGACCACCTCATGACGCGAACCCGCGACGTTTAGTATCGTATATTACTATGCTAACCAATACACCACATTTGACCCTCTATTTTATTAGTAATAAATGTGGATCATTAATCTGTATTTCCAAAATCAAAACTGGCAGGTGCAAAACCTAGTAAGCTTCTATGCTATGCACTACACCGCAGGTGACCGCTCAATGATAGTTGATTAGAACCTGTCAACACATCATCATAAAAATAAAATGTTTCATATCACTGGTGTTTGTGTAAAAGGACTTCATATATCGTAAAGTCATAAAATGTGAAGCATAAACAACGATTGATCTAGCTTTTCAATATCATTATAAATTCTGTCTGATTGTATTTATTTGTTCATGCATAATAAATGAAACTATATTATTTCAACAAAGACTTTTCTTTAAAGAAAATTATAAATTTTGTGAGGGTAAGGCAAAAAAAAACATTTTATGACTTTGGCCCTTTTGCCAAAACCCTAATGTTTTATGACAGCAACTTCATAGTAACAACAATAATTTGTACATTTGTTTTTTCAATTATAGAATCCATCTTTATAATTAACTAGTGTTTGGTCAAAAGGGGTTAAGTCATGAAATGTGAAGCTTAATCAAAGCTTTACCAAGCTATTGAAAGTCATTATAAATTCTTTCTCATTGTATCTCTTTATCCCAGATAAATAAATGAAACTATATTCTTTCAACAGAGACTGTAATAAATTATGAATAACGAATAAATTATATTCAAATATGAATTTTAAGAGGACGATACAAAAATAATTTTTTATGACTTAACCCCTTTTGTCCAAACATGAATGCATTGATATTGTTCATACAATGGTATATTTTTTTTACAATGAATAATACAGAAGTGGATGGAAGATCTATTTTTTAAATCTTTAGTACATTTACAAAAACTGTTTTTTTTTTTTTGTTTTTTTTCTAATTGCTATATTAAATGGCATAAAGTCAGTTGTTATACTATTCATTTTTTTTTTTTTTTTTTTGGTGAGTTACTGAAGGTTCGACAGATCCAGATCATTTCAAATTTATTTTAGTAAATATCAATTTTAAGACGTATTATAAAACTAGATTTTTATAAAATACCATCAATTTATAAATAGCTAAAGGTATACTAAACTAAAATATACCTTATGAAGTCTTGAAACGGTCATAATGAAACAAGAACATATTTGTTTGTAGTAAACTAAATGATTCTTATCAATTATAAATATATATATTTTTGAATACTTATATATTTAAAAATAATTCCGAGACTAACTAGTTATGAGAAAAAATAATGTGGATCTTAGTTTCGACTACTGTTTTTTTTATTTTATTTATTCCATACGTTTCGGCCTCCAGTCTTCAGTGTCTTAAAATAATTGCTGCATCACATTACATTTCATATTGTAATGAGATTACTATATTTTTGAAATATCATTAAGAAAAGTAAGAATGAATTTATGTGAAATAATATATAAAAATGGCATAGCTTGTTGTTCAAAATAGCCATTTAACAAACTCTCATTAACCAATTAAATCAATTCACCCTTCGATTATAAATCTTTAAAAATAAAAATCTGAATAAAGTGTTTTTATGGAATTGATACCGGTTCAGACATAAAAGAAAAATTAAAATAATAAAAATCATTCAATGATTTATAGAGATACAAACAGTAGTATATTGTGATCAATTAATTGGATTAAGCTAAGCCCAATCATGTACTCATGATTTAATCTCTCTAAAAATAGGCCATTCATGCGTTTCAATGAGATGAGGGCATTCATTCTACTGTAATTACTTTTACAAATCATATTCCGATAATAAATAAAAAACTTTGGGGTTACCAGCGGTATAGTGGATAGCATAGCAATCTACAATATTAAAGGTCGTGGGTTCGCGTCCCATGGTGGCCATAGGATTTTTTAAATGGAGTAAAAAATTCTTGGCTATACCATCCCTCGGATAGGATGTAAAATGGAGACCCCGAGCCTGTACGATGGCAGGTACTCGTTTAAGATCCCTAAAGTTAAAACTTGATGTGTTGCAAATTCAGCATATTCCGGGGTTACCAGTGGTATAAAGGATAGCATAGCAACCTACAATATTAAAGGTCGTGGGTTCGCGTCCCGTGGTGGCCATAGGATTTTTTAAAGGGAGAAAACATTCTTGGCTATGCCCTCCCTCGGATAGGACGTAAAATGGAGACCTCGAGCCTGTACGATGTCAGGTACTCGTTAAAGATCCCTAAAGGTAAAGCTTGATGTGTTGCAAATACAGCATATTGCGGGGTTACCAGTGGTACAGAGGATAGCATAGCAACCTACAATAGTAAAGGTCGTGGGTTCGAGTCCCATGGTGGCCATAGGATTCTTAAAGGGAGTAAAAGATCCTTGACTATTCCGTCCCTCGGATAGGACGTAAAATGGAGGTCCCGAGCCTGTTTGATGTCACGTACTATAAAATTAAATAGCCCTATCCTAATTTAGCACTCTCACTGTGGAATCGTCCGATTTGCCTTATTGGCATAAAAAGTGACGTTAAACAAACAACAACGAATGAAAAACTTTTATATCATTAGAAATGATGTATTATGATGAGATTAAAAAGTCGGAAGTAGCTTGAATATATAAGTATTCTATTATGGTTTTTTTCATTTTCTTTTGTTCAAATATTATTATATTTTAAATAATATCATAATCATATAATTATTTCTAAGAGTCTTTTTTTTTGTCGGTACGCCATAACTTCCACAGTTTTTCATCAATTTTTATGAATGAGGCATCATTTTAAAGCTTTCCTTAACCCCTACACCTGAAAAATATACAAATCATTTCGCCTTGGATTACTAGTTATAAGCGCAAAATCGCGGTGTGGTAATATAAGTTTTGTAGTATAGGTTTCTAAATGGTGGTAATCTTTTCAGGTTTTCAAAGAGAATATTTTCGGTCATAAACATTTTTTCTATTAACCTCTTCGTTTGCGAGTTGTAAGCGAAAAAACTGCAATTCTCAGCGAGAATGGTCGCAAGGCTTTTTCGAAGGTGTAATTTTTTCAGTTTGTGGAGACGAACATTTTTGTTTTGTACACTTTTCCGGTCATTTTTATGTGTTGTTTTCCAGGGTGCACTCTTACCTGTGGCATTTATGTCTAGATAAAACAAACCCACTAACAAACAGATCTCACAGATGAGCATATCGTAACTTCAAAAATAGTGTTCAAAAAATAACCTACAATTAAAACACATCTATTCTTTACTTTAACCCTCAGCTATGCACATGACGCACTAAATACGTACTATAAGATACTAAATATATGGTGTGTACATTAAATGAGTAGGATTTAAGTAGATTAGTATGCGAATGCTTCGCAAGGATCAGCTAGTACACCATTAAATTCAAGTACCTAACCGTATCAATATATGGATGATAATTGTTCTAAAAATTAAAATTATAATAATAATACAAATATTTGTGGCTTATCTAAAAAAATATAATATTAGAAAATAGACATGATTTTTATTTATTTATGACTTTTCTAGTCATTTAAGTTGGATACTATGATAATAAAAAGTATTAAATAGTTATTTAATACTTATAGCGTTTTAAAGATTATTATTTCAGATTTCAAGACCAAAGCGATGTATCGAACAAATGACGAGTCATGACGATTGCAGCATCTGTCGCAAGCACCAATAAAATATTTCAAATCACGTTTTTCTTTCAGAAAATATTTCATTGAAAGTAATCATTCAACATTATTAGTTTAAAGTATGAATGGAACAGTCATTGATAATTCATCACTTCTTACTCATGAATGATAATGACGTAACCTTGCCTAGGTTTTTATCAATGAATAAATGTCTTCTCGTTTTTGAATCGTTTAAAGTTGTGAATGTAATTTAACTTTGAAAGTACAGCTGTATTTTTTGATTCTCTTCAGTATTTGTGTGCGCAATATGTGTATGCATTATTAGCGATAATAATCAATATATATTATAAAGCAAAGTGTACAATGTGCGTGCCGAAAAGGCTCAAAAACGACTCAACATACGTTTAGTAAAATTATGTCAGCGTGTTGCTACATAACTCCTAACGGAGAAGAAGGTTTCTGTTTTTCTCTTAAGGGTGTAAAATTGAAGAGAAAAGGACTGGAATTTTAAGCCTCTCGCACCATGTAATTAGCCTACCTGAAGATTACATACGAGTTTATGAATGAAAAAATTAGTTCGAGCTGCATACTACCAGGAAGCGCTAGGATGTGTTTCGCTCAATGTTTATTGTTCATTCATTCCGTTCAGATTGTAAAGGTTATATATTTTACAGCTGTTCTTTTTAAATTACTAAAACATCAAGCGAAAATAATTAGTTTCTCCTTTGCTTTCAAAATAAAATTATGATTTTACATCTCTGCAATCAAGTAGAAAACCGCCTGGATACCTTAAAAAATTAATTTTCTCATAAGAAGGTTAATTGATTAACACATTACATTTAATCAATATATAACATATACTTAAGTAAATTTAATGCAATATGAGTGAACATGTTTTAGTTGTACAGTGAGCGAATAAAAACAGACATAAAAAAAAGAGATAAATTGACTAAATATAGATCGAAAATAAAAAGTTTTAAGTGTTCTTATTGTATGTAATTATGAAAAAGAAGTTGGTTATATTACTATGTATGGTGAGGATTCCAGTTGACAAAATGACTAACTCCAATTACACCATTTTTTTCAATAAGATTTTATCACCCCTCATAGTTCAGGAAAAAAAGAAATATGATGAAAAAATTGTGCCCTCATGATATTTTGGTTTTCACTTTGTAATAGTAGGTGCAGAGTCCAGCCAAATTACAGGGGGGGGGGGATATCTTAATGGAGGTTGAAATGGAAGAAAGGTCTTAAAAAAAAGTTTCTATGAATTTTCGGTAGTTTCTAAACTTCTGGATCTATTAAGACCTCACAGTAGTTGGCATTTAAGTTGTACTCGAAATATAGTTTTTTTAACTAATAGATTTTTCAACTATAATCTAATAACTTATTATCTGCTGACTGCTTGGAAGGGCTTATAGGATTCAGAATCACAGAAACCATCAAAAACGATGCATGACTCGACAAAGTTGCAGCAAAATTAATTGTTCATTCACCATTTTCAACCCCCTTTAAAGTATATAGGGTTCCTTATTTGGGCGGACTCTGCAGATCTCGAATCTTAATATTGATACCATGTTAAAAGTTTCAAGAAAGTGCTAATTTTGTTCAATATTTCCTTTAATTTTAAAGTTTTTCTGTTATTAAAACCACCATACAACTACCGGAGCGAAGCCGGGCACCCTAGCTAGTATAGAATAAAAGCTAAATAAGCAAACATATTGACATATTTCACGTTGGTTAAATATCACATCATTTATTCTAAATCAGGGGTCGAAAAGGTCATTAACATTTTTAAATAAGTTTCATTTTAAAAGTTTTTGAAAAACTTATTACGAAAAAGTTTGCTCAATAAAAGTTTTCTAATAACTTTATGATAAAAGTTTTGCTTCAAAAAGTTCACGGTTCACCTAAACTTTTTGAGCAATTAAAATTAAAGTGTGAGTTTAACAATTATTTTTTCGCTTCGGGTTGTGATCATAAAAGTTTTTATCATAGGAAAAGTGTTAGTTTACTTCAGAGTTGGGCTAATTATAATCATAATAATGATTCATGATTAGGAATAATTGGTAATCATAAAACAAATGAAAAATGAATAACCATTATTCATAATCATTACGGAGTATTTTTAATGATTATTGAGTGTTTATGGTATTCATTTGAAATGAATAATGATTTCATTTGTTTATTATTAAACAACTGGATACGTCATAATTAAATAAAATCATGTCTATTTTTTAGTTTATATATTTAATTAGATAAGCCACAAAGATTTGTATTATTAAATAACTAAATACCAGTTAATCATTATTCATTTCAAATGAATACCATAAACACTCAATAATCATTAAAAATACTCCGTAATGATTATGAATAATGGTTATTCATTTTTCATTTGTTTTATGATTATCAATTATTCATATTCATGAATCATTATTACTATGATTACAATTTGCCCAACTCTGGTTTACTTATACTGTTGTTTGTTTTGATGAATAATGAATAGTTAAAGGTATATTTATTCCTATACTACTATTCCATTCTTTCTGAATCAAAGCCTAGTGTTCAGTCATCTCATCTCTACAGACCGTTTCGTTTTAGATTCAGTTATTACTTGTGAGTAAGCGGTTAACAAATTACGATGGTGCGCAAAAAAAACCCGAGTGATTCGGAGTTTTTTCAAATACGTCTCAAAAAATGTGAAAGAATAATTAAAGGTAATTTTTTAACGAATTTGAAAAACCATTTTTTTAGCTTCCGTTAAAGTGTTTTTGACGAATTATATGACTGTAATAATGACTTGAAGTGTAGTAAGAACAAAGTAAAACCCATATCAGTAAAAATAAGCGAAGAAATGTTTAATTAGTTAATATGATAGATGGATAGATTTGTTTATTGTATAAAGCAATACATGCTTGTTACATTTTCTTAACATTGGCCGTTAAGGCATTACAATAAATAATATTTATGATAACAAAACATTATATGAATTATTAAGATACCATTTCACTTTTAATAAAAACTTATAACTGATAAATATTCAAAAATTTACAACTTATGCCTATATACAAATAAATATACAAACATCTACAATAATAAATTTTTATAAATAATATTCAAATAATAAATATAAAATACATAGATATACTTGATTCATAAGTTTATCATTTTTTTTTTCTTTTTTTGTTTCCTATTAATTTAATATTATCGTTAGAATTTATTGTTACGACGTGAGGCCTCATCAAGAAGTATCGAGCCGGCTAACTTGAGGTAGATTGCAGATTATTGAATACAGATGTGAGGAACAGGAATACATGTCTGATTTTATTTGTACTCTCGTAATTTAAGATGTTTTCCAATGAAGATAATTCGTCATTTTCATTTATATACACCTTTAGAAAATGTTCTCTGTATGGATTACAAAAAGAGCAGCGCAAGAGAAAATGCTTAAGAGTGTCTTCCATAGGTTTCTGGCAGAGTTTACAAGGCTCGCTAAGGTTGAAGACTTGGCGCTTATTTTGTAAAGGAATCTGCAGCGCTTGCGATTCTCAATTGGCTTATGGCTCCATGTTTTTCGATGCAAAGAAATGTTATTAGATAATTGTGTAAAATGGGGGCTACTTTTAAATTTATTCTTGATGATTATTGATGTAAGTTAAGATGTTTTACTTGTTGCGTTAAATGATGATTTTTGAATAATAATCTAAATATTCTTATATTGAGTATCGATATTATACATTGTATATCTATGATAATTAACTATACTGATTCTATACTACTGTTAAAGCTAATTTTGTTATTTTAAAATAATGCACCTATTTGCAAAATATTAAAAATTGTATGATATTAAAATAAATTTTTGCATTTCCGAAATTATTTATTTTGACTGAAATCTTTTTATGAATTAATTTCAGAATAAAGGTCACACATGTCCGCACCGCAGCACGGATCTGATTCATTTATGAAGGATAGATATTAACCGTTCACACATGCAGGTGAGGGCATGTGTGGCCTGACCTTAACTTTTTGAAATGAACTTTTATTGAAAAAGTTATTTGGGTAAAAGTTTTCATAATGAAAAAGTTAATGTTCAATAAAAACTTCAAGTAGGTTAAAAAAGATTATAGTGTTAACTTAAACTTTTTTAAAATAAAAGTTAACTTATATTTTCGACCGCTATTCTAAAAAATATGGTGCGTGCGCGCAACACACAACTTTCACTTACCAACTTACTTAGATTAGAAATTGACGTGTTTTGCTAATTATCATTTCCCAAAGTCACACATTTTTCTACATTCATATCTTATTTTTGTTAATCGTTAAAACCGTTTTTGAGTAAATAAAAAAAACATGAGAAAATGGTACAAAATTTATCAAGTAAAGTCCCCCCTCCCGTAGATCAATTTTGATGAAATTTTTACAGTCATATTTCGGGCATATAAATCGATCAAATACTCAGTTTAATCAAAATCGTTAGAGCCGTTTTTGAGAAAATAAAAAAAAACACGTGAAAATGATACAAAATTTATTAAGTAAAGTCCCCCCTCCGGTTAATCAATTTTGATGAAATTTTTACAGTCATATTTCGGGCATATAAATTGATCAAATACTCAGTTTAATCAAAATCGTTAGAGCCGTTTTTGAGAAAATAAAAAAAAACACGTGAAAATGATACAAAATTTATTAAGTAAAGTCCCCCCTCCGGTTAATCAATTTTGAAGAAATTTTTTTACAGTCATATTACGGGCATATAAATCGATCAAATACTCAGTTTAATCAAAATCGTTAGAGCCGTGTTTGAGAAAATCGAAAAAAACGTAAAAAGTTATTAAATAAAGTACCCCCTCCCTTTGAGCAATTTTGATGAAATTTTTGCTGTCACATCGCGGGCATATACCTACACTAAATACCCAATTTCAGGTTCCCACGGTTTATAGTTTTTGAGCTAGTCTGTTCACATACACACACACACAGACCATTTCGCGGGACTTGGTTATTTCGACTCAGGGGGTCCCAAAACGGACCGGAAGTCGAAAATTTTCACGATCGCAATACTTCCACTTACTATATATTTCATATATAGGTAAGTGAAAGTAATTAAACGTGGATTGTAGGTTATATTGGGGGCTGATTATACGATGTGAATTGAGGAAGCACTGGCAATCCTATAATACAAAAAACAACAACAAAAAACAGCTGATTGTTATCTATTCAAGATAATATTATGCACCATTCGTGTCAGGTCTCTGTTTTTCATTGATTTTGAAAGTAATCTGAATAATTTAAACCTTCGTTCCAATGTTCAATATCATATTATCCAACTGAAAATAATGTAGAAGTATTTTTGTATGTTTTAGTCATGTCAAATTTATATTCAATTTTGAACAATAAACTTCTTAAAACTATTGGCGTGGCTTATAACGTCGAGTTGGGCTGTAGAAATTATACTTGATAATTCAAATCCAAGTACGCTGGGATTCCAGATCACATCGAACACGTCCTAAATAGAGTAATTCCGTATTGAAGTAGCCGAGTATTGAAAAACTATTATTAACTGGGTCACCTGTGGTGCAATACTAAAGGTCGCGGGTCCGCGTCCCGCGTTGGCTCTACGATGTTTTAAAAGGTGTGAAAAATGCTTGGCAATGACGTCCTTCGAATGGCACGTAAAATGGAGATCCCGATCCTGTACGATGTCAGGTTAAAGATCCATATCCTAATTCAAGTCCTAAGGTTTAAGGATAAAATTTTAAGGAAAAATTTAGGACTAGCACTGTAGCATCGTCCGATCAGTTAGCACAGTCCAATCACCTTATGCGTCAATAGAAGCATAAGGTGACGTTTAATTAACGAATAAATGAATCAAAGTTTAAGTTTGAAAAAATGGTTTTATATGGATTTTATATATATAAATGTTTTTTTTTTTTGTTGTTTTTTTCTTTTGTAATACCCTGTTCGATACTTAACCGTTCGATGTAAAGTGTTCAATGGGGAGGGGGGGGGGGGCAAACTAATTGTGTACCTAATAGTATAACCTCCTGATACGATATCTCATATCACCATGAGTTATATTCTGAATTTAATTTTAAGCATTTGGTAAAAGATTAATTTGGTAAATTTTTGCTGTCTATTTTGATTGATGATTGATGCTAAACCCTATTCCAGTTATATTCTATATTAGTTTCTTTCACATGTCTCATTCATTAACACATTATGGTCAAATATAAGATGTAAACAATAAAAACTTTGACCCATCTAAATTCTTTACCAAACAATTTTAAATTTGGCGTGAAGTTCTATTTTAAATCCCGTTGGTTTTCAGATTAGCAGAAACGTTTTTATCTTTATCGGTGAATTTTGATTTTACTATAATAAAGAATAGGATATAACGCATTATAGCTACTGAGCCACAGCAAGGCGTGGTAGAGTCTGCTCGTTTGTCTATAATTCAAATCGAAAAACTACATTCTACGTTCTAAGAGTTCTCTTAATCGATTTAAAATCAAAAATCGATTAGTAAAAAAGGATATTTCATGCCCATTTGGTGGTGGTGGGAGGAGGGGAGGGGACAGCCGGCCAATCGGATTCGTCCTTAAATCGGAACCAATGACCCAAGCCCTCTCTAATTGTCTAATCTTTTCACAGCTGTTGGTCTTCAGAGATCGATTAGGATTGGCTGTTACAATCCTCTCATCGTACATCTCACCAGCTCCTATATCTTACTCACCCACAATTATATTGTTGTAACTCTAACGAGTGTTTAAATAATTTTTATTAGAGAGTATATAATAATTCACAATGTCAGGGAATATAACAATAAAAATTCAAATTATTAAAAAATTTACATCAATTAACTAAATATTTGCAACAATACAGTGACAAACAAGCTATGACTATGTTTAAAAGATTCTCGTAAAATCTAGAACATGTACTAAAATAGTTAGGAGGGGTCGTCTGTGGTATAGTGGTTAGCATGGCAACCTACAAAGGTCGCAGGTTCGCGCCCAGTTGGCGTAAAATATCCTTGCCATGCCGTCCCTCGGATAGGACGTAAAATGGAGGTCCAGAGCCTGTACGAATTTTAGTCTCTAATGACTTTCCAGAAACAGGTAGGAATGATTTTCGATGATTGTTCCAGCAATAACTACCTTATATTTCGTTCAGTGGGGTCACCTATGGTGTAGTGGTCAGCATGGCAACCTACAAACTAAAGGTCAAGAGTTCGCGTCCCCAGGTGGCCCTAGGATTTTTTAATGGGAGTAAAAATCCTTGTCTATGCCGTCCCTCGGATAGGACGTAAAATAGAGGTCCCGAGCCTGTACGAATTTTAGTCTCTAATGACTTTCAAGAAACAGGTGGAAATGATTTTCGATGATTGTTCCAGCAATAACCACCTTATATTTCGTTCAGTGGGGTCACCTGTGGTGTAGTGGTCAGCATGGCAACCTACAAAACTAAAGGTCAAGAGTTCCCGTCCCCAGGTGGCCCTAGGATTTTTTAATGGGAGTAAAAATCCTTGTCTATGCCGTCCCTCGGATAGGACGTAAAATGGAGGTCCCGAGCCTGAACGACGTCAGGTACTCTTTAAATATCCCTATCTTAATTATACCTGGATAGGCAATATTTAGGCCTCCCACTGAAGCATCCTCCGATTAGCCTTAGTGGCATAGAGTGACGTTAAAATAAACAAGGCTCTAATCCATAGATCAAATAGCGTAAAAGATTCTCGTAATTCTAGAACATGTATTGAAAGAGTTAGGTAACTAGTCTAGATTTCATTTCAATGTAACAGACCAAAATCATATGGTTTCTTTCACGCTACAATATGCCGTTTGTTTGTTTGTTTAACGTCACTTAATGCCACTAAGGATAATCAGACGATGCTACAGTGGGAGCTCTTAATTTGGCCTATCCAGGCATGGTTAAGATAGGGATTAATATAGGGAACTTTTATGAGAACCTGACATCGTACAGGCTCGGTACCTCCGTTTTACGTCCTATCCGAGGGACGGCTTAGCCAAGGATTTTTTACTTCCATTAACCTCCATCCGGGCGCGCGTGCGGTAGTTTAACGTCATATATAAAAAATGTCGTGCAGGTTTTATCAGGCAAGTGACAGGTGGGCGTGTGGGGCATGTATTCTCTAATCTTCTGAGAAGCATCTTTCTCTTTTTGTGTTTTAACTCCGAAAGCGCAGGGTGTGTTAAAGAAAACTGATAATTTATTCATTTCATTATTTTTCTCCTAGTTTATTTCTTTTCGAACTTCGTGATTTTTTGTTCCTAGTTTTTGAGATGCTAAATTTTCTCTTCCTAAAAATATGCCAAATTGATAACTTCTTTATAATTGATAAGTTAATTTTTATGGTGGAATTTAAATATGTTATGATAGCAAGTTAAATTTTTATTTAATACAATAATTTCTAACTTTTAAATTCTTTGTTGTTTACTTTTGTTCTTCAATGTCACAAATATACAGTTTTGTTGCATTAATGTTTCATTAATATTTGCAAAACATTTAAAAAACGGAGTTTGAATTTTATTCAAGTCTTTTCTTCTTTAAATTACATTACTTTAAAGGTCAATGTGTTTTTAAAAAATGAATATGCAGAAATTCGAATATTTTTGGCAAATAGTTGAGGCAAAAAGGCGTAAAACTGGTGATGCGGTAAATTACCGCCATGCGCCTGCTTAGGCTTCGTTAGGAGCACCGCCCGGAAGAAGGTTAAAAAATCCTAGGGCCACCGCAGGACGCGAACCTGCGACCTCTAGATTGTAGTTAACCACTATGCCACAGGTGACCCCGCAATAAGCCATGTAACATATCCACCTAAAATGACCATGCGATATATTTAAACAGCACCTATATAAAAATGCGGCAAACCGGAGTCTTATCCAGATAACGCCCACCTATTACAATACAAAAAATAACTGTGCCGTTTAGTGCTATTTATATGAAACTAGCTAAGGTGCCCGGCTTCGCTCCGGTAGTTGTGTTGTAGTTTTAATAACAGAAAAACTTTAAAATTAAAGGAAATATGGAACAAAATTAGCACTTTCTTGAAACTATTAACACGGTATCAATATTAAGATTCGAGATCTGCAGAGTCCGCCCAAATAAGGAACCTTATATACTTTAAAGGGGGTTGAAAAAGGTGAATGAACAATTAATTAATTTTAATGCAACTTTGTCGAGTTATGCATCGTTTTTGATGGTTTCTGTGATTCTGAATCGTATAAGCCCATTCCAAGCAGTCAGCAGATAATAAGTTATTAGATTATAGTTGAAAAATCTATTAGTTAAAAACTATATTTCGAGTACAAATTAAGCGCCGACTACTGTGATGGTCCTATTAGATCCAGAAGTTTAGAAACTACCGAAGATTCATAGAAACCTTTTTTTTTTTCAAGACCTTTCTTCCAGTTCAACCTCCTTTAAGATATCCCCCCCCCCCGTAATTTGGCCGGACCCTGCACCTACTATCACAAAGTGAAAACCAAAATTTCATGAAGTCATAATTTTTTCATCATATTTCTTTTTATCCTGAACTATGAGGGGTGATAAAATCTTATTGAAAAAATGCTGTAATTGGAGTTACTTTGTCAACAGGAATGCTCATCATACATAGTAACAAAACCATTTTTCATAATTACATACAATAAGAACACTTCAAACTTTTTATTTTTGATTTATAATCAGTCAATTCAACTCTTCTTTTTTGTTTTATGTCTGTTTTTATTCGCTGTACTGTACTACTAAAAAATGTTCACTCATATTGCATTAAATTTACTTAAGTAGGTATATATTATATATTGATTAAAGGTAATGCGTTAATCAATTAACCTTCTTATGAGAAAATCAATTTTGTAAGGTATCCAGGCGGTTTTCTAATTGATTGCAGAGATGTAAAATCATTTTTTTATTTTGAACGCAAAGGTGAAATTAATTATTTTCGCTTGATGTTTTAGTAATTTAAAAAGAACAGCTGTAAAATATATAACCTTTACAATCTGAACGGAATGAATGAACAATAAAAATTGAGTGAAACGCACCCTAGCGCTTCTTGGTAGTCTGCAGATCGAACTAAATTTTTCATTCATAAACTCGTACGTCATTCTCAGGTAGGCTAATTACATGGTGCGAGAGGCTTAAAATTCCAGTCCTTTTCTCTTCAATTTTACACCCTTAAGAGAAAAACGGAAACCTTCTTCTCCGTTAGGGGTTGTATAGCAACACACTGACATAACTTTATTAAACATACGTTGAGTGGTTTTTGAGCCTTATCGGCACGCACATTGTACACTTTGCTTTATAATATATATATATTGATTATTTAAATGAAGCATATCGTATGTGGCAAACAAGATGGTTACAACTCAAAAAACAGATTTTTGTTGGTTTGGATAATCACATTTGAGATTTCAACTGCATTTTCAATTATACTATGTATCTAAAAACAGCGACTTGGCAAAGTAGTCTATAATCAATATATATTATAAAGCAAAGTGTACAATGTGCACGCCGAAAAGGCTCAAAAACGACTACACCTACTATATGGAATGTTATGTCGTCGTATTGCCCTATTGCCCCTAACGATGAAGAAGGTTTCAGTTTTCATTTTAAGTGTGTAATGTTGAAGGGACAAGGGCTGTAATTTTAAGCCTCTCGCAACATGTAAATAGCCCCTCTAATAAGCCCAGACGAGTTAATGAATGAAAAAATTTAGTTCGACATTTTGAAGCCAGGAGCGCTAGCTAAGCTCAATTCATAAGGTTATCGTTCGTTAGTTCGCTTTGTTATGGTTTTAGCTTCAGCTATTTTCTTTAAATTACACGAGATTATGTATAAATAATTATTTTTTCCTTTTTATTTTTAAATAAGGTCATTAAATCTTTGCAATGAATTGAAATTAAAAACAAAACCAAGCGCATTAAGTTTTACAGAAGAGGAAAGAATTGGTCGAAACATTGCCTTTAATCAATATACAATATAAGAGTAAGTTTACAACAAAAGAAAAATTGCTTATTAGTGTAGTGAGCGAATAAAAACTAACATTGAATAAAATAGATAACCTATAGATAATATGAATAAAAGATATAACCTAATGGAATATGTATCGAAAATAAAGTGTTCATATAATATTTCTGTTTACTAGTTCTGTTCTGTTCTTAAATTTTCAACTGATTTCGAAAAAGGAGAAGTTACTTGATAAGGATTCGGTATCAATGGTCTCAATGGAATCAGAACATAGAAACCATAAGAAATGGTACATACCAGGAAATATTTGCTGCCAAAATAATTTTTCTTAATCAAGGAAAGGCAAGAAAACGCATTAATAGGATCTCTTATACCCCAACCATATATGGGCGGACTCTGAGGTTTCTAAACTTACCACTAATACTAAACTGAAGTTTCAGGATGGTACAAACTTTGTTTTAATCATGATTAATTTTGGTCTATTTTTCTGTACTATTACATTTTAAAGTTATTCTTTAAATTACTTTACATTTTAAAGTTCTATTCCACGTATTCCACAAGTCCCTGAGCGAAGCCGGGCCCCACAGCTAGTTACTATATAATCACAAATATTCTACCATGGGGGCAGTTAGCGCCACTGGTACTAACTGTAACTAAAAAGTAGTCCTCTACCTGCGTTAACACAATCATCCCCTCCATTTAAGAATATGGTAACTTACGCTATAGTATTCTGGCATTTTAGGTATTGTCATTCTGATTCCAACGTTATGCATAATTCAAAATTGATGTATTTTGAGTTGGAAGCATCTTCTTGCCGGCGAAGATGAAATTAAAACATTTAATCCAATTCGGGTAGGTAACTTTTACTTTTAAGGATTATTAAATCGTATGATGAATGGAATAATGGGTTCCATGTTAAAATAATGTTTTAAATTTATTTTATTTTTAAAAAAGATTCATTATTCCCTCATGTGATACCTTTCTGAGTCTCTCTCGTAATTCTCAAATATTTACGCTATATTTGTTGCGTTAAATAACTGAGCGTGTTATTTAAAATACGCTCTCGTTACTGCATTTAACTGCAAGATGAGGCTACTTTAAATATATTTTAACACTTCTGTGGGTTAACAATATTTATTAAACGAAAATATAACAATAGTCAATGCCACACGAATTAAAAAATAAAGATATTAAAGCAGATTACAAAAATTATCACTTTGTGAACCCACATCATATGGCTTCAGCTTCACGGTCAAGACAGAGACTAACTCGTCCAGTCACTCGCTCCTTATATATAGTCGTAAAAGGAACCTTCTGGAACCAGTCCTGCATGGATTCATCTCGAATAATCTAGTCCCAAACACGTAGTCTGACGGTTTGTCCCAACAAAAGGTCTGGGATTTTAACCATAAGTTTTTGTTTAACGATTTAACGTTACGATATGAAGAGGTGATGTGCAAAACTCGTTCGTTCCACATGAACACGTTTTTCAGGAAACTCAAAAAACTTTCCATGTCTTGTAGAGTGGCCAGATAAAAAAAAAAAAAAAATTGTTGCCTTCGAAAGGTACAGCTTGGAAGTGAGCTTGGAATAGGATATTTTCCTTATTTAAAGGTTACAAAAAACAGTAACAAAGCTTGAAATGAGAAATTTTTGTAACAAAATTTTTAAAAGGATTGACTATTGCTACACACCACATTAGAACGAACGAGTTTTAATACACAGCGAAAGTTGATCTTCTATACGAGGTAAAGAAAATAAAAGCGAAGTTTTTTTTTTTTTTTTTTAATAAATAATATTCATTATTTAACCATTTTATTAACAAATTTGGTATCATTTTTCAAAATAATATCACCAATGACTTAAAACATTTGACCAAACATCTTTTTTGTTGATGAATTTTTCAAAAATATCTGCATACTGATATAAAACATCTGACTACAAAAATGTTACAAAAAGGCTAGATCCTAAGGCCATCGTCTTCTTCAATAATAGCGACTTCATCATCCTGTTGTTCGTTGTTTCCCTCGTTTGTGGCAGATATATTGAGAACTCGTGTGTACTACTTCAGTGGATTATTGGTCCTCCACTCGTCAACAAAATGCTTTTTCAGCAGATTATCAACGTCTTTCAGCTTGTTGGAGCCATTGGAAAATCAATTGTTAATATAGCTGGGTAAGAAGAATCGACTATAATCGGAAATAAAACATGCGAGTTTAAGTAGCTTTCGATATTTTGTTCAGAAAGAGTAACAGAAATTTCTGAAGTGAACGAATGGGATGGGTGCAAAGTAAAAAGTGATTATATAAACCAAAGAGTTTTGCTTCACAACGAGTAACGAACCAGTTTTGAAACACAATGGGCTATGGAACGAATCAGTTCTGCAACAAACCGCAATTTTGTATAGTAAAAATCCATATGAAATAGCAAGTTTTACTTCAATCTGATAAGATATTTTGAAAGTGCATTAAAATATCTTTTTCATTACACTGCACGGAAAGTAACTACTTTCGATGCATGCAAACAGTACAGAAAACAGCTGTTTCCCGTATACTTCTAAAAGTGCACCGAAAATTTGCACGCGCACGGAAAATTTTCGGTATACTTGTTATTTCGTTTCCCGGCCACCAGTAGTGCTTGCTGATTGCATTAAGAACTGCTGTTTAATGAAAAATTGAAATCAAGAAAACTGAATGAAATCTACCGATTACAATTAGTTTTTGCGCCATAAATATTTTCAAAAGTTGTCAGTTTACTTAGTGCTTTGAAGAAATGGCATTGCCCGATGAATTAATGAAGAAAGCAGCTGAAGTGGTAGATGGTTTACTTCCAAACAAGTCTCGCGTAAGATACCTAGAGGAGTACGAAAAGTTTTGTCTTTCGTGTCAAAATCAAGCTGTTTGTCCTAAATTCTCTAAATTCCGCTCAGGGGTTCTTTGATACCAGGTGCGAACACCTGTTTTTATTAAAATTGCATAATTTCAGCCGATCTTCAGCTGATATTCTTTGTTGTTATAAATGATCTCGCTTTACACTGGTTCTTTACGAAATCAAGCGTTTCATTAGAAAAATGAAATTCCCAGGGTGAAACCGGAATATGCAGCTATAATCTATGTAAATAAAGATGAAATTCTGTTTGTTCTTTATAGAAATCCATACCAGGTGCGAACACCTTTCCATATTAAAATTGCATAACCTCAGCCTATCTTCAACTGATATTCTTTATTGTTATAAAAATCGTAATGATCTCGCTTTACATTGGTTTTTTACATTAGAAAAATGAAATTCCCATCGTGAAACCGGGAAATAAAGATGACATTCTGTTTGTTCTCCATAAAAATCCCTACCGTTTGTCCTAAATTCTCCAAATTTCGCTCAGTGGTTCTTTGATACCAGGTGCGAACACCTGTCCATATTAATTGCATAACTTCAGCTCTCTCTGGTAACTCTCTGGTAACTGGTAACTTCAGCCAATCTCTGGGTATACTCTTTATTGTTACAAAAATCGTTTTGATCTCGCTTTACATTGGTTTTTATGAAATCGACCGTTTGAGTCGATAAACGTCTCCCTTTACAGATTTTATAGATTTAAAAAATGAAATTCTCCGGGTGAAACCGGTATATACAGCTAGTCATAAATATAAGCAACAATCAAAACTGTACAGTAAATATTAATTTCAGTTTCTAAAATTCTTAGAACCCTTATTTATTTCAGTATTTTATTTAATTTGTATTCAGCTTTTGTTTGTTGATCAATAAACTAATCAAACAGTATACTAGTGTTTGAAATTATAATTTAAGTTAATTAATTATGCTAGTTTGAGATTTCTGTTATACTGCCAGTTTGCAGAGTAATGAAAAATATCGTTCATAACACGTACCAAAAGTGCTTTTCCCGAGCTTATTCAAACTATTCCCGTGTTCGGCTACGCCTCACACGTGAAATTCCGTAGCGCACGGGAAAAGGCCACTTTCGGTACTAGTAATGAAATATACTATTAGAGGCCACTGTCATCTCATTTTCCCAAAAAAATGAAACGAACGAATTTTGCATCTCATCTCCTCATATGAATTCATTACTTTTGGAGAAAACAAAATATTTTATTTTATTTTTTAAATCTTTTTATCGTCAGGATAAATATCGTGTTTGTTTATCTGCTTAGACAAAGTTGAGCGCCCCCCCCCCCCTAATATGGATTATCCCTAAATCAAAGAGGGGCATTCCCTCCCCGACGCGGCAACTCCTTGCTGGCTCCAGATCGGCACCAAATATTGCCTCGTGTCGGTCCCATCATATTCCTCCACCCCACATCATCATGTTTTTCGGATTTCAATTCGGTTCCTTCATGAGGTTGATGAGCATCACTCGATCCGGGATGCAATGATTTTGATGTAATTTATTCTTTTCGTCTATAAAGTAATAATAATACTTTATTGTTTACTATACACAAAAATTACAAAAGTATTAAAAAAAAATTATACATGGTAAAGTATACATGGCAATGACAATAGCCGTCTGCCAGAGTTCACTGAAATTATAAAGTGTACAAGCTCAGGTAAAAAATAATAAAATACAACTATGGAATTACAATAAAGAGAAAATAACAAGTGGAAATTAATTAATTTATTAGTAACATATAACCTATTAAACAACATAAACCAAAGATAGAGAAAAAGTAATTAAAGAAGGTTAATTATACTCTGAGGAACAATAAGTAAAACAAAAAATGACAAAGAAAGAAAAAAATCTTAAATTCAGTATACTACAGTAAAAATAAAGTACAGAATAGAAGTATAGATATAGAGTGCAAGGCCTCAAAGTCTCGTATTATTTCAATAATTTACTTAATCATGCAGATTACATGCCAAATTTTCGCCTATTCAGGCATCTTCAGGGCTACAAGGGTTTCGCAAGCAAGCTAGAAGCAGACTGACTGACCTAGATAGATGCCTGAATAGACAGATGAATAGATAGATGCCTCTATATCTATAATTCAATAGTCGCTTCCTAAAAACTTGTGTACAGAATAGAACTTATAAAGTTAAATATCCGACATCCAGGAGTACCTAGCCCTCCAAGCGTGCCGAGCAAAACGGATCAAGGGACGAGGATGAAAGAGACCAGTCAGAAAAGAAATTATCTCATCCCTTGTGAAAGTGCGCTTGTTAAAATAAAGTAAACGAAACTCAGCCAAAACGAAACACTCCCAAGGAGTGATACAAATGTTCAAGAGAACTACAATTACATAGAGAACATCTAGATTGATCGGGATCATTTTGAAACCAAGGACGATAATTCAAATAAAGAAGCTCTTCCCTCAATTTAAGCAGCCATGTTACCTCCAAAAAATTAAAATCCTCGGAGAGAGATGCAGTAACGCGAAAAGCAGTCAATAGCATACCTTCGCAAAAAGTATTTTAAAATAAAAGTTTAGAGGTGAGAAATATTCAACTGTCGTTCTTTGATTGATAGTCGTTGATTCATAGAGTCAGGATTTTCAGTTAAAAATATTTTTATTTTGAAAAGCCAACGTTTCGATACATCCTCATCAAGGCTTCTGAGTCCAGGGTAATGGGATAGTTGTAATGTAATGATTACTCAGGATTCAGAAGCGCTGATGAGGATCTACATGTACGGATCGAAACGTTGGTTTTTCAAAATAAAAATATTTTAAACTGAAAATTCTGACTCTGAACCAACCTACCTATTTTAAAATACATTATTTAAACTGGTAAGTGTTTTGTTATGTTATAACGCCAAATCATTTAAAAAATTTTATTTTAATCTATATAAATAATGATGAAATTCTGTTTGTTTATTCTTTATAGAAATCCACATCGTTTGTCCTAAATTCTTCAAATTTCGCTCAGTTGTTCTTTCATACTAGACTGTTCACTATCAAAATGGCATAACTTCAGCTAATCTCTGGGTATAATCTTTATTCTTATAAAAATTGTTATGATCTCGCTTTACATTGTTTTTTTTTTGTTTTTTTTACGAAATCGGCCGTTTGAGTAAAAAAAAAGTCTCATTTCATAGATTTTGAAGATAGAAAAATGTAATTCTCCGGACGGAACCGGGATATACAGCAAGTATTTAATAAAAAGAAAAAAAGTATTTACTTAAGTGGTATCCCACATATATTATTTCACAAAGCGTAAAAATCGGTTTTTCATGAATTATAAGGTCCTGTCGTGCTCAAATGCCACGAATGTGGTATCGATGGATTCAGAATTTCACGGAGCTTTTGCGAATTGCATTCTCAATGTTCATTTTTTGGTCCAAAATAAAATATCGACCTAAATTCATTAATATTCGACTAAATAAAATATTCGACCTAAATATCATCCTAAATCTGATTCAACGGATCGAAACGAATCAAATTGGGTTTTATAAATTGCGATACGAACATTAAGGCTAAGTTTAGTTCTTTAGAACTATGATTTTAGTTCTTTAGAACTATGATTTTAGTTCTTTAGAACTTAACTAGGTTTTGTGTTTTAAAGCCCTAAAACCTACCATTTTTGAGATAACGCCTGGGTTAGGCCCCTCCGCAGCACGTGGTCAACTACTTACTGTGTTACGTTACAGCAAATGATAGGTCCTGTCGTGCCTAGGTTCTATAAATGTTGTTTCGTCTGATTTAGATTTAATTGTAGCGTTGGAAAATTGGACTCTCACAATTAGCAATTGCAGTATACTCCCACATGACCGGTTCCCGATTAACTGACTTTTCGGATAAATCGAGGGCGCTGTAAAAGATAAAAAATTCTTTTTAAAATCATTAAAAGCATTTATAACTTTGTCAGATTATCAATCACTGGTCAAAAATTTTGTAAAAATTTGTAATATGTTCCGGTTCGATAGATCTTAAATAAATTAAAATGTAGACAAAAAGGCTTTTGTCTTTTATTTTTTGGCCGAACTCCAGTAAAACAAATCTCTTCGAAATAAAATTGGTCTTGAAACGAAATCCGTACCCTCCATTCATTTCATTAAAAAAGAAATTAAGAACAAATAGCTTCCTATATCTTGACGAAATGACATTAAGGTGGGTTTAAACAAAAAATAAAATAAAAGATTTTGTGAAAAATTAATAGATTGATAGAGTAAATTTTCGTAAATTGTTAAATAAAATTGACCCAAAAAAGTTTTCTTTAATTAATATCTTTACAGCTTTTGTAAAATAGGTTGTGATAATAATAATTGATAATATTGTAACGCTTCTGGGGGGTAAAGAATACTAGGTGGACCCGTGCGAAGTGCTTCGGTTTATCGCAATATAGAAGTTATAATAATATAATTTGTTGTTTTTTTTTTTTTATACGCTTTTCCGGATTGACCGGCTCTCTCGCTTAACGGCAATATATCAGTTCCGACGAGGACGGATAAGCGGGAGTCTCCTGTAGTCATTGGCGGATCCGGGAGGGGGAGGGTGCTGTGGGGGCTGGAGCCCCTCCCTTTGGAAAAATTTTCGTCATTTAAAGATAGAATTTGACTTTCCTTAAAGTAAGAAAGCAAGTTAAAGAACAAAAATGTGCAGAACAGGTAGAATTATAGTTGTGGGAAGGTGAAAAAGCTGATCAGCAGATAGATATGAAGAGGTGTGGGCCTGCAGCCTCCCCTTTACAATCGGCTGGATCCGCCCAAGACTGTAGTCCAAAACATTTATAAAATCTATTTATGGTGATTCATAGTAACATAGTGATTCATAAGATCGAGGTAGAAGAACTTTGGTTTTATCAATTTATCTTTTTTTTTAGCGGGAATTTTAGAAAACTAAAGTATCGAAATAAGAAAAATGGATTAGGTAGAAAAGTAGGGTAAGAAAGTAGGGTAGTTTAAATCAGAATGTAGAAAGATTAATTTCCAAGACTATGCAACATTCTTAGCGATTTCATATATTCCAGGAAGATTACAGGAAAATGTTTTGTAGAGAAAAACGTCAGAAAATGAAGTTCTTCCTTAAGTATTAAACAGAAAAATAATTTCTTAAAAATAATTTATTCTTCCTTGCTGTAGAAAAATAATTTCTTAAAAATAATTTATTCTTCTTTGCTGTAGAAAAATAATTTCTTAAACATAATTTATTCTTCCTTGCTGTAGAAAAATAATTTCTTAAAAATAATTTATTCTTCCTTGCTGTAGAAAAATAATTTCTTAAAAATAATTTATTCTTCCTTGCTGTAGAAAAATAATTTCACCTTAAGGCCCGGGTGGTTAGGGGGGGGGGGGGATGAACATGCAAAAAAAAAGTTCATTTCATAGTTATGTTAAAACTAGATGTAAAATCTGATACAAATCTTCGTGCGAAGTGCTTCGCAAGGGTCCAACTAGTTTAAAATAATTTTATTTTAAATAATGCCCAGGTTTAGTAAATAGTATTTTTCTGCCGGGAAGAGGACCACACTTTCCAATTTTCACCTCATTAGACAAATATGGAAGTGCCGAAATGTTTCGAGGGATATATGTATATTTAGACACACCAAAAATGTCCATAATCGTGTTCTATAGGTCCTGAAACGAATAGAAACCCACAACTCGAAGATGAAATCGGATACCGTGCAATTTAAGTTCTAGGGTAAAGTACAGTTTTTTGCACCCTTAAGACTACATTTCTGTGGTTAAATTAAAAAAATACTTTTTAGAAAGGGATCAAATAGAAACTTCCTGTAGCTGCTCATTATCTATCCTCATAAAGACTGAAGAGGTTTTTTTTTTTGGGTCAAAAGTTCAATAGTTTTACAATATGGCAATATTTATTGTTAAAAATGCCAAATCTAGTTATTGGCACACTGTGCATTTAATTGTGAAATATTCTCTGTGGTTAGTTTGTTAAAGTCTTACTTCATAGATGACTTAGAGGACCCTTCAAACATTAGGCTCATGTATATCTTATAATAAAATTAGGACTTGTTTACCTATTTCTTTAAGTTAGGGTGCCAATAACTGTACTGAGTGCCAATGACTGTATGGTTTACTCTACGTTTGGGCAAAAATTATTAATAAATAATAATTATATGGTCCAGAATAGATTTTAAACTGATGTGCACATTTAATGTGAATTGTTTTATTTTGTAAAGATGTTGAGTGATCCATGAAATCATGTGATCCATGTGGTTCGCATTTCATATCTGGGATGTAAAGGTCAAAAGACTCTTCGAGAAAATGTCCCCTTTTCACAATAAATAACAATACTCTATCAGTATTGTAAAAATTATAATCTCTCTCTCTCTCTCTCTCTCTCTCTCTCTCTCTCTCTCTCTCTCTCTCTCTCTATCTCTCTCTCTCTCTCTCTCTCTCTCTCTTTCTATCATGAAAGGATCGGGTCGTAAATAATGAACGTAGTTATCATATATGCTGAATTCTTTTTGCATATTAAAATTTCAATTCAGTGTCAAGTCTACTAACATGATGAATGGTGAACATATCGATTGCCTCAGAGTGACCTTTTAAAGGTGACATGTGTTAATGGTCTAAAATTCCCGGTTAGTGATTACGGACATGAACTTTGACCGATGTCGTGTCATAAATGATATGAATTATGGAGAAGCAACAATCTTTGCTACAAGCATTTTATAGTGACGGTGCTTGCATGATTTAACTTAATTTTATGCTTGTTTATCATGGAATTATGGATTTTTTTCCATTGAGATTAATGGAGCTGGTTTCTGCTGCTTTATTTATATTTAATGTTTAAATTTTGAATATTTTCCAACCTATTGGATGCTTTTACACGATGTTTGGTATAAATAAAACTGAAATTAAGCTTGGAATGAATAACCTTTAGCTTTATTTCAACCTTTTGTTCAGCATTTGGTCCAAATTTACCTATCTTGTATATTATTTCTGAAAGATATTTTTTTTTTCTACACGCCCTTCTTTCTTAGGACACTTATTAAATTCCGTGGTTGAGGAATCATTTCGAAGATTTCCTTCCCCTCTCTTTATATCTATATACATAGTTGGGCTAAAAATTAACTTTGTATAATAGATCAAGGATAATTTAGGTTATTTGTTATCTATAATGTTCGTTATCTTTTGTAAATTATACTCCCACCATATGTTCTGATACCATATGTTTTGATCTATTTGAGGTTATCGTAGTAGACTTTTAAAGACTGTATTAATTCATTGTTAGTAGACAAATAACGTTGTAAATTAATTATTCTTTCAGATATGTTTATATTTTGTTATATTGTTTATTCTGTTTCTTATTTAAATAAATTCTTCCAGAACAAGAACATGATTTCTCGTCATTTGAAATCCTACTTACAAATTAATTCAGTCTTTAAATGTCTAAGAAGATAACCTCAAATAGCATATGGTATCAGAACCTACCATATGGTGGGAAGTATAATTTACACTTTTATTCGAAAATGTGAGCATTTCAGTTAAATTTTCAGTTATATTTGATCTTCAGTCTTTGAAAGTCTGAAGATTAATTCAGTCTTTAAAAGTCTAAGAAGATAACCTCAAATAGCATATGGTATCAGAACCTATGGTGGGAAGTATAATTTACACTTTTATTCGAAAATGTGAGCATTTCAGTTAAATTTTCAGTTATATTTGATCTTAATATAACTCTCTAACTTTACTACAACACTTACATAAATTCGGGGTCACCTGTGTTGTTAGCATGGCAACCTACAATACTAAAGGTCGGGTTCGCGACCCGCGGTAGCCCAGGATTTTTTAATGGGAGTAAAAAAAAAGAGAAAAAAATCACACAACGTTCGAAAAAATATTTGTCCTCCAATTTATAAAGAAAATGTCCAAAGTTCCCTAACCGAAACCGTAATCTATTTCTGTCTTACCTTTGAAAAAATTTCAAAACTAGGACTGACACAAAAATTAAATACATATTTTTACTAGCTCAAAAAACCAATATGGACATACTATTCACAGTATAGGGAACAGCCAAAAAGACCCACTTAAAACAACTTTAGACCTTTCAATCATGAATGTTAAGACTCATAGTAAAAGCACCACGGTACGTGACTAACAAAACACTACATACTGACCTACAAATACAAAGTAGGCCACCATATAAAGACACTTTATAAAGGTTTCTACACTAGCTTACAAGGTCATTTCAACCGACAAGAGACATAGCAACAGCTGATATACTAATAAATAGGAGAAAAAAAAGGCGCTGGATAAGAAATCTCCTTCGTTAACAAGCCATATAAACTGAAACAAGCAATACAATAAGTACTGCTTGGCAGCGTCCTTCCCGATGCCTAACATACCTATATTTAGTAAGCAAAGCGAAATCATTTGCAGATTGTGAAAGTTAGCTGACAGGCCCAATATAAAGCGAAAAAAAAAATCACATAGCAAAAATATTCTAACGTTAAATTAAAACTAAACAAAGAATAATATTAAAAGGGTTCTAGACTTTTTGTTAGAACAGTTACAAACTGTTCTATTACCTGTTCTTGATTATTCGACAATCTTCTACGCTTTTCGAGAACCTTCTGGAATGTTCGAATTCATACTAAATATAAGGAGCAACGGAAAACAGTTCTAGTCTGGTTCTGAGGATCGAATCATATGGTTGGTAACTTTTGTGTTAATGTGTCGCTACAAGTTGATAATTTTTGTAACTTTGTTAATAATTCGAGTTTGCATTATTTGTCTGATATTTTAAACTATTATTTTCCTCTAATAAAAAAAATATTTAAACTAATGTTAATGATACAATATTTTCACCCGGAAAAAAAAAAATCATTTCATTACCTGATAACTACAGTAGAACTCATGTATCCACCTGGCTCATAAACTTATAATCATTCTATACATTACATTATTACAGTGTGTAACTTACATTGTAGTGATTATTATACACTAGCTGTTTGTACCGGTTTCATTCGGAGAATTTCATTTTTACTTTCACTTACCTATAAATGAAATATATAGTAAGTGGAAGTATTGCGATCGTGAAAAATTTCGACTTCCGGTTTTCAACGGAAATACACGTTTTCGGACCCCCTGAGTCGAAATAACCAAGTCCCGCGAAATGGTCTGTGTGTGTGTGTGTGTGTGTGTGTGTGTGTGTGTGTGTGTGTGTGTGTGTGTGTGTGTGTGTGTGTGTGTGTGTGTGTGTGTGTGTGTGTGTGTGTGTGTGTGTGTGTGTGTGTGTGTGTGTGTGAACAGACTAGCTCAAAAACTATAAACCGTGGGAACCTGAAATTGGGTATTTAGAGTAGGTATATGCCCGCGATGTGACAGCAAAAATTTCATCAAAATTGCTCAAAGGGAGGGAGTACTTTATTTATTTTGAAGTTTTTTTCGATTTTCTCAAAAACGGCTCTAACGATTTTGATTAAACTAAGTATTTTAACTAATTATTAAACTAAGTGATCTATTTATATTCCCGATATATGACTGTTAAAATTTCATCAAAATTGATTAATCGGAAGGGGGACTTTACTTATTAAATTTTGTATCATTTTCACGTGTTTTTTTTATTTACTCAAAAACGGCTTTAACGATTTTGATCAAACTGGGTATATGATGTATGTATATGACCGAGATACGACTGTAAAAATTCATCAAAATTGGTCCAACTGAGGGGGCACTTTATTTCTTGACTTTTTTCCAATTTTTACCTTTTTTTTTTATTATCTCAAAAACGGCTTTAACGATTTTTATCAAATTGGTCATGTTTAATGAAAATTAGGTTTTCTTTAATATCAGGTAGGCTTTATCATTATTAAAATGTTCTGAGGGGGCTTTTTTTTGGGGGGGGCCTTTTTTGTTTTGTTTGTTTTTACTCTATAAAAATAAAGTAAACATAAAGAGGAGAAAAAAAAGAAAAATATTCAGTCAACTCATAAAAATCGTTGAGCCCAAGCATGCGGAGTTCGCCTTAAATGACAGACCATTGTTCATAATTAAAGCCGTTCTGTTCATTTGAGAAGTGGCAATTAACAAAACGCTTCAATTTCTAATCTAAGTAAGTTGGTAAGTGAAAGTTGTGTGTTGCGAGCACGCACCAGATTTTTTAAATCTATAAAGTGAGACTTTTATCGACTCAAACGATCGATTTCGTAAGAACCAATGTAAAGAGAGATCAAAACGATTTTGTTTGTTTGTTTGTTTAACGTCCATTTTTATGCTACTTAGGCTAATCGGACGATGCTACAATGGGAGTCCTAAATTTTGCCTATCCAGGTATAATTAGGATAGGGATCTTTAACGAGTACCTGACATCGTACAGGCTCGGGACCTCCATTTTACGTCCTATCCGAGGGACGGCATAGCTAAGGACTTTTTACTCCCATTAAAAAATCCTAGGGCCACCGCTGGAATTGAACCCGCGATCTTTAGTATTGTAGGTTGCCATGCTAACCACAACACCACAGGTGACCCTTTTAAACGATTTTAATAACAATAAAGAATATACCAAGAAATTGGCTGAAGTTATGCGTTTTTTATATGGACAGGTGTTCGCACATGGTATCAAAGAACCACTGAGCGAAATTTGGAGAATTTAAGACAAACGGTATTGATTTCTATAAAGAACAAACAAACAAACAGAATTTCATCTTTGTTTATATAGATTACTAGCTGTATGTCCCGGTTTCACCCGCGGAATTTTATTTTTCTAATGAAACGGTCGATTTCGTAAAAAAAACATTGTAAAGCGAGATCACTACGATTTTTATTATGGTAAAGAATATCAGCTGAATATCGGCTGAAGTTAAGCAATTTTAATATGGACAGGTGTTCGCACCTGGTATGAAAGAACCACTGAGCGAAATTTGGAGAATTTAGGATAAACGGTATGAATTTCTTCTTCAACAAACAGAAATATTGCCCTGCAGTTTCAGCTTCTCGCAAATCGGCTTGCCTAAGCCTCTGTGGCGCAAGGCGGGCCTCGTATTCCTGGGCTGACTCAGTTTCCCGCGATTCTGCCTGTCTAAGCCTCTGTTGTTCAATCCTATTTTGATGTTCGTCAAGAGTTTCAGCTGCTTCTATTTGACATTGTTTTTTAGCTTTTGAGCTCACTACTACTATTGAAGCTCGTTTCTTAGGAGACATTTTTAAAAAATAAATTCACCATACATGTAAATAAACGTATTGTAATGTTAAAAAATCTGGTGCGTGCGCGCAACACACAACTTTCACTTACCAAGATACTTAAATAAGAAATTAAAGCGTTTTGTTAATGCCACTTTTCAAAGTTACACATTTTCCACATTCATTTCTTATTTTTGTTTTAATTTGCTCTATAAACCCCTCAGAACATTTTAATAATGATAACGCTTACCTGATATTAAATAACACTCAATTTTCATTAAACATGACGAATATGAAGAAAATCGTTAAAGCCGTTTTTGAGATAATCTAAAAATTAGAAAAAAAGTTATGAAATAAAGTGCCCCCTTCGGTTGATCAATCTTGATGAAATGTTGGCTATCACATCTTTGGCATATACATACATCAAATACCCAGTTTGATCTAAATCGTGAAAACCGTTTTTGAGTAAATAAAAAAAACACGTGAAAATGATACAAAATTTATTAAGTAAAGTCCCCCCTCCGGTTGATCAATTTTGATGAAATGTTGGCTATCACATCTTTGGCACATACATACATCAAATACCCAGTTTGATCAAAATCGTGAAAGCCGTTTTTGAGTAAATAAAAAAAAACACTTGAAAATGATACAAAATTTATTAAGTAAAGTCCCCCCTCCGGTTGATCAATTTTGATGAAATTTACAGTCATATCTCGGGCATATAAATAGATCAAATACTCAGTTTAATCAAAATCGTTAGAGCCGTTTTTGAGAAAATCGAAAAAAACTTAAAAAGTTATTAAACAAAGTACCCCCTCCCTTTGAGCAATATTGATGAAATTTTTGCTGTCACTTCGCGGGCATATACATACACTAAATACCCAATCTCAGGTTCGCAAGGTTTATAGTTTTTGAGCTAGTCTGTTCACACACACACACACACACACACACACACACACACACACACACAGACCATTTCGCGGGACTTGGTTAATTGGACTCAGGGGACCCCAAAACGTGTATTTCCGTTGAAAACCGGAAGTCGAAATTTTTCACGATCGCAATACTTCCACTTAATATATATTTCATATATAGGTAAGTGAAAGTAAAAAAAACAAAAAACATATGGTTTAAAAATCCCAGAACTCGACGCCTTCCAAGGGACGGTCTTACCGGGCCTTGTTGGCCTCCTCAAAATCTATAAAATGATTTTTTAGGCCGTTTATTGAACTCAAACGGTCGATTTCGTAAAATAACATTGTAAAGAGAGATCAAAACGATTTTAATAACAATAAAGAATATACCAAGAAATTGGCTGAAGATATGCAATTTTAATATGGACAGGTGTTCGCACATGGTATCAAAGAACCACTGAGCGAAATTTGGAGAATTTAGGACAAACGGTATGGATTTCTATAAAGAACAAACAAACAGAATTTAATCTTTATTTATATAGATTAAAATAACCTATTTCCTGTATTTAAAGTTGTTTTATATGAGGATCTCCAATATTATATTCAAACAATTGATTGGTGAGATATCAAAATACTCTATTTTTTTCGTTTTAATTTATTTATTAAAAAGAATTCATAACATTACATTTCCAACTAACGTTTCGGAAATCGCTTCCATCTTCAGGGTTTTTCTATAAAGATTTTATCTCTAATTCCTGTAACCCATCTCTGAATCCTATCTTTTTTGTATTCAGATTTTTATTGTACATTATTAGATATAATAGGTTATTTTTACTTATTTATTAAAAAAAAAAAAACTTGTATTACCGACTGTTCTAGGGGAAAGATACTAGAACAGTGATTTCGCCTAGAACAGTCGGAATTACAATTTTTTTAAAATAATTAAAAATAACCTATTATATCTAATAATGGACAATAAAAAAAACTAAGTACAAAAAAAATAGGGGGTCTGTTTCGGATTATGTAAGCCAGTGATTTTTTTATAAATAACTATTACGTAAAGAAGAAAATACACCTCAGAAACATGTGTATTTGTACATATAACTTCAAAACAGAAATAACCTAACATCTTAAAAATATAAATTACTTTCAAAGGTGAAAATCAGCGATGTTCTTCTAAATAGCATTTCTTCTCCCTACCTATCTTTTGTAGTAAGTCACTCGCACATACCTCTCTGAGTTTATGTTTCCACTTTACTAATACTTCTCTGCCTATTCCAATTTCCTTAAGGCAAAACTTCACCGTAGCGAATTCATTTGCCCAGGAATATATTAAAACAATAACTTTCCTTAAAGGCAGGCGATATTGTTCGTGCCAGGTTCTGTTGAAGAGGCCAATCGCTGTTCTGCATTAACTCTTGCGAAAAAACCATTTGATCCTCTTTGATACCTTCTTAACTTCATGACATGCACTTTTGCGCATACCTTGTTACTGGGTAGGTTTCCCTTACTCTGTAAAAACCTAACAGCAGTTATGGGGTCACCTGTGGTATTGTGGTTAGCATGGCAACCTACAATACTAAAGATCGCGGGTTCGATACCAGCGGTGGCCCTAGGATTTTTTAATGGGAGTAAAAACTCCTTAGCTATGCCGTCCCTCGGATAGGACGTAAAATGGAAGTCCCGAGCCTGTACGATGTCAGGTACTCGTTAAAGATCCCTATCCTAATTATACCTGGATAGGCAAAATTTAGGACTTAGCATCGTCCGATTAGCCTTAGTAGCATAAAAATGGACGTTAAACAAACAAAAAAACTTAACTGCAGCTTCCTCATTCTTCACGTGTTCACTAAAATCAAAGATATTCATATCTGAACTGAATTAGAACAATTAACAAATGGTTGGTACAATGGAAACCTTAGGCAATAAAATTAACGCATCATACTTTTACATACGTTATTATATCAGGGTAATTTTAATGAAATAATCGCGGACACTTAAAAAAATCACTGGCTTATCTAATCCGAAACAGAGCCAAAAGAGGTTACAGAAATTAAAGATAAAATTTTTATATAAAAATCCTGAAGATGGAAGCAATTTCCGAAACTTTGTATGAAATTGTAATGTAATGTAGCTTGTTTTTAATAAACATATAAAAAAGAAAGAAAAAATGTAGGATTTTGATGTGACAAAATCAATTAGTTGATTATAGTAACCATCCTATACATTATATCATTCTATACATAGATATAGTCAGGTGGTCTTTGCTGTGGTCTTCCAAGGTTGAAGGCAGCTGGTCCGAGAACATCTTTCCACCCGTATAAAAATGCTTTGAAATACGGGTAGTTTTGTTCGGCCGGTTTTGTTCAGCTTTATTTCAAGGCTAACGGAATTGTTAGTTTTAATGAATTAAAAACTTAGCAATTATCATCACAATAACCTGAAATCCCCTTTTTGATATCCCTGTTCTTGATTAATCCGTTATTTTGTTTCCTAGTTAGATTGAGAAAAGGATGATACAAATGCGTATGTTACATCATGGATGTCTGATAAATGTTTTATTTAATTTTTAAATTAATTTATTTCACATCGAACGACCGTCTGATGTCAGTCGTATGGTACCGTCAAATCTATTAAATACCATATGTTTTTGCAAGAGAGGATCAGGTGGAAAACAAACGCCGCTCAGTTGTCCACTCGCGGTACCGAGAGCATATTTAAGTTCACACGCCGGCCAGCTAATTTTAAGTTATTATTTAAACAATTTACATTACATTAATACGTTGTCAAACTCTTTCATAAATTATAACCCGAAAATTTAATTATTAACTGATATATTGTTAGATTGGCCAATATTACTAATTTACAATTTGTTTTGATTACTCTCTTCTTTAAAATATATTTAGTAGTTTATAATTTGTATAAGTTTATAATTTAATTAACTTGTCGTTATTTACTTAAATTGCTATGTCAATAAAATGTATAATTATTGCCATTTAAAATCGAATGATATTTTTATTTTATTTCTATTATCCCTTATTTCAGAAGGTAATTTTTTTGGATTTGTTATTATTTACTATCAGTTACATATTCATTAATATAATTAATGTATAATTATTAATTGTTATTATTGATACAATTAAGGTAATAAGGTAAGGTAGTGTTGGAAACAAAAGAATCTGGCAAATTTAATTTAAGCGTCAGCAGCGTTAGTGAGCTCCGGGCCTCTTACTAAGAGCCAACTCATTTCCTCAACAATTTGTTATATATTAATGCTTATAGGAATTGGCTAATATAAATAGACTATATAAATAAATCTGAAATTCTGTTTGTTTGTCTGTTTATTTGTTCTTTATAGAAATCCACACCGTTTTTCCTAAATTCTCCAAATTTCACTCAGTGGTTCTTTGATACCAGGTGCGAACAACTGTACATATTAAAATTGCATAACTTCAGCCAATCTCTGGGTATATTCTTTATTGTTATAAAATTCGTCATGATCTCGCTTTACAGTGGTTTTTTTTACGAAATCGACCGTTTGAGTCGAAAAAACGGCCTAAAAAATCATTTTATAGATTTTAAAGAGGCCAACAAGGCCCGGTAAGACCGTCCCCGTCAAGTTCTGGGATTTTTAAACCATATTTTTTTTTTAAACATTACAATACGTTTATTTACATGTATGGTGAATTATATTTTTTAAAAATGCCTCCTAAGAAGCGAGCTTCAATAGGAGTAGTGAGCTCAAAAGCTAAAAAACAATGTCAAATAGAAGCAGCTGAAACTCTTGACGAACATCATTTTATAGATTTAAGACGGTAGGACCGTCCCTTGGTAGGAGTCGAATCCTGGGATTTGTAAACCATATATTTTTTTTAACATTACAATACGTGTATTTACATCTATGATAAATTTGTTTTTAAAAATGCCTCCTAAGAAGAGAGCTTCAATAGGAGTAGTGAGCTCAAAAGCTAAAAAACAACATCAAATACAAGCAGCTGAAACTCTTGACGAACATCAAAATAGGATTGAACAACAGAGGCTTAGACAGGCAGAATCGCTGGAAATTGAGTCTGCCCAGGAATATGAGGCCCGCCTTGCGCCCCAGAGGCTTAGGCAAGCCGATTTGCGAGAAGCTGAAACTGCAGGGCAATAGTTCTGTTTGTTTGTTTGTTTGTTCTTCATAGAAATCCATACCGTTTATCCTAAATTCTCCAAATTTCGCTCGGTGGTTCTTTCATACCAGGTGCAAACACCTGTCCATATTAAAATTGCATAACTTCGGCCGATCTTTAGCTGATATTCTTTATCCTAATAAAAATCATAATGATCTCGCTTTACGATGGTTTTTTGACGAAATCGACCGTTTCATTAGAAAATGAAATTGCCCGGGTGAAACTAGGGCATACAGCTAGTATATCATAAATAGGATAGATTTAAAGGAATAGAGAGGATCTCAGTGTTATTTTACATATTTAACGAGGATATTTTCTTCAATGAAACTTTAGCGTTATATAAAGTTGTAAATTTAAAGGCTACTAAGCTAAAAAGGGAGCGGGGATAAAGAGGGAAGTTTAAACGAGTCTGTTGCCATTTCGTGCCTGTGCAGCATTAAGGATCTCGACTCTTAGCGAGGGAGCATCTCTCAGGGCTTTATCTGTTAGGGGGTGCCTTCCTAGGAACAGGTGAATATAATAAAATTAAATAAATATAATAATAGTTTTTTTTTAATTTATTTTATAATTACTGTATCATTAGCAAAGTTACCATAATTATATTTTAATCGTTACATTTTATATAAAGTGGTAGTGAAGATCCTTTTTCCAGATCTCGTAAATATAAATAAAAAGGAAAAGGGGCGTTTTATAATATTTTATTTTGGCGTTAATTGTACAGGGAGTGAGTGAAAATTTGTATTTAACCACATCCATTTACCATTAATATTTACCAAAATATTAACTTGAAATAAATTTCCATTTATACCTCTTCTATTCAGAAAAAATAATATAAGAAAAGATTACGACAAATTAAATAAATGCATATACATACATAAATATTTACCTTCGATCTAAAATCCTTATTCGACTAATACGATTAAGTCAGAGGTCACAAAATTCCTATGTTTTTATCGAAAAATTTCTTAGTTTTATCAGAAAATGCGTAAAAAAATATATGAAATTATAGTGTTTTATTATTTATAATTAACGATCATTTAAATCTCTTAGAACATTTAGAAGCTGCCTTAACACAATACGAGCTTCAACCTCAAACAGCCCGGCCTATTTGCATCATTCTTCTCGGCAAATCTAAATAAGACACGAAGTGAGGTAGGGGAGAGCGGGGTAGGTTGGCCATTGGCTTATAGTTTCCATCACACCTGTTGTGAATGCTATACCATTGTACCATGTGACCCGCTCGACCTCGGGAGTCTTGTCCTGAGTTTTCAATCCGATTCTAACAGTGTAGAAAAGAGTGTGCTTCATTGATTGATTTTACAACATGTAAGTGAATTATTATATTTAGAGTAAATTTGTTTTAAAGGCATGGCAAAACATTTGACTCCGATTCTGTTCACATAGCCCTAAACTCCTTTGAAAAACCTAACCTTTCGACTAACCAGTTTCTTGTTTGATTGATCTCCCCTGTCCTGGCAGTCATCTTTCATATGATTTCTCCTGTGGGGTTAGTTAGCTCTCTTCAACTGGGGTTTTTTGGCGCAGTAGCAATTCACAAAAGCAAGGTAAACATAAACAAAGGTGAAACTACCTATTGTCTTTAGTTCCAGCAATTAGGATGAGAGGAATTTTTCTTATGCAGAAAGTGACGACAGTCTAAACTTCTACTTTCTTCTATTTTACCTTAAAAGCTGTTAAAAACCAATTCAAAATTATTATACCAATATATTGCAGCTTTTAATAACAATAATATGTGTTTATTTAACACATAATGTGTTAGGCAGTATTTGAATGAGATGGCTAAACAACCCCACCTTCTAGGCCAACCTCCCCACATAGGGGGTTAATTGGCATACTCTTAATTGACGAATTCTTCAATTTTCTATGATCTTAGTATTAAATACTATGTGGTGAAAAAAATACTTGAAGTACTCTAATACTTGGTGTTTACAGTGGTATCAGCCCTATTTGGATTATATTAACAGGAACGACTCAACAATCAAAAAAGTGAAAACTGTTGCCAACCAACCCCGCTCTCCCCTACTTTTATAATTGTTTATTTGTTTTAAGTCCCTTTGTGCTACGAAGGCTAAGCGGGCGATGCTACTGTGGAAGTCCTAAAATTTGCCTATCCAGGTATAATTAGGATAGGGATACTTAACGAGTACCTGACATCGTACAGGCTAGTAACCTCCATTTTACGTCCTATTCGAGGGATGGCATTTTTTACTCCCTTAAAAAAATCCACGGGAAGTGAACCCGCGACCTTTAGTAGGTTGCCTTGCTTCACCACAGGTGAACCCTCGGTACTTTTATCGTTCGCCTGTGTGTTCGGGGATAGCGCCAGTGTCGCTTTTGAATTAGTTAAGACAAGCTTCTAGACCTTTTAGCATTTTTCCGACGTTGTTTTTATCCATAATAAGTTAGAGCAAAAGCAAGAACAGCCGCTGGTTCCAAGTCAACCGTATTTGTAATGAAAATTATTGTATTACGGTGTGCATACAAACGTCACCATTCGCTCGAATTCACGGTTCCATTTACACGGATTACAGCTATTTACACAGCTGTTTGTGGTACGGCAAGGTTCGAAGGATTACCTGCTCGAGGCGAGGTTTGCAGAGTGTAAAGGCACCTCAAGAAAAAAATAAATATTAGGTCATCATGATTACTTGATTCGTAATTTATAAACATGTTTTTATTTCTCATTCTCTTGACTAACTAAGGTTGAGGTTCCTTGCCTAAAATCCAAATCAGTAGAAATTTACTCCATCCTGAGAACAAACAGAATAAAATGGAATATATATTTCTCATGAATTGTACGATATCTTAAAGAGAAGTTCTTGATATGTAAAGGCAATGATAAGATGAAATCTTAACAAATAAAAAAACAGTAATAATAATAAAAATTCTAAAGGTCTCTAGAATGAAGAAGATTTTATCTTCAGCAGTCCATTGTTCACCAGAGAGGATTTTCCATTTCAACGTCCCGGGATTAAACTGTATTGAGCCAGGCTCTAACTGCCTTTTCATATTATATTTAGATTGAATATCGATTATAGTGTTCCATCTAGACTCATAATGTCCGTGGGGGAAACTATTTCGTTACATCGCGGCTTAATGTTAGTACAACTTAAGCCTTTCTATTGAAACCGCAAATGTATATTTTAATGTACTATGGTATCTTTGCGAGAGAGTCAACATTAGTTATTTAGCTATATCCGATATATGTATATATATATATATATATATATATATATATATATATATATATATATATATATATATATAATGTATATGTTTTTCTGCAGGATTTTTACTCAGTTTTTGAAATGAAGTTGGTGTCAACGATTCACCGATAACTAATTCGTTCACTCCTTTGCTGTCAAAGTTAAAGACCGTTAAACAAAGTTAAAGTATTTTCACAAGCTGAGTAGATTGAATGGTTCTAGTTTAACAAGCTTCTTTTTTAGAAAGAATATATTTCGCATTATATCCTTCGTACATTTTTCTTTTCTCTATTGCTCCTTTCTACAGCTTAAAGTGGCTATACAAAAGAAATGAATCATATAAGCATTAAACCACAACACTTCCCCACTATTATTTTTCCGTCACGAGTGTTACATTTTTATCGTAACACTCGTGACATTTTGACAGAAAATCTCCATTCTTATCTAAAATAAGTGTCGGACATATATGAGAGGATGAACTCGAATAAATGTTCCTAACCAACAACTTTTGCCCATATCATTCGGATTTTTCAATAAACGATGATACATATAATTACCGTAACACTCATGACGACTAATATTGGCGACATACATGATTTTGCACGGGATATAATATAGCTGCCTATTTAATACTTTTTTCTCCAAGTTTGCACATTATTCACTAAGTTATTAACGATTTAGCCAATAAATGTCACGTTTGATGCACTAACGGAAAAAAAAAATGAAATGCTGCGTACGTAATGGCCGACGAAACCAAGAGGAAATATTCTTTTGTGGCTTCCTTTTGTCAGTGAGCATGGAGCTTAGAAAAGCCGCAGCCTCCTAAAGCTAAAGAGCACACTCTCTCTCTCCCACTCTCTCTCTCTCTCACTCTCTCTCTCTCTCTCTCTCTCTCTCCCTCTCTCTCTCACTCTCTCTCGCTCTCTGTCTCTCTTATGAAACGGCTCAGCTCTTGTTTAAAAGTTCAATCGCTTTAGAGGAGGAGGTTATAGTCTGTACGAAAATCCAAGACCTATGGTTTTTTTTTTTTTTTTCCCATGCCCGAATAAAAATATAAAGAAAAATCCGGTGCGATGCGCACAACACACAACTTTCACTTACGAACTTATTTAGATTAGAAATTGGCGTGTTTCTATAATATTTCAACGCCATTCCTCGCGCATTTTTTAACATTTACATTTGTATATATCTATAAGTTATAGAGTATTTGTATTGCAAAACTTGAAAGATCTCAGTACTTTTCGATTCATTATTGCTTATTTATTTTTTTGAAGGGAAATCTAAAATCACTTCATTCATTCAGAAATCTATTTTGAAACTAAAATATAATTGTTATGTAGTAATTAGTTATCGTTAGATTTAAAAATTATAAAATATAATTGCTTAAAAATTATCTTATGCCATATTTTTTTCACTTCTAATGCTTTATATAATTTAAATACAAACATCAAATACCGAGTTTAATCAAAATCGTTAGATCTGTTTTGGAGTAATCGAAATTCAAACATTAGAAAAAGTTCATTGAATAAAGTACCCCCTCCGTTTGCCCAATTTTGCTGTCACATCGCGGGCATGTACAAACATCAAATGCCCAGTTTGATCAAAATCGTTGAAGCCGTTTTTGAGTAAATAAAAAAACATACCAAAATGAGACAAAATTTATTAAGTAAAGCGCCCCTTCTAATTGATAAATTTTGTCACATCGCGGCCGCATCCTTACATCAAATATCCAGTTTTATACAGTGAAAGTAAAAAAAAAAAGAAATGGGCACTTTTTATTTTTTATTTTCGATTTTCTTAGTAAATGATTACATTATAGGATGTCTTTAACGAAGGAGTCTCTTCCATATTTTTGTTGTATTATATTTAAATATCCCAACGTTTCGGGCTGTTGGCCCATCCTTGAGGTTACATTTTTTAATTTTTTTTTTTTTTTATTGCACTAGTTGAGTTATATATGATATACATTTTACATATTAGTATTATAATTACCTTTTCTATTAGCAGTTTGTCATCAATACAAGTTACTGTATACAGATATACGTACACCTGTCCAGGTTCCCACTTTAACATTTATTGACACTAGATTGATTTCATTGTCACACTTTTAAAATTTTAGTTGCTTTGTGGACAATGGTACTTATATTATCTTGTCCCCTTCATCCTGTGTTCTCAATGTTTGTTTATTTGTTGTGGTAGGTGTTTTGTGGTTTATTGTATTTTCTGTGTTTTTTTGTTTGTGTGTATTGCTTCTTCAATTTTTCTGTTGTTTTTTTTTTGTATTATGTACGATGCTCAAAATTTTACTGTTGTCAATATCAAAGGTGTGGTTGTTTTTTAGACTGTGTTCCGATAATGCTATTGTTTTTATATTTTTTACATTTTTGCAGTTATTTTTGTGTCGTATTATTCTAGTTTTTAGTTTTTTAGATGTTTCTCCGATATATTTTTTTTTCTTACAGTTTTTACATTTTATTTTGTAAATCACGTTTTGTTTTTCAAGTTTTCTATTTTATCCTTCATATTGCTTACTATTATTTATTTTTTTGTTAATCTACCTCTGCCCCGGCTGTACCTTTGGGTCACCCCATACCAGCGGTCTCCATTCAGGTAATAATTTTGATTATCAAAGGGCCGACTTCGCTGAACTTACCCAAGCTAAGCGAAGCTCCGTTAAGACATCAGTTGGTGGGTGAAGTTAATAAAAGTTCCCCTAGTTAAGGTACCCGCAGCTGGCACCCCCTTGCCCTGTCAAGAGGATGGTAGCAAAGCCTATTCCTACTCAGTAATCTTGGCAACTTGTCCAAAATATCAAAATTTCTAAGTGCATTAAAAGGTTTCTACATTTTTCCATAAATTCAATAATAATTTAACATAATCAAACTGTTCAGGGAACCCATATGTCGTTTTAAATTATTTTAGTTTATTTGTTGTTTAATTCATTATTTTCAAATTAATTTTAAATTTAATTAATTATTATTATTACTGTAATAATTATGTATCAAGTTATTATATAATAATATAATAATATAAGTCATACCAATCGATATTAAGTATTTAATTAGCATTAGTTTAGTGTTATGTGCGTGGGCGTCTGTGATTGGTCGAAGACGCTCTGAGACAAACAAAAGACGCTTCAAGTCAGTCAGTTGTGGACTCTCGCCAGCCGAGTACGCATTACACCTCACGCTTAAAACATTCTTTAAAAACATTTATTACATTCCCGTTCACCCAGGGTGTTCAGTTGTGTATTGTGCACATTTTCAAACATTATTTTAGAAGACGAGCGAAGAGGAAGATTAAGTTCCCAGCGGGATGGACCTTTAAAGTAAAATACTTCCATCATTATATTTTTAATAATGTATGAACATTACATTGTGTTTAATCTTCAAATTTAAATAACATTTTCTGAACATTGAACTTTACCTTTTAACATTATATCAAATTGCTAAATTCAGTTATTATATATATATATATATATCTTTGTATTATAGTTATTAATCATTTGTTTATTACTCTACTCTATAATTCATCAATGGCCATTCGATTAAAAGCATATTTTTGTCTATAATAGTTTATAAGTTGTGTTTCATTTTCATTCAATCGTTTTAGTTTCATTCTTGTTTAATAAATTATTTGTATTTAATAAATTATAGTTTAAGCTTTAAATATCAGAGAATTTTCTTTATTTCCTTTCATTCATATTATTTTGTTTTCCTTTTTTATTATGCTATTATTTTCTAAATTACAAAGGTAAACTTTAGTTTAAATATCTTTCATCTTATTCTTTTATTATATAAAACTTTTAATACATTAACCAACAAAACTAAGAGCATTGAGCACCGGCCATACTTTCTTCATCAGGGAAGCGAAAGGTTTTTATTATTAAAACCTAACTTGCCTGAACACAAACATTTAATAAAATTCCAAATAAATACTAAAACCCATAATAAATACTGAAACCTATAAGATTAGCATATTTTGTGATTCCATTATGTTCTTATGTCGCTGGAAAATTTTTTGAAGTCCTCGAACCTTTCCTGGCACTTGACGAATTCCTCGAAGGATGCTGGAGGCCATTCCACGAATGAAAATTCTTCAATGAGTTTGACCCGTTTGCCCGCGTACCTTACGAAGTCCATGATGACGTGCTCCGCGGTTTCCAGTTCTCCACAGCTGCACATCGGGGAATCCCGCACCTTAAAATAGTGGAGTTTTTCGCCGAAGTTGTCATATTGCTTATATAGTTTTGTAATTTGTTTCTATTGTACATTTCCAGTTTTATATTATGGTTTTCGTGTGTGATGAATGCCTTTTTTATTTTATCTGTTAATTTTGGTATGTATTGGATTTTTCAATATTCGTTCTTTGGTTTATTATAATTATCTCTATCTATTTTTTTAATTTTTTTTCTTCTTGTTTATCTGTATAAAAATCTGTAATTAATTTTTGGTTTGGTTTTTTCTTTGTTTCCGTATAATTTTGGATTGGTATTATTATGCTTTGGTTCTCTATTTTTAATGTTAGTATTGTTTTTTGAGTTTATTTTTATTTTATTTTTTTTTTACTTTAATTATTAATTCGCACCTGTCTGCAAAGTGCGGACAATCAGCGAATGAGATGGCGGTAAGATGAAATAATGACATGTCAGGCATGAGGAAGGAAAGCACCCAATAGCACCCCCTGCTATTGAGTTAATTTTATTTTGCTCAATTATAATTTTATTTTTATTACCTTATTTTATTTATTAATTTTTTTGGATAGAGATTTTCTTCTAAAATTTGGTATATTTGAATTTTAATGTTTTTTAAATGCTCTCTATTCACTATAGTGAAAAAAAGAACCAAGTATATTACATTATATTTCGTAAAACAATTTTTGTATTACTACGATATGACAATATACATCTCCGTGTTACACTGGATGGCAATGCAGACTTGAACTTTAGGTCGGATCATGAAGAACCCTTCTCACAGTGGCAGTGCAAAGTCTGAACAGGGGAAGCTTTTACCCTCAACAAGTCAAAGAGTCCATGGCTGTCATCGGGGCTGAAATCTGGAGGGTCGTCTGTCATAGCGGGTCCACCGGGTACTAGATCCCTCTTGTTATATCGGGACGTCTCCAACTTTTACTAAAATGCTAGTTCAATGTCTCCTACCTCTATGAGAATGACTTCAATCGATCGCAAAAATAAATAGAATAATTTACATTCTGAAAATCAAAGCATTAGCAAATGTGTATTAAGAAAAAAAATCATTAATATTGAAAATTAGACAGAAACTCGATAAATACAAATATTCATATTTTAATTTTGTTCATGCCTGTTATTCCTACGGGCTAGATGTTCCAGAATAAAAAATACTTTTCTTTCTTTTAAAGCTTAACTTTTCGAGACGAAATGTATATATATTCATTTTTTCATGGACTATTAAAATACAGAATAACTTTTCTGTTATAAATTAACTAGTTAGAGTGCCCGGCTTCGCTCCGGTAGTTGGGTGTTAGTTTTAATAACAGAAAAACTTTAAAATTAAAGGAAATAGAGAACAAAATTAGCTCCTTCTTGAAACTTCGGATTTAACTTGGTATCAATATTAAGATTCGAGAACTACAAAGTCCGCCCAAATAAGGAACCCTATTTACTTTATTGGGGGTGGAAAATGGTAAATGAACAATTAATTTTAATGCAACTTTGTCGAGTTATGCATCGTTTTTGATGGTTTCTGTAATTCTGATTCGTATAAGCCCATTTGCAGCAGTAAGCAGGTAATAAGTTATTAGATTATAGTTGAAAAATCTGATATCTCAGTTAAAAATATTATATTTCGAGGACAACTTAAGCGCCGACTACTGCGATGGTCCTATTAGATCCAGTAATATAGAAACTACCAAAGATTCATAGAAATTTTTTTCTAAGACCTTTGGTCCATTTCAACCTCCCTAAAGATATCCCCCCGCGTAATTTGAGCGGACTCTGGAGATCTCTAATCTATTAACTATTACAAAGTGAAAACCAACTTCTTTTTCATAATTACATACAATAAGAACTCTTCAAACTTTTTATTTTCGATTTATATTCAGTCAATTTATCCCTTTTTTTTTATTTCTGTTTTTATTCGCTCACTGTACTATTAAGACGTGTTCATTCATATTGCATTAAATTTACTTAAGTATATATTATATATTGATAAAATGAAATGTGTTAATCAATGAGCCTTCTTATGAGAAAATAAATTTTTTAAGGAATCCAGTTGGTTTTATAATAGATTGCAGAGGTGTAGAATCATTATTTTATTTTGAAAGCAAAGGATAAACTAATTATTATCGCTTAATTTTTTAGTAATTTAAAAAGAACAGCTTAAAAAATATATAAACTTTACAAACTGAACTGGATGAACGAACAATAAACATCGAGTGAAACGCACCCTAGCGCTTCCTAAATCACGATATAAATATTTTTATCCGAAGTATGGTCCAACACATAGTTGGATAAAAGTTGTAGCTACAATGAGCGAAAGTGCCGGGGCAGTAGTAAGAACCGCTAAGCCCTCATTACCGTTCAGTGTTGCGTAGAGTGTATAACTAGCGCCGTACTCAATAAGTGGAATTGGACTACTTTTGTGGCACTGCACATAGTTTTTTTTTACTTTCACTTACCTATATATAAAATATATAGTAAGTGGAAGTATTGCGATCGTGAAAAATTTCGACTTCCGGTTTTCAACGGAAAGACACGTTTTGGGGTCCCCTGAGTCCAATTAACCAAGTCCCGCGAAATGGTCTGTGTGTGTGTGTGTGAGTGTGTGTGTGTGTGTGTGTGTGTGTGTGTGTGTGTGTGTGTATGTGTGTGTGTGTGTGTGTGTGAACAGACTAGCTCAAAAACTATAAACAGTGCGAACCTGAAATTGGGTATTTAGTGTATGTATATGCCCGCGATGTGACAGCAACAATTTCATCAAAATTGCTCAAAGGGAGGGGGTACTTTATTTAATAACTTTTTACGTTTTTTTCGATTTTCTCCAAAACGGCTCTAACGATTTTGATTAAACTCAGTATTTGATCTATTTATATGCCCGAGATATGACTGCAAAAATTTCATCAAAATTGATCAACGGGAGGGGGGACTTTACTTAATAAATTTTGTATCATTTTCACGTGTTTTGTTTTATTTACTCAAAAACGGTTTTAACGATTTTGATCAAACTTGGTATTTGATGTAAGTATATGCCAAAGATGCGATAGCCAACATTACATCAAAATTGATCAACCGGAGGGGGGACTTTTCTTAATAAATTTTGTATCATTTTCACGTGTTTTTTTTATTTACTCAAAAAAGGCTTTAACGATTTTGATGAAACTGGGTATTTGATGTATGTATATGCTAAAGATGTGATAGCCAACATTTCATCAAAATTGGTCGAACGGAGCGGGCACTTTATTTCATAATTTTTTTTCCAATTTTTACCTTTTTTTCGATGATCTCAAAAACGGGTTTAACTATTTTCATCAAATTCGTCATGTTTAATGAAAATTAGATGTTCTTTAATATCAGGTAAGCTTTATCATTATTAAAATGTTCTGAAGGGGCTTTTTGGGGGGGGGGCCTTTTTTGTTTGTTTGTTTCCTATAAAGTACCTTTGTTTTTGTTTATATGGAGAAATTAACTGTCTCTCGTAATGCCTAATAATAAGAAACGGCTAAATATAAGATATGATAAAAATAAAGAAAACATAAAGAGTAGAAAAAAAGAAAAATATTCAGTCAACTCATAAACCTCGTTGAGCATACACGCGTGCGGTGTACGCCTTTAATGACAGACTATTGTTTATAATTACAGCCGTTCTGCTCATTTGAGAAGTGGCAATTAATAAAACACATTAATTTCTAATCTAAGTAAGTTGGTAAGTGAAAGTTGTGTTTTGCGCGCACGCACCAGATTTTTTCTTCTTTAATATATCCAAGTTTTTGTTTAAATAATATTAATTGAATAACAGTAAAATAGAATAGATTTTTTGTATAAAGCAAGCACAAGATGGGTAGGACGTTTGAAATTCACGAAATAAATTTTCCCATCCTGGTTAGAATAAGTTGGCTATACGTCTAGAATAACTCCCCACCGCATGTCTTTGAAGGGGTAAGACAAATTTTCCTCGCATTCGAGTACATGTTCACAGTCGTATACCTCGTATTATTTTATTCGTTTGTTCCTCTGCATTATAATGAAAGCGTTGGTGGTTCTTCGTAATTTTTCTATGCAGCTTTACCATCAAGTCAATCCACGATTGAACTCAATGAATACGACGAAGGAAATATATTCACGATTTTACTATTTTATTATTTCCTCTTGAATGAACCCGCTTATTTAGATAGATAGAAAACAGAACTTCATTCTGGGACTAAATCCCTTGAAAATTGTAGATATGTACAAACAGAACTTCATTCCGGGACTAAATCCCTTGTTCAAAGAACTCCTCTGAACACATGCGCTCCAGTGGCGCCATCTCTTGATGAAGGGCTGAACCCCTTGGCCAGCCTTGCAGGAAAGGGGCAGGAAAGGAGAGGAAAAGTGCAAGTCCTAAGCAAGAGATAGAGAAAAGTCCTAGGCATAGGTGCACCAGAAGTTCATATATCTAGTTTCCATTACACCTAATAATGGAGTAATCACCTAAGGGATTGCTGGCCACCGGGGGAGGACAGGAGGAGGACCACCAATGATGGGAGAACAAATATAGCTCCAGGAAATATTACCATGATACAGATTGTAGGGAGAAGAAAGTCAACAGGTACCATCCACACATCAATACCAAATCATATTATTACTGTTAACCTACCCAATTATAATTAACAAACTAATAATATTGTATCCCTTTTGGCAAACAAAGCCGTTTTATAATAACCAGATTAAATACAGTCCATTTCACTACAATTCAGTTATATTAATCACCAGCCCTAAATTAAAATACCCACCATGACCCACGTTCTTTGCATCCCAAACCGTGGGTCATAAAACATCCCTTGAAACTTGTAGATATGTACAAACAGAACTTCATTCTGGGACTAAATCCCTTGAAAATTGTAGATATGTACATATATGAATTTAGATATCTGTCCATCATGCTACACTATTAAAATTATAAAATATTAACAGTTGATGCTAATAAAAACTAATAACCAAAAAAGTATTCTTATTATGAAAAAACAACATATTAATAGGATAAAAAAACCAATGAAAGAGTAGGGGAGAGTGGGGGAACAGCGGTTAACTATGATACACTATATTTATATAAATAAATAATAATTTTGTCAGTTTTAAAATTAAATATTTAAATGAAATACTGACAAAAATATTACTCACTTTGGAAAATGAAATTAAACCATGGCAAATCACAACACATAACATCCACACTCCGACGAGATACATGCCCTCCAGTTTATATCGGCGACCACCGAATTCCTCAAACAGACAAAGTACGGTACCTTGGATTAATATTTGACAGAAGGATGACTTCGGGCCCTCATGTAAAAATGAAACAATGAACAAACGACTGAAAATACCGTACTCTCTATTTTTCAAATCATCAAAATTAAAAATCAGACAGAAAATCAATACATACAAGTACTTACTGAAACCCATTTGGACATACGCCTCACAAGTTTATGGTTTAGAAAAAAAGACACACTTACAAAAACTGCAAACCTTCCAATCCAAAATTTTACGACTAATAACGAACACACCTTTGTACAGTAGTAAAAAACCATACCAACTTAGAATTACTAACTATCGACCAACGAATAAGAACCCTCTATTGTGGCTTTCATATCAAATTGCACGGACATAACAACAGACTAATTAATGACATGGCTATAACGACTGACACGCTTTTTATGAGGTGACTGAAAAGGAGTAGGATGAGATACCTTCCTCATTCCTTAAAATTCCAAAATACAGCAGTTTATATCTCATTAGCTGATTGTGGCTTAGTTGCAACAGGTGCAAATAAAAGTATGAAGTTAAAAAAAAAAAAAAAAAAAAAAAAAATACGGCACTGAATTAAATACTAATTCCCATCTATGATTGGTTCACAATTTGACAGTATGACCATTTACAAAAATGTTTTTAATCAATTTAATCCTTAGAAGGCAACATCCGCCCCTGGGGCAGAGTTTTTGTTTTGTCCTTATTTATTTTATAATTTATAGATTGTAGCTATAAAATTAGGGCATTATTGATAATTGTGCAGAATAGACAATAATAATGTAGAAAATTATAAAAATTAAATTTTAATTTATTTAAGTACGTGTTCTTCAGTTTAAATATATAACCTTGATACATAAATCTTATAAACCATACATATAACCTTATAAACCAAATACAATAACCTAAATTTCATTACATGTTGTTATGTAGTAATTAGTTATCGTTAGATAATTAATTTTCCTACGACCGGGCGTAGGAGTGATGAACCTTCCCCGTGTATCTCATCGAAAATCGTGGTGTGGTTTTCCAGGATGTCAGTAACCGCCCGGAGGTTTGGTTCAGGGACGGTATGCTTCAGGGAAAGAAAAATAGGTCCTCGGGGCCTGCTGACTCTGAGCTACCATAATCCTTGGACCTAGACCAGTTTGTCACTGTCCTTGAACCCGAGAGAGCTGACGCCATCGGTGGGAAGGACAGTGCCAAATTGGCCCCAATGGGATTGGTTATGGAGCTATGGGCAGTCTGCCGCTGTACCATGGTGACCATGGCTTGCAGCAAGGTTTGGGCTACCCCCTCCAGGCTGTCTGTACTACCGCAAGCAAAACAAATGTCTGTAAGAAGACCACACTGCGCGGCCAAAGGTCTCATTAGGCCTAATGCGCCAACCGAAAAAAAAAAAAGATAATTAATTTATAATTTTTATTAGAAGATAAAAGATTCGACCACGGCCGGGAATCGAACCCAGGTCCTCTGCATCTACGTCGCAGCGCTCTTACCACTGAGCTAACCGTGGGGCCGTACCAGACATGATCGAATCTTTCTCTTCTTCGATTCCCGGCCGTGGACGAATCTTTTTTCTTCTAATTAAATAGTTTATAAATTTCATTACAATTCCTTACTTTACTTTTAAAATTTTACTGTATAATATTACGTTTGCAAGTCGTACGATGTCGCGTAAAACTTTTAGCGCGATGTTGCTGGTAGGTAACGTTCGAAACGGTGCCGAGTGCAATGGGTTAAATATTCGTCTACGGTAAAGCATCAGATTGCATGAGACATGCTGATAGCCGCCTTCGATTTCATACATTCGTGAAAACCCAGCCTTCTCAAGCCAGGTTCCGTGGTGCACGATGAGCATCGCCGTATTTTAGAGGTTGTTGGTACAACTTTGTAGTTGTACCATATACTTTCATATTGTGCGTGTTGATCATTTTTACATCAACTAGAGCAAACAATTGTATACCTTCTTGTTGGGTATAGAAGGAATGTATTGTCACAGAGGGCATTTTCCTCCAGGACAAAATAATTGATAACATTTCATTATTTGTTCATGCAGTAGGTAAAACTAAATATTATAAAAGCAAAAACTTCGATAGTACTTATCTTTAAAGTTGTAGCGCGTTCGGAGGCAATGAGCGTATCAGATCAAAAGTTACAGGGCAGATAAAAACAAACAGGTACAAGAAAGCATTGTATTTATGCGTCATTGAGAGAGAGAATGGAAGAGACAAAATGACGGGGCTTTGCATTACAGATTCAAAAATAATATACATACTACAAGTGCTGTTATAATATATAACTGCATGTTGTAACATATAACTGCAATTGAGAACTAAAAACTATATGCATGGATTAAAAATGCATAAGTAATTCCCTTATTCCTCGGAGTGACCGTGACTTTGAGACAGTCTGGGCAATAGAAGAATTATTTTAAATTATTTTGTTGTTGTTGTTGTTTGTTGGTTTATCGTCACTTTATGTCACCCAGGCTAATCGGTCGATGCTTTAGTGGGAGTTATAGATTTTGCCTATCCAGGTATAATTAGGATAGGGATCTTTAACACCGTACATCGTACAGGCTCGGGACCTCCATTTTACCTCCTATCCGAGGGACGGCATAGCCAAGGATTTTTTAGGCCCTTTAAAAAATCCTAGGGCCACCGTGGGAGGCGAACCAGCGACCTTTAGTATTGTAGGTTGCCATGATAACCACTTCAACACAGGTGACCCCAGATAATCTTCAGAAAACTAGTTCAAAGGCAGGTTTTGAGAATTGATAGAAATATGATTCCTTTTTCAGGTCTGGTAATGATTCGCTAGATATTCTTTTCCGTGGCATCCAACGCCTCAAAAAACTGTGTCTCTATAGTCACAGTTATTCTAAGGAATAAGTCCGTTTGAATATCCTTTCCTTCTGACCAAATCGTCACCCGCTTGTAAGAAACAAGTCCTATCTCTAAACGGGAAAAAATAGATTTTAAGGGGACCAATCCAAGCCGTACTTTCAACATACAAAACACTTTATAATAACGTTGGGTTTGAGCGTTGCTAAGTGCACTCGGCCATTAACTGGTTTAATCGTAACTTCAGAGGCACTGACAAATTAACTCGAAAATTAATCCGTTACAGGCTCAGGAACAATTAAACTTTTTGAACTCAATTAACACAACTAATCTAAGCGACACCTTATTGCCCTCTCGGCTCATTATTTCCAAACGTCCATAACTGAATACAAATTATAAAGTTAACTTGGCGAGCGTGCACGTGGAAGTCTAAACATAAACGAGTTTAATACACTCGTATCAATGTATCTTCCCATTCATTTTAGATCCCATGTGTTAACTCTTTGCACTCGGCATCGTTACGGACGTTACCTACCGGAAACTCGACGCAACTTATTCGCGAAAACGTACACCCTGAAAACGTAATATTATACGGTAAAATTTTAGAACCAAGTAAGGAATTGTAATGAAATTGAAATGTGTATTTTTGAAGCTTCAAGAACACATAGTTACAAAAAAAAATTATTTTTTTTAAATTCTATATTTTTTTATTATTTTATTATTATTATCATTATTATATATAAAAGCATAAAAAATCTTATTGGGGAAGTAAAAACAGTTAAAAAATCACGAGATGGGACCCTTTTAGTTGACATTTTCTCAGATATCCAATCAGAAAAGCTCCTAAAATGTGATAATATACTTAATAGCTTTCCGGATAACGTAGGAGCACATAGGAAACTAAATCAAAGTGAAGGGATTATTTCAATTGGGGTTCAATTGAGGAAATATAAGATGAATTAAAACCACAAAATATAGCCGATGTTAAAAGATTAACGTACTACAAACATAATGAAAAACACCTCGAGCCGCGTCCGTTATTTATCACCAAAAGCGAAATATCCTATAAATAGTTTTTACAATTTGTTTATCTCCTTATATGTTAAAAACTGAAAATTATTTGCATTGTCTCCGTAGTGGAGCCCTCGAGTTTGAAAACAAATTTTAAATGGTTCCACTCCGGAGACCTCGAATCCCAAGGGTTAATATTATTTAAAAAAAAATTTAGATACATTAAAGAAGAAGAAAAAACTGTGTACAGTACTACAAAAATTTTTTTTTTTTTTTTTTTTTTTTTTTTTTTTTTTTTTTTTTTTTTTTTTTTTTTTTTTTTTTTGTCTTTCAAACATTTATTCGCACCTGTCAGCCGTCTGCGACAATCAGCGAATCCGATGGCTGCAGCATCGCAATACTATTGAAGGCATGTATGGCTTGAAGGAAGGAAAGTGCCCAGCAGCACCTCTTTCCGGACTTGACAATAAATTCAGGAGAGGAGGTCTCTCATCCAGCTTCTTTTTAGCCGCCTTCGAACGGGCAAGTCAACCGTGGCCATGTCGTGAATTAATCTATTGTTATGTCCATCCAATTTTACAAAGAAGTGTGAGTAAAGCGTTCGTATATGTTGTTGGATAGTCGGTTGTTGTAAGTCTGTATGTAGAGTTTGGTTACTTACGTACCTGGGAGCGTCCGTAATTAGTCTTAAAATTTTGGATTGAAAAGTTTGTAATTTTTGTAAGTGTGTCTTTTTAGCTGAGCCGAAAATCTGTGAGGCGTATGTCCAAATGGGTTTAAGTAAGTAGGTGTATGTATTCAGTTTTTGTCTAATATTCAATTTAGAAGATTTGGCAAAAAGGGAGTAAAGAATTTTTAAGCGTATGTTTAAGGTCTTCTTTTTCATTTTGACATGTGGGCCCCAAGTCATCCTTCTGTCGAACAGAAGTCCGAGGTAGCGTACAGTTTCTGTCTGTGGAATTTGGTTGTCGCCGATATAAACTGGTGGGCATGTATCTCGTCTGAGTGTGAAAGTTATGTGTTGTGATTTGTCATGATTTAATTTCATTTTCCATAGTGTGTACCATTTTTTTAATTGAAGTAAGTGATTCTGTAAATTCAATGAGGCATGACTGGGGTCATGGTGTACTGTTAAAATTGCGGTATCGTCAGCGTAAGTTGCAGTGAGAATTTTAGAGTTGGTAGGTATGTCGTGAGTGTATACGATGTAAAGTAACGGAGCCAGTATTGAACCCTGCGGAACTCCTGCTAAGATTGGTCGGATTGAAGAAATCTCTGAGCCCTGTCGGATAGAGAAGAATCTGTCAGAGAGGTAGGATTGGAGTAGAAGATAGTATGTGTGGGGTAGTACGGTTTTGAGTTTGAAGAGAAGCCCCTGGTGCCAGACTTTATCAAATGCTTGGGCAACGTCCAGAAATACACCAGTTGCGTATTGTTTTTGCTCTAGTGCTCCAGCAATGTAATCCGTTACTCTGTGTAGTTGTTGTGTCGTTGAATGGGAAGTACGAAAACCGAATTGATGGTCAGGTATTATATTGTTTTTGGTTAGTATGTCAACTAATCTTTTGTATAGTAGTTTTTCGAAAAGTTTGGAGCAGATTGGAAGAAGACTAATTGGTCGGTATGATGATGGATTGTATAAGTCTTTTTCTTTTTTGTGAATCATTTTGATGAGTGAATATTTCCATTGAATGGGGAATTTAGTTGTCCTGAGCATACAGTTGTATATAGTCGTAAGGAACACTAGAGCTTTCCTAGGCATTTGTTGGAGCGCCTCGGCTGTTATTAAATCATAACCTGGGGCTTTTCTTTTGGGTAGGTGTCTAATGTGGTGTGCTACTTGTGAAGGAGTAAAAGAATGAGGGGGTGGTGTCAATTGTAAAGGTATTTCCAGAGTATCTAGAACAAAAGATTCATGTTCTCTGTTTGTGATGTCAGTAAGTGGAGTAAATACTGTGGAAAGGTGATCGGCAAACAGTTCAGACTTTTCCCTATCCGACACTGCCCACGAACCGTCTTCTTTTCGCAGGGGTACTGACACCTCTCGATGCTTTAACAAATTCTTAGTATGCTTCCACAAACTCCCATCGTCCGTCGATAAGTTTGTTAAGTAAGTATCATAGTTTGTTTTATTGAATTTTCGGATTTGTCTTTTGAGTTCATTATTTAGTATGTTAAAAGTTTTTCTGTCTGATGGTAGTCTGTTAGTCTGCCACACCTTACGAGCTCTTCTCTTTGCTCTGATCAAGTCCCTTATATACTGTGGGTATTTTGGCAGATGATCAGTACTTGATGCCCTTGATATCGTTGAAGTCCAAGCAGCGTTTTGGATACTTTTACTGAATTTGTCGACTGCCTCTTCTAATTCCTCTTCAGTCTTAATAGAGCATGGAACTGAAAGTTCGGAATCAAGAAATACTCTATAAGCATCCCAATCAATATTGCCGTAAATTAGCTTCGGCGGTCTTTGTACGTTGTTGGGCTCATCAAGAATAACTAACTGTACTGGGGAGTGATCAGAGCAAAGATCCGAGGTCGAATTTATTGTGTAAGGTATGGTCCGTAGTCCTTTTGTAATAAAAAAGTCAAGAAGGTCTGGGGTTTTCCGTTGTGAAGTTGGCCAATAAGTTGGTGTGTCAGGTGATATGGTGTTTAATGAAAGTTCGTGGATAGCAGCCATCAAGTTTCTTCCTCTAGGTGTGCATAGCCGTGACCCCCAACATTGATGCTTAGCATTGAAATCACCACCTACTATAAAGCATCTTCCTAGGCTTTGAAAATAGTTGCAAAACATCGAGGGTGTTAGTACGTATCTAGGAGGACAATACACCGAAGCTATGGTTATTGTATGATGTTTTGTGTGTAGTAGTATGCCTGTGGTTTGAATGTCAGGTGTGGTGGGTAAGTACAATGGGTTATGTGAGAGTGATGTCTTTATTAGTATCGCTGTACCGCCATGAGCTGTGTTGTCGGGGTGATCTGTTCTGTATGTCATGTAGTCAGAAATTCCAAATCTAGTGCGTGGTGTAAGGTGCGTTTCTGTTATCAGTGCTATGTCTATACGTTTTTCGTGTAAATATATGTCCAACTCTGTTTTATGTTGGGTTAGTCCGTTAGCGTTCCACAGAAGGATTGACAAAGAGCCCACAGTTAGCTGATTAGGGGCCATTTGGAGGGCATAGGCTTTGAGTTAGCTGCGTGAGCTGTTGGAGGAGACTAAAAAGAGGCTGGATGAGGGTGTTAAGACCATTCAACACCTGAGATAGTTGAGCTGGGATATAATTATCGGCTGAAGGTGACTGCTGGGCAATATCATGTCGCAAGCCAGGCGAAGTTTGTATATGAAATGGGGTTTCTTCAGATTGTTGAGCTGATGGCTGTGACTGCGCCTGATGTTGCCGTTGAGATGGCTGCGACTGCGTCTGATGTTGCCGCTGAGATGGCTTCCACTGATACGCTGTTGGCTTTAAGTGCTGAACGTGAATATTGCCCTTTTGAGGTGCATTTAGGATTGGGAAATCTATTGGGTTAATTGAAGGAGGCGGAGTCGGGGGTTCACGCTGATGAACAAGATTTCTTAGTTTCTTCTGGGCTCTGAGTTCTTTGAGGATACGACATCCGCGATAATTTGCGGGATGATCGCCTTGGCAGTTGGCACATTTCGCTGGTGTTTCCCTAGTTTTATTACAAGAGGCGGTTTCGTGCCCTTGCCCGCATCTTACACAGCGCGGTGAATAGTTGCAATAAGACCGCGTGTGACCGTAATGTTGGCATCGTAAACATTGCGGTATAATTCTTTTTCTGCGAGGTTCTTCAATTTTTATTCTAGTGTAAAATAGGGTATTTATTTCGAATATTTTTTCATTATACGTGGCCTTACTAATATCTACAAAAAACATTGGCAGGGGTTGTTTGAATCGTGAGATGGCATTCGTGATACTCACGGCTTCATAACCATATTTTTCAAGATCACGTTTGATTTCTTCAATTGGGGTGCTGTGGTGCAAATCCTTAATGACTATGCGTGGATTCCTGTCCTCTGGGAGCTGATAAGTATGGAATTCAGCTCCACAGTTTCTGAGGCAACTGACCAGCTTTCTGTAATCGGTTGGGGTGTGGGGATAAACAGTTACTCCCTTTGATGTGCTTTTTAATGTAAATGAATTTGGGCTAGAATTAGCATGTAGATAGGAGACTAAAGCCCCATAATTTACTACGTTACTAATATATATTGGAGGTGGTTTTAGGTCAGGCGAATAATTATTTGATTTTGCTTGGCTTGGTGCGTTAGAATTTGATGATGATTCTTCACTTGTGCTAGCTAGTGATTGAAAACTATTATTTAAGGGTACCTGAAATTCGGTCCTCTTCTGCTTCCTAGGATCCCGGTCAGCAGCAATGTTCCTCTTTCGGCCCGTTACTACTTCCCAGGCATTTCTCGCATTGACGGAGTCACTTTCCTCGTTGCAGTCCATAGCCGCCGCTTGGGTAGCTACGACTTCGCTCGGACAAGCGGCTAGTTCCGCCTCACTCATTGGTTCTTCTTAAAACCAGTCCTATATGGTTTAATTTCTTCTTGAAATTGAGTAATAAATGAGTCCTAAAACCTCAATTAACTACGCAATTTTTAGGAAGAATATAAATTGAACTTTTATGATTCACAAACACCATATGATTTGTACTACAAAAATAAACCTCAATTAAACCTATTGAGTGCGGGGCTAGTTATACACACCACTCAACATAGAACGGTGATGCGGGCTTAGCGGTACTTACTACTGTCCCGGCACTGCCACTCATTGCAACTACAACTTTTATCCAAGTATGTTTGGGTTACACCACACTTCGGATAAAAATATTAATATGGTGATTTTAAAATGGAGTAGTAAAATACCAAGTTTTTTTTGTAAATGATTAACTTCTAACAGAAAAATTATTCTCTATTTCAGTAGTCCATGAAAAAATAGATATGTATACATTTCGTCTCGAAAAGTTAGGCTTTAAAAGAAACAAAGAAATAAAATTAATTTTTATTCTGGGGCATCTAGTCTGTTCTCAAAAATAGATTTAACGATTTTGATTAAACTCGCCATGTTTAATGAGAATCATGTATTCTTTAATATCAGGCAAGCTTTATCATTATTAAGATGTTCTGAGGGGGCTTAAATGGGGAAGGAGCCTTTTTTGTTTTCTTATAAAGTATTTTTTTTTTTTTTTTATATCGAGAAATTATAAAAACGTAACAGTTTATGAAATAAAGTACACCCTCCATTTGACCGATTTCGATGATGTCTTCGTAGTCATATCGCGGGCATATACATATACCAGATACCCAATTTCAGGTTCGTACGGCTTATAGTTTTTGAGCTAGTCTGTTCACACACACACACACACACACCACTTCGCGGGACTTGGTTATTTGGACTCAAAGGACCCCAAAACGTGTCTTTCCGTCGAAAACCGGAAGTCGAAATTTTTCACGATCGCAATACTTTCCCTTACTATATATTCCATATTGGTAAGTGAAAGTAAAAATGTATTACTACAACTTTAAACGAAGATCGAGAATCGTGCTTGACATCTTTCTCTAATTTTATTATATAAAAACTAAAATGAACTTAAATATGTCATATGGTATCTTCCAAAACTCTTTTCTGCTAGTTTTCTCGAAAACGATAGGTTTTTTGGGCTTAAAATGGCACAGTTATGGTTAACTGTACCGCATTTTCCAAAAATCTATAGAATAAAATATGTCCAATTTTATCATGAAAATTTAGAATCCAACCAGTTTTATCAGTCCATTTATTTAAGCCCCAGTAAAAATTTACAAATCGTTATAGTCCGGGAGCTGAGGGCCAAAAGGGTGTCTGATTTGAAGAGATTTTTGATCATATATCAATGATTCAAAAACCGAAGTCTTAGCGGATTAAATTACTAAACTGATTTAGACTTTAAATATATCATTCTATTTTCAATAGTAAAGCATTTCATAGTAAAGAGAAAGCAATTCTTTGTGATCCGTATTTGCCGATTTATATGGGAGAAACTGAAAAAAAAAAAGTTCTAAACATTTCACAGATTTTAGGCCACTATGCGCTAAATACGTTCACGTTATAATTAATTTGTCTCCACAGTAGTGGGCTAATTTTAAGTTAAGGAGCTCGTTTTACAAATAATTTGATATCCTACGACTAATATACGTAACATTTTTTATTTGGTGTAGCCCTCTTCAAATTGTAGGCTTTGGAACATGATCGTAATTCATTTTTCCGCTAAAGTGGCTACATTGATAGTCGGTTTCGATGAAAATAATGTGAGGAGCACGTTCGACGCGAAATTTTACGCGCTTTTATTTTAAAAAGAACAAAATTTTCTCTGCGATGAATTGCTTTCGAGTTATAAGCGAAAAATTTAAAAAGTTCGAAAATTTCGATTTTGTTCGCCTGTAAAATTTGATGGCAACCGATCTGAGGTGGCAGACGTTCACATTTGTTGTCTATGAAATGAGTACTTTCAGCCTATATCATCAGAAACTTTCTTCAAATCAGACAAGTTTTCGGCCCTCAGCTCCCGAACTACCACGTTTCCGTGAAATTCTCTGTTATCTGATGCCTCACTCATTAAATTCCACCGCTAAAGAAAACGGATCTATACAGGCATAATATAAATATTGTAACAATTATAACAACAGGAAACTGATAAGTAACCTTTCTATGTTTAGAGAAGGACTCCTGTCAAATGAAATATTTGTTAAAAAAATCTGGTGCGTGCGCGCAACACACAACTTTCACTTACCAACTTACTTAGATTAGAAATTAATGCGTTTTGTTAATTGCTACTTCTCAAATGAACAGAACGGCTTTAATTATGAACAATGGTCTGTCTTTAAAGGCGTACTCCCCATTCTTTTTTTCTCCTCTACATGTTTACTTTATTTTTATCATATCCCATATTTAGCCATTTCTTATTTTTAGGCGTAACGAGAGACAGTTAATTTCTCCATATAAACAAAAACAAAGGTACTTTATAAGGAACAAAAAAACGAACAAAAAAAAAAGGCCCCTACCCCATTTAAGTCCCCTCAGAACATTTCAATAATGATAAAGCTTACCTGATATTAAAGAACACCTAATTTTCATTAAACACGACGAATTTGATAAAAATCGTTAAAGCCGTTTTTGAGATCATCGATAAAAAGGTAAAGATTGGAGAAAAAAAATTAAACTAAAGTGCCTCCTTCTTCAGATCAATTTTGATGAAATGTTGGCTATCAAATCTTGGGCATATACATACATGAAATACCCAGTTTGATCAAAATGGTTAAAACCGTTTTTGAGTAAATAAAAAAACACGTGAAAATGATACAAAATTTATTAAGTAAAGTCCCCCCTCCGGTTGATCAATTTTAATGAAATTTTTACAGTCATATCTCGGGCATATACATACATGAAATACCCAGTTTGATCAAAATCGGTAAAGCGGTTTTTGAGTAAAAAAAAAAACACCTGAAAATGATACAAAATTTATCAAGTAAAGTCCCCTCCCCCCCGGTTGATCAATTTTGATGAAATTTTTACAGTCATATCTCGAGCATATAAATAGATCAAATACTCAGCTTAATCAAAATCGTTAGAGCCGTTTTTGAGAAAATCGAAAAAAACTTAAAAAGTTATTAAATAAAGTACCCCCTCCCTTTGAACAATTTTGATGAAATTTTTGCTGTCACATCGCGGGCATATACATACACTAAATACCCAATTTCAGGTTCGCACGGTTTATAGTTTTTGAGCTAGTCTGTTCACACACACACACACACAGACCATTTTGCGGGACTTGGTTAATTGGACTCAGGGGACCCTAAAACGTGTATTTCCGTTGAAAACCGGAAGTCGAAATTTTTCACGATCGCAATACTTCCACTTACTATATATTTCATATATAGGTAAGTGAAAGTAAAAATAAAATGAGAATTTAAACAGTGGATAACTAGTGTGTTAGTATATCGATAACTACTATTTATATCGAAAATGTCCAAATTCCCCAAACAGACACAGTACAGTACCTCAGACTAACCCTCGATAGAAGGGTGACATGTTAAAATGAAAAGGGAAACTCTAAACAAACGACTAAAGCTGCTTTTCCCACTTTTCTCTAAATCCTCAAAATTAAGACTGAGACAAAAACTAAATACGTACACATACTTACTTAAACCTATAAGGATACACTGTTCTCAGATTCACGACATTGCTGAAAAAATGCATTTACAAAAACTCCAGACCTTTCAGTCTAAGTTATTACGGCTCATTTCAAAAGCATCTTGGTACGTGACTAATCAAACCTTACATACTGACTTCCACATGCCAACAGTTGTCCAACATATCAAGACTCTTTAAAAACGTTTCCACACTAACCTACACGGACATATAAACCTACTAATAAGAGATATGGCCACAGATGAAATGCCCATGAATGTGAGGAGAGAGATTAAAAAGGCGTAGGATGAGAGATCTCCATCTTTAACAGACCTGAATAACTGAATGAATCCTAACAAGAGGTACTGTTGGGTGCCATCCTTCCCCATGCCTGACATGTCATCATTTGCAATTGTATACGGCCATCACATCTGCTGATTGTCTGTATATTGTTGACATACGAATGAAATTTAAAAAAAAAAAAAAAACTGGGGATAGTACCTAACGGCGAAGTATCTAGAACGAGGGAAAACTTTTCGGAGGAATTAACTCTAAGAGAAAATCGTAATTAAAACGTGACTTGGGGACCTGCCTGCCCTCGCCTCTCCAAACAATTCCTTAATCCAATAAAAAATTCTAGAGCAACTGATTTAATCTGAATCACAAATGACTTTTAAACATGACAAGAATTAATATTGAACAAGGACCATTCCCATTTCTACCTCGCCGTCAAATAAACATTTTCGAAACCCCTCAACAATATTCGATTACTCGAATTATAAATTAGCAATTGTTAATTTAATTTTATCTTGACAATTTCTACTGTTTCGAGGAGTAGTGGCTAACTTATCAGACGATGAACAATCTGTTTATAACTTTAGTAATTTTACTTTGAATTTTTATAACACTGAAAAGTAAATATAAGCTTGAATTTCTTTTTAAGTAACAGTATAAATCAATATTTAATCTTTTACAAAGTCATTATAATCAGTCAGACGAATGGTAGTTGATTTTTTTTTTATTATTTTTTTTTTTTTTTTTGGCTTTTATTATTTATTCGCAGCTGTCTGCGGCCGGGTGAGAAAACAATGACATGTCAGGCTGGAAAAGAAAGTATTCAGCAGCACCCCCTCCAATTATTAGAGCTGTTTAAGTAAGAGGATCTCTCATCCAACGCCTTTTTAACCTTCTCCTCGTACTTATTGGGATATCAGCTGTTGCCATGTCCATTATTAGGCGATTGTTATGTCCATGTAGGTTAGTGTGAAAACGATTGTAGAGTGCCGCTGTGTACTGGCCAACTGTTGGCTGGTGGAGGTCTATATGTAGGGTCTGGTTAGTTACGTACCAGGATGCGTTGGTTATGAGTTGTAAAAGTATTGATTGAAATCTAGGAATTTTATTCCGTATATCTGTGATGAGTATGTCCATATTGGTTTAAGTAAGTATGTATATGTCTTTAATTTCTGTTTTAGTTTCAGTTTTTGAGAAGAGTGGATAATGTAATTTCAGTCTTTTTCTAAGCGTCTTATATTTCATTTTAACATGAGTACCCCATATCATCCTTCTTTCGAACGTAAGTCCCAGATAGTGTACTTGGTCTGTCTGCGGTATGAGGTTGTTGTCAATATAAACGGGGGGGGGGGGGGCAGGTATGCTTTTTTGGGGTAAATGTAATTGAAATTAAACAGAAAATTAATCAACAATTCGTTTTAACCAGTAGGCGACGTATGGTATCGGAGAGAGCTAGGTATCTCAAATCAGCTTTGGACTTGAACGGTTTCCCAAGATAACGAGATAAAACGCTAAGCCTAACAATCCCGTGTTTTACTTCTCACCAATCTTCATTTTTAAAAGGATCTTTAGCAAATCGATCTCAGCTTGGCTAATGGAATAAATATTGGAATCAGCTGCGTACCTAGGGGTAACTGGTATTTTCATTTTTTTTTTTTAACTTTTACTTTTTTTAAATAAGACATATACCGTAACCGTATTTTGAGTTTAGAAAATTTTTATTTACGAAAAATTATAGTGTATAGTAATATGTAGGGGAGAGCGGGGTTAGTTGACAACAGTTTTCACTTTTTTGAATGTTGAGTGGTTCCTGATAATATAATCCCAATGGGGCTGATACCACTGTAAACTCCAAGCATTAGAGTACTTCAAGTATTTTTTTCATAACATAATATTTAATACTAAGATCATAGAAAATTGAAGAATTCGTCAATCCAGAGTAAGCCAATTAACCCCCAAGGTGGGGCAGGTTGGCCTAGAAGGTGAGGTTGTTTAGCCATCTCATTCAAGTACTGCCTGACACCTATTATTGTTATTAAAAGCTACACTACAATGGTATAAAAATTTTGAATCGGTTTTTAACAGGTTTTATGGGAAAATAGGATGACAATAGAAGAAGATAAAAGTTTAGACTGTCGTCACTTTTTGCATAAGAAAAATTGCTCTCATCTTCCTCGCTGGAACTAAAGACAATTGGTAGTTTCACCTTTGGTTATGTTTACCTTGCTTTTGTGAATTGCTACTGCACCAAAAAAAAAGTTGAAGAGAGCCAACTAACCCCACAAGAGAGATTATAAGAAAGATAACTGCCAGGACAGGGGAGAACAATCAAACAAGAAACTGGTTAGACGAAAAGTTAGGTTTTTCAAAGGAGTTTGGGGCTATGTGAACAGAATCGGAGTCAAATGTTTTTCCATGCTTTTAAACCAACTTTACTGAAAATATAAAAATTTACTTACATGTTGTAAAATCAAGCAATGAAGCACACTCTTATCTACACTATTAGCATCGGATTGAAAATTCAGGACAAGACTCCCGAGGTTGAGCGGGTCACATGGTACAATGGTGGGGCCTTCAAAACAGTTGTGACGGAAACTATAAGCCAATGGCCAACCTACCCCCTATGCCAACCATATAAAAATAAAATGTATTGTAATCTGAAACAAAATCATAAGATTTCTAATAATAATATGGATATTTTTCTAAACCTATCCTTATATATACATATATATTGAAATTTGTGGGATCAGGATCAGAATAAAAACTTGGATAAAATTCAATCTAAAAATTTTGACCCACATCCTTCAACATTAAGCTTTAACAACTCCCTATTTTATAACTGAAGCATAAATTGACGAGTTTTAAGAGACTATAAATACCTTTAATACATAAAATACAGCGTTTGAAGATGAATTAAATGTCCCCACAGTTGTTTATAGGCTTTATTATTTCAACTTTTAGCCCCTCTAATTTCTACCTACCCTATCTAGGAAAATATTGAGCCGTCCCCCCCCCAATAATGTGGTGCTGGTGACGCCCATGATTTCATGGGCTGAAAATATATAAGAAGTTTTATATAATAATTGTTTAAAAAAAATTAAAAAGTAAAAGTTGTTTAATTATTAATTTTTATAAACCACCATTACCCTAATTAAAACAATAATATAATGAGATTAATTAATAATTTCTTATTTTTAGGTGAGATAAGTTGAGAGACAAAATGCAAGCATCCAACCTCACACAGAAATAACACTCGGTAATCTATTTCTAATGTAGGTCATTTTTCACTATATTTTACAAAAATTTTTGTATTGACTTATTTGAACTATTTTTTCAAAATTGCAAAATTTCTAGTAAAGTATATATAATTTTTTAAACAAACGTTAATGTTTTCGAAATGGCAAAAATCGGATATATAACGGAAGTTTTTTCTTGACTGTTTCCATTCAATGTTATAAACAGGGTTATTGAGATACAGTCAATAATAAACAACTATATTATAGCGACGATTGGAGACTATATTATTTTTCAAAATCATGCCAATGTTGCTGATGGATATTGTTATATCCATGTAGAGGCTAACAAACTATTCAGTTAGTTTTTGTCCATCTCTGTGGTTTACCAGGTGTGTAAATATGAAACCGGAATTTTTCAAATAGCAAATAAGAGTTGAGTGTGTAAAAATGATACATACTTTTTTATTCGAAGTACTGTCCTTCGCTATCTATGCATTTTTCCCATCATTCAGGCAATTTGTGGATTCCCCGCCAAAATAATGCTTCCTCTTCTGAGTCAAACCAATCACTTAACCAATTTCGTACATTTTCATAAGAAGTGAAGCGCTGCTCAGCTAGTGCATGTCCCATCGATGCCAATAGGTGGTAATCGGATGGGGCCAAATCTGGTGAATAAGCCGCATGCGGAAGAATTTACCAAACACTTGGATCGTTTCCTTGGTACGTTTAGCCGAATGTGATGGGGCATTGTCATGGAGCAAGATCACTTTTTGTGTCCTTTCTTGATATTTGGGACTTTTTGGCGCAAATCTTTATTCAAATTTATCATCTGTTGTAGGTAGCGTTCCGTATTAACAGTTTCCCAAGGTTTCAGCAGCTCATAGTAGGTAACACCCATCAGATCACTCCAGACACAGAGCATTTTCTTCCTCCCCAAGCGATGCCGATGGTTCACCAGGAGTTACCAAGGATTTTTTACGCTTAGGATTCTCGAAGTAAATTCACTTTTCATCACCAGTCACAATTTGATGATGAAATGACTTTTTTTTTGTACCTGGCGAGCAGCATTTGCCATGAGGTTTTGAGCTTCCTGCTGCCTGTCATTCAGTTGCTGAGGTACCCATTTTCCGACCTTCTGGATCTTTTCCATGCCTTTCAAACAAATGGAGACGGTGTCACATGTAATAATTGTCCAACAAACGCTTCCGAATGAGCGTTTTCAAAGTTTTTTTTTGTGATTTTCCACGGTCTTTGATTCTTTTATCGAAATCCATCTTCAAATTTTTTGAACCAATCGAAACATTGAGATTTGCCTAGGGCATGCTCCCCGTAAGCTTCAACAAGCATCCTATGTGATAATGCTCCAATTTTTTTCAGAAGGAAACGGAAAATAAATGCTGTCCGCAAATCTTGATTTGTTAGCACAAAAGTCGACATGTTCAACGCCACTAAAAACACGGTATTAGAATGAAACTGATGTTGGTATCAATTGGATCTCTTTATTACATGTAGGCAAAAGCAGATAACACCACTGACGGATTAGTTAGAAGATTATATTGACTGCTAACTCCTATCATTGGCGAATTCCGGTTTCATATTTACACACCTGGTATACAGCAATATCCATCAGCAGATGATTGGCAGAACAATATAGTCTCCAAACGTCGCCATAATATAGTTTTTTATTATTGATTGAGCCTGAAGATCCTATTATATCATATATATATATATATATATATATATATATATATATATATATATATATATATATATATATATATATATATATATATATATATATAGGAGGAGATGGGGCACAATGAAACACAAAAGTTTTTTCTACCCATAGCACCCCACCTGAGACTATATTTTCAATTTTTTCCATTTTATCTTAGAATCTAATCTATATAAGAAATGCGTTAAATATTATTTAATTTTCCAAAAAAATAATTTTGTTTCATTGTGCCCCATGCCTGGTGTTCTTCTGCTTTAAAATAGTCACAAAATTCTTCAGGAAAGAGGATTTTTACTTTGGAAGAAAGTTGTCAAAAATTAATACAGTTTTTTTGGTGTTCCGCTCTCAATATCGCACCAATCTATAAGAAAATGAAAAAAACCGACTGCTTATTGCACAATGTAAAACACATGCGGTACGATGAAACACTCATCGGACTCCATGAAACGTTTCATTGTGCCCCGAACGCCCCTGTTCAAGCCCCATACTAGTCATTTTGATGTCTTTATCTTCCTACGATGAACGTGAAGAGGTAGGAAAGCCAAAGTCAGGAAAAATCTTAAAAGATACATGCATAATGAAAAAGTTGTAAGAGCAGATTGAATAAAATAATTACTCATAAGTAGAGACGAAAATCCATTTGACGAAAATTTTTAGTTTTGCCACACAAAACCGCACTTTAGCACATGGAGTTTGTCACGAAATAAGTAGAAAGGGGACAATATGCTGACTTTGTTTGGAGCCACCCTTGCCGCTGTCTGAACTTGGTCGCTCTAGACCTTTTGGTTGGCCCTGTGCACCCACTGTTTCATTGTGCCCCACCCCCCACTATATGTATACATGGGTTTTTTACATATAAATCATGCAGGAGAGTAAACCGATTCAAATACTTTAGCACCGCAATAACATCAACAGAGTATACCACAGAAATATCTTCTTACACTCTAAGGTAATAAAATTAAAAAAAAAAATCTAGAAATCACAAATTAAGTATGTACAGTCAACTCTCTATAAATCCATTTATAGGGACTGTAAAAATTGGTAGACTTTTCTACAGTTAGACTTCATTCACTTCTCATTCGATTTATCGACAAGTAAATTGGATTAATAATTACAATATTGAAGATTGAATCATCTAAGTTGTTTCATTCATGTCGTTTGCGCATACTCAAAAAGCCAATTGACAAGAAACAGTTAATTCAGTATATAATGAGTTATTACATACATAAGTGCACCTCACTGTTCAACAACTGTAAATTAATCTCTGATCTTCTTTTCAACATTTTTTTTTCTTTTTTATATAATCACTTTTGAAATTTAATTTAGATGAGTAAATTATTCACTCTTTTCAACAACGTCATCTGCCATTTTAAATTATTATTGTTTTCTCAATATGCTAAAAGAGTAATATATCTTCCCAAGATTGCAAATAAATAGAAATAAGCTCAAAAATTGGAGAAAAAAAGATATTTTTTAACAATAACTGTTTATAACAATAAAGTTTATTTTCTATTCTATTCTAAATGTTACTCCGGAAGCTTAAAATATTAGTTGTTCATAAAGCAACTACCATTGTAATAAAATACTAGGAAGATAATTTTGCTATTTTAGGGAATACATTGGGATCCCATTTCCTTGTTAAGTACTAATTTTCTGGGAATCTAGAGTTTTCATAATATGTATACATAAATTACATATACATATACATATATTATATAATTATATACATATATATAAGGCGTGGATAATGGTGCTGACGACCCTGCTGCTGGTGGTAGGAGTGTCGCTGCTACTTGTGCTCCTCTGGGCCCGCTATAAGTCCTTCTGTGCCGACCTGGCACGCTGGATCATGTCCAATACCGAGGAGAAGGTGGTCCTCACCAGGTTAAAGGGTCATTACAACGCCAACGGCTACCTTGTAAGTTGGCAAGAACAAGATTCATCAATATCTTCAAATACCTTGTAAGTTTTGAAACGCATCTTGTCGACAGGTGAGTTCCGATTCGGATATCAAGCTGGACTGGGGCACTGGTTCCTTCAGGAGGTTCGAGTCGGTGGACTCAGAGAGCGCTTTGGAGATACCTCCGCAGCCTTTGAGGCCTGCTCCGACCACGACCCCACCTCCGAAGCCGATACCTGTTGTAAGTCACAACTTAAGAATACTAACAAGACTCAAAAATAACTTTCTAAAAATTTTCTCTTTACTAGGTATAATAAATTGTAATTTAAAAAAATATGTTAATATCAGATAACAGGATTACGAGAGACAAATGTAGAAAAAAAAGATTTAGAAAGTAACCTTTTTTAAAGTGAAAACTCTTTAAAAACTTAACTAATGTTTTATTCTTCTTCTCTTCTTCTTTCACTATCTCCTATTTGCGGCTAAGCGTGGAGTAGCTGCCTCTGACCATCCTGTCCAACGGTTCCTGTCCTGTGCAAGCCTTCTCATCTCTGGCATGGTGCTCCCTCTCGCTGTGCCAATTCTCTCAATCAGGTCTGCATAAATGAGCCTTGGCCAGCCTTAAGGACGCCTTCCTTGCTTCTAGAAGCCACCTAGCCTTACGGTCATCTCCCATTCTGTTAACATGACCGAACCCCTTCAGCTGTCTCTCTTCAATCGTCTCTAGTACAGATCTAATTAGGAGTTCATCTTGCACTTTTTCATTTCTAACTCGGTCTCGCCAGGTTTTTCCCAATATTTTCTGTAGGAATCTCATTTCCGCAGATAAAACCTTGCTTGCATAGAGAGAGTCCAGATTTTCGATCCATATAGTAACACTGGGAGAAAAACTGATTTGAATAGCAAGATCTTCGCTTTCCTACTCAACTCCTGCTTTCCAATGGATGTCATGGATATTTGGTAGAATATTCCATAGGCCTTTTGGACTCTATTCAGGACCTCCTGGTCTATTCTTCCATTATTACAGATCATTGCTCCCAGGTAGGAGTAGGTATCGGTTTGCTCAAGAGTCTCTCCATTGCAAGTGGTTTTAAGTTCCTCATTCCTTCGTCCTACATACAAAACCTTGCTTCTGAGTTTCAGTTCTTCTTGCCACTCATCCACAGCAACTGGAGAGATTCAGCAGTATATGCAACCAATACTACATCATCAGCGTACAATAGTGCCTGTGCCAACACTGGGATCATATTCCAGTATCCCACGATTGCTCTGGGTGTCCTCCTATTACAAAATTTCCATATGGCATCCATGAAGATTATAAACAGTAGGGGGCTCAGGCTATCCCCTGTTTAACTCCCCTATGGAATGGCCTGGACTCAGCCGGCTAGCCTGATGTTTCATTAAAAAATAAAATCAATTTTAGGAATTCGCCTTGCCAAAAGAACACGATATTAGTCCAAGCATTCCTATAAATGTTAACCAAAAAGATTTATCTAATAATACTTTGTTCTCATCTAAATTAGGACGTCTCTCCATAAAGAGGTATTTTAAGACTCTTTTTAACCCTTTCTGAGAAAAATCAATGAAAAATGGTAAAGAATGATTTTCTAATAGAAAGAGTTGCTAATGGAATAAATAAAATGAGACCGCTTTACAAATGAAGTAATAAATAATTTTATTTATTTCTATATTTATTTATTATATTATATTATTTTATTTATTTGAGCAATCATTTTGAATGATAAATTATTTGTTCAAGAGACACTAAAATATTAAAATAAAATGAAAATAATTTATACTAGAAATTTTTCTGTTTTTCAATAATTTCAATGTTAATTTTTTTTATGATACTGATAGGATGGTAAAAACTGCTTAATAATTTGTTTGTTATTTAAATTTTCAGTTAAAAAAAATATCAAAGAATACTTCATTAGTAAATTTAAAGTTCATAAAAATATAGCTACACCAAATGAAAGTTGAATACATTTTTAACTTTAAAAAAAAAAAAAAAAGAAAGGTAAAACTTATATTATATTAAAATATAATGAAAAACACTATTTTTGATATGTAAGAATAATTCAAAACATGGGCTGATAAATGATTAATAGTGTTGCTCATCAAATATTAGGTTGTTATTTTAAAAACTGATGAAAACATAAAATTTATAGTTTTTTAAAGTAGGTCCAGCATGTCAGGAAATAAATTTACCTTCTCCACACTCAAAGTGTTAAAACTGAATCAATCCCTAATGTTGATCTTTTTTCTTCTTTTTTTTAATAAATTTCTATAAAATATTTATTTCCTTATATACATAAATCTTTCATCTGATTTTCTTGATTTTACTCATCATCATCATCATATTCAGATCCTCTTTTACCCTGTAGAGTCTGGACCAGGTTGACCTCTCCTACACCATCTCTCTTCTCCTGCTCCAGTCCAGTCCCCGCTTCTGGAATGCCTCTCTGACCCCCTGTTCCCAAGTTATCCTGGGTCGTCCTCTGGCCCTTCTTCCCTCCACCCGAGTCTCGTAGGTCCTCCTAGCAATCCTATCTTCATGCATCCTGAGGAGGTGTCCAAACCATCTTAATTTGTGTTCCTCCAGGATTGCTTCGGCTGGTTTGACATCGAGATTGGCTCGGATGGTAGAGTTTCTGATCTTGTACCTCCTTGTTTTATTTTCCACTTTGCAACACAAAACATACAGATGCCTCTTTGCCCTTCTCAATACATTTCTCCATGAGATGCCGCATTGTAAATATGAGGTCTTGGTGCTCCTTTGTGCCCTGAAACCATACTGCTCCTCCCCAATCTGGTCATCGACGATCTTCCTGATCCTCGCGTCCAGGATTCTTGAGTATATCTTGCTGGGTAGTAGAAGTGATATTCCCCGGTGGTCATTGCAGTCCCGGTTATCGCCCTTTTTATAGATCGGCACAATTACCGCAATCTCCCAGTCTCTAGGGATCCTCTTCTGCTTCCATATCGGGTTAAGAAGATGGAGAAACATCTCTTGCCCTTTCATTCTCATATGCTTCATCATCTCTGGTGTCTCTTCATCTGAGCCTGCTGACTTACCAAGCTTCATTTTAGCGATGGCCTCCTGCAGTTCCTCTTCACAGATGTAATCATCTTCTTCCCAGGAGGCATCATCTTCGTCAGGAGTTTTGATCTCCAAGTCGCTTCCTTCCAGCAGTTCTTTGAAGTATTGCCTTCACCGTTCCATGATGAGCTCGCTTTTCCAGAGAATGTTTCCATTCCTATCTCGGATTCCTTTCAAGGTAGGTTGTCTCTCCTTCCTCATTCCCTTGAGAACTTTATAGAACACTATCTGGTTCTCCTTGACGTTCTCCTCTAGCTTCTGGCCAAAATCTTCCCATGTTTTTCTTTTTGCCTCCACTACTTTCAGTTTAACATCCTTCCTTTTTACCTTGTACTCCTCTATGTGTTCTTTGAGACAGGTAGTTCTTCCAGGCTGCCTTCTTTTCTTGGACTGCCCTCTTCACTTCCTCAGTCCACTAAGCAGTCCTCTTGCAGTTTCCCCCTATTCTCTTAACCCCACATATGAGCCGTGAAGCATCAAGTATGGTGCTTTTGAAAGCTGACCAGCTTCTTTCTATGTCATCGCTGTCCCATGGGCGACCTGGTTCTCTGGACATTCGTTCTATCTCCTCCTGGTAGTACTTAGCCACCTCTCTTCCTCTCTCAGCCTGTAGGATTTGATGATTTCCTGCCTTGATGGTTTCACTTTTTTCCTGGCTTTGTCTCTCCATACTTTATCTACCATTAAGAGGTAGTGGGTTTACTAGTGATTTTACTATCAATAGATATTTGAATAATAATCACATTCATTGCATTATTAGTTTTTTCATTCAGGTCTATTTTAATTTTTTTTTTTATTAAATATTTTCCAGTCTAAATTACCTAGATATATTTTCAGAGTTAAATTGTTGATCACTATAATTTCATTTTAAGGATGAAGTATGTGTTGAAATGCCAGAAGGAGGACCGATGCTTAAGCGAGCTGTCTCTTGCGAGTCAGTTTCAAGCGATTCGTCCGTTGCAGCTGTTGACCTCGTCGAGCCAAATGTTACCGGTTACTTATGCATTGGCATTGAGTATGACAGGTAGATTTTATAAATTTATCAGAGAAGAAAATGCAAGTTATATATGTATTTAATTTTTACCCAATACAATCATATTTCATTTTTATATTACTTTCAGTGAATGCGGTGATCTAGTTGTAAGCGTTATTGAAGCTAAGGACTTGATTTGCAAAGATTACGTTTCACACAATGGACTCCTCGACACATTTGTTACAGTTTACCTGTTGCCTACGAGAACTACTGACATGCAAACGAGGGTAAATTATCTTTTTGTTTCATTATCAACAGAAGAAACTGCATAAAACATCTTCCTACTTTCAATTTAAAATTTTAAATGTGTATTTAATAACAAATTCACTTTTATTTCCACATTGTAAAGTATATGAAATTTGTCAATACATAAAGAATACAGTCCAGAATAAAAAAAAGATTGGATTATAAACATTAGTTCAGATTTATAGGTACAAGATAATTTAAAAACAAATCTGGCTTTTCAGAATGTAAGAACTGCAAAAATTCAAATTTTCAAACTGATCTAATGAAATGATCATGTTGATGATGATGATCAAATTGATCTAAAGAAATAATTTAAAACATAAATATCAGAAATAAACAAAATACAAAGGATATATAACATAAATCATCGACAAATTTTAATTTATATACAGTGATATATATAAATATAATAAAATAAAAATTAATTTTAGATTAACTTCTGTTTAATTTAATTTTACATAAAACATTTAAATTATTTTAGAGTTACCTCTCTACCTAGTTAATATTTACTGATTTTTAATATTCAGTATATGCTTTCATAATTAGATAAGAGGTATAGCCTTCAAAAATTATATTTGATAGTGATTTTTTAATGGTGATATTTATTTGATAGTAATTTTTTTTTTGTATTATTGTGACGTTCTTAAAAAATTGTATTTGATAGTGACGTTTTTCAAAAATCGTATTTGATAGTGATTTCTTAAAGTAATATTGTATCACTGGTGTTTAGTCAAAAGGGGTTAACTCATCAAATGTGAAGCTTAAACAAAAATTTACCAAGCTATTGAAAATCATAATAAATTCTTTCTGATAGTATTCTTTATTCCAGAATAATAAATGAAACTATATTCTTTCAACAGAGACTGTAATAAATTATGAATTGCGAATAAATTATAGTCAATTATGAATTTTAAGAAGACGAGACAAAAAAAATTTTTTTATGACTTAAGCCCTTTATCCCAAACATGAATGGTATTTGATAGTGATATTCAGTATATGCTTTCATAATTAAATAGAGGTAACACTTCAAAAATTGTATTTGATAGTGGTTTTTTTTATTTTGCTGATCTTTTTTACTTTCACACAATTTTAAATTTCTGAAAATGAACAGTTTAAGATTGAAAAGAATTGAACAAGATTATATACTAGAAAATTTATTTAAAATATTTTTGAAAGTAATTTTAAATTACAGTATAACATAGTATTTTTAAAAAGTGAATTTATTATAATATATATTAAATAATCAATATTCATGTACAAATTGGTTGATATTTTTTTACTTCACTTGATAATTAATAAACTTTTTAGAATAAAATGTATTAAATTTAAATATTACTGGAAGATTCCAAACAATGCTTAAGCCTATCATTAACATATTACAATTAATAACTAGCTTGTTTAGTTTGTGTTTTTCATTCCTGATGAGGGCCTAACGAAATATTTGAGATCTTGCAATAAGACAATTAAATTTTGGTTTCATTATTTCTTCTAGTATTAGCTCAAGGCACTTGACTTTACTCACTTATTTTTTTTTTTATTTTAGACATACAGGAGTTCGCGAAGCCCAAGTTACAAGGAAAAGTTTCTCTTTGGGCTAGAAGTAACAGATTTCTGCAGGAGTTCTCTCATGTTCCACGTCTATTCTGTGCGAAGAGAAGAGAACGTTCTTCTCGGTGAAGCACAGCTACTGCTTGCTGATGTTCCGACAAAGCAACCCATTACAACTTGGCTGACACTTCTTCATTCAAATATGGTATGGTAAAAAATCTTAAGTGATATTATTTGAATTCGAAATAATGTTAATAGTTTATGATTAATGGTTTGAAACACACTAGCAAAGTTATCCAGTTTATTTATAATTAATGTATAATAATCACAGAAGCATTTGGCAGTTCCAGAAATAAATAATACGATTCAACAATTTTATATATTGCATTGTAGCACAAATTCTATGAGATATGCACAAAAATATTGAACAAAGGCCATAGTCATGAAATAATTTAACACTACAAATACCTTTTTTTTTTTTTTTAATTATATCCAATATATAAATTGGTTTCTTAATTTCCTGGGATATTTATATTATGGGTATAGTGGCTGTTAACCTTATTGGAGCAATCACCAGGACAATCTCAACTTTACCATTTATTGCTTATTTTCAACGTTTCGGCTATGTCGCCATTTTCAAGTCTCAATCTGAACACGGATGTAATTTATCCAGCTTTAAACAATGCCTTCATCAATTCAACATAAAATTCCTTTTTTTATAAATTAAATATATATAAACCATTTAGATTTAGATACTATTTAAGTCTTTCAGCATGACGACACCAGTTAATGGTTTATATATATTTAATTTATAAAAAAAGGAATTTTATGTTGAATTGATGAAGGCATTGTTTAAAGCTGGATAAATTACATCCGTGTTCAGATTGAGACTTGAAAATGGCGACATAGCCGAAACGTTGAAAATAAGCAATAAATGGTAAAGTTGAAGTTGTCCTTGTGATTGCTCGAATAAGGTTAACAGCCACTATACCCATAATACCTTTTTTTTTTTAAAGAAGTTATTTTTTAAGTTATAAATGTGAAAATTTATTTTTATGCTAATAACAAAAATTCACTGTTTAGGGTGCAGTCAGGAAATCATTATTCTTTAGAAAGAAATATACACCAAGTCACGTATGTAAAATAAACTCTGATGTTTTCAGGTAGTTTCGAATTACACCGGCTTAAAAAAGTTAATGTTTTTTTTTTTTTTTTTTATTGAATTTTGACACACTTTAATATCTATACCAAGCGGCTATATCAATGTTCAATTTGGCAGCTAAAAAATTATAGGAACATTTCTATCCAAAAGCAGATGAATGTAGAATTGTGCAGATTGGAATTGCTTAAAACTGCTAAAATGAGAAAACTTAGTTTGTAGGCTTGGCAGGGTTGAGCTTGGCAAACAATACGCGCTAATAACAAGTGGTAGTCCCAGTCGTAAAATTTATAAAAATTGTGTTTTATTGTCAAATAGTATGAAAACATGAAAGAAATTCTAATTTGTTTTCTTCTTAATATATATACATTTTTTTTTAATACATATTAGAACGTTAGGCATTTTCTTCCCACATATGTGCCCATATTTATGAAAGAGGTCTGTTATGCATTTCTTATTTCGAGATGATTAACACATTGAACGCCAGCTCCATATTCTCTAGGTGAGCAAAGGAGCCGGAGGGTTTTGGGTCATCAGTGAGCCACTACGTCCCTAGGACCTAGTTGGCCCTGAGAGTCGCCAAAGAGTTTGTTAACCCGCAATACACCAGTGAAAAGCGCTGTTACCTTTCATTTTCATTATTATGTTTTTTATGTTTCATTTTACTGCTATAAAAATAAATTAAGAATTAGTAAGAATGATCAAGTAAATTAATAATTAAACAATTCTAAATAAATTTGATGAGAAGTAAAAAAAGTGAAGAGTAATTCCTTTGAAAGTGAAACCAAAATGATTATGAATTAACTAATGAGATTATTTAAGAGATTTTAATTAATGACACAATTGTAATCCTATACCTAATTATTTTAATACTAACTATAATTAACACTATTTACAATTGGTTTGTGACATGAAATTCAAATAAATTAGTATATACAAAACGAAATAAAAATATTCAGTTTGTGGTTGCCCAAGCGCAGTTTCAGCATCGACAAATCTCCTCGCTCTTGTCCCTAAACATTTGTACATATAGTTTTTCGTTCTTTTACTGATCCACTGTAACTGGGTAATGTAGTATAATAATAAAATATAATATAAGTAGTGAGAATAATTTTAAAATTAGACAAAAATTGAGTGAAAACTTTAAAAATCCACAACTTTGGCTATAAAGCAGCTAGGAGGAAACCAAAAACGCCAAAATGACCACCATGAACCAGTGCAGGTGGCTGACTAACTAAATTAAAAACTTTCCTACCTGGCCATCGCTTTTACTTGGATAGGATAGAAGATACCTGAGTACATCCCTGAGACGTAGTTGGGCATCTGGGCTCGCTGAGTGGTAGTCCCTGGGACGTACTTGGCGTTGAATGTGTTAACATGAAATTTTGAGTGGATTGCATACATAAATGTTATTTAAAAACCGATTTGACTTATGTCATTTTTAAAAAATTTACTTAATGTCCTGTTAATGACTTGAGCTAATAAAACTACAATTTTTAATAGAAAAGATAGTTTTAATGAAATGATTCATGAGCACTTTCATTCTACAGTAAGCTAGGAAGAGGCCAACTGAATTGATCCTTTTTCAAAATAGAGCTAAATGAATAAATCATGTTGTTAGGTAGTCCGAAAATTATTCTCATTTCTGTCATTATTTTATTGCACCAAAGAGGATCACTTGCGATTTTAAGATTGTTTAAATAATTTCATTAAAGTTTTGACTTTAATTCATTAACAAAATTAACACTTCTTCTTCAGTTCTTATCACTCAACTATTCAACAGTGTCACCAAATAGTAGATGCAATCTCTGTCGCTTTAGAAAAAAAAGAATACTGCTCTGCTGTTTTCCTCGACATTGAGAAAGCTTTTGACAGTGTATGGCACAAGGGCTAGCTTTGGAAAATCAAACGGCACATTCCTTCTACTTACTTCCTGATTCTTCAATCTTTGTTTCTTAACTGGTATTTTTGTGTTTCTGTTGACTCTTCTCTTTTCTCCTTCTTTCCTCAACTTCGGGGTGTACAACAAGGTAGTGTTTTAAGTCCTCTACTCTATTCTGTCTACACATCAGATATCCCTGAATACCCTCACACCACCATCTTTAGCTTCGCTGATGACACAGCTATCCTTTCATCACATCAAAATCCTACTATCGCATCCTTCGCCCTTCAAAGCCATCTATTTGAACTAGAAAAGTGGTTCGAAAAATGGAGAATCAAAATTAATTCCACCAAGTCAAGTCACGTAAGTTTTTCTCTACCAAAATCTACTTGTCCACCTGTGACAAGTAGCCACCAAATTTACCAATTTAAAAAACTACCAATTTTATTGGTTTTATTATACCAAATTTAAAAAACTGGAATTACTAACTTTAAAAAACTGGAACTCAACAGATGGTACAAGCAGCTTTCACATCTCCTGAATTAGGACCATTATTATACAGATCAACACTCACCTTAACAAACAAGCGACTAATTTACACTACTATTTTAAGACCTGTTTGGACATACGGAGCAGAACTTCGGGGTTCCGCGACACACATCCACATTAATAAAATACAAACTTCACAATGCGAAATTCTCAGAAAAATCACAAATGCACCTAGGTTTATTTCGAATCATACACTGCACAATGACATGAACATACCGACAATAAAATCTTTCATACTCGACAAATACCAAACATTCCACTCTTCAATGCTACATCACCCTAACCCACTCATCCATTCTCTTTCCTCCTCCCTGTTACCTGGTCAGCCTCGACAATGACTGAAACAACGGTGGCCAAGTGACCTCTTACTATAGTAAATTATAATTCTCAAGAAAGTCAAATTCAAAAGCAAAAGTGACCAAATTTGCTTGAAGCGCCGCAACGCAGGTGCAAATCTACACGGGAAATAATAAATAAAAGTTTTGACTTTAATTCACTAACAAAATTAACACTAAATAAATTCCATGCATGTTGAAATTAAAACCACTATGTCAGGCCACCTTTCTGGTCCCACATCTTCTCTCCTATTATCAAAGCAAATCGATTCCTCATTATCATGAAAGCTATTTCATTTGTACATTATTCTTATATCAGCACTAAAATGAGCTAAATAATATACCATTAAGAGTTTACACCATTAAGAGTACGAAAAATCTGGTAATTGTAAAAAAAAAAAATTCATTCACACCATATCTCAAGAAATTAGAAATTAATTCTAAAATCGGAAGTGCAATGTTCTACTTCTCTACAGTTAACATCTCTTAGCAACTATTAATATAACATTCATTCCTTTAATCATATATTGTAATTTATATACAGTACATGTATTATGAGTTCATTTAAAAACAAAATATATTTCTGAATTGTGATATTACTTGATATCATTCATAAAATCCTGGGACTGCCACTGCTTTTGAAAAGTTCAAAATTGAAAATTTTGTATCTGGTGGAAAATTATTTTTGAAAAAAATACATAATACAAAAAAAAAAATGTCATTCATTGACAATTTAAAGTTTTTAATAGTCATAAAATCTAGATACCAGATCAATGGTATTCTTCAGCTTATGAAAGCAAAAATTTGAGTAATTTAAGATTTAAAAATATATTTGTCATCTAACTTAATTTATTAAGCCTACAGCTGCTATTTTAGCTTTTGTATGTAATTGCATTTGATTTAAATATGTTTTGTTTTATTAATATAATATTATTACTATTTTTCATGTTAATTTAAACATATTCTTATGATTCTTTATTCTATTGTTATTTGATAATAGCACCCAAAGCAATTTTCATTCAACTTTTTCCATTATTATGCTTGTATTTTCACTTTACATCACCGTCATAAACCTATTTTATTCTTCTTTTTCTAAGTCTATGTACCACAGGATATCCAAGATGAAAAATCAATAATGAAGGAAATAGTGCGAAAATGCATAAAGTACATTTAATATTTATATCTGTTGACATCACCCCTCATAAAAAAATTCTATAGTAATTGAAAATTCCTTAACTTCTGTCAAAGCAGAATTAATGATAAATAAATGAATAATTTAAAAAAATTCAAAACTATTGTTTATTTCAAAAAATGTATGATTTTTTACTTTTGGGAACACCATTTTTTGGAATGATACTTAAATGCATCTATGGGACAAAAATGAGTCATAAATAAGTTATTAATAATAATACATTATTGTTACTTTACTTGTTATTATACATATGATTGATGATCCGAAGATAGCCATTTCAAAACCCGGAGCCAGGGGAAATTTAACAATACAATACGGTAAACCCCGTATAGCCTACAAGGCGAGGCAGAGGGGGACAAAACAAAATTATTTTTCTTGATTTTCTTCTTAGCAGCCTGGTACAAGGGAACTGCTGTTTCAGTTTTACTGAAGTTGCACTTTTATCTTGTGTTATAACCTGTTTTAATTATATTACTTGGAAATTTTATTTACCAATTTATAAACAATTATAATTATAATTATAAATGGGAATTAGTTATATCCATTTTTTTTTTTTTTTTTTATTGTCGAATCAAAATTCACTGTTAAAGATAAAAAATTTTCAGTTTATCTAAAACCCAACGGTATTTAATATAGAACTTTGCGCCAAATTTAAAATTGTTTGGTAAAGAATTTAGAAGGGTTAAAGTTTTTATTTATTACATCTTATATTTGACCATAGGGTGTTAATGTATGACAAATCTAAAAGGAACAAATAAAGAATATAATTGGAACAGGGTTTAGTACAATCACAATAGAAGACAATTAGCAAAAATATACCAAATTTATCATTTTCCATAATACATATTAATTAAATTCAGAATATAACACATGATATGATATATCACATCGGGAGGTTATACTGATAGGTAGTATTATAAGCACTTAATTTGCAAAAAAAGAAATGTTTAGGCCAATAATCGTGATAAAAACTACCCTATCTTTTAAGTTGGTCAAAAATAAACACAATGAGCCTCATTTCATCAAAATTGGTTGAATAGTTTCTGATTTTAATTCCAACAAACATCGGGACAAGATTTTTATATATATAAAGATTAAAACAGAAATAATAAAATCTCATAGTAATATAATGGGGGAAAAAAATAATATTGATGATGTGTAAACACATGTCTAGGAAAAAATTTCCTGTCAATGTCAAATCAGCTCCACTGGAGACTAATGTTGAAAGTTCAAAAAATAATAACATCTAGTGCACACCAGAAGATAATGATAAAAGTACAATAATTGAGGTAGCAAATTTAGCTGAAAATCAGTATTATCCACCTGAGAATCAAGTCATAGTTAAATTCATTTTTTACTTCCTGATATATTGATATTTTTTTTTTTTTTTTATATCAAACATTTTCACTTCAACTAAGAGTCCAACAAAATTTCAAACAAATATAGTTTATGAATGGGTGGTTTGATGGTAATTTATTCAATTACAGAGAGAAAATAGCCTTGGGGAAATTTTGTTCTCGTTGAGTTACCTACCAACAGCCGAGAGACTGACAGTTGTTATCGTCAAAGCGAGGAATCTTCAGTTCGCTGGCCCAAGTGGAGATCCTTACGTCAAGGTATTTCTGAGTAAAAATTATTTTTTATAAATTAAAATATTAATAATACATCCTATTAGTTAATCATGTATATTTAAGAGTAAACTATTTATTCCGGAATCCTGGCCTCCTTTTTGTTAAATTATTGGTGGCGGGTGGTCATAAAATTGATATCTTTAGGACATAGGTCTGAAGAAACAGTACATGGGATTTGCAGTCCTTTGTGACCATTTGATTCTTCTGATGTGTAATAAACAATAATGTGAAAATCAGCTAGATGTTCATAAATTTTCATAACTTCTTTATTTTGACATGGGGGGGGTTTAGGTCATAAGAAATGGCCCAGACCCAAGAATTTCCATAGATAAAAAAAGTTCTAGCAGTAGTAAAAATAAAGCTATTTATTTTTTTATTAAGCTACTAATTATTTTTTAATATTTTATTTTTGAAGAGAAAAGATTGGGCTCGGACGGGAGTCCAACCTGGTTCTCCCATGTGATATGCACGCTAACCACTGCACCACCAAGCTCGCTTCCAAGCGGAGTCAATCTCTCCTCTTCACTGATACCTCTCCCCTGATCTCGCAAGTTTTGCGAGTAGTTATGGAGGGTGTTTTTGACTCCCGGCCGAGCCCAATCTTTTCTCTTCAAAAACAAAATATTTAAAGATAATACACATGAAAAATTATTAAATTAATATAAAGCCATTTATGAATTTTTAACAAGATATTAACAATGTCACGAAAAGGAAATTTTTATTTTAAATTTATGAAAAGAAAACAATTATCTTGATTATATATTCTGTTAAGGGTTTATATCCAAAGGAAAATCTAAAAGTGTGATAGGAGGTTGACTTTTCTAATAAAGAATAATATGTATTTATATGCTATAATACTGAGTATAATAAATAATATGTTATAAATAAGAGGTCCATGTTCATTACTTTTAACTCAATCATTCAATCAATCGCAAGTACATAAAAATAATTTTTGGCCCTAATTCCCAGCCAACCCTTATAAAAAAAAAATCTGGTGCGTGCTCGCAACACACAACTTTCACTTACCAACTTACTTAGATTAGAAATTAATGCGTTTTGTTAATTGCCACTTCTCAAATGAACAGAAAGGCTTTAATCATGAACAATGGTCTGTCATTAAAGGCGTTCTCCGCATGCGTGGGCTCAAAAAGTTTTATGAGTTGACTTTATATTATTAATATTTTTATTTTTTTCTTCTCTATATGTTTTCTTTATTTTTATCATAGCTCATATTTAGCCATTTCTCATTTTTAGGCGTAACGAGAGACAGTTAATTTCTCCAATCAACAAAAACAAAGGTACATTGTAGGAAACAAAAAAGGCCCCTACCCCATTTAAGCCCCCTCAGAACATTTTAATAATGATAAAGCTTACCTGATATTAAAGAACACCAAATTTTCTTTAAACTCGACGAATTTGATAAAAATCATTAAAGCCGTTTTTGAGATCATCGAAAAAAAGGTAAAAATTGGAAAAAAAAATATGAAATAAAGTGCCCCCTCGGGTTGACCAATTTTGATGAAATGTTGGGTGTCACATCTTTGGCATATACATACATCAAATACCCAGTTTGATCAAAATCCTTAAAACCGTTTTTGAGTAAATAAAGAAAAACTCGTGAAAATGATACAAAATTTATTCAGTAATGTCCCCCCTCCGTTTGACCAATTTTGATGAAATGTTGGGTGTCCACATCTTTGGCATATACATACATCAAATACCCAGTTTGATCAAAATCGTTAAAACCGTTTTTGAGTAAATAAAAAAAACTCGTGAAAATGATACAAAATTAATTCAGTAAAGTGCCCCCTCCGGTTGATCAATTTTGATGAAATGTTGGTTATCACATCTTTAGCATATACATACATTAAATACCCAGTTTGATCTAAATCGTTGAAACCGTTTTTGAGGAAATAAAAAAAAAACACATAAAAATGATACAAAATTTATTCAGTAAAGTCCCCCCTCCGGTTGATCAATTTTGATGAAATTTTTACAGTCATATCTCGGGCATATTTATAGATCAAATACTCAGTTTAATCAAAATCGTTAGAGCCGTTTTTGAGAAAATCGAAAAAAACTTCAATAGTTATTAAATAAAGTACCCCCTCCCTTTGAACAACTTTGATGAAATTTTTGCTGTCACATCGCGGGCATATACAGACACTAAATACCCAATTTCAGGTTCGCACGGTTTATAGTTTTTGAGCTAGTCTGTTCACACACACACTCACACACACACACACAGACACACACACACACAGACCATTTCGCGGGACTTGGTTATTTGGACTCAGGGGACCCCAAAACGTGTATTTCCGTTGAAAACCGGAAGTCGAAATTTTTCACGATCGCAATACTTCCACTTACTATATATTTCATATATAGGTAAGTGAAAGTAATAAATTAGATTAATAAGATTTATTAAACTAAAATAAATATTTATAATCCTCAATTCTGATTGATAATTCATTGATAATTCTTTCCATACAACTCTTACTCTTGAGGCATAGCTTTTCATCTAGAAGTTTCTTTTGTACTACTTCATACAAACATAATTTCTTATAAATTTAAACTCAAATTTAAGCTTGATGTGGCCAAGTCTAGATAACAACCCTTTCACAATAAACTCCCTGCTCATCCCAACCCTCTTGTTTCCATCCTAGCTTCCTCCTCAATTCCTGTTGCGGTAAATTTATCTACAAGTTTATTCATGTCATTTTTTTTTTTTTTTTTTATCTTGTATTCACATTTACTGGATGTATTATTTTATACAGTAGTAAATATCAATAAATGCTTTAAGAAAAAAAAAAAAACAAGTAATATTTAAGCTTGAAGGGACTAGTTTGATTCTTTTTTTGTTGCCATTCTAGGCTTCTGTTTATTTCTCACTGCATACTATCATCAGAGTTCATATAAGAGCCTAAATAAATAAATTTATTTATCGGAAAACTAAAAAAAAAATTTAATTGATATAAGTAACACATGGTTACATTAAAATTTAAATAAACTCTAAAATTACCAAAATGAAATAAAAGAAACAAATAATACTTAGATATGCGACAAATAAAACGTACAATATTATTCAATTTGTTTTTAATGTTTCACTCTAGAATGCTATAATAAATGGAACTTTAATTTGTGTAATATTGTAAAATTACAGGTTTACCTCCTCAGAAATGGAAAAAAGGTTCATAAGAAAAAAACACAATCCAAGCGAAACGAAACGTGCCCCATTTTTAATGAAGCTATGATTTTCAGTGTACCTAATAATGCTCTTCAGGTAAGACATAAAATGTAGAAACTATCACAATATAATTTTCTTGCAGTTTCTTTCCAGTAAATAAGTAAATAAGTCAGGCGTTCATTTGAAATGCAGTTATTATAATTTTCTTTAAATCTGTTGCGATTAGTCATTGTTCAACAATTGTTCAACTGTAATATCTCATTAGTGATAAGATCTATTTATTTGGTTTAGTGGCTGCAATTATAAGCCAATTTTGTGGTATTATTGATGAAATTTCAACACTTGTTAATGAAAACCTGATTTTATGCCAATACTGTTCAAACATTAAAAGTCTCGCACTGAAAAGTAGGTAACTTTGACTTAATCACTTATTGACTGGAATGACTGATATATATGTCATATTTTTTGGAAGATTCAGCGATTAAATATTGGTAACATTAGTGAACTTTTTATATGTCATTGTTATAACTAAATTATATATCTTTTAATCAAATTTTATTATGGGGTCACCAGTGGTGTTTTGGTTAGCATGACAACCTACAATACTAAAGATCACAGGTTCGATTCCAGCGGTGGCCCTAGGATTTTTTAATGGGAGTAAAAAATCCTTAGCTATGCCGTCCCACGGATAGGACGTAAAATGGAGGTCCCGAGCCTGTACGATGTCAGGTACTCGTTAAAGATCTCTATCCTAATTATACCTGGATAGGCAAAATTTAGGACTCCCACTGCAGCATCGTCCGATTAGCCTTAGTAGCATAAAAATGGACGTTAAACAAACAAACAAACAAACAAATTTTATTATATCACATCAAATTTTATTATATCACATTCAACCATTGCCAGGTGGAGGAATGTGCGGTTTTATTTTCCAAAGCAAGCCCTTGTACCATACGCTGGCAAAATAATCAACCCGCAGAGCAGTATTCTTTTTTTTTTCAAAAGCGACAGAGACAGCATCTACTATTCAGTGACACTGTTGAATAGTTGAGTGATAAGAGCCGAAACCAAATTGATGGTTCGGCATCACTTCACGGTTTTCTAGGATTGGCTTTAATCTATTTAGAAAAAGTTTTTCAAATATTTTCCCCATGATTGGTAGAAGTGCAATATGATGATAGGATGAAGGATTAGTAGTGGCTTGGATTAGTAGGGAATCATTATGATAGTGGAAAGCTTCCAAAGAAGAGGAAAGTAAGTTGTGGACAAGATTGCATTATAGATGTAAGTTAGAAAGATGACAGCTTTTTGTGGTAGTTGGCAAAGGATGAAGGGCGTGATTAGATCATAGCCAGGAGCTTTCTTGTTTGGCAGTCTGTTTATTTCTTTGTCACTTCTTTAGGGTAGTGGTGTGGCAAGGTCGTCTACGATTTCGTAAGTGATTCTGTTGTAGTGAGGAGATGAACAATTAAAATAATTACATGAATTTATAACTAACACAAAAAAAGGTGTAATCCCAGAATAGGCAAAAGTTTGGTTGTTTCAATGTAACTCAATATATAAGAACTTATCTATATCGATAATTGTGATAGATTTTTTCAAATCAAAAGTGTGTCTCCTATTTATTTATTTATTTTTTAAATAGATAAGAATACCTACACAAACAATGGAATATGAAAGATAAGAATTTTATTTTTTTTAAATTTAAGGGCTTGGAAGTAAGAGTCACTGTAGCAGACAGCAGTGGCGTGATAGGGCACGTGATTGTCGGAGGCGCTGCGGCAGGAAAAGCCCTCTCGCATTGGACCCAGATGCTTGCATCACTGCGCAAACCAGTCGCCATGTGGCATCCCCTCCTTCAGCCTCAGCACTTACCCTAGCTGCGCCGGCCGGCTAACATAAAATGACAATCTCCGCTTCCTTACTATGACATTAGTCCTTGTGATACTAGTTCTTCAGATGTGCCTATATTCTAGAAATAAAATCATAAAGAAAAAAAAAACTATATATATATATACCATTACTAAATATAGAAAAAGAAAGAAAAACTAATGTTATTGAATGAAGTGATTAGATGTGAGTTATTAAAATGTGTTCAATCAACCATTGACATAAATGTGGATAGCTTTTCATAAAATTATAATAATAATAATTATATCAGTTCTATTAATCTTTGGCTATTTGTGTTAGATATAAAAAAAAAAAAAAAAAAAAAAAAAAAAAAGCTGAATAAATAATAAAAAATAATATAAAACCATTTAAACACTTCATCGTAACAAATATTTTTTAGTATTAGATGTTGTAACTTTCATATTAAATTATTTTTTCAAAACTATAGCAATTTAGTTGAGTAAGTATTATATTAATTTTAATAGTGTGAAGTACTGATATCTGTATGAATGGAAAAGCTAACTTTCAAAATTATTAATTATAAAGGTGGCTAAACAATCATTTAAGATTAAATAAATATAATTTTTTTTTTCAATCAATAAGCAGGTGTGAAAAGGTAAATTTTTTTACTGTATAACTTCAATGTTAAAAAAAAAAAAAAAAACAGAAATATTTTAGAAGGTTGTTAATTCATTTAAATATGATTCAGTGGCCTATATTTATGATTTTTAAGATGCGAAAAGGTTCTAAGAATCGTAATGCTCTAAATCAAAAAAAACAAAATAAATACAGTAAGCTTGCTTAATGGGCTTTAGCACAAGTACAGATGGAAATTATAAATAATTAAAAATATAATCTTCAAAACTAAACTTTTTTAAAAATATTACGATATTATATTTAGCTTTCCACTAAAAAATTTATGATAGCTTTCCAATGAAAATTATACAAGAATAAATTATATACATTTGAGAGGTCGGTGGTTTTCTTTCTTCAGAACTTAGTTTCTGGAAATCTGCCCATTCATTCTTTTATTTTTTTTTTTTTTTTTATATAATGATGTTTGTATTATGGTAATGCTGTGATTTACAGAAATCGTATTGAGATTTAAGTTAAAATTTTATTTTATTTAATATTTGATTTGATTTTAAGTTATCCTTTACAAAAAAATGAATAAAATATTAACTCTGCATTAGAGAATTACTTTTTTTTTTTTTCATACATAATTCTAAGATATAAAACATTTATTATAATGAAGAAAAGCCTTATATCGATAAATAGTAAAATTTCTAAAATATGAACTAAAAGTTCACTGAACTGACTAGATGATGTTATCAAAAATAATGTTTATGAATTTCTTTATTTATTGACTTTAAAACTCAATCGGGAATAATCTAAAATATAAGAGCATATTATGTGAAATAAATAAAGGCCAATCTAACATATTTTATCAAGTTGTGCTCTATTCATAAATAATCATGAAATAAATATGAATAACTTATGATTCACCGATATGATATACATTAATTTACTATAATATATTCAATATGATTATGAGGAGCCTACAAAAAAGAAAAATGCAAACTGTATAATTTAAGAATTAAAACTAACACCATTTTATTTCTGATGCCAAAGTCTTCAACCCCCTTCGGAAAATCATTAGTCTGATTGTTTAATTTATTTTTATTTTTCTAATTTGTGGATAACATATGAATCGGTTTTTGTTAAAAGGGCGTGATCGACATTATTTTGAGATTTTCTCAGTTATCGTTTCTAATGATTGTTGAACATGGATCTATCAAGATCTGTTGAAAAGAAATCTTTGCTTATCTTTCATTTGTGAAGAAGTATATTCTGGAAGTTTTATTTAGCTTTTTTTTTGTGCAATGTCACCCTTTCAACAAAACACGATTCATATATCAACCAGAAAAGAAGTACCTATACTGAGATAACCTGTTATCCACATTTCTAAGCCCCTATATAAATAAACTCTAAGGCAGAGAGTAAATGAATATCATCATGCTTTAATTCTATTCATTTATAGTGAGACAATTATTGTTCCATGTTCCAGCTGATAATATATTATTCAATATTGCCATTATAGAAATGCTATAAAAATAATACGTACTCAAAACCTATGTAAAAATCAGTATACTCTATATAAAATGTATGGTATTATTTCAAATATTTACTGCGTAAACAAGACCATGTCAATTTTTTTATAGAATTAAATTTAACACAGTTGATTGGTAAACTATACAATTCAATCAAATCTTGCTCGTTCGGATTTATTTTCTAAATCTACAGATTATCCAGACCTGATTTATTTTATTTAATTCTCATGTAGACAATAATTGTTAACACTGATGGAAACAACGTAATTATTTAACGAAACTTCGCTTACTCCAGGTTAATTAGGAAACAAGTGAAATAATCTATACAGTTTTGAAACTTTATGAAAAAAATTCATTTTTTAAGGGTTTAGTCATAAGAAGCAGAAAAAGTTCCCACCAATAGGGAGTATATCCCTCTTTCCTCCCCATTTTTTGAAAATGTTTTTCACTTTTAGTCAAAATGGTTTATATTTTGAAGATTCCTGTTATAAAAAAAAAATCATAGTAAAATTATACTAAAAATTGGTTCTATGTATGTTTTAAGTGAGGCGACCCGATCTGGAGATAATTTAGTTGGAAGAAAATTAAGTACTTATACATTAGTGCATGAGTTTGGTCTAATTTTCAGCACCTTTTATTAGTTTGCTATTTTATTTTATAAGTTGTTTCTTCACAACTACTAAACTTTTATGCATAAATACTGATGTAAAAAATGATGTTAAAACAATGAAATCGTTAACAAGATAAAGATACGATATAGCAAAATAAAAAAAACGATATTGAAATTAACCCCGAACAATGCTAATGGATTTTTAATTTATTTCCAACTCTCAAAATTTAAAATGTTTTGTTTAAAAAGTTTAAAAAAAAAAATGGCAATTTAGGGGAGAATGAAGTTTCCCTCCGACCTCCTCCAAAAATCCATTTCTATCGCCAAGAGTCTGTTTTCCTGTGCTCTGTAAAGAGTCCATGTCTCGAAGCCATACATACTCCATGAGCCATGATACTCTCAACCAGTGCACTATATATTAATTTTTTGGTTTTGCCAAGAATATTGCTACTCCAGAGAAGAGAATTCAGCATACCAATCACTTTTGGCCACTGATTATTCTTTTATTCACTTCTGAGTCCGTAGAGCCATTACTCTCTAATATGGAAACAAAATTTAACGAAGCATTTGAATCCATATTGTTAAATTTAATTCAATAAAAAATGGACAAGGTGTTTCTCATGTACTTCTCTGATACAGAAATGATAGTTTAAAGATGTATTTATGTAAAATAGCAATAAGCATGATAGGGAGGTATTTAGCCTTTAAAAAATTACTTGAGTTTGCATAAGAAATTTCATTTATGTTGCAATAAAAGCTTAATATTTTAAATATCATAAGTTACTCTACTTTAATTCTGAGGATGTATCAATGTAAAGTAGTTATAAAAATATTATTTATAAAATGGATAGGGGAGGATGAGGGTGAAGAATAGAATTGAAAAAAAAAAAAAAAGTTATAATTTTATGTTATTTACTTTTGAGGGAGGAAGATAATGTTACCAAGCAACCCTAACCGTTTTTCTTTTGAGGCTAGATGTAACTAGTTCATAAATCATTACTTGAAAACTAAAAAACATCTGTAGAAAATATCATTTCACTATTAAAAGCGCAAATAATAATCCTAATCAATGTAATGATTTAGAAAACAATCACCAGTTACTTATGGAGCTTTAAGAGGTGATTTTTTTAGTATAGGGGAGAGCGGGGTTGGTTGGAATATGGGGTAGGTTGGCCATTGGCTTATAGTTTCCATCACAACTGTTGTGAGGCCCCACCATTGTACCATGTAACCCGCTCGACCTCGGGAGTCTTGTCCTGAGTTTTCAATCTCTTGTCCTGACTGACAGAATCAACGCAGAGCAAAAAATACTAATGATAGAAACTTGAAGTTCAGAATTTAGATTTTAAATGCGATGTAGGTAACCACTAAGAAAGAAATTCCAAAAATGTAACTCCTAAAGGGTTTAAATGGCGAAATTGTCGTTTAACTCTAACGGACACCTATTTTTGCACTTCGATAAAAAATGTCTATTTGGACTCATTTTAAAGATCTTGATACACACTTGAGGTGTCAAAAACTATGTTTTAAAGCCGAAAAATGAAGCGTTCACGACGAGTAAGCAATTTTTGGTTTTGGCGGTTTTATTGAACTCTCTCTATTGCACGAATCCCTCTCTTCTACCGAGCCGGCAGCTTCCCCCTCCAACATTCCACCTGCCGGAAGCTCCGATTCTACTAAATCTCCTTAGCATCAGTTAACATATTATATTAAATCAATACCAAGATAATGATCACAGAATTGATTTTAAAGGCTCGTGGGCAAAGCCCCGACGGGGAATGCTAGTAAATATTAAAGTAACAAGTCACAGTACCATAAAGTAACTAGCAGTAGTTTTTTGAATGAGATCCCAGAAAGAAAACTTACTTTAAAACAATCGGTTTTCATGTTATCTTGGTAGACTGCTTCATTAACTTGAAATTATTAAATTGATTGCATCCTGTTATAGTCTCAGAATATATTTTTACATTGTGGTGGACCTTTAGGACAAATGTGTCCATATTCATCACCAACCCTTTTTTTTTCATTTAAATATTAAAAGAATTTTTAGGCGTCCCAGTTATAGAATTTGCCAATTAATTGGGTATTTAACATATTCTGTCGTGCCATGCAACAAGATATTAAATACACGATTAATAGACAAATTCTATAACTGGAATGCCTAAGAATTCTTTTAATATTTACATGAAAAAAGGGTTGGTCATGAATATGGAAACATTTGTCCGAAAAGTCCACCGCAATGTAAAAATATAAATAAATCTATTTTGAGACTGCAACAGGATGCAATCAATTTAATAACATTTGGTTTTTAAGTGTTTAAAGTATAGTTTTTTCCTTTAAAATATCATTCTTTATAATTTTAAAATGAATAATTATAAAATTTGGGTTCATGCTGATATAGCATTATCACTTTCCATACTACAGAAATGGTTAAATAAAACATAAATTTAAAATGCTTGTTGCAACTATATTTTTTCTGAAGTTTTATATATGATTGTTAATTTATTTTTCTTATTATCTTTTACTTATTTTTTTTTTTTTTCATAAAACAAGTAAGTAAAGATGGACAATAATGATTTTTATTATATAATGAAGCTTAAGATTCTATTATTATTTATTTTTGTAAATGTAACATTAATCTCTTTATTTTACTTTAAGCATGTAAATAATAGCTGTAGTAGAGACATCTAATTAATTTTTAAGACGAATTTATATAGATAGAAAAACCCATGTTTGAACTACTGATAAATTTTATTTTATATATAATAAATACATATATAAACATATATATAAAAGCATATTGGATGATATACGTATTATGTATCAATAATAGTTTTCACCAATCATAATTCTTTAAACAGACCATGGTCTTAATGGGAGCACATTGTTAATAGTTTAGAAATGCTAGTGTTTACATCTAAATTATAATTATCATTAATAAAAAAAAAAGTACTGTAAGCTTTTGCTAAAAATGTTTTTTAATAATGTCATAAATTGTGTCTATTCATTAGATTTACTGATTGTAAACCAGATAATTTTATACCATTAAACTATATATATATGTATGTTCTATATGATATGATGTATGATGTTTATATCAAAAAATAATACTGACTATATTCACAATAATCATTAGTTATTCTTTGCATGCACAAAGTAATAGTCTAATTTCATATAAATTATTTGAATTGCTCAATTATGATAAATAAAAAAATAATAAATAGCTATAATAATCGAGTTATCACACTTTTAAAGAAAAATAAAATTAATTTTGATAATTCAACTTGATTTAGATGAAGGTAGTCTGGTATTGTACAAGACTTATTTCTTTTGATTGGATCATAAACAATCTGGCAAACAAGATTACAGAGTGCTAATCAAGCTTTTCAAACTTCTGTCAGTTATTATCAAATACATTGTTTCAATAATACCGTCCAAATCAGAAATTAATTGGAACGATTCATCAATATTTTTGTTAGAAATCTGTTTGATTTTGAAGATACCATCCAAAATTAAATAGGAGCCGGGATGGCCAAGTGGACGAGAGCGCATGCAATAGATAATCAAAGTTAAGCAATGTCCATCGTGGTTAGTACTTGGATGGATGACCTCTCCATTCGGATGACCGCCCACCCATCAACGCCACGCAGTCCAAGTCTCCCCACACCCCCGGTTATGTGAGACCCGTCAGCCTACTGGAGGCGACTCACACTGACCGGGCGTAGGAGTGATGAACCTTCCCCGTGTATCTCATTGAGAATTGTGGTGTGGTTTTCCAGGATGTCAGTAACTGTCCGGAGGTTTGGTACAAGGACCGTATGCTTCAGGGAAAGAAATGTAGGTCCTTGGGGCCTGCTGACTCTGAGCTACCATATCCCTTGGACCTAGACCAGTTTGTCACTGTCCTTGAACCTGAGAGAGCTGATGCCATCGGTGGGAAGGACACTGCCAAATTGGCCCCAATGGGATTGGTTATGGAGTTATGGGCAGTCTGCACCATGGTAACGATGTTGAGGTTTGGGCTACCCCCTTTAAAAAAAAAAAGTTGAAGATTAAATGGTGAAAATTAGTTCATCGATTGCTTTAATATTTATCAGAGGAGCAATGCAACAACTTCATGCCAGGGTTTGAAATTGATATTTTAAAAAAATAAAAATAAAAAATCTGTTCAAATACAATCCATGAAGGGTTCAGTACTGTTTCTTGGTCATCAGTTGTTCAAGGTGATTTGACCGTGATCACGCTCAACTGCTCATCTTTCAATTAAGAGTACCCACTTTATGGAGTCTGGGTTTGCCCAGGAGGGTCTCTTGGCCCAGGAGATGAACTGTGACAGAATATTAATGATTCGCTGCGAGGCCAGATTTGAACTCAGGACCTCGAGCACAGCAATTTAATGCCTTACCAATTAGCTACCCCGCTCCTTATTAAAAAAATCAAACCTGATAAAAATATTAATCTGGATCTTTGCTATCTTTTTATAAACATTTCTATTATATTTTCATATAGATTTAATAATTATACCTTAAACTATTTAACAGCAAAGTGTGAGGAAAAATAATACAGCCCCAGATCGTGCTAGACGCTAAAGACGAAAATCAACTGATGAAGAAATTAAGCTAAAGAACAGAAGAAGAAATACTAAAGACACTATGATTCCAGTAAGAACTACAGAACAAAGGAAGATAAAAGGAGAAAATCTGAAGAAGAAAAATCTTTTTAGGTATCGATGACGGAAGAGTTTTTATGCCTTTAAACAAAACAAATACATTAAAATTAAAATTACTTTGAAATTTCAAATATCAATTGGTGATTTTTATTTTTTACTGATCATTATTCTTGAATTATAAAATAGGAGAGAAATTTCTCTTATAGGTAATAATGATTTTCAAGCAGGGTTGGTTGGCATAGGGGGTAGGTTGGCCTTTGGCTTATAGTTTCCGTCACACCTCTTGCGAAGGCGCCACCTTCGTACCATGTGATCCGTTCGACCTTGGAAGTCTTGTCCTGAGGTTTCAGTCCGATGCTAACATTGCAGAAAAGAGTTTGCTTCTTTGATTGATTTTACAACATGTAAGAATTTTTTTGTATTTTCAGTAAATTTGGTTTTAAGGCATGGCAAAACATTTGAATCCGATTATGTACACAAAGCCCCAAACTCCTTTGAAAAACCTAACCTTTCAATTAACCAATTTCTTGTTTGGTTGCTCTCCCCTGTCCTGGCAGCTATCTTTCATATGATCTCTCCTGTGGCTTTAATAGGCTCTCTTCAACTGGGGTTAGTATGCGCAGTGGCGAATATGTTGATTTCAACTACGGGGGCAAGACATACCCAGGAATCGCGATTGCAATTGATGATTCGGATGCATTAGTCAGCACAATAGAAAAGAAGCAAGAGTTTTGGTCATGGACAAAAAAGAAAGATGAAATATGGTATACCCTTGCCGATGGATTCAGCTACCGAAACTGATCTGTGATGCCAAAAAAAACATTATTTATTGACTTTAGAGGACTGGTAAGTACCTAGAGAGGAGTTATTGTTCGCCTTAGAATATTTATCCTACCTAAAGTTTTTGAAGATGTGTTGAATTCGTTTTGTTTTGTGAAATTTTTTTTTATTTTGTTCTAACGCAATGGTGCTTCTAAGCCATTACATTTTTTTAATTTCTGCTTTTCTTTCTTTTTCTTCTGTAAATTCTTGCTTTGAAGTATTAAATAATTTTGTTCAATAGAAATAAACGCAGCCTTATGGTAAAATGCAGCCATTTGTCATTCTATTTTCCCTTAATAGCTGTTAAAAATCATTATATTATTATAGCGCAGTTTTTAATAACAATAATATGTGTCAGGCAGTACTTGAATGAGATGGCCAAACAATCTCACCTTCTAGGCCAACCAGCCCCACGCAGAGGGTTAATTGGCATACTCTAGCTGACGAATTCTTCAATTTTCTATGATCATAGTGTTCAATATTATGAGTTGAAAAACATACTTGAAGTACTCTAATACTTAAAGTTTACAGTAGTATAAACCCTATTGGGATTATATTAACAGGAATGACTCGACAATCAAAAAAGTGAAAACTGTTGCCAACCAACCCCGCTCTCCCATATTTTTTTAAATCAGAAATATTCTTCATGATATTAGGCGGGAGTTAGTTGGTTATGGGGGCATGAGAAAAGACTGGCAACCATATAGAGAACACTCTGCTGAGGGTCATGGAGGCCTAGAGAATAGTGTAACACGAGGTAGTACAATGCCGGTGAGAGCTTTGCTACTGGACTTCATATACAAAGTAGGTTTCATCAAGTATGAGGTGAAGAGACAGGAGCTAGAGGCGCTCCGAGAGACTGCGTATTGATGAGAACCCTTGCTTGGAAGAAGAAGGTGAGAGATACTCAAAAGAAGAGCGAGATGGAGGGTGGATTGCTAGCCAGAAGGGCTCTCCCCTGCGGAAGTTCTTAACACCGCCCAGTCAAGATTGAAGGTGAGATGGGTCCTCCCAGAGGAGACATCGATATTCGCGGAGGAAGCTGAGCATTTTGCCAATGAAATTTATAATGTGAAAAAATAATAATAAAAGTAAGATGTTTAAATTTAAGGAGAGATCCTAATCTTCAATAGAGGAGAAAAATTGTTTAAACAACAAAAACCTGTCCATTCACACCAAAGTGAAGCATTAAAACTCTCAGATCAAACCAGCAATCCTTTACGGATTACAGTCTAACTACAAAATGTAGAAAAACTTCAAAAACGAAAAGAATACTGAAAACAATGTAGGGACCAAAACTTACCAAAGAAGGATATTATTTTTGATCAAATAAAGAAATATATAGGAAAATGGAGAAAACCCTAATGAGGATATAATGGCTGAATTCTAGAGGCACATAATAAGAATGAATTGTTCTAAGGTAAATAAAAAGATTTTTCTTATCCAACATGAAAAATGTAGAGGATTTACTAAACAAATGATAAAAAATCACATATAAGACTAATTAATAAATTAAAGTTTGTGTGAGACAAGAAAAAACAAATTGGTAGATAATTAACTAAAGAAATACCATGTTGATGATAAAATAAAAACCATATAAAGAGATATTAAAGAAAAAGAAAAAAAAAGGATTTTAGCATGACCCATAGCTAGCCTATCAGCACAGACAAAAAATAAAAAAAATAAGTGGGGTCACCTGTGGTGTAGTGGTTAGCATAGCAACCTACAATACTATAGGTCTAGGTTTTGGATCCCCCGGTGACTCTAGGATTTTTCAAAGGGAGTAAAGGTACTCGTTAAAGATCCGTATCCTAATGATATAATAGATAGAATAAGATCCTAACTGGATGGCAAAATTTAGGACTCCCACTGTAGCATCATCCGATTAGCCTTAAAAGCATAAAGGGACGTTACACAAACAAAAAACAAAATAACTTCGCAGGAGATTATTTCTGTTATTAACAACACATAAGAAGGTAAGAATCATAAATATGCAAGTTATAAATTTAAATGCAATTTATTTTACAAGGCAGAATACAAGAATAAGAATACATTTATGTATAACGTTTCTACAGAAACAGAAGCACAACAAAATATATATATTTCAAACAATACAACACTTTGATTTTTAGCTTGTCCTGAGCATTATTATAAAATAAGGATAATAATACATTTCACATTACACAAATCATCAACTGTACAAGGTTTTATACAATAATAAAAATGCATTTAAATATTCCTCATTCACCAAGTCAAGCTCATAGTCATGTTGTGCTTATAACTTCTTTATATGAGCCATTGAAACCTATTTTCAAGAATGTAATAGGAACATAAATTCTTTTTGAATTGTGAAAAAAAAAAAAAAAAAATTCTTAGCTATTATTCCACGTTAAGATAGCATTCTAAATATTTTAAGTTTATATTAGTCCTAGCTGAATCAAAAAGTGAAATAATTGTGTGTATATAAGTATCCATCCATTATCATAAAAGACCAAGACGCATGAAGCAATTTATCCCTGATAAATTTATTTTAAAATATAGAAGAAAAAAAAACATTTTAAATTAAATTTAATAGTTTTTAAAGATGAAAAATAAAACAATAATAGTTTGTATGACCGATTCCAATTATATCTCTAATGAAATCAGAAATTTATTGACTAATATGGCAGTACAAGACTTTAAAAAACATAGTTTATTTGAGAAGAATTATTCATACATATTTTAAAATTACGAAAAGTAATAATTTTATTGTCTTGAGTAATCTTACAACAATACAAGCAAAGCTTAATTTAACAGTATTTAGCACCTTATTGTGAAAAAACAAAACAAAAATCTTTTAGGTAAACAAACTAAAATTTGATACTATAGGAATTTGCATTTATTTTGGTTCATAAATAAAAATCTCCCTTCCCATTAAATAAAAATGAATAAGTAACAATATGAGTTTTTAATCAGCTGAAGTTAAATTTTTTTTTTTTCTAAAATGCATTCAGGGTCTTTTCTACTTTACTCCCCCTATGATTACTTTCTATATCTGTTACATTTTAATTAACCTAAAATAAACAAACACATGTATATTTAAATTATTTTATTAACACATAACCGAATACAAATTGTAAACACTTGTCAAATGAATTAAATAGTATAAAATAAATAGAGAAGCAATTGAACAATTGAAATCCGTTCATTATTAACTTTTAAACAATAAATGAGAAATATATGCACTTAACCTTTTAACAACTTTTACAATGAATTCATATTTATTGATCATATGTTCTAATTTGAAAGAGACCTCCAAGATAACTGTTAAATATAAGTAATCATAGGGGGAGTAAAGTAGAAAAGTCCCAAACATTTGAAGGCATTTTTTGTGACGAATGATGAAAATATTTGTTTAGAATGATTTAAAATCTTCAGAAAGAAATATGATTGATTAAACTTGAAAAAATATTGATTAAACTTGAACCTTTGATAAACTAAGATCTGTTAATCTGATTCTTGGATTAGCCGAAACATTACCTTGGTTAATCGAGAGCCTACTCTTAAATATTTGTCTCCAATTTCAATATTACCCTAATTTTATTTTATTTTTTAAATTAAGTGCATATCATTTATTATAATAATATAGATAAATCACCAATAAGTATAAAAATATGATTATAAAGACGAATGCACTTGGATTTTAACTTTCATTACCAGAAGAAACATTTTAACAATGTTCCCATGATCAAATTCATTTAAAAATACTTTAAATTGCATATTTATAAATAATTTTGCTCAATATTTCCTACAAATTTAAAAGATCTTGCAACAAGAGAGACTGTTTACCATGGTAACATTAAACTGAATAACAACTTAAATTTGTGAGCACATTATCCACAGTACAGCTTAAAAATTATTATTTCAAAAATTTATAAACAAATACTTGAGTATTATAAAAAAATTTAAGCTAGGAAAAGTTTTAAGAATATGTTTTATTAGGCCTAAAATAGGCAAATTATTTAGATAGTAGTTTTTTTTTGTTTAGTTTTTTGAAAAATATATTATTTTGGAATATAATTCACTTATACATCTTAACAAAGCAATATTACAATGCCTAAATTCTCAGTCAGATAAAAAACTAAAGTCGATCACAATGCTATATAAATACAACACTATACTCACTATAATATATAAAATACAATAATAATAATAATAATACCAATAATTAACAATATTAAAAGCAATTGAGGACTAGTATTTAAAAGAAAACATTCCATTTGATATCACATAATATACATCTTATGAAAGGATGTCGTCGTTGCCATGGTGAAACCTCCTATGTGACAAAAAATCCAAAACGCGATTTTGATATCATTGGAAGATTTTACAGCTTATGAGCTAGTGGAAAGCACTCATTTTGTTAAAAAATCGCAAAACGAATCCGCCTACGTGTAAGTGTTTACCGTATCACAAAAGGTACCATTAGAAATCACATATCTTTTTTATTGTTTTGATTGTATAAGTTTGTGATAAGAATTATAAGATTTACTTGGGTTGGTATACATAGAATTATCCTTTTCTTTTCTAGAAAAAGCTTACTATTAAATTATTTACAAATCAGTTATTTGCTTCTCCTGTAAAATAACTGTTTTTGTCACTTAGGAGGTTTCACTGTGGCAATGACAATATGCTACAGATGAATCTCATTTCAAGAAAAAAAACAAAAAACATATACATAAATACATTGAAGGACTTAAAATATCTTGATAAGTCAATAATCTTTTTTAATACAGTAGCCTTCTGTTACACAGAGACATACACATATGTAAAATTTCCTAAAGACCAAATCCAAAAGATATTGAAATGTAAATGATTTGGATAAAAAGTTTTGTTCGAAAATCTTACCCTAAAAAGCAACAGAGTTGGTTAAGGTTTTTTATTGAAAGATTTTATAATAAAAAAATAATTTAAAATAGATTTTATGGCACTTGATAGCCTATTATTGATGTATAGTCTTCTAATGTGACTAAAGTATTTAATGCATGATATAAGTTTCTCTACTTATATCAGGTCATCCCATAAGTAATGTTGATTTTTAATATTCTGTTTGTTTATGTTTAGATTATTAATCCCTCCTTTTCAATTTATTTTCGTTTTGACAATAAGTAAGGTACCGAAATTGGCAAAGGGGTCCCTCACGTAATTTGCAACAGCGGGTGAATACTTGCTTTTCTCTCCTCTTCTGTTTAAATCAAGAGCCTTTTCTGAACAGGATAGTAACTGGAGATGAAAAGTGGGTTTTCTATCGGAATGTGGGACGGTCGCGGCAGTGGTTAGGACCTGGAGAAACACCTAGGACAGAAGCGAGAGAAGGAATTCATCCGAAAAAAGTGATGCTGTCTGTATGGTGGGATATGGAAGGAATCCTTCATCATGGATTCCTCAATCTTAACCAAACTATCACTTAAGATCTGTACTGTGATCAGCTGGACCGATCGAAGCGAGCAATTGAGGAGAAAAATCCATCAATTATCAATAGATGCAGGATTTTATTCCATCGTGACCATTTTACAAAACAAACATGGCAAAAATTAAAGGACTTTGGATAGGAAATTATTCATTACCCACCGTATTCCCCAGACTCGGCGCCTTCGGAGTTTCAAGTATACTCATCCTCATCACCAGAACATTTAAAAAATATTAATTTTACGCGTAGTGTCCTATATCTTTTTTTTTTATTGTTAACTCATTCTGTCAATATAAATAATATTATTTAAATTGTATCGGAAACATTAAAAAGTAATAAGACTAACAGCTCATTCATTAGATGTGAAAAATAAGAAAATGTAATGAGAAAAATCTGTTAAATTTTTATTATGCCATGCAATGAGACAAAGCGGTGGACTAAGAGACTAAAAGCAACCGTTTTATATTATTTACCAACGTGCGAAAAAAAAGGGTACTATAAACTAATATTTGGTCTTAACAATAAACAGTAGGACCACCATTATCCAGGCATCGATTAATCAGGGATCCAATTAACCGCGGTGCCGAGGAGCCAATTTTTTTTTGTTTTTTAATAAGCTTTTTTTAATTTGTATGCCATTTATTTTGTATGTATAATATTTAAGAAAAATGTATACATAAATATTTAACAATTACGCAATGGTTAACTATCTATCATGAAATTAAATAATAAATGGAAAAACACAGAAAGCGAGTATTGTATTATGAGATGTTTCCGGTATCTAATACTCCAATTCATAATATAGGAACGGTATTGTTTCCAAGTCTTTCCAGGAAACTCCTACTCTGGCCTGTTTGGCTACAATACTAAATATTTGTCAGTTGTGATTCAGTCTCGTTTTAAATACATACGAAGTAGCAAAATGTCGTAAAAATGAAAACGTATCGTTTTAATGCTTGAAGAGAAATTAACTATTATAAACAGATTAGAAAAGGGTGAAAGTGTTAAAAAATTGTCCGCTGAACTAGGAATCGGCGAACAAACTATAAGGGATATTTTCAAGAAGAAAAAAGACATTTTCGACTTTGTATCATAATATATAAAAACATACATTTACTTTTTTGTTTTGTTTTTTGTATATTATAATTTAATGTATAAAAACGTTTGTTTCTTAATAAAAGTGATTATACCTTACAAGTGATTTGTTAACCTTTTTTTCCATCACATAAAGTCAATAAAATGTTTTAAATCGTTTATCCGGGGTTTTCGATTATCCTGAACCCCCATACCCATCATTACCTCGGATAATGGAAGTGATTCTGTATATCAATTGACTAGGAGGAACTATATTTACAAAATAAAACCATGTCTCTGGCCTTCAGTTAATATAATACAACATTAGTAAAATACAGTTCACTAAAAACTTATTTTATATATTTTTAAAATTTAATCACACTTTGTATTGCAAAATTTACAAACAACACTTCTCTTATTCTATTTTTTTTTTTTAATTTTACAATTAAAATTAACTATTTAACCACTATTAAAGCTAAGACAACTTTAGCATTATTATATGGTATTTAAAAAGTTTAACTGGATCAAGAATCATTATGAGGTGTAAACTTTTAATATGAAATGAATAAAGGAATCGATAATAATAAAAAATAAAAATGTTATTCGATAAAACATTTCCATGATTAAAAAAAATTTCATGAATCTCCAATCATTTTGTCACGGCAACGTTTTAGGCATATATAATCATTAATCATATGAGCAAAAAGATATCATTTTTAATGAGTTAATCAATAATGCTACAAACAAATTTAATGTCAAATAAAACAAATAAACTTAATATCATTTATACATGTTAAATTTAATGGCGTATTCGAAAGATCTTAAGGAAACTAAGTCATTTTTGGTTTTGAGTAGATTTAACAGAAGAAAAAAAAAAAATATATATATATATATATATATACAGTAAAACTTCCCACATGCGGACACTGGTGGGGAATTAAATTTTGTCCGCTTATCAGAAGTGTCCGCTGGTTAGAAGCATGGGGTGGGGGAAACAATAAAAAATGTATGTCATGACTATTGTGTAGATAGATATATGATGTATATTTTCGTTTAATGGATGATAATACATTATTCTAAATCAAAAACATTTTTTTTAAATAAAAACAAGGAAGATAAGTATGTATGAATGCATTATTTAGAAAGAAAAAACAAACGAGACTACATACATAAATAAATCATTCTGGACGAGATGAACACTAACATGTTTACATAAAATAATCAGTAATTTTTATTTAACATTTTTTTCTTCGGCAATTTTTTTTTTCAAAATTCTCTTTTAAGTTTATTACTACTTCCACTCCTAACAACAACAATTTTCTAACAATTTTTGAAGAATATTTTTTTTATTTCTTAAAATCTCGGCAATACGTTTTTCCTATCTTAAATTTTTTCGCAAGATTACGAGCACTCAGTTTTTCAAGTTCACTCGCGTGTATTATTTATATTTTGTCTTTAATCGTGAGCAGTTTTCTTTTCGAAAACATGTTAACAGTTTCAAACGAGAACCTAAACTGAATCAAAAATAATAATCCGAAGTGAACAGAGCTCACATATTCCTGGAACTTATATTCTGAAAACTGTTTGCACTTTTAATGGGATTTACTAAACAACATAGCTGCCTTGCGTTCGCAGAAATGGCCCGAGTTTTTGCCCTTCTGTCCGGGTGTTAGAAGTTTTTACGTAAAATTATTGGAAAAATCCCTGTCTGTGTCCGCTAATGAGAGTGTCCGTTTATTAGAAGTAATAAACTAAAGAAAAGTTAGAAATTATGAAGGGGAATTTAAAATCGTCCACTTATGAGAAATGTCCGCATGTTAGAAGTGTCCGTTCAAGGAAGTTTTACTGTATATGTGTAATTATATATAAGGGCCCTAGAACAAGAGTAATCCAAGTGACATTTTGCTAATTTTTATTAAATCAAAGTTAAAAGTTTGATAAATACTTCAATCTCAATTTGAAAGATTAATTTTTTTTAATACGAAACGGCCAGGAAGGACCACGCAAATATCATTCCAGTTTCCTCACACCCTCTGCCTTCCTCTTGCTCCAATATTCGCTGATCCTCCTAGACTGTTCCCTTCGCTCTTCCTCAGTCCATTTTCCCCCTCGTCTCTGCTTCTTACCCATAAGAACCCCAACCCCTTTCAGTTTTTCCCTAAAATGCTCTCTATCCAAGCAATCCTTATCTGTAATTTTTAGCCTGTCCAGTTCTTCTTTTATTTGCTTAACATAACCCCCCACACTTTTATAGTTGCAGACATTGTCAACAATTTTCTTGTTCTGTCTCTCTTTATTCATTCTGACCATGTGCCCGTTGAACTTCAGTCTTCTGAATGCTGACGACAGTTTCCAAATCTTCCACATTCATGTATATTTCTTTATTAGATTTTAGTCTGTATCTTTATTGCGTTATCTTGGGTCCATGAATCCTCCTTATAATCTTCCTCTCAATCCTTAGAATTTTCTCAAGGCTAGGAAGGCTGACTGTTTCGATTCCATACAGTATTACAGGTCTTACTACTGTACAGTAATTCCTTAATTTTGCATTTGAGGACAATTTTTTGTCCCAGTACTACAGACATTTCTAGTAGCGAAGTTCAGTCTTTCCAGTTTGGCCATTCTTTCTTCTAGGGATGCCCTATCCGTTCCATTACTACATATTATCTCTCCTAGGTATTTAAACTTTTTTTGTCACTTTTATTTTCCCATATTTTGTGTCCAATATTTTCTTGTTGAAGTTGGGATCTGTTGTCATAATTTCTGTCTTTTCATAAGAGATCTGTAGTCCCGTTTTCTTGGATATTTCTTTTAGAGTGTTTACCTGTGTTAATTTTATTTATTTATTCTAAAACCTAAAACCAACTATTTGACATTCAATATCAGTATTAAATTTTTAGTTGTGGACATTATAAAATCTAATGTAGATATATAAAACAAGGTCATGTTAGTTACACCATTAATAAATCAACAATGGCTAGACCGATTTTTATGATCTTTGATTTGTCTTTAACGTAAATAGCAGATTAAATAAAACTGAGGGGATCATAAGTAATTATTGAATTTTTTACCAGCTTATCCGATATTGACAAAATTTGAAGAATAAGAAGGTTAATTCCTCATAGATGTTATCATAGACAGCTTCAGAGTGAGATCTCTTTACTAACTTATTCTGAATCTAAATTTTTTCAAAGATGTCACTTGGACCCCTACTAATCTAGAGTCTATACACACATATATATATTCATATAAGTAAGCGAAGGAGGTGAGACGTCCAATTTGTGAAATACAGCGACACAATATAACGAATATTATTTTTTAAACCTGTTCTGGAAATATTAAAGTCTTTCAATATTTACAAATCGCCGAAAGGAAACAAGATGAATCACGTGAGGAGCTGGCTTGTCTCACTTGGTTCATCTTCCTCCTCCAGCTATCCGTCAGGTCATGGGGTGTAAGGAGGGGGAGGAGGTAAGTTCCTCATTCCGACTGAGAATGTTTCAAGGCCATCGTAGTCATCTACCAATCTCTCTCGAGGAGGAGTTTCGATCACCTGAACAGCTGGGTCTTGTAAAAGATTACAAGCGGTCGCTAGAAGGGATACTGCTCCTAAAAAACAAGAAAAAAAGAATAGTTAAAAAGTTGATAATATGGGAGAGCGGGGTTGGTTGGCAACAATTTTCACTTTTTTTATTTTTGAGTCATTCCTGTTAATATAATCCCAATAGGGCTGATACCACTGTAAACTCCAAGTATTAAAGTACTTCAAGTATTTTTTTCACAACGTAATATTTAATACTAAGATCATGGAAAATTGAAGAATTCGTCAATCCAGAGTATGCCAATTAACCCCCTATGTGGGGGCAGGTTGGCCTAGAAGGTGGGGTTGTTTAGCCATCTCATTCGAGTACTGCTTGACACATATTATTGTATTAAAAGCTGCACTATAATGGTATAATAATTTTGAATAGGTTTTTAACAGCTTTTAAGGGAAAATAGAATGACAATAGAAGAAGATAGAAATTTAGACTGTAGTCACTTTTTGCATAAGAAAAATTGCTCTCATCTTCCTCGCTGGAACTAAAGACAATTGGTAGTTTCACCTTTGTTTATGTTTACCTTGCTTTTGTGAATTGCTACTGCGCAAACCAACCCCAGTTGAAGAGAGCCAACTAACCCCACAGGAGAGATCATATGAAAGATGGCTGCCAGGACAGGGGAGAACAATCAACCAAGAAACTGGTTAGTCGAAAGGTTAGGTTTTTCAAAGGAGTTTGGGGCTATGTGAACAGAATCGGAGTCAAATGTTTTGCAATGCCTTTAAACCAAATTTACTGAAAATATAAAAATTTACTTACATGTTGTAAATTCAATCAATGAAGCACACTCTTCTCTACACTGTTAGCATCGGATTGAAAACTCAGGACAAGACTCCTGAGGTCGACCGGGTCACATGGTAAAATGGTGGGGCCTTCACAATAGGTGTGACGGAACCTATAATCCAATGGCCAACCTACCCCCAATGCCAACCAACCCCGCTCTCCCCCTACTGATTGTCCAAAAATAAAAGATTTATTTTTATTTTGTTTTTTACAGTTTTTTTTATAATGATCCCTAACATGCTGATACACATTACAATTATTGAAAGTCAAATAATCTAAAAGGCTCTTGAAATACTTGAACTATCAAAGAGTACAGGAAAAATAAAATGGGCTTTTAGCAGAACATATTGATTTCTAAAACAGGTCTGCAAGGTTTCTACGATAGAGTAAATCTGGAAAAATGGAGTAAGAAACAGAATATGGTAAAAACATAAAATAAAAAAATTTGTGCATGTAAAATCATAATATCTAATGTTACATGACCACATTAAGGACATTTTGAAAGCAAACCTCATAAGATGTAGGGATATAATGTAAGAGTTATGTTAAAAAAATAACGAGAATTTTTAAATTTCGCGGGATTGGAGAGTGTGATTGTCAAAAAAATATTTTATTATGTAGGTGTACATGTCCCTGAAGTATGATAAAACTTTCAGCAGTTTTCATTGTTGACTTTGTCTGTTACAGACACTAGAGTTAGACGTGTTTGTATGGGCTTGGCAATGGATCAAAGAATCTGTATCAAAGTTTGTGTAAAAAATGGAATAAAGTGTTTGAAATGTTAATAAAGGCCTATGGTGAGTCTGCTATGAGTAAAGCAAGAGTTTCCGAGAAGGCCATGAAGACTTTGAAGATGACAAACACCCTGCATGCACCAGCACATCAACAACCAATGAAAACGTGGAAAAAGTGAAAGACATGGTTATGAATGATCGCCGAATCAAAATTGGAAAGTCGCTGATGATCTTGGCATATCAATTAGATCATGTCATGAGATTTGTGGAAAAACAGTTCATGGCTTTCTTTACTTCTAATGGGGACTATTATGAAGGCGACAACATCAATGCAGACAAACAAATAAATATTCTTTTCAAAAAATAAAAATTCTCGTTATTTTTTAACATACCTCGTAACTTCTTAGATAACAGCGGATGTAAAACAAGAGACAAAAGAACCATTCTTTTGTTTGCCTGCTGAGAATCAAATGTTTCCCTCAAGCATAGAAGGGGCGATTACACTTGTCCAAATCATATCCTTGTCAATGATAATCAAGGAGTATAAATTTATAATATACTATTCTTTCATTTTATCAAAAAATAATAATTTAATAATATAAAAAAAAGAAAAAAATACAATTCTACTTTACCTGCCGCAGTAATGGTATACACTCCATAACCGTAGGCTATATGGAACCTTCGACTTTCATATAGTTCCTGAATAGCATACTCCAAAGCATTGGTAACAAGATAGCAAACACCAACCATTGCAATTATAATCAAGACTAAAAAAATAATAAAAATAAGTTCCTGAGTGTATCAATGTCACCATTAAGAAGTTAAAAAAATTGCATTAATAATTAAAGAGCTTAGAGAATGAATATGTTAAGTGACATTTATGAAGAAATTATTATACTTTAATCATCTTTCTTTTACTACAAAATTATTCAAAAAAGGGAAAAAAAAATGCTAGATGTAATGAGCAGAAACAAATAGCAAATTAAAAACTTAAAATGTTGAAATTTAGTCATTTATTGTTTTTAAATGATTGATTTGTAATTTTTAAATAATTTTATTAGAAGAGAAAAAGATTGACCATGACTGAGACCTTTATTTTTTGTTTCCACTCGAAATCTTCTTACAGAGCTTGAAGATTATCGATACAAGAGCCAGTAGAAATCAATTTTATTAAATACAAAGTCATGAAAGATGATTACTCAGTTAGAGAAGAACACATAAAAATGGTTTAATAATTTCATTAATGAATAATTACATTTCTTATCAGCTAAGTGACAAGGAAACCATAGTCAACTATCATCAATAACTAATAATAAAACCTCAGAGTACCAAACTAATTTAACTAAAGCAATATATAATTTTAAAAATTAAAAAAATAAAATAAGTAGGAAAAAAAATTAAATTCTTTGTTACCTGCCCAAGTACTAGGTAATCCATTCCTCCTAACAAACCTCAAAGATTTCTTTGTTGGTCCTATCATATCCAAACAAAATCCAACCATCGAACAAAATATACACAGAAATGACAACATTACTAGGACTCTCATTAAATTTAAAACTTCTGGTGTAACACATTGCAGAACTGAAATAATGATTATGTCATTTATTGATTATCAAAAGAAAATAAAAAAAAAATCGGAGATGAAAAAAGTTTTAGACCTTCTGTTCCTGTATGAAATTCAATTGTCACTGAAGATACAGGGGAAGTTATAAGTTCTCCATCAGAGAGCTTTAAGGTGTTTTCATGAGTAGAACTTTCGAAATAACCAAGCCTCATGAATTGGTACAATGCTAAATGAGGGCTGCACAAATTTCCAAATATTCTAAACCAATTAAGATGTATGAGTGAGAGTGTTGTCAAAAATGCTGAAATTGCATGGAAACATGCAGCTACATAGTTTCTCTCATTATCTCTTGGATAAGCCCATCTTCTTCTTGGTGGATCTTCTATATTGTAAAGTTCACTTAAAATATCTAAAAATAGAAAAATAAAGTTCAAATCAATAAAGGATTATTAATTAAACCGAATATTTTTTTTTTATGATAAGAAGTAAACAGGGATAACCTTGCATGGTCAGATTTTTGCTAACTATTCCATTTTCATAATAAATAAATTATAAGAAGCCATTATTGTATTTATTAATAAAACCTAATTCTTGACGCTCGTTAACGGACCAAAACAACACCTTTAAACACCGATGACAATCAGCTGATTCATTACTATCAAAGATTTGTACCAACTGAAGCATTTCTATGTGATAATGTATTTTTTTTTTAATTTTAGTTTGACTCTAGAGTAGAATTTCATTTAACAAAGTAAATTCTACGTTTGAAAATATAACAGATTAAATTAAATAGGCCTAAACTATATTTTAAATTATCTACTCGTAATCTGATGTTCACAACAAACATAAAATTAAGAAGATTTATTTATTTTAAAATATTTTGATATTCTTTTCAATCTATATGAAAATTAATGACATTTCACATTAGTAATAAATAATAAGTTGAATAACTACAGAAAAAAAGTAAGCATTTATATATGAGGTGTAATAGTAAACTCCCCCCTCCCACCGGAATATGAAAAAAAATCCTCTACTTCCCTAGAAATATAAGTTAACAAGACCCTAATTATTTTTTAATTGTTGTATAACTACGGATATATTATTCTACTGCAGTTTATTTAAACAATATTTCAAATGTGTAATAAATGTTCGGTTCATAAAAAAAAGGAAGCTTAGATATGGGAAAACTAAAAATGTGCATTTATATCTTATTGATGTTTTCAGGATTTTTTTAAAATTTCAAATTTCCTTCAAACTTGAACTACTTATACTAATCAATTTAATACAGCCATTTAAAGACTTACAGGACTTATTCTTATTTCATAACTACCTAATGAAACAACTTATCACATAATTGTGATTGTATCAAGCAGAAGCACTAGTAAGCAACCCCTGCAGAAAATAGGGGTAGGAGACTGACAAGGAAGTCCTGCAGGTAAACTGGTAAATTGGCTTTCCTGGGGGCAGGCTTGTCTACAGCAGGGCATCTTGTAAGGAACTGGACTGAAGGACTGAAGGTTGAAGGAATTTGGACGTTAGGGTATAGTTGTGCTGGTGAATAGACAGAATATCTAGGCGTAAGACCTTGGGCTAATGAAGACCTGGAAAAGCTAATTCGTTAGATCCTAAAAATAAAAATTTGATGCCCAAATCTATTGCAGATCATAGTGCCAAGGATTTAAGTAACTAATAAGTAAATAGATAGATAGAAATGCTCATTTATATTTGTATTGCTTTTAAACATTAAAACAATAAAATTCTGTAACACTACAACCCATGTATGATCTTGGGTTCAGTACTTTTTCTTCAGCAGCTGTGCAAGGTGATTTGACCGTAATCACGCTCAAACGCCAGTTTCTTCCTCTTAATTTTATAATTAATTGTACACACTGTGACAGAATATTAAAGATATCCTGCCATGCCAGATTTGTCCTCAGGACCTTGAGCGCAGCAGCTTAATGCCTTAACTATGAGCTACCCCATTGACCAAAATTTCAAAACATACTTAATTCAAAATAATACTTTTAATGTACTTTAAAACAGAATGCTCATTCATGTGTCACAGCATATAACATTTCTAATCAACAAAAAATCATCATTACTGTAAATAGCTATGATTCTCAGTTTAATAAAAATTATTAAGGTACAATTAACAGGAAATGGTCTGGCAAAAGACTGACAGACCCAGAAAAAAAAAATGAGTAATGCTTGGGAATCAAAGATATATAAAGGAGAAAAGACTTGGTTTTGAAGATGTTTATTTATTATAACGAAATTGTTATTCATTTATATATACGTATTAATATCACATAACTTAAAATAGTATAAATATATAAAAATAAGAGTGAAATAAACTGATAATTGTTGCTTATTTTATATCAGTTTCTTCACTAGAAAGTTTTTGCTTTTTAGCTTCTTTTATTAATGTTGGTAATAAATTAGAAATTTCTATTTCAATGAAATTTTTCCTTTCTTTTTGTTCTTTCTTCAGTTTGGTACTTTCTGGTGAAAGAGGCCTTTCTAATCCATCACTTATCTTGTATATTACGTTTGTTGTGTCAGTGTCGCACAGTATTATATAAATTCTAAAAAATAAAAATAAAAATTAAATAAGATTAACATTATTACAACTGTTTTAAGTTTCTGATCATTTTTTTTTCTGAAAGATATATATATATATATATATATATATATATATATATATATATATAACAAAACTTTTTTAAAAGTGATTTGAATCATATTATTTTTCAATCATCCATGCAATTAAATGGTTATGTAAAATAATTTTAACCAAGCTATAATGGATTAATTTATGTTTCCATGCATAATGGATGAGTAACAAATATTTAAACAAGTTCACTTCACTTGACATTTGTTCATGAATTATTAAAAGTTGAATAGTTTAGACAGAACGACAGAACTGCAATGATGCAAGATTATTCATAGACATTTCAGAACTAATAATAAATAATTTATAAATTTTTAAATATTGCAGATGCTTTTTTTTTTTTTCAACTATGAATCTGTAATTAATATATTTTTTTAATAAAATAAATGAATGGGGAAATAAACATAATAAATCCCACACCGATTTGTTTAATAATAATATTTAAATTATTTTAATGATTTAAAAAAGTGAGACAGGAATTATATATATTCATTACAACAATTACATGGAACAAATATATGTAAGAAAATCACAAAATACTTTATTGTATCACTATACCTTATAAGTCAGACTAAGAGGAAGTAATATGAAGAAAATTTTTTTCCTGTCCTTTTATTAATCATTTGCCCAATAATTCAGGTAACAGAATAACAACTGAAGTTCCCCTCAAAGAAATGCTTCATTAAAGACAAAGATAATGAATGGTAAAGGAAGATATTTATCTCACATTCAACCACTCCTTAAACTGACTTCTACTAAAGGATTGTAAGAATAAGACAGATACTGATGTACTATACCCAGCTTTCAAAATTTTTATTTTTCCTCATAAACGCTTATTTTTTAAAATAAATTTCCCAAATTTTTTAGTACCCCCCCAGTCGATGCAGTGTACTAGCATGGTTAAGGAGCCCAGATTGATTATAGGTATTTTACCTAATTCTATTCCCTACCCGCTAACTCCCTGATTATACAGAATGTGTCAGAGCTTATACTTAGCCTTATAGGGGATCTTTCGGCGGTTTTTGCTGAAATGGAATTTTTAATATCCTATCAACCATTTTCATTTTGAAAATTTGAATACAGTTTGATTTGAACACAATTTAACAATCATGATTGTTGTAGGTATTGTACTATGAACTAGAAGAAGGAAGCATAAGAAGATGAAGTTTCTAAAAAGAAGAAAACTGTACTAAGAGTATCAGGAAAAAAAAAAAAAAAAAAAAATCAAGGTGTCATGTGGTCCTGCAAATTATTAAAAAAAATGTTTCTACTGAGAGCAAATAATTTTAGAAACTAGTTTATCAAACAAAGTTTTCTGCCTTATAATGAATACATAAAAAATCTGGTGCGTGCTCGCAACACACAACTTTCACTTACCAACTTACTTAGATTAGAAATTAATGCGTTTTGTTAATTGCCATTTCTGAATTGAACAGAACGGCTTAAATTATGAACAATGGTCGTACTCCGCATGCGTGGGCTCAACGAGTTTTATGAGTTGACTGAATATTTTTCTTTTTTTCTCCTCTATATGTTTTCTTTATTTTTATCATATCTCATATTTAGCCATTTCTTATTTTTAGGCGGAACGAGAGATAGTTAATATCTCCATATAAACAAAAACAAAGGTACTTCATAGAAAACAAAAAACAAACAAACAAAAAAAACCCCTACCCCATTTAAGCCCCCTGCGAACATTTTAATAATGATAAAGCTTACCTGATATTAAAGAACAACTAATTTTCATTAAACATGACGAATTTGATAAAAATCGTTAAAGCCGTTTTTGAGATAATCGATAAAAAAGGTAAAAACTAAAAAAAAAGTTATTAAATAAAGTGCCCCCTCCGTATGACCAATTTCGATGAAATATTGGCTATCACATCTTTGGCATATAAATACATCAAATACCCAGTTTAATCAAAATCGTTAAAACATTTTAGAGTAAATAAAAAAACATGTGAAAATGATACACACTTTATTAAGTAAAGTCCCCCCTCCTGTAAATCAATTTTGATGAATTTTTTACAGTCATATCTCGGGCATATAAATACATCAAATACCAAGTTTGATCAAAATCGTTAAAACTGTTTTTGGGTAAATAAAAAAACACGTGAAAATGATACAAAATTTATGAAGTTAAGTACCCCCTCCGGTTAATCAATTTTGATGAAATTTTTACAGCCATATCTCGGGAATATAAATAGATCAAATACTGAGTTTAATCAAAACCGTTAGAGCCGTTTTTGAGAAAATCCAAAAAAACCTAAAAAGTTATTAAGTAAAGTACCCCCTCCCTTTAAGTAATTTTGATGAAATTTATGCTGTCACATCGCGGGCATACACCTACACTAAATACCCAATTTCAAGATCGCATGCTCTATAGTTTTTGAGCTAGTCTGTTCACACACACACACACACACAAACACACACACACACACACACAGACCATTTCGCGGGACTTGGTTATTTCGACTCAGGGGACCCCAAAATGTGTATTTCCGTTGAAAACCGGAAGTCGAATTTTTTCACGATTGTAATACTTCCACTAACTATATTATATATATTTCATATATAGGTAAGTGAAAGTAAAAAATTCATAAAATTAAGTACAAATTAACAGAATTTTTTTTTAAAATTAATATTATTAATAACTAGCTGTATATCCTGGTTTCACCCGAGGAATTTCATTTTACGGTCTATTTCGTAAAAAACCAATGTAAAGCGAGATCATAACGATTTTTATAACAATAAAGAATATACCCAGAGAACGGCTGTTGTTATGCGATTTTAATATGGACAGGTGTTTGCACCTTGTATGAAAACACCACTGAGCAAAATTTGGAGAATTTAGGAATTTAGTATGGATTTCTATAAAGAACAAACAAACAGAATATCAGAAAAATAATTTAATATAATAAATTCAATTATATTATATTAGTCCTAATACAATTAGTCATTGTGAAAAAAAAAATTAATGTATCAAGTCATGAATAACTACCACAGGCGTAGAAGGTTGAATATGGCAAAACAGGAATTTGAATAAGATCGACAAGATGAAGACAAGTTATTTCATATATTGTAAGTAATTCAATCATATTTTTAGAATATATTAAAAACAGAAACTTACCCCTTATCTTGAAATTCTTTGGGTAACATTTGGCGTATTTTCCTGATCCAACTAGGTGTGATAGAACTACTAAGTGGTAGGGGTACGTAAACTTCATTATCTCCATACAGGGAAGCAGATAAATATATCAAATCAAGTTCTTGGCAAAAATGATAGTTGACGGTCTTAGCTTTGTGAACTACAAAAATCATAAAATGGTGAACAAAGGATAAATTTACTAATGTTTATAGCAAACAATATTATAAATTTCAATACATTAATGTTTAACATAATTATAAAAATATTAACTTTCAGACTTATTTGATAATATATTATTTGATATCATAAATTTTAAGACTTTAAAATAAAAATTGTGTTTGTTTTTTGGTTATAGTTCTGTTCCGAGCACTTAAAACACGGTGACAACCTTATTGCATGCGCAGTGTACCTTTAGTTTTTATCAATTTGCTGTAAGCAAATGCATACTGTGTTTGTAATGGAGCCTTTACACTGCGCGAACCTCACCCTCGAACAGATTTTTTTTTTTATCTTGGAGCATCTCTAAAAAGAATAGGATCCTCAAACCTTTCAACATTAATTAGCCAATTGATTCTCAACAAACTATATTTGTCTTATAAACACTTGTTTTAATTACATTCTTACTCTAAAAAGTTTTTTATTAAATAATATAATGTTGTATGCATTTCTACTTCAGGGTTTGATCATGTAACCGGTTTTTCAACTGCCAAGCTTTCACCCACCTTGCTGTGGGCTTCTTCATGGCCAATACAAGAAACTTGTAAATAAATTTCTTGTATTGGCCCTGAAGAAGCCCACAGCAAGATGGGTGAAAGCTTGGCAGTTGAAAAACCGGTTACATGATCAAACCCTGAAGTAGAAATGCATACAACATTATATTATTTAATAAAAAAACGGTTTTTCAACTGCCAAGCTTTCACCCACCTTGCTGTGGGCTTCTTCATGGCCAATACAAGAAACTTGTAAATAAATTTCTTGTATTGGCCCTGAAGAAGCCCACAGCAAGATGGGTGAAAGTTTGGCAATTGAAAAACCTGTTACATGGTCAAACCATGAAGAAGAAATGCTTATAATGTATTCAGACCATGGAAGCCTAAAACAAAATTTAACATAATGTTGATTATTATGTTATAAAATATTGAATGATAAATGGACATAAAATAAATAAAAAATTTCCAGTGAGAAAGAGAAACGGAAATAAATTGATATAAATTAGGCTCGAGAAACAAAACAAAGGAAATAGCCTATTATTATTAACATTGATGTAAATAAGTTTTTCCAAAGTAAACCAAATTCTGTGTATTGGGGACAAATCAAATTGATTGGATGCTTTTTGTTGGTAAACATGAAAGTCAATACTCAAATGACTATTTGCATTCCACAGGAAATAATTTAATCTCCTCAAAAAGATCCTAAAAACAGTATGTTGAACAAATCACTATTTAGAACTAGCAGCTGTAAACATACTAATGAAACTCCACAGTATCAAGATAAGGTTGGAAAATAAATCCAGAAAATTTAAATTGAATCACATTATGGTAAAAACAATCTTATACACCAAGCGATACAAAATTCAATTACCATAAATATACGAGAAATCAAAAACATAAAGAACATTAAAATTTATTGAGAAAAATAAAACATTTAAGATGATATTAATACCTTCACACAACTCTATATAACTTTGAAAAGCTAGGAATATTCTATTCTGCTTTTTACAACCCAGCTTTATCATTTCTTGGAGCTGAAAAAATTGTAAACTTTAGTATAAATATGATCACTCAACATTCCATATCCAACTTAAAATATTAATATAAGTTTTTATAACTAAGACTAATTTTACTTAGAGTTTAATTAAGAATATTAAACTTACAACAGGATGGCCTAAATTCATGTTGTTTTAAAGAATTTCACAGGTTTATTACAAAATATACCTATTGTTTACTTGAGACTATGAATATAACCACGAGAATACCTCTTTAATATTTATAACCTTTTTAAAATGGCTGTTTGACCATAACCTTGGCAGTTGGAGTTCTGTTGTGTTTGTTTTCGTTCAAATAGTCCAACTCGAGAGTTGTGTATCGTTTTCTTTGTTGTTTTGTTGTTAGTGTTTTTCAATCGTATTTTTTAAATAATGTTATGGATGATAAGTCACCATTGTATTTGGTTTGTACTGACAATATCATTTTACAATAATTTAATACGTTTTTTATCTCACTTTTCAATGTTTGTTTACGTGTCTTATTTCATTTCAGGCTCATGACAGCCATTAGTTCTATTAACATGAGAAATTAATTTTTTTTTTATTTTAATTGAAATACTTCAAAATTATTTTTTTTTAGTATGAATTAAAATAATTATTATAATTTTAGGCACATCTAAATGCAAGGAATGCAGAAAAATTTCTGAAGAAACAAGCTTTTGATGAGGCCATAGAGTGCCATTTAAATGCAAGTGCACTGTTGCAAGAGGCTATGACTTTGGTCACTTTTGCCAAAACACTAGAGTCTCTCCAGTTGCAAAAAAATTATCACCTGGCACAAAGTGAAATTATTAAGTAGGTTTATTTTTTAAGAATAATTTATATATGTTAATATATCAATATTAATAACTAATATTTTTTTTTATTCTGTTAGGGCACAACAAATTCAGGCTGCTTATAGAAAAAAATTAGCTGAACTAAAAAGAAAGAAAAAAATGGAAAAAAGAAAATTGACTGAAGGTGAGCAAAAAAATAAAGAACTGGAATGGGCAGTTCTGAGGTAAAGGTATTTCATTTTTTTTTTAAATGCTTATTTATTTATAAAGTTGCTTTATAAATAATATGTATTTACATAATACCTATGTGATCTGTTGACATGAATTTCTGAGCTGAATTATGAGACTAAAAATTCAGTTCCCATCGTTCTAACTATATTTTAATAGTCTGCATATTTTTATTTTTAGCTTCGGAAACATTAATAATTAAAGGGAATTACAATTTCAGAAAAATGGAAGAAGCGGATTCCCTAGTTAGTCAGCTTGGTGAAAAACAAGAAGAGAGGGAAATTGACCAACATATCTCCCGAGAAGCCAAGTATGAAAAAACTGTTATTGAAGAATTAAAAGTTGTCAATTGCGAATTGAGATCCATCATAACCAAACTTCTCAATGAACTTGAATCTAGCCGCATTGAAAATGAAAGCTTGAAATCAAGGCTAAAATTATACGAGGGAGATTCTCTCCCTGATTTAGCTCCTCTTGAGCTACCTACATTTGATTTCTCCTGTTTATAGTAAAAAGGAGGTTTTGTGATATTTTTGGATCTAAAAGTCTGTATATTTATTGTGGTATAGTTTTGTAATTAGTTTAGTTAGTTTTCATTCTAAAGTTGAACTCTGTAAGTAAGATTTTAGTAAAATATTTTTGAATCAGTATTTACTGATTAATTTGATTGTTTAATAACTTAAGAAAATAATTCTTATTTGAGACATTTTTATTATTTGGAGTAACATGTAGTATTTTCATAACTATTGTATTATGTTATACCAAAATTTCCTATGGTTTTGTACTTGACTGTCCTTTTATCTATACTTAATTTTTTAGTTGTTTTATTTTAGTGAAAAATAATTTCATTGTTTAAATTGTTATTTATTGCATGAAAATGACATTTTTATTGCTCACGATTGCGTATGTGTTTACTAATGTATTTTTGCCATACTTATAGTTACATAATACAATTAAGTATATTTTATGTGATACATGTATTTGTGAATAAAATGAAAAAAAAAACCTATATATTTATATTTTTGTTAGTGCATGAGAATTAAAGAGGTATATAAAATTCATTTTGTCTCTGTATGAATCATGTTTCACAAGAATACAGAAGTTTTCTTTTGTATTTTTGTTTTTTCTGTTACATATCAATAAAATGATAAGTTATCAAATCTGATAAGATTGTAACCTTTCTTTAACCTACCCTATGCTTATGTATATAAATTGAGGAGGTGCTTTGTTTGGGATATTTACTCTGTGATCCTATAAGTTATTATGTTTTAAATTTATTAAAGACTGTCCTTAATTATTGCTGGGGGATTTTCCTGAAGATATTTTACTTCTTTAAATAAACATAAATATGAGGGGTAGAACTAATTCTGGTGTGAGATTGGATTATTACCATAGGATTGTTATGAAAACAATCATGGCACACCAAGTAAGTTTGAAGTTTTTGTTTTTAATGCTAGACATAAGTCCTCATTTCAAGTTCAAGCGAACTCTTAGTATAAAATACTGTCAACATCATAAGTTATGAGTTTCAGTTGTGTGTTAGACATGAGTTTTTATATGCTTGCAGTTAAACAATTAATAAAATTGAAATTTTACTGTGGCTAATTCTAATCCTGTATCCAGATGACATTTGTAAAGTATCAAAGTGAATAAAATGAGTGGATTGAGGAGTACTATATTAAGCTATAAATAGTGTTCCCATTTATTATACATTTGCCAACACAAGACTTATTTCCAGTATAAAACTATTTGGATTTTTGGCGTGTTTAATCTTATTATTTTTTTGGTACTTACCTATTTTTAATTGTTGATGTAGCTTAAACAATGGAAAAGAATGGTTCCATAGGAATAATTGAGGAGAATTTTAATTTGCCATTTATTACAAATGTAAACATGTTTCAGTTATAATTACAGTAACAATTTATGGTACTAGTTCCCCTTTGTTACTTCCAGTTAATTAAACTTAGTTTTAAATTTAGTAAAAAATTGTCACATTTTTATTTGTCTTTCTAGATCTTGTAGATCTACCCTTGCCATTCTTAGAAAAAAAAAATGAAGCATGGGCTATTGAAAATTAAAGTGCAGGGAATATGATTAATTTTTTTTCTCCAGCCACTCTGAATTCCATATTATATTATTTTGTTTTAGTATACATTTTAGTTTAAGAAGAACTTTTATACAATTTTTCAGATCTCCGATTTTCTTTTGCTAGGTGTGTTAGTTGTATTAATATGTTTAAGTTTTCTATGTAAGTTTCTTATAAGTCTTTTTTTCTTTCTTATAAGCTTTATTATTCTATTACAGAATCCTGTGACGGGATTGTTTCCAGCTGGCCTAAATTATGATCATGCTTGGATTCGTGACAATGTATACACCATTCTTTGCGTTTGGGGTCTTTCTATGTCATATAAAAAGATGGCAGATATGGATGAAGATAGAGCCAAAACATATGAACTTGAACAGGTATTTTATAATCAATGTTATAAAAATAGTCAGTTACTTTTAATTTTATAAAATTAAAAGTACTAATTTGGGATAGTTGTTAGTTTAGTGCTAACTTAATTTTACTTTTCTGATATGCATGCATGGACCATTCTTACAAAAATAGTCATTTTCTACATTAAATCCTTGCTGATTAAGAATAACATTTTGATAAAATATAAATATACTTAAGTAAAATTAATTCTTGAGTCTTTCATGTAAGTTTAGCAACTATAATTTTATAATATAAGCGAAACATTGAAGCAATGAGATCTAATGTAGAATTATGACTAATTGTCAAGAAAATGGTGAAGGCATCAAATTTTTAAATTCATTCCAAAATGTATCTCGATTTCTGTCCTTTTTTACAGATTAACCTGCATAAGGTGAAATCCTTTCCTGATTCCCTCATCTGACAGTATTAAATTATTACAAAGAAGCTATTAAGTCACAATAACAAAAAATCTTTATTTTCTAGTCCTTTAGAAAGATAAATTTCCTTTCATTCTAATAATAATAACAATAAACTCTTTATTAATTGTCCCGGGAACTAGTCCCTTAGGAACAAATTATACAGATACATAATAGGCTTCAGTGCCTTAGAGTGTTATAAAAAATGAAACAGAAAAAAAAATGTTGAATAATAAATTAGTCTTCTTGTGATGAAAAAAATTAAAAATAAATAATACCCTTATTCACTTAACATAAAGATAGATGAAACTTATTAGGAAAATATGCATTATTATATTATTGGGATTATCCTTCAAATCCTGCCTGTACAATCACCTCCTATCCACCCAGTTTCCCGAACAATTGTAAATATTCTTCATACATTCTCAATTTTATCTTTAAATTAATGTGGGCCTTTACTTTTTATTTATCTTGTAAATATAACTTTAATTTGTTTTATTTGCAAATAAGTGTACATATGTACATATTATATGCTGCACACACTCAGTTATCTTTAGGTTAAGTGAATAAGGGTATTAATTATTTTTAATTTTTTTCATCACAAGAAGACTAATTTATTATTTATCATTTTTTTTTTTCTCTGTTTCATTTTCATCTGCTTCATTTTTTATAACACTCTAAGGCACCGAAGCCTATTATGTATCTGTACAATTTGTTCCTAAGGGACTAGTTCCCGGGACAATGAATAAAAAGTTTATTATTATTATTATTATTATTAGAATGAAAGGAAATTTATCTTTCTAAAGGATTAGAAAATAAAGTTTTTTTTGTTATTGTGACTTAATAGCTTCTTTGTAATAATTTAATACTGTCAGATGAAGGATTCAGGAAAGGATCTCACCTTATGTAGGTTAATCTGTAAAAAAACACAGAAATCGAGATACGTTTAGGAATGAATTTAAAAGCTTGGGAACAATTTTTTTTTTCTCATATTCTAAATATTATCTTTTTTTGTATAATAAGTAATTTTGTTTAAAATGTTTGGATATTTATGTTTATAAGTTTTTATCACTTTATATACTTCCCTTTAAGGGTCTCTAAGTTAGGACATTAATTTTTGAAATATAAGGAATGACAAAATCATCTATTTTTTTTTTGTTATGACAATTATATTTTCTTCTAGACTTTAATTTAATTGTATACCAACTTATTGTTAGCCAATTTATTTTAAAGATTTTTAACTTGTAATTCATTTATAGAGAATGACAATCACATTAGCTTTGAATTTAACTATTTTTGTAATATGTGATAGAAAAATTGGTTTTCTTTTATAGTGCTGCGTTAAACTCATGAGAGGTCTTCTGATGTGTATGATGCGGCAGAAGGACAAAGTTGAGAAATTCAAAATTACTCAAAACCCTACAGATTCGTTGCATGCGAAATTCAGTTCCAGTACTGGAGAGAGTGTTGTCGGAGATGAAGAATGGGGTCATTTACAAATAGATGCTGTTTCTTTGTATCTGCTGATTCTCGCTCAGATGACAGCATCAGGTACATTACTGGTGGTTACTTTAAATGTGTAAGATTAATATCTTATTAAGTTATTTATATTTATATGTGTTAAAAAGAATACTTAATGGGTGATTCACATTCTAGGAAAAGGTTTTGCATTTAATTTTTAAAATTTTTCAGTGTGGGGGAAAAAAAAATTGTATTTGGCCCCCTTCAGAGCAAATCTTGCACATTAGCAGCTCGTGATCATGGCTTGAAATTTAGATAATTCAATCGAAAATTTCATTGCCTCAGCAATGATTGTAGTTACCAGGTCAATGACTAATAGTAAAACTGTCTTAATTGCATTTATTATTTAGTGTATTCGACATTTAATGCAGAATCAGATGATACCATAATGATTGCCAAAATAATTTTTTATTATGGGGAAAAAAAATTCTTGTCCAGAAATAAAAAAGGCATCGAAAAATAACTTAAGCAAAAATCTGACCCTGATTTACCTAATCAATATACATTGCTGGAAGGAGGATGAAATTCGCTATCTAATGGTGAAAGAATATTGTGTTTGTATTTAACTCCATCCACAGAAAATCTAGTATAATAGCATTTCATGGTCATGGCTTGAAATTTAGATAGGTAATTCAATGAAAAAATTCATTGCAATGATTTTACTTTGTCTATGACAATCGGATTTTCTACTTTTAAATCTTCCTGAATTACATCAATTTTTATTTAACTATCATTATTATATTATAGGATAAGACTAGTACATGTTTTAAATAAAATATAGGACAAGGCTAATAAATGTTTTAAATAAAATAACATTTATTAAAAACAGTAAAAAAAGCCACATGGAATCGTGACATTTTTCAAACAAAATATAATTCTCAAAAAATCATAATTCTTTTATCTGCTAGGTCCTTTTTCTTCACTTAGTGAGGAAGAGTGCTTTAATATATAGGATTTTTTAATGAAGGAGTCTCTTCCGCGTTTGAAGTTTATTTGTTTCCCAACGTTTCGAACTATTGCCTCATCCTCTGGGGTTATCTTATCCTAAGTAACTTCTTTTTTCACGTTTGCCATTTGTCATCTTATATATATATATATTTTTTTTAAACAGTATATAAATACTTATGTCTATCCTTATTACTTATTACGTTTTATGGCATAGCTCACATTTTATAGTTTTTCTATTTTACTGTCACATTTAATTTTTTTAGAATCAATACAACAATAAATAATTTTTAATGTTATCAATATATAATGAGACAGACTCTGGATTGATTCCCAGTTTTAATTGGCCCATGGAAGTTGCTCTTCGGCAACGTTTCATGGAATTTTGATAAGGCAAGGTTTCCTGGATGTCTCATGGAATTTCGATGTCTGCTGTAAATGAATAATGCTCAGATCAGAAGCTAGGACCGCATGAGAGGCAGCTCAAACTGTAGTTTCCTTGATATTTTTGACCATGTGACCTGTTGAAAAAATTTAACAATACTTCAATATAATCTCTATATATGTAAGAGGCTTTGTCCTGACTGACAGAATCAACGCAGAGTAAAAACTACTAATGATAGAAACTTGAAGTTCGGAATTTAGATTTTAAACGCCATGTAGGTAACCACTAAGAAAAGAATTTCAAAAATGTAACCCCTAAGGGGCTTAAATGGCGAAATTGTCGTTTAACTCTAACGGAAATCTATTTTTGAGATTTTAAACCATATGTTTTTTATTTGAATATCGATTTAACGTTACAATAGTATTAAAATAGACATTCACATAAAATATGGCTACTGATTATTTAAATATTAGTGGTAATCTCCCTGTGATTCCCATGATTGGGGATGGTGTGTGTTTATTTCGATCTCTTCTCCATACATATAAGAGGCTTTGTCCTGACTGACAGAATCAACGCAGAGCAAAAACTACTTATGATAGAAACTTGAAGTTTGGAATTTAGATTTTAAAAGCGATGTAGGGAACCACTAAAAAAGGAATTTCAAAAATGTAACCCCTAAGGGATTTAAATTTTCGAAACTTTCGTTTAACTCTAACGGACATCTATTTTCGAACTTCGAGAAAATATATCTAATTTGAACTCATTTTAAAGAATTTGATACGACGAGTTTAACTCGAAAGCTCCTATTGGGGGTCGAAAACCATGTTTTACAGCCGAAAAATGAAGCGTTCACGACGAGTAAGTCATTTTTTGTTTCGGCGGTTTTAGTGAACTCTCTCCATTGCGCGTCTTCCTCTCTTCTACCGAGCCGGCAGTTTCCCCCTCCAACATTCCACCTAACGGAAGCTCAGATTCTACTAAATCTCCTTAACATCAGTTAACATATTATATTAGATCAATACCAAGATAATGATCACAGAATTGATTTTAAAGGCTCGCGGGCGAAGCCACGACGGGGGATGCTAGTATGTTTAAAATAAAGTAATAATGATTCGCCTTACCTGATGTATTTTCACAGGATTAATGATAGTTGTCTATTTCAGTATATTCTGCATCATAATAAAGTCTGTGTTGTCAATGAGGTGTGAGTAAATATTTGAAGTTTTCAAGCAGTTTAGGAACTTCTGGATATTATTGATATCATTGTTCTGGCTAACAGTTCTATCAGCGATTCTTTTAAGAGTTCTTTCCCTCCATTCCATTGGCCGGACCCTTTCCATGTCCTGCTTCAGAATAATTATTAATTTATTTATTTTCCATGTTATTTTGTTTACTTGTGGTAACATTTTTGGCAAAACTCCTCCAATAAAACTGAATGTGGTTAAAAAATCAATGACTATTGCGAGGTGCATATTGTCATCTTTATCTCTTAAATATTTAAACTGTCTACATTGATGCATTATGTTCGTGAATCATATTTCTTAGGAGAACTGATTCCTATATCTGCAATATTAGACTCGGATGAAAGGATTAGTGAGTGTATTCGTTTTTCAAACTGGAAATGTGATTGCTTCAAAGATAAACCAGCAGGAGTTTAGAAGTTATCGATTGATAATTGTCTACCCATATCACCGAATGCTTGAGGGAAACTGTTACGTTTTCCTATGCATGAGATTTTATGAAGCCATTCAAGCAGTTTAGGAACTTCTGGATATCATTGGCGTTATTGTTCTGGCTAACAATTCTATTAGCGATTCTTTTAGGACTCCCACCTACTCCATTGGCCGAAACCTTTCCATTTCCTCTTTCGTAATAATTCCATGTTACTTTGTACAAGTGTGGTGAGATTTTTGGCAAAACTCCACCTATAAAACTGAAGGTCACTCTATTTCAGTACAGTTGAGTCGGGCTGTCAGACTTATGTACAAAAATTCAACTTTTGAGAATCTATTCAGAAGGATTTTCAAAATTGGGTACAAGTGTGTTGCAACTGAGGATGACTGCAAGGATTTCCGAGATGATGGAGGAAGAAAAAACATCTATTCCACAATATGGTACTCCTGTATGCAGACACAGTTGTTGCCTTGAGGAACCAAAATGGACAGAGTGAAGTTCATTTGCATATTTACAATTATAATTCTCCAAAAAATCAATGACTTTGTGAGGAGCGTATTGTCATCTTTATCTCTTAAATATTTAAACTGTCTACATTGATGCATCAAATTAAGTTTGTGAAACATTAAGTCTTTAATCAAGGCCTATAGATGCATTGTCGCTGCATTGGATGTAATCAAAAACTAGCATTCATCGGCAAAAACTGGCATAGTTTTTTCTGACGTGAAATATTTTTTTGACAGCATAATACTTTTTACATGGTGTGTTGCAGAATTTTCTTCTTTTTTTTAAAAACCTTTTTTTTTTTTTAGATGTTAAGAGAGGATTTTTAATTGACGTTGGTATGTATAGTTTTTGATGTTCTTTTTTAGGTTGATTCTATATATTTTGTTGGGAAAAACTTCACCTGCAGCTATCAAAACTTTATAGTGTTTTAAAATGCCCCCTTTAATAGCTTTTGTGTAAATTTGCTTCCGAGAAGAGGTCATTTATTGAAGGTTATTGGTTTTTGACGAACGAGACAACTAGCTTCCTACTTACTTTGTACTCCCTTCTTTGGTGTGGATGTTTTTAATGAAGTCTTTGGTGTAAAGGTTTTATTTTTTTTTTTTTTTTTTTTTTTTTTTTTTTTTTTTTTTTTTTTTTTTTTTAAGGGTATTTAACAACAGATAGTATGTTTGTTTATACCTATTCGATGCGCGAATGGCAATTTAGTTTTCTTTTTTTTTTTTAGTTTGTTCAGCCAATCTTGCTTATGCTTTGTCTCTGGCCCTTCATTCTAACCCCTTTTCTGCCAGAATTCACGTTTCTTTGAGCTACCCCTAACAGGGGAGTAGAAATTTTAGGGGAAGTTTCATTAATTACGTGATTATGCATTTTTTTTCATGTCTCGGTAGTGTTTGCTGATTTTCTTCCACTTCTCCTTTTTGCTTATTTGCTCTCTTGACGACATGTCTCCTATCATATTTATAGTTTTATTCAGGGTTTGAAATCGATAATTATTAAATTTTTTTTTTTTTTTTGCTTCAAACACACCTGTCACACCTGTCACCCAGCATGACAATCAGCGAATGTGTTGTTTAAAATTAAGACTTAGGGCATTTTGGGCATGATGTAAGGAATGAGCCCAGCAGCACCTCTTTCCGGGCTTGAGACCTTAAGTGAGCAGGTCTCTTATCCAGCTTCTTTTTAGCCGCCTAGATACAGGCATATCATTCGTGGCCCTGTTGTTAATTAGTGCATTGTTATGTCCGTGTAATTTAAAAAAAAATCGTGAATAAAGAATTTGTATGTGTTGTTCGATAGTAGGTTGTTGTAAGTCTGTATGTAGAGTTTTATTATTTACGTACCAGGGAACGTTGAATTATAAAATTATTAAAATAAAAATAAAAATCAAATCCGATCAAAATTTTATCTGGAATTTTTAAAAATAATTTAATAATTTTTATTAAGAATGATTTTTATTTTTGATTAAAAGTGAAAAAAATCATAACCTTATCATTATTTTTTAATTAAATTTTTTCGATTAACAATAATAATAATTTTTGACTAATACTTTTATAAATCAGAATATAAATTTTTAGTTTATAAAAATATTTTTGAATATGCCGTTTTATATTACACACATAAATACCAACAAGAATACTTGAAAAATTTTTGTGCTTGCTCTTGTTTATGACAACATCTATGTTAAAGGCTTCGCGAATACTAATAGCTGGGTAAACGGATTTAAATATAAGTAATCCTGAAAAGAAAACTAGTTCGAAAATATGTGACGGGTGGTAGTTAAATTTTGTGACTTGTATGGGACAGAAAATTTAACCGATAGGAATTAATGCCTAAATATTACTTTAAAATCAAATATATTTTGTGACTTAATCTCAGACAAGTTTTAAACTTTTCATTTGTTTTATTTTTATAATGTTCCAATTCCAATTACTTTAAAATGTATCTTATGCTCTCTTTATATTATTTTAAAAAAATAGTAAAATATGTACATTGATAATGTATTCATACATATCAAAAAATTAATTTGCTTTTAAAACGCAATTTTTATTTTCTGATAAATATTTTTTTATCACAATTTAATCGTTATTATTTATTAAATACCGTATCACTCGGCGAGTGATCATTATTTTTAATCCAAATTAATAGATATCAAAGATCGATTTAAATTTCTATTTATAAATCAAGAATGATTTTTAAATTGAAAATCAGAAATAATAATTATTATATGATATTTTGGAAAAAATAATTATCATTTCAAACCCTGGTTTTATTCTTTTTACCACTTTCATATCTTGCTTTCCTTTTGAACTTATCTTCTAATCTCATTTCTGAGCTTACTCGTCTTTTTGCTCTTCTCTTCCTTTTCGATTCTCGTTTCGTTTGGCGCCTCTCTTCCTCAGAGGTATTTTGTCTCGGTGCTAGAATTCACTTTTCTCCCAGCTACCCCTAACAGAGGAGTAGAAATTTTAGGGGTTGTTTCATTAATTACGTGGTTTAGCATTTTTTTCTTGTCTCTGTAGCGTTTGCTGATTTCATTCCACTTCTTCCTTTTGCTTATTCGCTCTCTTGACGACATGTCTCCTATCATTTTTATTGTTTTATTTTGTTTACCACTTTCATATCTTGCTTTCCTTTTTAGCTTATCTTCCAATCCTATTTCTAAGTTTACTCGTCTTTTTGCTCTTCTCTTCCTTTCCGATTCTCGTTTTCTTTGGAGCCTCTCTTCCTTAGAAATTTTTGCCTCGGTACTGGAATTTTTTTTCTGCCAGAATTCACGTTTCTCTGAGCTACCCCTAACAGAGGAGTCTAAATTGTAGGGGACGGGGCCGTTTCATTAGTTACGTGATTTAGCATTGTTTTCTTGTCTCTGTAGCGTTTGCTGATTTCCTTCCACTTCTTCCTTTTTCTTATTCGCTCTCTTGAAGGCATGTCTCCTATCATTTTTATTGTTTTATTTTTTTTACCAATTTTAGCTTATCTTCCAATCTCATTTCTGAGTTTACTCGTCTTTTCGCTCTTCTCTTCCTTTCCGATTCTCGTTTCCTTTGGAGCCTCTCTTCGTTAGAGATTTTTTTCCTCGGTGCCATTTTTTTTTTAGACAGCACTGGAAAATATTTTAATAAAAAAATATTTTAATTTTAATCAGATTAGACAAATTTGAGGGGAGGAGGAGGAGATGACGGAAAAATATATTCACGGCAATGATGAAAAAATGAAGGTTCTGGGGGGAAAACCACGATGGTCCACTTTTTGTTGATTTTAAACAAGTGGTGCAATCTGATAGTATATAGGAAGTGTACTTTGATTTCATACTCCTTACAGTCAAAAAACGTTCCGGAAACTGAGAACGATTACTGTTCCTCTAAAATCACCTTATGTTTCATTTAGAAACCTATTAAGGTATAAAAGTTTGTAAACTAAAATATCATATGTATTTTATTCCTCAAAGCCTTTTTTGTCGGTTCGCCTTAACTTCCTGAATACATCATCAAATTTCATGAACGAGGCATCATTTTACAGCTTTCCTTTATCCGCTACACCGGAAAAGTATACAAATCACTCTTTTCGCCATCGATTGGGAGTTATAAGCGCGAAACGGCGGTTTTTGAAAATCAAAGTGGTCATAGAAGCTTCTAAATATCGTCAATCTTTCCAGGTTTTCAAGGAGAACATTTTCGGTCATATACATTTTTTCGATTAACCCCTTCGTTTGCGAGTTGTAAGCTAAAAACTGCAATTCTCAGCGAAAATTTCAAAATGGTCGCAGGAATTTTTTGGAAAAAAAAAAAAAAAAGTGGGAATTTAATTAGGTTAGAGCAAGGACGTACCCAGGATCAAAACTAGGGGGGGGGCAAGCTATGGTCGTTCAGGTTGTAACAACTTACCGGGGAAAAGGTGAATGACACCAAAATTATGTATAATTATAGCAGTGCTTTATCAAATAAGTTATTACAATTATTTGCTTGAAAAAAATTATTCTATTACTGCTTCCCGCCATAGAAGCTTAAAAAATTATTGCATCCAGCCTTCCAGATAGGGGGGGGCAGCTGTCCCCCCGCTGGGTACGCCCATGGGCTAGAGTGCGAATGCTTCGCACGGGCCAGCTAGCAATTATTAAAAACTATCTTGTTTGTTTGTTTTACGTCTCTTTACGCTACTAAGGCTAATCGGACAATTCTACAGTGGGAGTCCTAAATTTTGCCTATCCAGGTATAATTAGGATAGGGATCTTTAACGAGTACCTGACATTGTACAGGCTCGGGACCTCCATTTTACATCCTATCCGAGGGACGGCATAGCCAAGGAATTTTTACTAAAACCTATCTTGTACCATACGTATTTCAATTAAAGTACAATACGAATTTTATTGTTAAATTGAACTTTATATTTTCAGTGTGTTAATACGGGCATGCAAGCGTAATAATCCATTGCGTCTGATTTTAAAATCCTGTATATAGTTGTTTAAAACTTCATTTAGTTACCATGGAAACAAATAATTTCCATTAAATGTGTATCAACCAAAACACTTTGATAACTCTTTCCCGTGGGCAGAACGTCTTTTCTTAAGCTATGCTCTCATTTAAGGCGTACTGTGCTTGTGTGAGCTCAACTTGTCAGATTTTAAATTATGCTTTTATTTTCTCCTGTATTTGTTTCTCATTTTTTTTCATATTTCATGTAGGGAATATTAGAGTATTGAGCAGAATTTTCTGCTTCATGACCTTGACCTAGTAACGGAACCTGTCTTGTGACCTTGACCTATTTCCGTTTTCCTGCTGGGCGTCCTGAGTCTGTCTATCAGGTTCTCTGAGACCGCACATCTGAGCTTTGGATACTTATCGACCTTTAAACATATTTCTATCAGTAAACGACTCTCCAGGAACATTTGCGGCTCGTCACATCATTCTCTTTAAACGAGCATAATTGATAAGGAGCTCGTATGACGCGCTGTCGGACCCGGGCTCGATGACCGCGGCGGAGTCCGAGGCCAGGGACGGTATTCAAAGATCAGTAAGCTCATTAATAAAAAAAAAAAAAAAACTAACACACTGGAAGTATATAATTGAAAGTGTCAATGACAAAAAAAAAAAAAGTAGCCCAAGCTCACATGTGCAGACTGATAGACAGGGGTCAATGACACCGTCCAGCACGACAATGGAAGCAGGTCAAGGTCACAAGACAGGTTCCGTTACTAAGTCAAGGTCACGAAGAAAGAAATTCTGCTCAATACTCTAATATACCCTACTATTTCATATTTATGAATTTTGGCATAATGAGAGACTGTTAATTTCTCCATCTAAATAAAATCAAAGGTGCTGTAAAGCTTATGTGGGTTAAAATAATTTTTATTCAAAGAAAATAACAATTTACAATGCCACAAAAATAATATAAACACAAATAATCAAAAAGATTGCAAAAATTATTAACTTTTAATGAGACAACGCTTACTGAAAAAGAACTAGGAAGATACCAAGCAGGCTTTCGGAGAGGACGCAGAATGATCTTAGAAAAAAGCATGGAGCACAAGATGGTCACCCACCATTTATTTGTAGATTTCAAGGCTACGCACGACAGCGTTGATAGGACTCAACTCTACATTGCCTTGGAGGAGTTAGGCATTCCACAGAAGCTCATACGCCTAGTCAAGATGACCATGCAAAGCTCAAAGGGCCTGATACATGTTGGTTGTGACTTCTCTGAGGAATTAGAAGTAAGCAGTAGGGTATGCCAAGGGGATGATCTTGCATACCCCGAAGACCGAGAAGAAAGGGCAGTGAGAGAGGCCGGTATCCAGACCAGCGGAACAATCTTCAATCGCCTGACCCCGCTTCTTGGATATGCAGACGATATTGATATCATAGGAAGATGTGAACGGGCCCAGTCTCGGTAACGGGACGAAGCGCCGAATATGTATGTATGTAACAACACAACGTAACCATATGATCGATCTTCAGAGCAAGACTATCTCTCCAGCTAGGTGAATAGAGAGTCTCTCTACTCACCTTGACTCCCTAGTACATCGCTCCTTATATTTAGTCTAAAATAGAACAGTCTGGAAGGTTCTGGGCAAGCCTAGGTTATTCCCGAACAGTCATGAACTCGTTCTAATAAGTCTAGAACTGTTTAAATATATTTTTCCTTGCTTATTTTTTTTTGGTATTGAAATTTCCCTTCGCCATTTAAGCTCCCTCAGAAGATTTCTATTATAATAAAATCTAATTTGCTACGTTTCCGGTCTCCCGCTTTTCTAAGGCGGGTGGGGGTTACCAGAAACGGCATAATCAAGTTAATATATGAAATTAATATAATGAATATGTATCAATTCTATATTGGATACTTTTCCAGACGTGTTTGACGTGTTTACCAATTCTATTTTAATTTAATAAACCTGTGGCATAGGGTAAATGATAATAAATAAACAAATCTAGACCTTTAATTTTATTGACCAATAAAGTAAATCATTTATACCCCCTTTAATATATCATATAAAGATATTTAATTGACACAAATTAGTTAATGGATGCTGACTGGCAATTTAACATTATTTACTGACCACACAATATTACAACTAGTACTGTATATGTATTAACCTTATCTGGTGGGCACTCTCTGGTGTTGTATCTGGCCTGTCTGCTGGATCAGTCCCTGCCATCTCTGACGCTCTCTCAGACTCAGCACAGCATCCCATCTCGGTCTGTCTCACTATCTGTCTGGTCGTCTGCCCTTCTCGATCCACTCTCGCCCTCTTGGCACACTACCCGACCTCTGTCCACATCCGAACTCTCTCTCCACCGAACTCTCTACTCGACCCTCGAACCTCCTTACAAAACCCCTCTTCCATCTTCCATACCAATATTCTTCCCCCACTCTATTAAGACTTCTTTCCATTGGCTGGTCATCCTGAAATTTCCACCCCACTCTATTCAGATTTGTTTTTATTGGTTGGCCACCCTAAAATTCCCATTCCGTGCTATATTTCTACATTTCTTCAGCGGTGTCTTTGCCGGGGTAAAACCCGGGTTTATTGTCCAAAGTTTCTCCAACCACCTTCTTAGGTATTTCCCTGAGTCAGTGTCGGCAGCCTCGTCGGTCCTTGGCTTTACTTATTTTAAATTTCTAACAATACGTTTATGGCCCGAATACTTTCAAGGCGGTATTCCCCGGACCTTGCCGCCTGCTGCCTTCAGGTAAAACCGACCACTCGGTTCGAACATATTCAGTACTTTAAAATGATGAGCTTATTATATTAAATTATTAATGCAATTAATTGCCCTATCCAGGCAGCATCCACGATACATAGCAACTTGATATTAAAGAATACTTGTTTCTCAAGAAACATGACAAGTTTGATAGAAATCGTTTGTGCCGTTTTTCAGAAAATCGAAAAGAACGTAAAATTGAGTAAACGTTTATGAAATTAAAGTGTTCCCCTCGATCAATTTTGATGAAAATTTTTGTTGTCACATCGCTGGCATATACATACATCAAATACACAATTGTAGGCTCGTACGATTTATCGTTTTTGATCTAGTCTGTTAACACAATCACAGACTATTTCGCGGAACTTGTTTATTTGGACTCAGGGGACTCCAAAACCTGTATTTCCGTTGAAAACCGGGAGTACAAATTTTTTACACTCGCAATACTTTCCCTTGCTATATATTTCATATATAGGTAAGTGAAAGTAAAAGTATATGATGTGCGATAAAAAAAAAACAAAAAAAAAACATCAGATTCGATAAGAAAAACCTTAAAATATGTTATAATTTTCATTTCATCAGTCAGATATCTGCTCACAGAAAATTTTTACATCTAAAAAATCTGGTGCGATGCGCGCAACAAACTACTTTCACTTAAAAAATTGATTAGAAGTCGAAGTGTTTTGCTAAATATGTAAACGCCGCGGTACTTGGTTATATGGACCAGGGACGGATTCAGCAAGAAATTTTGGGGGGTAATGACCCCCCCCCCCCCCCGTCTCATAATCATGTTGCTGACAGCAGAGGCGTTAATAAAATTATTACCTTGTATTAAGAAGTACTGCGACCTAAACAACCTCAAGTGTTATGTTTAGGGCATAGTGACTACCTAATTGCATTAATCGCTTGAAAATACAAAAAAATTGAAAAGCCAATATATTTTTTTTGGGGGGGGGGTATTTCCATTGAAAACCGGATGTCGAAATTTTTCTCAGTCCCGATACTCCCCCTTACCATATATATCACATATATCTACATCTAAACTGGTACTACAACTCGTTGCCGAGTCTTGACCTCCTGTAACAACCTCCTCCAATTGTCACGATCTTGCGCAGCCACCATCCAATTATTGACACCTAAAACACTCCGGGCATCAGCAGCGACTCCATCCACCCATCTTGATCTCGGTCTTCCTCTCCGTCTTTTACCATAAATTGGCTCTTGCAGTGTCTTCTTGGGGATTTCACTATCCTCCATTCTGGCTAGATGGCCCGCCCATCTTAGACGATTCAATTTATAAAACAGAACAATGTCAGGTTCATTGAATAAGCTATATAGCTCCTTATTTGTACGTCTTCGCCACTGACCTCCAACCTGCGTTCCTCCCAATATCAGACGCAATACTTTCCTTTTGAAGAGACCAAGTTCCTGCTCCATCAATTTTGTGGTTGCCCAGGATTCCGATGCGTACAACAAAACCAGCCTGATCAAAGTCTTGTTTTGATTGGTTGGTTTCTCTGGAAAGAGCTCTACTCCTGTAGTGACGCAGTAATCCAAAATATGCACAATTAGCTGCCTGGATTCTTTTCTTCACCTCCAGTTGAGTCTCCTTATTGTGTGAGACCAGTGATCCCAGGCAGACAAATTCAGATACCTTCTCAAACTTTTACTCTCTGAAGGTTACCATTTCACCTGGATTTGGGGCTTCCTCTGCTACCATGTATTTAGTTTTCGAAGCATTGATCTCAAGTCCAAGTTTCCTGGAAGGGCCAGTCAGGGCTTGAAAAGCTTCTAGTACTGCATTGTGGGAGCGACGAACTATATCGAGGTCATCAGCGTATGCGAGGATCATAGCAGTTCGGTTGAATACTGTTCCTCCAATCTGGATCCCGGCCTCTCTTACAGCCTTCTCAAGCACGAGGTTAAATAGAAGGCACGCTAGTGCATGTCCTTGCCTTAAGCCCTTATTTGAAGTGAATTCCTGTGATAATTCATTTCTTATTTTTACTGCACATCACATATATAGGTAAGTGAAAATAAAAAGAGGCTAAAATGCGTGGTTTTGTCTTTGAATATGTAGTGATAAGAAGTTGCCCATAGTTTGAGAATCACCCTTATAATAATAGTTTGATGGTTTATTAAGTTCCATTTATTTAATATTCTAGTTCTATTTATTAACAAGTTCTTTGTAGTTAGTAAATGTAACATTTAACAACAAAACCCATGGATGTTCCCTTCTTTTTAATAATGTAAGTGCTTGTTTCTTTGTCAAAGGTTGTACAAGGAGGTTATCTAACCAAGATTAACTGAATTCTTATTTGAGGATTAACTAAAATTACAGTTTGTATCCTTAATTGAGAGCACAGTGGTTTACTTTATCAGCTACCTTAGCTTATTAATTTTCAAAGAACTTAATTTCAAAAGTTTATTTTTGTTATTTTAATTTTAATGGTATTGATTTAGAGAATCCTATTGACTATTAAATTATTTCTTCTTTTTAGGGCTTCAGATTGTATTCAGCCTCGATGAAGTTGCTTTTATTCAAAATTTAGTTTTCTACATTGAATCTGCGTATTGTATTCCTGTAAGTATTAATATTTTTCAAATAATATTCATTTTATGGAAATGTTAATTGAGTTTTATAAAAGTACATATATTGTTTTAACCCTTTGCGGGCCAATGCCGTCCTGGGACCTGCTTTAACAAGTTTTTCTAACAGTCCTACGGTCCTTTGACGAGCTGGGACCGGCAACATATGTATTTAACGCTAGATGTCCTAGGCTGGCTTCTCACCGACATCGATTTTCTGTCCCTATAGACTTTTGCCATGTCCTCCTTGGCATAAGTTGAATACTAATACGATCAGCTGATCATTTTTGTACCATACAGTATCCTCAATACAAAATAGATGCTCTGTAAATGTTCTCTGAACTACAGCACTCTAAGGCTTCTTAGTTGGTTGTTATTTCTTTAACCTTGAAACTGTTAAGTGTCAGTTTTATCGTTTTCGTTCGCATCGGACTGTGTGGACATTCCATGAATTCCAGGTTTGGTCCGCAAAGGGTTAATATACATATTGTTTTGTTTGACGCCCCTTTATACTACTAAGGTTAATCGGATGATGCTATAGTGGGAGTTATAAATTTTGCCTATCTAGATATAACTAGCATAGGGATCTTTAACAAGTACCTGAAATCACACAGGCTCCGGACTCCCATTTTTGTCTCCCTTCAAATTAACAGTATAGTCAAGAATTTTTTACTCCCTTTAAAAAATACTAGGGCCATCCAGTGGGATGTGAACTTGCAACCTTTAATGTTGTAAGCTGCTTTACTCATACGAGGTGTGGCTATTAAATAACGAGACTGACGCTTCTACAGAAGAAGTGCGCATGTGCCAAACGCCAGCAACCAACAGCTGTTATCGTGAAGCCTTCTCTTTTGAATGTAGTACCTCTCGCTTCTGTAAACAAATCAGTACAGCCGTAGCCTTCGTTCGCATTAGAGTTGTTTTTTTACCGCTACTGAAACTTATAATTTATTGAAAGAAGTGTCCACCATCCATGCACTGGAAAAGCCCCTCTTCACCGAGAGCCAAAAATGCTCAAATGAGCAAATCAAAATTCAAAGCAATGTTGATTTTTTTTTCGATATTCATGGGATTGTGTACCTTAACTGAGTTCCTGAAGGTCAAACGATTAATCAAAATTACTACCTTCACGTTCTTGCTGAACTCCGCGAAAGAATAAGGAAAAAACGACCTGAATTATGGAAGGACAAGTCATGGGTTCTCCACCAAGACAATGCGCCGGCTCATTCCGCATTGTCTGTTAACAGGTTTCTAGCCAAATTCAGCATCCCAGTGTTAGACAATCCGCCTTCTTCGCCGGATCTTGCGCCGTGCGACTTCTATCTGTTTCCTAAAGGTGAAATCTGCATTAAAAGGAACAAGATTTGAGTCTGTTGAAGCTGTGAAAGAGAAAGCGGCACGCGTCCTGAAGGAGCTGACAGAAAAAGACTTCCAGCACTTTTTCGAACAATGGAAGATTCGCATGGAGCGTTGTAGGGATAGAGGAGGGGTGTATATTGAAGGTGATAATAAGTAAAAATGTATGAAATAAAAATAAAATGTTTTACAGCGTCAGTCTCGTTATTTAATAGCCAAACCTTGTACACTAAACCACAGCTGACCCCACAAAGTTGATTGTTATTGTTGTTATACTAACATCACTTTATGCCACTAAGGCTAATCGGGCCATGCTACAGTGGGAGTCCTAAATTTTGCCTATCTAGGTATAATTAGGATAGGGATTTTTAACAAGTACCTGACACCGTACAGGCTCGGGACCTCCATTTTACGTCCTATCCGAGGGACGGCATAGCCAAGGATTTTTATTACCTTTAAAAAATCCTAGGGCCATCATGATACGCGAACCTGCGATCTTTAGTATTGTAGGTTGCATTTACGCATATGGTTTTATTTGCATTTACACGACATTGTCACACACATTCATGGTCTCCACTTTATTGGGTCCTCCGCCTAATTGGGACAAAACAAATTTTCCCTTTATGTCCCAATAAAACGGAGTCGACCATTAAAAAAAAAAAGAAAATGGTTCTGATATTAAATGTTAAGATAACGTGACATTCAGATCATCAACTTCTCCACTGTATGTAAATTATGTGATATAAAGTTAAAAAGTTAAATTATTTTTTTATACAATGTTTGTTTGTTTTAACGTCACTTAATCCCTCTAAGGCTATGCTACAGTGTGAGTCCTGAATTTTGTCTATCCAGGTATAATTAGGATAGGGATCTTTAACGAGTACCTGACATCGTACAGGCTTGGGACCTCCATTTTACGTCCTATCCGAGGGAGGATGGCTTAGACAAGGATTTTTACTGCCATTAAAAAATCCTAGGGTCATCTTGGGACGCAAACTCGCGACCTTTTATTCAATATTTAAATGCATAAAACTAATTTATTTTTTTTTATTTTTTGTAGGACTATGGTATATGGGAGAGAGGAGACAAAGCTAACCATGGTCTTCCAGAACTCAACGCAAGTTCAATAGGTGTTTATTTAATTTTCTATTAGATATTTTATTTAGTTTTGTATAAGTGACTTAATTGTTTTATCAATTTTGATATATCAACAGGAATGGCCAAAGCAGCCTTAGAATCGATGAATGAACTCGATTTGTTTGGCGCTAGAGGTGGTCCTTCATCTGTGATCCACGTTCTGACGGACGAAGCGCAGAAGTGTCAAGCCGTACTATTGGTATTAACATTTTTCAGAAATTCATTCTTAAACAAATTGTCTTCTATTTTGATTATAAACTTGTATTTTACTATTTATATAGTCGATGCTGCCTCGGGAATCAACATCTAAAGAGCTCGATAGTGGACTTTTGTCCATCATCAGTTTTCCAGCGTTTGCTGTAGACGATCCAGTTCTTATCAATACGACAAGGGAAGCCATTATAAATAAATTATCAGGAAAATATGGTTTTAAGAGATTTCTCAGAGATGGTTATAAAACACCCAAAGAGGTAGGTGTATATTAATGGTATATTTTAAAGAAAAATTTCGCTAAATACAATAGAATCTCTTAAGACCCGACCTAGATGAGACCAGGGGATGGGTCCGAACGGCAAAAGGGTCGCATTAATTAGAAAATAAAACAAAAAAATTTGTTTTCATTTTTTCACCATATATAATGTGTGTATTTATTATAAAATGTAAATTTCTGTGAATTAGATAGTATTATGATACCAATTGTTATCTCTAACACCGCAAATCTTTGATTTTAGTCCCTCAGACTCCTATTCCTAATGCGGTTTTCTTGAGGCTTCCCCTAAATTAAAATCTCATCCACAATTAATTATGTATTTATTATATTCATCTTATAATATAGTGCAAGGGTTGAACTTACCCACAATTTTTAAATCACCTCTGTCAAGCCGCTCAAGGACAGCAATCTTTTCCTTCAATATTATTATCTGGTGTTCCCTGTCTTTCCATTTTGAGAGAAATATGTGTACCCAATAACATCTTTATTTTAAGAAATGTTACATCACTTTACTAGCCCACATTTGAAAAAAACAAAATATTGCGATCCGGAATTAGAGAGTATTCCGGTGTTCCTATGCTCCAGCAATATTTAGTACTTAGGGAGGATGATGGGATGGTCGAACTGCCCAGAGGGTCGGAAAGTCGGATTAGTGAGGTTTTGCTGTAGATCATAAATATGTTATGAATTTTCTGGCTTAAGAATAATTTTTCCTATTGAAATGATTAAAACCACCAATATATATTTTTTTTTTTTGTACAAGTTTTTTATTTTAACTCTGTGTCAGATATAATGTTAAAAATGATAATTCAGTGCTTTGAAAAGAATTAACATTTCTTCCACAGCAGTTGTGTAAGATGATAATTTTTATGTGTATGAAAATCAATGAACAAAAATAAGTAGGGAACATATAATGAACATCATTTGTTCGTATCATCGATTATCCATAGCATCTATCCCTATGGTATCGGTATTTCAAAGTCAAGTTAGCTTCCTTTCATGTAAAATAAGAGAAACCCAATGTGTCTCTGCGCATCTAACCATTATTAATATTAGCTACCATAGCTGTTCTGTCCTGTTTGTTTGTTTGTTTAACGTCACTTTATGCCACTAAGGCTAATCGGACGATGCTAAAGTTAGAGTCCTACATTTTACCTATACAGGTATAATTAGGATAGGGATCTTTAACGAGTACCTGATATTGTACTGGATCAGGACCTCCATTTTACGTTCTATCCGAGGGACGGCATGGCTAAGGATTTTTTGCTCCCATTAATAAATCCTAGGTCCACTGCTGGGCGCGAACCTGCGACCTTTAGTATTGTAGGTTGCCATGCTAACCACTATACCACAGGTGAGCCCTGCTTTTATTTTCTTTATTTTATTCATTCTGAAAAGGGAAACTTTTCATGTTAACCGATTTTCGTTTCAAGTGAACTGAAAAGAATAGATGACAATATATATTAGCTTATCGGGATTGCTTTATTATTTTGTTTTGACTGATATTTCATCTTAAGCATTTTTGACTTTAACTTATTTCCCTGTATTCAGTCAGTATATGTGAACCGCATCATGCCAGCTGATCATCTCCTTTCTGGCCTTACCTTTATGTACCAATTTACTTTTATCTCTTCTTGCATTCTACATAACGGTACGAACCACTTACTCTGACGCTCCTTAGATTTTCTCGGATAGTTTCATTTTAAACACGATCCCTTCATATTTATAGAAGTACTCGCCTAGGAAATTAGTAATTCAGATTTTAGTGGACTGATAAATTACTTTGAACCAAAATTTGAAAATTATTTAACTGATGTTAGTGTACTAAAATGCACATGTATGCAAATGACTTAAGAGAGAACCTCATTGTATGCTTCAAACTTTCTATCAGCTTAAAAATTATTCCATGTGATTGATAAATAAAAATTTATGTTTGACTACTAGATGGTATACTGTCTGAAATGATTTGGGGGTAGAAAGCCCTATCTTTCTCAAGCATTACTCCCTGTCCTTAGCCTGTGCACAAGGCTCTGTCTTAAGTCGTCTGCCTGTTTATTCAATTTATTTGTTTGATAAAAAAAAAAAAATATTAACTCTGACATATTTGAAATATTTTGAGATAATTTACTGACCTAATAAGTATTTTCAGGATCCTACTAGGCTTCATTACGAACCTTGGGAATTGAGAGTATTTGAAAAGATCGAATGCGAATGGCCATTATTTTTTTGTTATTTGCTGATCGATAGCATCTTTCAAAAGAATCATGAAGAAACCAAGAAATATAATGATGCATTGGAAAAGGTAATTTTTAATATTTATAATTATTGTTTATTTTTAATAATATTTAATCGAGTCATAAAGAAATTACCTCAGGGAAATCTCTCATATAAATTATATTTTTAACGTTCTATAATGAGGAGCTTTCGGCATCTAGTCCCGACTAGTATTCATCTTAAAAATTACAGAAAAAGTTCATAAATGCAATGCCTAAAATTAATCATGATAATAGGTCATGTTAAAATTATTTTTACATAAAATATATTAAAATGCTGATATTATTGTCAATTAACTATTTAGAAAACCTCATAACTACCTCTGTATTTTTCTATGGTAGGTTTGTCATAAAATTATACTGTATAATGTAGCTTGTGTTTTTTTCATCGTCCAGGATGTGATTCAGGAGGCCACTGGCTTTCTAATCGACTTCAAGCGCGATTTATTGTGAAATGACTAACTGTATTATTGTTACTAACGTTATTATTGCAAAATGTAGCAATTTTATTTTTTATGAAAATGCAATTTTACCTTTTACTACTATTTTATTAATTTTAACTGAAAGTCAAATATATAATTTTTATGAGAGGTCGTCCTGTGGTATTTTCTCTATGACTCTTAATATTATAAATGGTCTACCTAATACCAAGATAATATTTAATTTTTTAAATTAGATATATTACATAAATACATATGAATACTATTAGTAATCTGAACAGGTAAATAGATTAATTAGTATTGTGATTTTCAATACTTTCCGATAAGTGGAATTTTGTCGAAGTATATACTTCCTTTTTCTAGTCTAGTTTTGATTCCCTGTTTAAAAAAATTGTGTTTTTATTGCTTTTAAAAAATCACATCATATTTTGATATCTTATTCAACCAGTCACTCATTTGTTAAAAAGGACTCTTGTGTTATTTTAAAGATTTTGCTCATGAAATATTGTGTTTACAACACTTTTCATAGAAATAAAATAAAATACAATACCCTAATGCTTTTTTTACTACTTGTAATTGTACTTAAAGTGGTATAATAATTACTAAATATTAAAATCCAATGTTAAATGTGTTATCTAAATGTTCATGAGTAAATATTTAAAGAAAATTATAATTAATTTCTATATATTAGTATGAGTAATGCCTCTTGGTGTGCATTTCCATTTTATATTTCATATATATTATTAAATTTTATAATTTATTGTTTTTTAGGTGCTTATAAAAACGGAGGAGGGAATCAAACTTGTCCCAGAAATGTATGCCGTTCGCTCTGAAATCGCAGATCCAAACGATAGAATACCCGTAGGAAAGTGTCCATTTCTTTGGGCCCAGTCGTTGTATATACTTGGAAAGCTACTGCAAGATGTAAGTTTTTTACTTAAAATTTTGGTCCTTTCCTGATGCAACCTCCCTTTGTTATCTGTTATCTTCAACTTGACTGTTACCCTGCCTTTGTTAATGCTATTGTTTATTTAGAGCTGTGGCATTTTAAAATTCCTTTATTCTTTCCTTAATTCAGTTGAATTTCGATCCAAAACATCTAAAGATACAGGGTGGAGCAAAGGAAATGCATTTTTTTCACTATTGAATAACTGGGACCCGGTTTGATAAAAGTAATAAAAACAAGCATTTAGCGATAGATTTTTAATGGAGTTTTCAACCCTGGACCCTATTTTTTTGAAGAGGAAGGAACTGCAGCTACTGTGACATCAGCGTGCTATGTTGAAATGCTAAACAACGTCCAGAACTTGAAAGCCGTCAAGTGAACATGAGAGAAATATGGTTTCAGCAGGACGGTGCCACAGCTCACACGGTGAAAGCACCCCATAGAACCACTTCCATAAAGTGGTTCGACAAATGTTCTCAGGAAATGTGATTTCGAAATGTTCACTGGCCTCCTCGCTCACCCGATTTGTCGATATGCGACTTTTTTTTGTGGGGATATTTAAAATCAAGACTCTACATTAACAAGCCTCTCACAATAAACGACGTGAAGAATTTCATTCATCAGAAAATTGAAGCTGTTGGTGGGCGAATGAAATGTTGGTGAGAGTCGTGCGTAACTTTCTGGAGAGAATCCATATTTGAAACCAGCAAGTAGGACGTCATCTTCAAGCATCATTTTTTGAACCTAATTAATGTATATTTCAAAACTGCATTAAAAAATCTATCGCTCAATGCTTGTTTTATTATTTTTATCAAACTGGGTCCCAGTCATTCAATAGTGAAAAACATGCGTTTCCTCTGCTCCACATTGTCTAATACCTTGTATAATAAAAATTTGGAAGTTGCCGTCTTCATAAGAAGATGTTGTGAAATATTTTTTTAAAAATTTAAGATCGTTTCTTCCTATTGTCATAAGAAAATGTGTCTTAAAGGATATGATATGTGAATTGACTATAATTTTAATAGATGGATATGTCACTGTGAAAGTTGAGACAAAATGTTACTATTAGAAGGCACATAGCTGAAATAATCATGATTATGTTTTCTAACAGAACTACGATTCGGGACAGGTAGACAAAATTTGGATTCTTAGTTAAGTGACTTTATCTGGTGACAACCCATTTTGCTGGTATAGTGCATAGCATTAACTAGTTTAATAAAGTTTTGTAAATTATTTAAAGGCATTATTGTAAGGTATTTTATGTTGATATACATAAAAAACATTGATGTTTTCAGTATGGCAGGTGTTATGAATGGCAGGCATATTATAGAGATCACTGATATCAGTTTGTTTGCAGCTAGCTATAGGAAAATACCAATTTTTATTTTAAACATAATTGTTTTAGCAAGATTTACATTTAAGTCAGTTTTGTAAGTTAGAAAAAAAAAAAAAGAAATGTTTTAGCTCAGTGGTAAGACACTGGACTGCTATGCGCAGTTGCGTTTTCAAATTTAATGCAGTTACCTTTCTGCTACAGATCTTCCCTGTGATCAGGACGGCATGGATGAATATGAGAACAATTTAGTTTTGAAACTTCGCCAAAATATAGTTGGTTTTTTATGGACTGAATTTTATAAAAAATATAGAAAAACCTTTAATGATACACTCATATATATATATATATATATATATATATATATATATATTCCCTTGTAGGAAATTTTCGAGGGAACGGAAAAGATGGAAATCCGAAGGAGCAATGTCAGGAGAGTACGGCGGGTGAGGTAAAACCTCCCATCTGAAGCTTAATAACTTTTGTCTTAAAGACACATGGGGCCTAGCGTTGTCTTGGTGGAATAGCACTCCTTCCTGATTTGCCAACTCTGGCCGTTTTTGATCATCTTTAGATCTAAAGATGATCTAAATAGATCTAAAGATGATCAAAAAGGTTGATTTGCAGGCTCTTAACTCTGTAGACATCTCACGGACAGTAATTCGTGATTGTTTGCGATGACCGTCATAATATCCTCAATGTCAAGAGTTGAACTCCGGCCAGCCCGGGGTTGGTCTTCCAAATTGAAATCTCCTGAACTAAACTGCAGAAACCACTTCTGCTAAACCGTGCTATCAGCATTTGAATTGCTGCCATACACAGCACGAATCTTTCTTGCAGTTTGGGCTGCGTTTTTCCCTTTTTTTAAAAAGAACAGCATAATATGCCGAAAATGAACTGAATCGTCACTCATGTTGGTTTGCAATAAACTACACTACTGAGCCTTAATAAAGATGAATCCAGTGTGTAAACATAGTTGATTCCATGAGGATTAAAGGCATATAAATAAATATTAGCTTTGTGATTCATTTTTAGTAGAATAAATAAAAGGTAAATTTGATTTTAAAAATATCTACGAACTTTTCGGACAACCCAATATATATATATATATATCTCCTTGAATTGCTGCCATACACAGCACGAATCTTTCTTGCAGATTGGGCTGCATTTTTCCCTTTTTTAAAAAAGAACAGCATAATATGCCGAAAATGAACTGAATTGTCACTCATGTTGGTTTGCAATAAACTACACTACTGAGCCTTAATAAAGATAAATTCAGTGTGTAAACATGGATGTATATATATATATATATATATATATGGTAACAATAATTGTTAACAATTAGTTTCTTATTTGATAATTTACTATTATAACATTTATATATCCCAAACAAATAACTGCCCTAATGAAAGTGATAAGTGACTTGCTGAAATGATTCTAAATTCAATCAGATTTTTATTTTTATAAAATGTATAAACATTAACATATTAGTTACATGTTTTTGTCATTTTTGTTTTTTAATGTTAATCAAGGGCTTTCTAGCAGCGGCAGAGCTAGATCCTTTGAACAGGAGGCTGTGTTCCGAAAAGAAGCCGGATGTTGTAGTCCAAGTTGTTATATTAGCTGAGAATAAAGAAATTAGAGAGAAATTGAAGAAGCATGACATCGAAGTACAGACGGTCGATGAGGTTGCGCCGATCGAAGTTCAGCCAGCTCGTGTTCTCAGCCACCTTTATACTTATCTTGGTATGAAGAGTTTAGATTAAAATAACATTACTTTGTTCAATGTTTGTAACATGTAGAAATAATCTTAGGTATTACTTCGCATGAGCAACTGCAAGATGGCGGCCGGCGTGAGTAAACAACAAGGTATTCCGATCACACCCTACTGGATATCCATGATTCAGTTCGGGTTTAGCGGAGAGTTCCCAAGATCCAATATCGGCTTTTTGGTTATATAAATACATTTTTCTTGATTATATTAACAATATAATGTAAACATTTAATTAAATTAACCTTGCGCAGAGGCAATATCGTAACCAATGAAGGTCTACTGAAATGAGATTATTGCTAGTTGAAAGTTATTTAGTTAAATTAATTCTATTTATTTAATAATCAGTGGATTATAATAAAGTTGGCCAATAATTATAGTTAAATTGATTTTAATAGATACAATTTCTTAAACCTTTTATTCCCTTTCTTCAATCTAATAAATCATGTACAATTTGTTCTTTTTCCTATGGAGTCATATCATTTAAAATCATCATCAAATCATTTTAAAAAATATCCTTTTTGGTTATTTTAATAAATTTTCTTGAAATAACAAAGAAAGTAATAATCTGGTGGTTAGGAATACTCAGATTCTGATATTATTAATTTATTTGTACTTTTTCCATTTATATGTGCATTTAACTTGAACCCATTTATTCATTTAAACAGGACAATATTTTTAAAAACAAACAAATAAATTTACAGAGCTAAAGATTAAATATTGATGATATAAATTTTAAGCAATCATCACAGGAAATGTACATATATTGAAATAGTACTTCTACTCATATCTATTGTAGTACATAAATATATTAAAGACTCATTCATTTGTACATTATTTTGGTTGTTTCCATTATTGAGGCGGAAAGGTTATCCCGACAACATCTGCTCGGGAACTCTCGGTAAACCCGTACTGAATCGTAGATATCGGGTTGGGCGTGATCGGAAAACCTTGTTGTTTACTCACGCCGGCCGCCATTTTGGAGTTGGTCATCCGAAGTAATACCTAATCTTATTTTATTTTTATGTTTTATTATCAATTATTTATTTAGTACATTGCATTCTTAATAACTTCCAAAATTTTAGGAAAAAATGAAAAATTAGGACTTAGTGGTAGAAAAAGTCGTGATGTAGGTATTCTCAGCACCAGCAAACTTTATTCTCTTCAAGATAAAATATTCTCATTTACTCCTCAGGTATCATTTTTAAATATAACATTATTATTATTTTATGTTTATAAAAAACAAAAAAAGCTACTAACCTAACCTCATAGAAATAATTGAAGGGGTCGGGGCAAAATAGTGCAAAGCAACATTTTTAATAAAAATAAACTGTAGCTGCAGTCTGCTGTATATTACATAGGACTATATGTCTATGATGGAAATGCCACCTAAATATGACTACAGAGGCTCTATATAGTCATATTTAGGTGGCATTTCTATCATAGACATATAGTCCTACGTAATATACAGCAGACTGCAGCTACAGTTTATTTTTGTTAAAAATGTTGCTTGGCACTATTTTGTCCTGACCCCTTCAATTAATATAAGCATTTATTTTTAGTAGATTCTTAATAATTATTTAAGTTTTAGTTAACACATTTGTTTATATAATGCTAATATATTCTTTAATATGAATAGAAACTGGAAACTCATATTTTTTATGTGTGTTTTTACTTTAAGCCTCCTTGTTTTTAATCATTTTTTTTTTTTACAAAGCCAACTAGCTGAAATATTGGACTGTTATGGAATATCAATTAAAAAATAAATGAATAAACAGGAGACCAAGTTTCTTTTAACTTTTCCCTAAAAAGAAAAATGTATTGGGTTGTTGGGTTTTTTTCGTTTAATCCCCGCATCTCTAATTTATTGTTCAAAATATAAACATGGTAACAAAAAAATGTTTCATTTATGCAGTGCCTATCAGGAACGAATCAACCCTATTAGCATGCATTACAGAAAGCATTCTTCCCCAAACCATTATAATATCAGATTTATGGAAAGCCTATTCTAAAATAGAAAAAATTGACAGATATGAGGTGAGATTATTACCTCTACAACGTGCTGCAATGTCATTTCCCAAATGCACGCAAAATTATTGAAAAACAGCCTGGATTGGTAAATCGTCGTAGGGTCCTGTACTCCTACACGAAAACGCTAAACCCCATATTTCAAAACTTACCGTGCATAAATTGAAAGAACTGGGGTACGAAGTTCGTCCGCACCCACCATATTCTACCGACTTGTCTCCAACAGATTGTCACCTGTCAGGAATTTAGACAACTTCATCGGAGGAAAATTTTTTGAAAATGATGGTGAAGTCCAAAGTACATTTTCAGATTTTGTTTTCAATGCAAAGTTCAGAGTTTTTCAGTTCCAGGATAAAAAAGTTGGTATCAGGTTGGGAAAAATGTGTAGAAAAGAAGGTAAATTCTTAGAATAAAATTATATTGCTTTCATATTGTATTTTTACTTAAATTTCTTTACCTTAAAAACGGACATTCCAATATCTACAAAGTCAAATGACGTCAACTCAAATATCTTTTATGTTAAATTATCGTGATTATTATTCATTATTATGATACTATGATTAAATTCAACAAGTCATGATTTATTACTTAATTTTTGTTGATAGTTGACTCAAATTACCTTTCTTCAGCATTGGCTAAATTAAAGAAGTAACTTAGTGATTTGTCCATTGTCATCGACTTTATTTTTAAATATAATGTCTTATCAGAGGGCTGGGATGGCCAATTGGACAGAGGCACTAGCAATAGGTAATCAAAGTTAAGCAACGTCGAGCGTGGTTAGTTCTTGGATGGGTGACCGCTCCATTCGGGTGACCACCTGCCAATGAACGCCACGCAGTCCAAGCCTACCCCCACCCCCGGGTATGTGAGGCCCGTCAGCCTACTGGAGGTGACTCACACCGACCGGGCATTGGAGTGATGTACCTTCCCCGTGTTATTCCATCGAGAATCGTGGTGTGGTTTTCCAGGATATCAGTAACCACCCGGAGGTTTGGTAAAAGGACGGTATGCTTCAGGAAAAGAAATATAGGTCCTCTGGGCCTGCTGACCCTTAGCTACCATAATCCTTGGACCTAGTCCAGTTTGTCACTGTCCTTGAACCCGAGAGAGCTGACACCATCGGTGGGAAGGACACTGCCAAAGTGGCCCCAATGGGATTGGTTATGGAGCTATGGGCAGTCTGCCGCTGCACCATGGTGACCATGGCTTGCAGCAACGTGAGGTTTGGGCTACCCCCTCCTGGCTGTCTGTGCTCCCGCAAACAACACAAATGTCTGTAAGAAGACCACACTGCGCGGCCAAAGGTCTCATTAGGCCTAATGCGCCAAACCGAAAAGAAAAAAAAAATGTCTTTATTGTACGTAGATTGAAAAATTTTAATAGGTGCAATAAATAATTTTACAAATATGAGTGTCCAGTTTTTTTTTTTTCTGTAAAACAATGCTCAATGTTACCTTTGAATTGAAAAATAAATCATTGTTGGTTATGTTATTTACTATTTTATCAACTAGTTCAGAAAATGATAGTTATCTTTTGCATGTTTTAAAGATCAAAAAATTAGTTTTGTGTGTTGTTAATCTTCTGTTTCTAAATTTTAGTTTCACTTCTAATTATATATTTTCATTAGGATGATTATATTTTTGTTTCATATAAGTATAAATAAAAAAAAAAAAAAAAAAAAAAAAAATATTATAGTTCTATAAATTTTTTGAATTAAGAGTAATTCAATATATAACTTACTTGCTTATTATTATCATTTTTTTTTTGTTAACGAAATAGTTTATTTTTAATAGCAGTAAAACCAACTTGTGAGTGTATAAGGTTTAATAAGAATATTGAAACACGTAGTTTTATGAAAAATAATTTTTTTAAATTTTTGTTAACTAGTTGACTGATCAGTCTCGTTATTATATTGCATCCGATAACGAACTGATGATCGATATTTGCAAATCTGAAATCAACTTCTTAAAATCAAGTTGGAAAAACATCCTTGGCCGCCCGACGGTTATTTTAACTCTCAAGACTATTTACTTAGGTATATGGCACTCTCAACTTTATCATCTTTAATTATAACTTGTCTTGTTGCATCACTTTAGTAATTTATTAAACAATAGCATGTTGGTTTTGTGTTTCCTGTTGGTACAATTCCTTGTTTTGTATTTGTTCGTAGTATCCTCTTTTCTAACATAAAACCTTAGAAGTGTAGATGTTGTCTTTATTTATTTAATTATTATTATTATTATTATTAATAATTGATTGCTTCGCTTGTGACTAACCCCAAATGTTCAGACCCTCGATCCGGAAGAATACTACATGCGCACGGATATAGAGTTGCTTGCTAGCGATATCAAGATGGACATCAATTTCCTTGCAATGCAATGGTCTATTATAGGGCGTCCTACCTATGTCATTGTCACGTCCCAAGCTTTTTTAGGTTAGTTTATGTATTTAATATTGTAAACCATCAATACTAATATATGTATATTGTCTATTATATGGAAAATAGTTTGGTTTGGATGTGGTTATAGAAAAATCCATGTATCAATGTGTAAATAATGAAAATGTATATGGCGAAGGACATGGTTTAGGCTAACAAAGTGCTTGAATTTTACAAGTAACCATTTATTAATTATAAAATAAAATATAAACTGATTTCATTCCATCGAAACTAATATTTATATACAGTAGGGCTCCGATTAACTGAGGTCCGGTCAACTGAAGTTCCGATTAACCGAGGTGCCAAGTCTGAAGGGGGGGAGGTGTATGTGTATGTATATGAGTTCATTTAAACAAACTACAATAAAAGATTTCTTTTTAAAATAATTGTTTCATAATTTCTGTTATTATTATTGTTACAATGTATTAATATTATTTTTAAATAATTTATTTTTTGAAGAGAAAAGATTTGGCTCCGCCGGGAGTCGAACCCGGGTCTCCTGCGTTACATGCGAGGATGCTAACCACTACACCACAGAGCTCGGCTCAAGGCAGAGCAAATCCTTCCTCTTCACTGATACCTACTCCCCCTATCTCACAAGTTTTGTGAGTAGTAGCGGGAGGTGGACAAATTTTGTCCAATTTATGATATTTATTGACGTAAGTCAATTTTTTAAATTATTTTAATTAATCTAATCTTAGTTCGTGGCTGACCACCATTTTGAATTATTTTTAAATAATTTATTTTTTGAAGAGAAAAGATTTGGCTCCGCCGGGAGTCGAACCCGGGTCTCCTGCGTTACATGCGAGGATGCTAACGCAGGAGACCCGGGTTCGACTCCTGGTGGAGCCAAATCTTTTCTCTTCAAAAAATAAATTATTTAAAAATAATTTAAAATGGTGGTCAGCCACGAACTAAGATTAGATTAATTGTATTAATATTATTAAATATTTATTAGGTTTTTAAGCATTTATGTAGTTTTTATTTAAAGTTGGTTGGTATTGGTATGGTTCCGATTAACCGAGGTAACCTTGGTCCCCATCGACTAAGTTAATCGGAACCCTACAGTATTTACAAAACTACAAAAGAGACTATCATCCTAATTTATCTCAATGCAATGTAGGGTCCCCGATAAGAAATTATGTTGACTAACTTAAATTCATGGATTGTTTAAAGTGATATTTTCATTCAAAAACTCTGGTTGAAGAGTTATTCTTCAATTCATTTACTTCAGAAGCCAATAAATTCAATTGACAAAGTAGTCGATCATTACAGATGTGATTTTTTTTCCCTCGATTCACCCAAGACTCTGTTGAAGAGGTAATATTCCACTTATAATCCATACCGAAGTTCCCGACTGATTTACACCACATGACTATCTCCCGCCATTATTATTTGCATTTAAACTTTTTTTCAGTTTATTTCTAAAACATGCACTCTTTACTTTACTTACTTAATCTCGAGACCTCTTTTACCGCTGAGCAGAGTGAGGTGCTTTCCTGAAGAGCCTGACCCAAAGATCCCTATCCTGTGCCAGCTGCCTTCTCCTACTCCATTCCATTCCTCTCTTGTTGAAGGCTCCTTCCTCCCAGGATTTCCTTGCTCTTCCCTGTGGCCTCCTCCCGTCCACTTTAACCTCGTGGGTAGCCCTGGCGATTCTGTCTTCAGCCATTCGCGAGATGTGTCCAAACCACCTCAGCTGGCCTCAAATCCAGGTTTGCTCTTATTGTAGAGTTCCTCACTCTATCCCTTCTTGTTTCCTCCTCTATTTTTCTTAAATGTCGCATTTCCGTAGCTTGGATTTGGCTCTTATGTTTGGTAGTAAGGGTCCAAGATTCGCTGGCATATTTTAGAATAGGAAGGAATGTGTTTTTGAAGACTAACTTTAAGTGAGTAAATTAAAGTAAGTTTCTGAGAAATAATAAGGGGTAGCTCCGCTCATAGACTTTCATGGAAAAAACCTTTTATTACAAATAAGTAATTACTGATCAGTTTTATTCAAATTGCATTTGTGAAACAATTTTTTTTTCCGGGTCTCCGATAATTGTATGTTTGTATAATTTATGTTCATATAATTGTTGCTCTACTGTATAAACTTTATACCCAATTGAGAAAAATGCTTATATGTATAAAAAATTCTTATTTTCTTAAAATAATATTTTTCTGTCTCTTTCTTATTGTTTTTTATTTTCCTTCTTTTTTAACTGATTAAGCTCGATTAAGGCCTGAATCATATCTGACTTAAAAGTATTTTCAAATATTAGTGTTAATTTATCAATAACTGCACCCCCGAACCGTTTTCCATATAATTAATACTATGTTTAATCAAATCTCTACTACTAATATATGTAGTTTATAACATAACATTCATGCTAACTATTGTCTCTTGTTAATCATGTTGATATATTAATTCTCATGTGTATCTTGTAATGATTTTATTTTTTTTTTAATGCTCTCAGGTGTTTAAAGATTAGGGTGAGTTTTAATTGAGTAATTTTCGTAAGATAAATCATTACAATATATCATGCTGTTTCATTACTCATATTGTTGGGTCTTTTAAGATTTTAACCTTATAAGGGTCTGGCCACACATGTCCGCACCGGATCCGCACCGTAGCAATAATACAGGTTATGTTCAGAATATTTTTAATTTAACTTACATATTACCTTTAGTTATGCCTAAAGTTCAAGCCACACATGTCAGACACAGGCCACTTAAGGCATAACTAAAGGTAATATGTAAGTTAAATTAAAAATATTCTGAACATAACCTGTATTATTGCTACGGTGCGGGTCCGGTGCGGACATGTGTGGCCAGACCTTAATACACTGATTAATTAAAAAAAAAATTATTTTAATTTATCAAAATTTAAAAAAAATTAGTTATTATTATTAATCATACATTATATAATTTTAGTAATTCAAAAGAGCCTAGTAGAGAAATGATGAGGTTCTATAACTGCTGTGATTTCCCTTCGTTCTTTGCTGAGCAAAAGGTTTTTTGTATAAACTAAATGTTTTTCTCTGTGTTATTTGTTGTGATGTTAATTCTTGTCATAACATTGGTTATTGATGCTGATGAAATCTCTATACAAACACTTTTGGAATTTCATCATTTTCCATTTGTTCTTAATTATCACTTTTTATGATAAAATGCCAATTTCATTAGCCTTCCACCAGGCGCTAAGTACTTTGCTGCACAAATAGACGCTCGTCCTATTTTTCAACAAAGTATATAGCGAATCTTATAATATATAATTATAATCTTATAATTAAATTAAAATGAGATAATAAATTATTTCACAAACAAAATTTTTATTATATTAAAATTAATTACAATTATATTAATTAATTTAACAGATTCAAACGATCTACGGATAATATTTCTATTTGCATCAAAATATATTGAAAATACTTTCGTCATGCCCATTTAAAAAAAAAATCTTATATATGAATTTAAATGAGATAAAAAAAACAAATTTGTATGGAATTCCATACAAAATAATTATTCTTAACACTAATAAAAATCTTCAGTACCAAATGATTTATATTGTCCTATTAAGTAAAGCTATTGTCCAAGCAACCCAGAATTATAAATTCTTGTGAACGTGTTTATTTTATCAAAAGCTTTACAAATAAAAAATAATAAATAAAACCTTGTGAGAAATAAATCCTATTTCTACTCGCATTATGTTAGTAATGTTTTAAACCACCAGGCACTAGACGCACTCCTGGAGGCAGGTAGCTTTTCGCTTTAGTTATTGTTTTCCTAACTTTATATTTAGGTATAGATATAGAGGTTTAATTTTACCTTGTTTAGTAAGGGACAAAAGCAGTCAAATCTAGATTACTCAAAATTCATGGGACACCATAAATACTTCGATTTAGTGAGAGTTCGAACTAACAAGAGAAAAAGCAAAATTTACATATTTCAAAATCAACAATTGAATAAAGTTGCCCGATGGTATGAAAATCAAACAAAATTGATTTTTACTAAAATATTTTATTTTATCAATTACATTTTGAAAAAATACAAGTCCGTTTTTTTAGTTTTGTATATAATTTTTTTCACTTAAAAGATTTCCAAGAAATACTTAATCGATAAAATTTAATACAGTTATTTGTATGAGTATTCCCTTGCTTCATCTTCTTCACATTATTTTCCTCTTTTACTATATCTAAGAATACATACTTGTCAGTTTCTGTTCTGATCATAAAAAATTGAACGGCACGATCTCTTTGAACTCATCTTGACTGAAAACTAAGCTGAAAGGGAAACCGGCATTGTTTGTAGAAAGAGGGAATAATTTATTAAATAAATTGGAGAAATTATTGTTTGTATTTCATTCTAAGAAAAATTCGAATTATAGAGGGTTAATTCCTAGAAACTTCGAATTATATTATAGAGCATTCGCATCCTATCAAAGAATGTATACATTATTATTTATTTATTTTTTTTCATGTTTCTCATTATTAAAACATTTCAAATAACCTAAATAAGGTTATTTCCATTCAAGTGAAGCAAGCTAGGTAAGCTAGGTGGCTCAGTGAATAGCGTACCATGCATGTCATGCAGGAGACCCAAGTTTGCTTCCCGGCAGAGATCAATCTTTTCTTTTCAAAAATAAAATATTTAAAATTAAATCAAGTGTTTATCCGCTAGAAATACTTTAATTAATATAAAAATATTTAAAAATTGACAAAATATCAAGAGATTCTTTCATTAAACAAAATTGACGGAAATATACACGGAAATTGGCTCGGCTTTTTTACTACTCAGCACTAGAGCTCAATGGCACAGTGGATCTTTTCTCTTCAAAAATAAAATATTTAATAGTAATATACTATTAAATATTTTCATATAATAAGTCAAGTAATAATTTTTTTTAAAGTAATAAGTCAAGTGGTTACCCACTTTAAAAAAAAAAAAAAAAAAAAAATATATATATATATATATATATGTATAAGGGGAGATGGGGCACAATGAAACACGTAAAAAGTTTTTTTTGATGAAAATTTTTAGCTTTACCCCACAAAACCGCACTTTAGCACTTGGAGTCTGTCTCACAAGTAGAAAGGGAAAATTGCTGACATTGTTTGGAGTCACCCTAACCGCCCGCTGTCTGAATTTGGTTGCTCTAGACCTTTTGTTTCGCCCAGCGCACTGACTGTTTCACTGTGCCCCAACCTCCCCTATATTTTTTTTTATATATATTTTTAATGAATATCACTGTACTTTTACAATCATTTTTTATATTTTGATTTACATTAATCATTAAATATCTTTCCTTTAGATGATGGTAAAATCCCTGTAGCGATGATCACAACATTAAAAAAACTAAAGAGTGGATATATTAATGGAACAAGGTTAAATATTTTTATAATATAATGATTTTTTTTTTTTTTTTTTAATCTATAATTTACTTATAAATAACTGACATGCTATATTTTTAGGGTAACCTTAGGATACCTGAAAGATTTCTTAAATACTTCTTGCATTACAAATTTGAGCTTTTTGGGTTGTCAAGAAATCGGAATGCCTGATAGTGAGTTGTTTATTTTCAAATTTTCATTATTATTTTTTAAAATTATTATTGATTTTTAAATTTTAATTTATGTTTTAGAATTAAATCCAGAAGTTCAAAGATATTTAGAAATGAACATAATGAAGTGTTTGTACTTTCCTTCAAATTTGCTCTCTACAAGAAAAGGAGATAGAAGGCATTCTATAACCAGGAGACTTTCTGTTAAAGGAGCTATCAAGAAAACGCGAGCTATTATTGGAGACAGTAATTATATTTTATTAATTTTTTCTATTTAATTTTTTTTTTTTTACAGTATTTTTATTTAATATTATAACGTGAAACAAAAGACAAAACATATGATTTAAAATAGTTTAAACTTTTCGTTGGAACAGTCAGAACGAAGTGTTCTGCACTTGTCCAGAACATTCCAGAGAGTTCTATTTCAGGCTAAATATAAGGAGCGGTGGACTGAAGAGTTAGTCTAGCTCTGAAGATAATGTAAAAATAGATATTATAAATTCATTCATTCAAAGTTTCTGATTCAATTGTATAAATAAATTACATGTAATGAAAAACAATTATGCAATGCGTGAAAAATTTGATGCACAAATAAAACACAACCAATAGTGATATCTGTTTAGTACTCAAGATTCGGAAAACAATGGACTTTGAAAAACAAATCAATATAACTTGATAATTTATAAAGGGTGTTTTTTTTTGAAGGTGTAAAAGTTAAAATTATAATAAAACAAAAAAATATATTTTTAGTATCAATGAAACAAACTTTATTGAATAGAAAACTTTATGACATTAATGTTTAAATATGATTTCAGCCATGTGGCCTCCACGGCTAGCGCAATCTGGAACACCAATTTTCACAAACTTTTCGCACTATTTGCTGCCGTATATCGCCAATAATTCTTCGAATGTTGATTTCAAGGTGTTCAATGTTCACTGTCTGTGGTTTATCGACATAGACAAGTGACTTGACATAACCCCAAAGAAATGGGCTTCATCGGAGAACAAAATTTTGAATAGAAATTCAATATCCATATCAATTTGTGCTCCAGCCCATTCGCCGAATTGGTGGCGCATGCGATGGTCGTTCGGCTTTAATTCCTGCACCAGTTGAATCTTGAAAGCTTTTAATCCCAGATCCTTTCGTAAAATCTTCCATAAAGTGGAAGGACACAACCCCAGTTGCTGATAACAGTGAAGAATCGATTGATTTGGATCATCTTCAATGCTTTCCTGTATAGCGGATACAGTTTCTTCAGTGCGCACTGTTCGGCATCTCACGGGTTTGCACATTATCATTAAGAGTAAACGTGGTCCAAAAACGATCCATTATTATTCGAATTAGCCGCTCTGAAGGACGTTTATGTACACCGTAAAATGGACGAAGTGCCCGTTAAGTTTGACGAACAGAACCATTATTTTGATAAAAAATTTCAACAATTTGTTAGCGTTGCTCTGGTGTAAGTCTAACCATAATGAAATGACAAACCATATTAAACAAAAAGCAACTATCAGCTGTTGAATATGTCATCAAATAAAGCAGTGTTGCCAACTCTAAGTTGTACTCCTCAAAAAAAAAAACACCCAATAGTAATAAAAAACATTAACTTACTGTTAATTGTTTTCTCCGCCACCTTTATCAGATACAGGAATCTTAAGGTAAACAAATACCTGAATACCAAGAAAGCAGCTTTATAATTCTTTCTACCACTGCTCATCGGTGAATAGGAAGACTGCTTGAGCTAGAAGGAAGGCTGAGCAAAAGGGCTGCACTTTTACTGAAGAAGGAGGTAATTTCTTCCCTCTATGAACTTCAATGATGACTTGATTTCTTGATCGTATTTTAATATTACTAAAAAAATCTGTAGTATACCGCACAAACAGTCAACTTTGACTACGTAAAGACCATAAGATGTGACATCACGAGTGTTTATTATTATAATACCACATTAATCTGAATCTAAAAATTCTTGATTCCTTGTCTATATTAGATACATTAGCCCAGTTTAAAGAACTATCTGTAATTTTAACCAAAGAAACCCAGAAGCTTACATCCTTCTTATAGTAAACATTTACAATCAAAGAATCGTACATCATATCAGGATCACCCACCCAGAAAACATAAATTTGCGTCTGAAAGAAAAATCCTACTTATTAAAAGCAAATGAAGTCTGCACCTTTTGGGGAATGTTTGTCGAAAACAGCCTTCAACATCTACTGCTTCATTGTCCTTCACTCCAAGAACCAAGAAATAAATACTTAAAGAAGTACATAGTTGGCAACTCCGATATGACTGACATTCAAAATATCCTTTCAGTTGAAACTATTGACCATTTTAATAACATATTTTTTTTTTCTTAATACATTGTAATTTGTTTCAAATAATAATCGGAATAAAAATTAATTTGTATTACTGGTAGTGAATATTTGAATATAATGAAATATTATTATTTTATGTAGTTTATTTTAATTTATATTTATTTACTTTTCAAGAAGATTATTATTCCTTTTGTTTCGTACGATGTTTCGTAGCTATGATTATTTCTTCTAAAATAGCAGAAACTAAGATAACTATTAAAGTCTTTTGTAATGATGTATATAAAAAATTTGAGCAAGAATTTTTCTTTAACAAATAAACATTTGTTCTATTCTATTTTACATTAGTGTAATTTAAAGAATTTTTTATTAACTGAAAGGTTTAATCAAATAAAATATAATCTTATAAACAAATTTTACCTCCTTATGATCTTTGCACATCAGCATGGTGGCCAACGAACGTCTAAAAGATTAAGAAGTACTGTGTCTACATCGAAATGTTCCCGGGCTTGGACGATATGAAGATGAAAGGATTGCATAAAGACTGTTCTTGAAGAGTTGGGTTTGGACTATTATAATATAGGAAAATTATTGGTACTAGTATTGCTATGCGACTTCAAGGCTTGGCCGATATGGTGCCCTTTTTTGAGGCCCTGATCTTAACTGATGTTTGTTTGTTTAACGTCATTTTATGCCACTAAGGCTAATTGGATGATGCTACTGTGGGAGTCCTAAATTTTGCCTATCCAGGTATAATTAGGATAGGGATCTTTAACGAGTACCTGACATCGTACAGGCTCGGGACCTCCATTTTATGTCCTATCCGAGAGACGGCATAGCCAAGGATTTTTTACTCCCGAGCGAGCATAGCAAGTGGGGTTAGAAAGCTAGGATCTAATAAAGCTGATCATGACTATTTTTAATCATTTTAACTGAAAAGGACGCGATGGGAGTAAGCTTATATTACGGCCACATTACCTGTGAATCCTGTAAAAGGCAACGCCCAGAAGAAGCATCACGATAGCTGTACCAAATTATTAAAATGTGCAAAAATAATCTCCGAACTAAATCATTCACAAGTGCCTTAGTCTTATGATATTAAATATTAATTTAATTTTTTAGGTGGAGATGTCATTATAGCAAGTGATGAAAGAAGGCTGTCTGGAAGTGGAGCTACGCTGCCCGATCTTCCGAAAGTTCCTCAGAGCCCACGGTCCCCCAGCCCTACTCAAACTACCTGGAAACAGTCTAAAAGAAACAGGTATTTTATTCTTCTTACTTAATAGGGAATATATTAATAAACACAATCAAACATAAGTTAATATTCAGATGTGTATTATTACTTAAAAAGTTACAAAATTTACATTAAAATTGGTCTTATTCAATTAAATTCTAAAATTATGAATATAAATTATATATAGACCTCAAAACCGTAAACATGGAACTAAATGTCTCCAAAACCGAATTCATGAGAATCAGAAAAAGGAGTGACCATGGAGACCGAATCGTCAGGCTTAACGGAATCAGTTTGGAACAGGTTGCGGACTTTAAGTACCTGGGGGCCCACCTTAATGAATACGGAAGGGTCAGTGGAGACATTAGCGAAGGCTAAACACGGCAGGAAGGTGCTTTTACTCCCTCAGGAAAGGCTTCCTAGACAAGAAGGAAGTCTCAAAGGACACTAAAAAGGTAGTCTTCAAAAACACATTCCTCCCTATTCTAACAAATGCCAGCGAATCTTGTACCCTTACTACCAAACATAAGAGCCAAATCCAAGCTATGGAAATGCACTATTTAAGAAAAATAGAGGGGAAAACAAGAAGGGATAGAGTGAGGAACTCTACAATAAGAGCAAACCTGGATTTGAGGCCAGCTGAGGAAGTTATCGAGGAGAACCAGCTTAGGTGGTTTGGACACATCTCGCGAATGAATGAAGACAGAATCGCCAGGGCTACCCACGAGGTTAAAGTGGACGGGAGGAGGCCACAGGTAAGACCAAGGAAAACCTGGGAGGAAGGAGTAAAAGAGGCCTTCAACAAGAGAGGAATGGAATGGAGTAGGAGAAGGCAGCTGGTACAGGATAGAGATATTTGGGTCAGGCTCTACAGGAAAGCACCTCACACTGCTCAGCGGTATAAGAGGTCTCGAAGAAGAAGAAGAAGATATATATATGACATATTGTTATTTTCATTAAATATAAATTATATATTGGTACATTTGGTTCAAATGTAGCTTTAATAACTTAACTATCCTCTCAATACTTGAATAGCTTCTCCATTTTTTGTAAAAAATGCAGGTTAAGGATCAATAAATATAATTAGTATTTTTTCTAGAAAATTTTATTAAAATATAGTTTTTTTTCAACCAGCACAGATTTAAATTGTTTTTATCATTTCCACCTTCAATAATAACTTTGTGCTCTTCATAATAATTTTTTTCGGAAATTGCAATGCAAGCAATAATTGTTTTTGCTTAGGCATTCATCAGAGGCTCAGTACGCTACGACTGAAGTAGAAGAACTTTTCACGATGTTGAGAGAATCGGAAAATTTAGAAGAGCAAGGGGATATTTTACAGTATCTGATCGATACCCAAGGAATGGATTTCAAAACAGGTATATTTATATTATCTTGCAAAAATATGTTTACGGTTGTTTGGCATTTAATAGCTAATCCATAATTAGTTATGATTTTGCCAGATATAGCCATTACTCATTTTTATATTACATGTTTATTTCCTTATTGAAATTCTTGATGTTCACATCATAAAATTAATATACTATGGTTTCATATGAACGGGTAGAGTACACCCAGGAAGTATAGACCAGTAGTAGTGGTGGATTTGAAACTGTGCATACCCTGTACATCTACCCACAAGTGTTTTGTCGTATTGGTGTTTTTCTTCAACTTTGGTTGTTGTGTCACATGCAGCAGACTCCCGATTATCTGTGGTATTGGACACGGCAACCACGGATAAACCACTTCCACGGATAATCCACAAAATTTTCATAAGGTTAACAAAACAATTCAAATCAAAGCAAAATGTTTATTTATAGATATTACATACATACACAAATATAAATAATTATGTAATTTATAAAGTTATATCAGTCATTGTAAAATAAAATCACGAATCACAAAACAAGCTATGTAACTGAACTGCTAAGGCCAAGTTGACAAAACTGACGTGAACTAGAAAATTAAACGATGAAAGGAAAAAGTGGGATGGGAAGGGAGTTCTGAGAGTTGTGACTCTTTCAGTCTTCGGGTATTACACTTATTGGCTGGGACACTTTAGTAAACAAACGGTCTGTTCTGAGAGACATGTGACTCATGAACTTTTCAGGTATTATACGGCGGGTACACATGAGTAAACGAAATTTTTTTCTAATTATAAAATTATTTGAATAGTGAGGTGTAACCCCTCTTAGTGAAATATTTAATTATTAAACAAGCAATTTCTGTTTTTCTGGAGGAAACTGAATTTTTATTTGTCTCAGTTAGATGCTTGTTCATGTTTCACCTCACGGGAAAGTGAATACGCAATTGTAGAAATGTAAATTAACAGAATTTCCTTGTTTAATAAACTTTTTTTTCGTTTGTGTTTTTCGTCATAACATTTAACTCATCTACAGCTAGAATAAAAAAAAGTCTAGAAAGACCGCGGATAATCCGCAAAGTAGATAATCTGCCAGCGGATAATCGAGAGTTTACTGTACTCTCTTGTGTAATAGAGAGGTTAACACGTTCAGTGCCCACAACCCGCCTGGCGGGTGCACCTGACCTATCCCCAGAGGCACACGCTTGGCAGGTGCATATAGCAATTGCCTTCCCAGCAGGGGCCTCTCGTTTTTACTTCATTTTACTGTGGGGCCTCTCACAGGATAGTCGCTGTGTATTGAAAGTGTTGGTTTCTCGAAAAAAAATTTTTTTGATCCGTGCCTGTGTGTTTTGTGTAGTGCTATGCTTCTTGGCGTACCAGTCCATTTTACAAGTAAGTTGATTTTTTTTTATTTAATGATTTTGATGTCTTGGAAGACTCATACTTGTTCCTCAATTTGTGAACGATTAAAATTTATCTTTATGTACTTATTTTGCATAATAACGTGATTTTCACAAATACTGATTGTAATTTATTGTATGTATTGTAGTTTGTTTTTCAATAAAAAAATTAAGTGTATAATTTATATATATTGATGTAATTTATTTATTTAATAAAAATAAATGTAATTTATTTAATTTTTTACTTTCACTTACCTATATATGAAATATATAGTAAGTGGAAGTATTGCGATCGTGAAAATTTTCGACTTCCGGTTTTCAACGGAAATACACGTTTTGGGGTCCCCTGAGTCAAAATAACCAAGTCCCGCGAAATGGTCTGTGTGTGTGTGTGTGTGTCTGTGTGTGTATGTGTGTGTGTGTGAACAGACTAGCTCAAAAACTATAAACCGTGCGAACCTGAAATTGGGTATTTAGAGTATGTATAAGCCCGCGATGTGACAGCAAAAATTTCATCAAATTTGCTCAAAGGGAGCGGGTACTTTATTTAATAACTTTTTAAGTTTTTTTTTTGATTTTCTCAAGAACGGCTCTAACGATTTTGATTAAACTGAGTATTTGATCTATTTATATGCCTGAAATATGACTGTAAAAATTTCATCAAAATTATTCAACCGGAGGGGGGACTTTACTTAATAAATTTTGTATCATTTTCACATGTTTTTTTTATTTACTCAAAAACGGTTTTAACGATTTTGATCAAACTTGGTATTTGATGTATTTTTATGCCAAAGATGTTATAACCAACATTTCATCACAATTGATCAACCGGAGAGGGGACTTTACTTAATAAATTTTGTATCATTTTCACGTGTTTTTTTTATTTACTCAAAAACGGTTTTAACTATTTTGATCAAACTTGGTATTTGATGTATTTATATGCCCGAGATATGACTGTAAAAATTTCATCAAAACTGATCTACGGGAGGGGGGACTTTACTTAATAAATTTTGTATCATTTTCACGGGTTTTTTTTGTTTACTTAAAAACTGCTTTAACGATTAACAAAAATAAGATATGAATGTAGGAAAATGTGTGACTTTGGGAAATGATGTTTAGCAAAACACGTCAATTTCTATTCTAAGTAAGTTGGTAAGTGAAAGTTGTGTGTTGCGCGCACGCACCAGATTTTTTATTAAATATTTTTCTTCTACCTTCCAATAGCCTCCTTCAATTCTTCTCTTTATCTTTCCATTTATCCCTGTGGAATTTATAAAAAGTAAAAAAAAATGGTAATTAGAAACAATTGTTCGTACCACCCAGTATAATAAAAAAAAAAAAAAAAAAAAAACTAGGAAAAAAATATAGATGAACCCCATCTCCCCCCTCTAGAAAAAAAATTTGACATGATTTTACATTAATTGGGTAATTGAAAGAAAATGCTATTTCTCACATTTAATTAAAAATTATGCCCTAAAAACTGATTTCATTATAGAAATACGAAGGGACTTACGTGGCCCACAACCCGCCTGGTGGGTTGTATGTAAAAAATGGTAAATGGTACTTGCATCGATGTTATAATGATTGATTTGATTTATTAAAGTGTTATTTACAAGAATGAATAAAAAAAAACCATTGGGCCCCCGAAGATGTATGCTTATTGTTAGTGGGCATTGAATGTGTTAAGTGAAACCTTGATCATCTAAATACAAAAAATAGATGATAGCTGTAAAGTTGTATTAAAAATGCCTTGTACTTTGTTACCAAGCAGAGCTGGTGGTTGTTGATGTCTGCAATTTCATTAAGAAAGAGGCTTTTGAGAACTGAACGAAAATAAATCACCTTTTAAATACCATTTGTTACCAATATAAAAGGTTATTATGATTTCAGAAAAGATGTTACCATTCAGTGTTAACATTAAGGATGTTACTTTCCCTTTATCGGACCATAAAGAGAAAGTTTGTTTTGTCCCAATCAAGTAGTGAACGTGATGTCATGCTCCCAGTTGTACATCTTCTGCTTAGAGCTGCTGCACTTGCGTATATCTATTGTAGATGGTGCCAACAGGATTTGACATAATTCCTCACTAACTATAATAAAATTAACTAGATTAGGGGGTCTCCTCTGGTGTAGTGATTAGCATAGCCCACAAAACACAAGGTTGCGGGTTTGTAGCCCGCCAGATGGCCCTAAGATTTTTGAAGGGTGTAAACAATCCTTAGTATGCCGTCCTTCGATTGGGATGTAAAATGGAGGTCCCAAGCCTGTACGATGTCAGGTACCTGTTAAAGATCCCTATCCTAGTTATATTCGGATGAAGACAAAAGTTTAGGACTTTACATCATCAGATTAGCTAGTGCTGCCTACAGCTATTGAGAGTTTCTGCCTCAGGGTCCTCTTGCCTGAGTAGATTATTAACCCTTTAACTGCGGGGCATGAGGTGGTCCGCTGTTGCGGGTTAGTAGGCACACCAAGGTCCTGCAGTGCTGAGAGTTTACGCTATTCAAGCTCTAACATCTTACTTATTTTGTGAGCTTACTTAATTCTAAAAAAACTTTTCCACCCTCACTTTTCGATCCGGACTGTGGCCTGGCACTGGTGGAGTTAAAACAATTTTTTTTTTCCTTTCTTTCAACTCCTTTCTGTTTTTTTTTCCTTCCTTAGTATATAATCTTTTTGCTGTCACAACTCATAATTTAATTACACAAGGTAAATCCACAGGAGATACAAATGAACTGGACATTAGAAATACGCAGGTGTGTCTTCTGGGAAAAAAATTATGTTATTCACAGAAGCAAACATGCATCAAGGCTCGGTTTGTAAGGAAAAGAATAACCAAATGCCCTCTAGCGGTACGGGTAAAAATTATAGATTCCAAAATACGTCGAAAGAAAGCACTAGTTACCCCGCGGTAAAAGGGTGGCTAATATATTAGCAATCAGCACCCGGGGACCAGTGAGCGGCTGGCTTATATATTAGCCACCATCAGTTAAAGCATAAAAAGAGAATACCTTTATAATTGTGGCTTGTAATTTAATCTGTCATTTAGAATTATATTATTATACTGTTATTTTTACATGATATACTGTTGATTATATATATATATATATATATATATATATATATATATATATATATATATGTATATGTATATATATACATACACACACAAACAGTTCAAAGGACCAATGTTTTCAATAGCATTTTTCTGAAATATAAGATTTTAGACTTAAAATATTTATTTATTATGTTTAATTTTATTATTTTATTTTATTCAGGAATCATAGAAAGGGGTGAACCAGTCACTTTAAGGGACTTATTGAAAGTACTTTACGATAAAGCTTGCCAACAAAAGATGTGGGGTCTCGTGCGACACACGGGTGGAATCTTGGGAAAGCGAGTCGAAGATCTCGCTAAAGCTGTCACTGATTTATTGGTCAGGCAGAAGCAGGTATGAAATAATGAAACTTTTGAATATTGATGATATTTTTTGTGAATATGTTGATGTTTTTATTATTTATACTTTAATATTGACAAAATTATGAAATCGTTAATTTATTATTAACAAGGGCTCTTCAACTACTTGGGTCATTTTAACCTTTGATACATCTGAACATTACTCAACATTTTGTTGGAAACAATGTGTTGCAATAAATTAAAAAAAAATTATAAAATGTGCAAAAAGGATTATACATATATAAAAGGCATTAAAATTTGGCATAGAGTTTAATTTTTCTATGAAATAGAACAATTTTCGTAATAAATAAAAAAGAATTATAATTACAAGTATTATTTTTATTTTTAAGGTAACTGTAGGCATGCCACCCTTTAATGAGCAGACTATAACTGCTCCTCTTCCAGAAAATGAACTGCGGCAACTTATCCATTTAGCTTACGGTGATGATGAGAGTACTGGAATGCTTAGCCAGGTAAATATTTTAATGCATCATAATTGCTGTGTTTTAACTAATTAACATACTTTTGATTAATTATAATACTAAAAATTAAGTGTGAATTTGATTTTACTACTTCTGTTCTATTTCATTTTCTAACCTGCGAAAGCTTAACCTGAAGTAAATTTAAAAATCTCATTGTTTATAAATTGTTTATTTAAAAGTGTATAGTTTATTAATATTATTTTTACTTTCACTTACCTATATATGAAATATATAGTAAGGAAAGTATTGCGATCGTGAAAAATTTCGACTTCCGGTTTTCAACGGAAATACACGTTTTGGGGTCCCCTGAGTCCAATTAACCAAGTCCCACGAAATGGTCCGTGTGTGTGTGTGTGTGTGTGTGTGTGTGTGTGTCTGTGTGTATGTGAACAGACTAGCTCAAAAACTATAAATTGCACAGACCTGAAATTGGGTATTTAGTGTATGTATATGCCCGCGATGTGACAGCGAAAATTTCATCAAAATTGGTCAAACGGAGGGGGTACTTTATTTAAAGAATTTTGTCTAATTTTTAGATTTTTTTTTTTTTTTCTCCAAAACGGCTCTAACGATTTTGATTAAACTCGGTATTTGGTGTATCTATATGCCCGCGATGCGACAGTAAAAATTTCATCAAAATTGATTAATTGGAGGGGGCACTTTACTTAATAAGTGTTGTCCCATTTTCACATGTTTTTTTTATTTACTCAAAAGTGGATTTAACGATTTTAATCAAACTTGGTATTTGATGTATGTATATGACCGTGATGCGACAGCCATAATTTCATCGAAATTGGTTTAACGGAGGGGGCACTTTACTTAATAACTGTTGTCTCATCATCACGTGTTTTTTTTGTTTACTCAAAAAATGGCTTAAAATACACCTATCGATTCACCTTCACGATGTATTTGCAAAAAGCAACTCGTAGTAAAAAACAAGCAAGCAGTAAAAAACTCGACTGTTGATGAAATTAGTCCCTTCATATATAAATCAGCAATAATGAATCGAAAAGTGCTGAGAATTATCAAATTTTGCTATAAAGATACTCTATAACTTATGGAGATCTACAAATATAAGTATATACTTAAATTTGTGAAGTTGAGGAATGGCGTTTACATATTATCGAAACACGTTGATTTCTAATACAAGTTAGTTCGTAAGTGAAAGTTGTGTGTTGCGCGCATCGCACCAGATCTTTGTTATTAGTGTATTTGAACATCATTTATTTATGCCCTTGATTTAGATTTTACGAGATGATTATGTATACAGAGTGTTTCAGGGTTAACTGAAAGCATGAATTTAGGATCTCAAAATATGAAAAGAAATCCTATGAAGGTTAACACTTTTGTTATGCTAATTTATTACCTACATATGAAATAAAATATTTTATATAATTTAAATTAACACGTTCACATCGGGGCTGTTGTTCAAGCTCCTCGTCCATCGGCGGCTGAACTTAATGATTTTTGCTCTATCGGATGGGAGTTATTCAATGGCATTATGCATTATTGACAATCCAACATTAACAAAGTAAACAATACAATCCTACCTCGTTATACATCTCCGTGGAAAGTTTTGTGTTTGACTCAAGTGTCTGATGCAGCAGTTGAGTGTAAGCCACTGTTGGTACATGCTGGCATAAACGTGTTAAAATAATTTAAAGTGTGCTAAAATGACTTACTGTTCCTAACTGCACATAACAGTATTGACTTTGTGAGGAATAATATTATATACCGAATAATAATATATACCGCCCCGTCCCATTTTGATGTATGGCTCTGAGTCTTGGACCATCTCAAGTTCTGATCAGCAGAGGCTCCTTGTTTTTGAGAGGAGAATTTTACGCCGAATCTACGGTCCAGTAAAAGTAGGCGGAAATTGGAGATTATGAAGCAACTTGGAGCTTCAAACGCTCTGTAGATAGCCTGGTATTATGGGAGTCATCCGCATTGGAAGGCTTAGATGGGCTGGCCACGCCAGAATGCCGGAACAGAGCATTCCAAAAAGAATGATGTCCCCCGAAAAGGGTCTTTTCTACTTTACTCCCCCTATGATTACTTTCTATATCTGTTACTTTTTAATTAACCTTACATAAACAAATACATGTATATTTAAATTGTTTTATTAATACATAATAGGTAATAGGTAATAGTAATAATAGGTAATAGTTAGTAATGAAAGTCCTAGTTCTTTAACACAATATTTTGTGCTAGTGTACTCGTTTACCCATGAATAGATAATATTAAAACTTTACACAAAGGTCTAGGAGGAAAGTCTAGTACCTTCTAACCAAGTGCCAGCAAAAGCACCCTTTTCCTGACAACATTTATAATTATAACACCGCTAACGAAATCCTCTTTTTTCATTAAAAAGAAGCTTCATGTCGTGGTTGTTCTGACACTTCCTAGCTGTATGTATTATACCTTCTTTCTGGAACATTTGCAATACTTTCTTATCATCATTTCCGAGGTATGAATACAATTCAAATCCGTTCATTATTAACTTTTAAATAATAATAATAATAAAGGCTTAACGAACCCGAAGGTTCGATGCCGACACCACCAATCGCTCCTTGCACACCTCCATCCATCGACCGTCTTCCAGACCTAACTTCGATAGATCCGCCTTAACGCAATCCTCCCACCTCCGTCTCGGCCTGCCCCTCGGAGGTTTCCCATTCGGCACCGCGCTTATTAATTTTTTCGGAATACGTTCATAGCCAAGTTTTGCAATTTTACACGCCCATTTTATTCGTCTTGCTGCAATCACGTCAATTATATTTACTGGGTAAAGTTCACTCAGTTCGGCGTTGTGTAAGCGTCTAAATTCTCCGGTTATTTCATCTCTCTTCGGTCCAAATATTTTACGCAGTACTTTATTTTCAAAAACTCTAAGCCGTTGCTCATCCCTCAATGTCAGCGGCCAAGTTTCGCATCCGTAAACGACCGTTGGAAGAATAATAGTTTTGTAAATCCTAATTTTTAAGTTTTGGGACAGAAGGCGGGAGCTAAGCAATTTCGCGACTGAAAAGTAGCAAGCATTACCGGCTTTTAATCTAGCCTTAATTTCCTCATCGATTTCGTTTTTTCTAGTTACCATCGCCCCTAAATATTTAAATTTCTCTACCTGTTCAAACGTATACCCCCCTACATTGATATCAGCGAAATCCTCATCACATCTACGACTAACCATATATTTTGTCTTATCCGTATTCATTTCCAGTCCAAGTTCTTGTCCGGCTTTCATCAACGTTTTTGTGTTTATTTCTATGGTTTCCACGTCCTCCCCAAGCAATACCAAATCATCGGCATATCCGAGCACGGGTATATTCCCTCCCAAATTCAAACCCTTTCCGGTACGTGTCACTTCCCTAATGGCATATTCCAGTGCTAAATTAAATAAAACAGGTGAGAGAGAATCTCCTTGTTTCAAACCAGAGCGGACCTCGAACTTCTCAGAAAAATAATTACCGATTCTAACTTTATTGAACGTTTCAGTCATACACATTTTTACTAAGTTTACTAATTTTTTTGGTATTCCCTGCTCGACCAGAATGTTATACAACTTTTGGTGGTTAATAGAGTCATAGAGTCATACTTTTAAATAATAAATGAGAAATATATGCACTTAACCTTTTAACTTCTTTACAATGAATTCATATGCATTGATCATGTGTTATAATTTGAAAGAAACCTCCAAGGTCATTGTTTCATATAAGTAATCATAGGGGGAGTAAAGTAGAAAAGTCCCCCAACAAATTCTATGGCTCGAGAGATGTCGGAAGACCGAAACTTCGGTGGACAGATGGAGTCGCAAAGGATTCAAGACATCTTCTAAGTGATTGGAATCAGGATTGTGGCTGCGCAGGATAGGGAGCGATGGGGGAATCTTCTAAAGGAGGCCTTGACTCATTAAGTGGGTTGTTGCGCCATTGATAATAATAATACTAAACCCTGAAACACCCTGCATACTCCAAATTACCTTATTTAAGTCATTGACAGCTTTTGATTTATAAAAAATGATGTATATATATATATTAATGACTTTATTACAACACGAGGTCATATGTCGTTTCCTAACAATCCATCCCGCCATTTTTTCCTGTCCTGACAGTCGTCTTCTTGCAATCCTCTTGCTGCCATAGCTTCTTGCAGTCCGTCCATCCATTTCTTTTCAGGACGACCTCTTTCTTCTTTCACTTGGAACATGCTTCAGTAACCTCTTAGGCCACCGGTCGTCCGACATCCTCATGACGTGTCCGAACCAGCTCAGCTTTCTTGTTGCGATAGTATGAAGGATATTAATTGGTTCTTGGACTATTTCCCTTATCATATTATTCGGGACATGTTGGATTAGAGATATCCCACAGCTACTGTTGATATCCCACAGAGACTGTTGAAACAGTCCAGGTTTCAGAGGCATAAAGTATGGTACTGATTATAAAAGCATAGAATATTCTTTTTTTGGTTTGAAGTTGGACCTTATTCCATTATTGCAATAATGACGGTTGGAATAATGACCTTATTCCAGGTCATTATTGCAAACGATGAAGAAGATGCGTCATTTATGATGAGGAAGTTGCTAGAAGCCTATACGGCAGGGGGGCTGGAAGTCAGCAAAACTAAAACGGAATATATGGCATTTAATAGTAGTGGAAACTCCTCAATAAATGTTGGAGAATGGGATTTGACCCCAACTGAACAGTTTAAATATCTGGGCAGGTGGCTATCGAAGGGGAACAGCAATATGGATATTGATGAAAAAGTAATTAGAGGTAGAAAGATTATCCAAATATTAAATTCTCTTCTATGGAATAAGAATGTCCAACTTCAAACCAAAAAAAAAATGATGTATTATGTTTCAAAAAGCATTCTAAATGTTAATATTGCTTCCTGAAGAATAATTGTTTATTTTACTTTTCTTTATCTTAACAGGAATTGTTGGTGTACTTGGCTATGTTTATCCGTACTGAACCCATGTTGTTTAAAGAAATGTTACGATTAAGAGTAGGATTGATTATTCAGGTGAGTATTATAAAAAATAAAATAATAATAAATTGAAATATTATATTATATTAAATATTATATTAAGTATAAAGTGTTATATTTAAAATTACTTTTAACTACTAACACTTTAGGTAATGGCGATAGAGTTATCAAGAGCTTTAATGTGCTCGGGAGAACAAGCTTCTGAACATCTGCTCAATTTGTCTCCGTTTGAAATGAAGAACTTACTTCATCACATTATGAGTGGAAAAGAATTTTCCATCTCGAATCGTAAACAAGTTTTATTATTAATTTACTGCGATATGATTTTATTATAATTTTTTGTGTTAATTGAATTATTTCTTTTCAGTGGGTCACAAGTCAGGAAATTTTTCTATAATCAGTTCGAAATCTGGGAAAGTCAGTAAGGTATGAATTTTTTCTATTTTCTAGTTAACACGTTAGGTGCAGCGGCATATTTTAGGGGTATCCTGAATTGAACGGTATCGGTCCCAGGGGTCCGACTGTTGGGATGAGCCACAGACGATATCGGGCGTTGGGGTCCGATGGGAATGCTCTGACGAAAGTTTTATTTTTTTACTGAAAAGTGAATTAAATGAATCATGGGCATTATCTCTTCGTAAGGATTGGGACTAGAAATAATAGGTGCAGAACAGGCCCCTATTTATCGAAAATAGCATTTAACCACTGGAATTTTGAATTACCATCCATATTGATAATTTTTGCGATGTTAAAACAATTTTTTGGAGTCTTTTACTGCTTTACAACCACTCACCATATGATAAAAAAAAATTTCTTTTTAAAGAAATGAAAATTTATATATAATAAATAAAGCAAATATTAGTAAGTTTTATTTATAATTACAGATTTAGTAAGAACTATTAAAAAAAAAATATTGTTTTCTTTCTCTCATTTATGCAATAATTAAAGAATGTCTAAGCAATTAAATAGAACTACATAATATAAAATCAAACACATAAAATTAAAGATAACCATAGAGGTAGATTTTGCAATATTATCGGACGTGGAAGGGTAATGCCATCCAGTATTCTTATTTTATTACTCAAGGCCGGTATCGGACCTCGGAGTCAGATTCTAAAAACTACAGAATTTCAGCTGTTTGCAACAGTTTCTGCACTAAAATGCAATAATCTCATTAAAATTCGATTAAATTGAGTGTTTGAAGTTTTCGGACTTTCGGACATTTTCATGTGAAAATCGGCTGCTAAGAGGGGAATGTAAGACTTTGGACGCCAGGGGACAGATGGCGCATCTAACTTGTTAATCACATAATAGGGCTTTTTAGAATATATAAAAATTTAAATGTTTGATTTTTATTTCTTAATTTTCAGAAATCCCAAATAGGTAATTTTTTGACTACTATTGACGAAAATATTGAAAGAGAAAGACAAGGCCAATGGTTGCGTAGAAGGAGGCTAGATGGTTCTCTGAATAGAGTACCTGTCGATCTTTATCCGAGAGTTTGGACCGTACTAGAAAGGGTTTGTATTTTTGGCTGATTGAAACTTATCTAAATTTGTTAAATATTTTGATAAAATAAAAAATAAATAAATGTTCCAGTGCGAAGGATTGGCGATCGAAGGGCATTTGCTTCATAGAAATCTTACTCAAGAGGTAATTTTTAACTTTTACGTTATTCTTAATTAAACTCTATGAATCCTTTAGATTGCATTAAGCAATGAATCTTTTTTTATTTTACCAACATTAAATATAATGAATTATATTTTCCTTCAGATGACTTCGGGCGAATTGAAATTCGCATTGGCCGTGGAGACTGTTCTTAATAAAATACCTCACCCAGAGTATCGGCAGTTGTTGGTCGAAGCATTAATGGTACTGACATTAATTGTTGAACACAATGCCACTCCTTCTTTAGGTGGAATCATTGCTGTCGAGAATTTAGTACATAAGGCCAACCAAATATTTCTTGAGGACCAGGTATTATAATCGATCTAATCTTACCAAATAATTAACCATATCATTATGAATATCAATTTTAATTAATGGAGGGGAACGAGATGTTGTGCAAAAAATTTAAATAATAGAAAACCTTCCGTATTTAACAGCAATTAATTCAAACATGGAATACATTACTTAACATATTTAAAGTTAACTTTATTAGAAATTATTTTATCTTAATTGAAAAGAATGCTTAATCTCATCACTCCATGATATTGTTACACTTTTGTGGGTTAAACAATTTTCATACCCATGTTATGATACCCAAATTATGAAAACACAAATATTTAAACAGGTTATTTATTTATTGCCATCCCTACCGTGCCTAAAAGGCAATACAGGTTTTGGCAGCAGTTGGATGCTATCCATTTACAGCATGTTCAGTATAATATAATAATCTGTTCAGCAGAATGTTCGGATTATCAAAGTTAAATTGAAAGTGATAAAAAAATTGCACAATGGGCTAATAACTAATGGAAGGTTCTGTGTCTTTATCACATTCGTTTGGTCTAGTTACTCATCGAACAATTTCTGCGCCATCCATGTTCTCTAAGAAAATTTATTCTTCTGGGTATCAACCCAAACAGAAATTTTATCCATGAAGACACAGTTACATAAATTGAATAGATCTCGGTTAGCAATTTTTTTGATATCTTTGGATATGTTTTTTAGGGTACAATTTTTTCCCATGGAGAAATTATTGAATTTCCTGTAATCAATACTTTCTTAACACTTGCCGCTTAGCTGGAAGCTAATACTTTGAATATAAATTGTTTCTTGTATTATATCTTGTTGCTTTGCTTGATGGTAGATTCATCGGTTGTCTCAATGGTCTCCACACTCTGATTTCTCACACTCCTTTCTGAAATTTAGCATGACTTGATTAATTTTGAAACTCATTTTTTAGTGATGCTCACTTTACAACTAACACTTCCTTAGGTTTGGGAAAAGTAAGAAGACTGGAAAAGAAAGACGAATTATGGCTGTAGAAGCCATTTCCTATTATCCTTTGTCAGCTAACTTTTACTCCTTCTCTTTCATTCTTTTTTTTTTTTTTGCCAAATTACCATGGGTTTCGGAATACTATGGGAATAATGGGTCATAATTCGCGATGCTGTTCTGTATATATAATCTAACCTATGCACAACCGATCAGAGGTGTAATATTCAGAAAGAATTGTTTAAAAGTTAATATTCATTAATAAAAACGAAGTTTTAACTCTACCAATACTGCTCCATAATTCTGATTAAAAATTAGTATGGAAAATTTTTTGTAATCAGAAAGTTTTATGCGTTAATAGCCTGATAAACAGAAGTCAGTTGCATAGGCACTAGCCTGGTCATACCTAGACAAGCTCAAGCCTTTCAAGGCTACATAGCGAATGGGCTAAGAGGAAATCTGTTGTTTCATGTTACTAATAGGGATTATTTTATATATTCTTACTTGATAATAGTTTTATGGTTTTATTTATAGAATTACATCACCTGGTTTTCCCCTCTTGGTTTTCATGAGTACCAACTTAAAATAAAAAATAATAATGTATGCTTCAAATATAATAAATAAGAATACCATATAATCTCTTTTTTAGAAGAAAATTGAAGGGGATGCCACCCTGTGTTGTGCGAGAGGCGGCATGAGTGGCGGAGGTTTGGTTTGTGGTGGCGCCGCGTTCATCTGCCAACACTTCTACGATAGTGCTCCAAGCGGCAGCCATGGAACCATTACTTATATCATGAAGGCTGTGATTTCCTTACTCGACTGCTTCCCTCAGGATGGTGAAGTAGAGTGCGCTACTTCCTGAACGAAACCAATCAAAGCTCGAATGCTGGTGAAAGTGATAATTCTGCCTTTTTTAACTGTACATAAAATTTTACTGAAATGTTTTATGTATTTTATTCAAAAGAGTTATTAATCAAAAGAAAAAAATACATTACTGTATATAATTATAACTCGATTTTTAAAATTTTGAATATTAGATCTTACATATGTTTAAAATTTATCTAGCCAATAAGATCTGGTAACTTTTTGGATTATTAACCCTTTGCACTCGAGGTCTCTGGAGCGTAGTCATTTAAAATTTGTCTTCAAACTCGAGGGCTCCGCTACGGTGACAATGCAAATAATTTTCAGTTTTTAACATATAAGGACATAAACAAATCGTAAAAACTATTTATAGGATATTTCGCTTTTGGTGATAAATGACGGTTGCGGCTTGCGGTGTTTTTCATTATTTTTATAGTACTTAATCTTTTAACATCGGCTATCTATTATCTATTATAATATATATTATAATTATAATCTTTTATCTATTTTATATTACGTTAATCTTTATTATAATTTATAATAAAATTATAAAAAATATATAAAATTTAAAAAAAATAATTTTGAAATTAATTCAATATCATAAAAAAAATCTAAAATTTAAAAAAAATTAATTTTTCTTTTGTAACTATGTGTTCTTGAAGCTTCACAAATACATATAACCTAAATTTCATTACAAATCCTTACTTGATTCTAAAATTTTACTATATAATAATGTTTTCGCGAATAAGTTGCGTCGAGTTGCCGGTAGGTAACGTGCGAAACGGTGCCGAGTGTAAAGGGTTAAATATTGGATTGTTTCAATTTAACTTATTATTTTTAGTACATCAAAGAATCTTAATGTAAGTCAATCATTGAAAATAATTATTAGATGAAGAAACATGAATATTAGTGTATGCTTTCATAGTTTATTAAAATTTTCTTGTTGAAAATTATGCCATAATTATTGATTCATCAGTTTTACCAATTAATATTAAATCTAAAACTTAAGTTCTGTAGTTGTATCGATTTAAGTTGATATTGTTTTGTTAATTGAAGCGTGGAAGTGCATAAGGGTATATGTGTCAAAAAAATAAAACAAAGTTTTTTTTTGCCAAATTGTCATATGTGCCAAAACCATTCTTCAGAAATTGGTATGATTAAGGTTTTATTGTTGGAAAAGAGTTCATTGAATGTATGACAGATGACATGAGTGTAAGCACTGAATGTAGTTCACCCTAGAGGGTATAAGTCGCATCATTTCTGTAAAAAATTCCTAAGGCACTTATACCCTTATGCATTACCACACTTCAATTGAGATATTTTGTTAAAATGTGAAATAATGCAAATTTTTCCCTATTTTTTGACATGCATTACAAATTATACTCTTTTAATACTTCTACAGCCATATTTTAAAAGAATAGTTCACTTAATAATGAAATAAGTTAAAATTACCATCAACTTTATTGGGAGGTGTTATTTTGGATTTTTTTTTTTTTATTATATATTTAAGATTAAGACTGAATTTATCCTGATCTAAGAATTAATTATTTAATAAGGTTACCAATTGTGCCAAGCTGCGTTCTTGTAGTTAGTGTAAAATCTATAACATGCCTGTTTTTGCTATCTTGCCGCCTTTTACTGTAGATAAGTAAATAGGCCTCTTAAGATTTTATATATTTAGACAAATTTTTATTTTATTTTAAGTATAAAAAAAATAAAAGTTTTATCTAATTTTTGTTATGTATTAAATTTTGAGGTTAGCAGTTCAAGGTGTGTTTTTTACAGGGTTTGAAATCGATAATTATTAAAATAAATCAAAATTTTTATCTGGAATTTTTAAAAATCATTTGATATTTTTATTGATACTAATACTTTTATGAATCAGAAATATAATTTTTTTAGTTTATTATTGTGATGTTCCGAAAAAGACGTTTTTTTACACCCCCCCACCCTTAAAAATTTTACATTACATTTCAAGATGGGTAGAATGCGGAAATTGAACAAAAAAATTCGTCCGTCCGCTGTACGCCAATTTAAAACTATTTTGGCAATTTTAATAAAATTTTGCACAAAGGTCGAAGCTCATCCGGGGACAATCCTTGTACCTCTTTATCGTGATCGGGCATTTTGATTCAAAGCCAATTACCTGATTTGAGGGGCCATAATTCGGTCATTATTGAAGTTAGAAGCAAAATAGCACCAGATTTGGAATCCACATGTTATAATAAATTAATTTGCTTTTAAAAGGTGATTTTTATTTTCTGATCAATATTTTTTTTATCGCAATTGAATCATTATTATTTATTTGATACCGTGCCACTCGGTGAGTGATCATTATTTTTAATCCAATTAATAAATATCAAAGATCGATTTAAATTTTTATTTATAAATCAAGAATGATTTTTAAATTAAAAATCAGAAATAATTATAAGCTGATATTTTGGAAAAAATAATTATTGATTTCAAACCCTGATTTTTATTATTATCAATTTTTTTTTTATTTGTTGTGTTGATTAGTATTCTTTATTTTTGTTTTGAGTTTTATTTTTCTCCTTGTTTTGCTATAATATATGTGGGATCTGGAGCTCTTTAACTAACTGTCGCCACTATTCTCGGTCCACTGCATTAGTTCTCCATGCCATTCTGCATTGATGTCTCCTAACCACTTGTCCGTCTGCATGTTATTGTTAATCTTAAAGATTGTCCCTTCACCATTTTTTCTATTAAATCTGATTGCTGTCATTCCCCGCATTTGCCCCATACATCTCTTGATCTTCATACACCTCTTTTGGTGTCTCTCAAGAAGAGTCTCGCTCGTGCAAACTTATGCTCTACTTTTCACATGTCACCACCGGGTGAATCGTGTTCTAATGAATGATTTTGCCTTTCTTGATGGTTCTCTGAACATTTCCAAGTTTACCGTCTATATTAAATGCAAAAATAAGATATGTAAGTAAATGGAAATTATTTTAATTTTATCGTCGATGCCATTTTCAACTAGTCAAAATCGTGATAATTTTTATTTTAGAATTCTCTTCCAATGAATTTCGAATAATTGTTTCGATTGAGAAGAATCATTAGAATTTAATGGATTCTCTTTTGAGTTAATGAAAAGGAAGAAAAAATAGAAATTACTAGTAAATTTTTTATAAATTTTTTTCTCTTTCTTTGATATTCATTGCCTGAATTATCCGATTATTAAAAACTTTTAAGAATGATCACTTTTGCGGTCATGAAAAGATAGTTTAGGAAAATAAGAAGATGATTTGTGAGAAAAAGAAATAAAAAATGTGATTTTGAGTTCAACCGTTCTTGCATCGAATGATTGATATGATGCCGCTTAGATTATCATGTGCCATGTATATCAATTATTTTAATCATTCATTGATTAATTATTTTACTTGTTGTTACCATTTCAAATTATCCAATGTGAAAATTAGTAGTTTTCAGGAGAGCAAAATACAAAAAAAAAAATCAGTAATGGTGAACACCAAATCAGCTTATTTTCAAAAGGGCAATTTTTATATTTCTTTTATCTATGTTCAACCTCCTTTCAAGTAATATTAACATATTAAAGATAAAATTAAAAAATTTTTTTTTGTTATGTTAACAGTTTGTCATGGCAACTCATTAATTATATTTTTTGTAATTATTTCAATTGATAAATTCGATTAGTTCATTGATAGAGACATTGTTGAACAAGCCATTTAGAGATGTATGAATTTTTATTACCTGTAGATAATTAAAACAATAAAAAGTGATTTTTATTTTAAGTAAATAATTTGTTATTGTGATTTTCGTTTATGTTCAATGTTGTTGGCCTACTTAAATATTGTTATTGTAATATATTTTAGATTAAAAAAATAAAGTTGTATTCTCAGTTTTGGTAAATTAGTTTTTATTTTAAGGATTATTACCTGTAATCTTGTTGAGCTTGTTAGTATTTGCAGTTTAGCCCTGCATCAAGAGTTACCTCCAAAAATCCCTAAACTAAGTAAACCCTAAAAAAAAAAAAAATCAATCTTAATTATTTCCAATATACAATTGGTTCCTTAACCTCCTGGAACATTGTAATTATTCAATAGGTTTAGTTGCATCAACTGTAATGGAGCAATCGCCAGGACAATTTTCATATAAATATCATTTATTGTTACATTGAAGATGTTTTGGCCATACCGCCATTTTCTAGTCTCAATCTGACGAATAATTTAATTTATGCAGCATTATAAAACTGCTTTCATTAACGTTATTAAAAACTATTTTTAACCATTTATTGGTGTCATCTATCAGAATGAAAGACCCAATTGGTAAAGTCGGTGCCTTTACACTCTATGTATCTCACCTTCGAACAGGTTCTCCCCCGAAACTTGCCGTACCGGCGCACAGTGGTCCAAAAAAGCTGAAAATGGGAAAAAACCTAATATCTATTATAATTACTTTGCTAGCGGCTTGAAACCACCCGTCTATTGATTTTTTGAGGTGCCGAATCTAATGAAATCAAAATCAGTGCAGTGGGACCACCAGATCAAGTCCAAATTTGAGGTCAAAAAGTCAAAAAAATCAAATAAAAAAAATATCAAAAATTCGTGTTTGATATAGTCTTATATGTTTTTTGAGGAGCCGAATCTAATGAAATCAATATCAACGAAATTATGGCATCAGATCAAGTTAAAATTTGACGTGAAAAATAAAAATTTGAATAGTTTTTTTTTTTAAACATTTTTAAGAACAATAATACAAATAGGATATAATTATTTAATCTTGTTTAAATAAATTGTATTCTTCCTTGGTTAGCTCTTTTTTTGTTTTGATACTTGTATACTGGCCTTAAATCCATAATATATGGGTCGCTTGTTACAAATAATGGTGGAAAACAACTTCATTTGTTGCGACTCGAGATATCTTCTTGGAATGATGTTCCCTGTACTGCTTATAATATTTGTTCCTACTCTCCATGAGCCTCTTCTGACAGGGAACCAATACAAAGAGCTGCGTGCTCAATCATGTCTGCTACATGGAAAAGAATTTTGTGGACGATCGATGGGAGATAGTACTAGGGGTACCGAGTCACTGCCATCTCAGCCGTTACCGCTGTATATGTATTTTATACTGTATACGAAACGCTGCAGTATCAATCGGGTACAGAGAGCAAATCACATCTAGTACTGTTTTTAATCTCATAATTTATTCTTCATTTATCCCTGTAATTTGCGCGGTTAATAAAGGATTTTCAAAAAACTTGCAACAATAACAGCATCAAACTGAAATAAATGTACCGCCTCAATTTTCAGGGGTGAGAGCTCTAGTGCAAAGGATCACCATACACTATATAAGCAAACTGTGCAGCTTCAAACAACCTACTTGTAGTTGTAGTTTATTTGATTATTTAAAATACAAAATAAAACAATTTTTTTTAGTGTTTTAGAATTAAAATAATTTTATTTTATTCTAGTATTTTAGAATTAAAATGAAAATAACGTATGATTTATTTTATTTTAATTCTAAGCCAGTCCCCCTCCCTTAGAGACCTATAGAAGGATTTTTCTTAACTAATAGTTCCTCCCCAAGGTCATCCGCCTTCGCCACTCGAACCGCAGCCGGAAGTTTAAATCCTTATAAATCCCAAAGTTGGCCGAAGTTGGCGCTGAAAATTTTACCACAGTTCCTCTACTACCTACAGTTACATATTAAACCATTACGACCGTAACGCAACTTAACGCAAGCATTTTATAAACCAACAAAGTCAAAAAATCATACTTATTTCAGCTACGATTTCGACAATTAATTTCTTCTCTAACTATTGATATTATTTAAAAATGTTTAGTCCATAACAGTGCACATATAGATGACACACTCCTGATGTATTGGGGAATATTTTATTGTTAATGATATAACAGAGTAGAAATTTTTTTTTATGTTGGTAGAAAAGTACGATTTTTTCAATCATTAAAAAGTTCAATTTTACTGGTACATACACATTTTAATTTTGAACTAGTTAAAAAAATATATTCTTTCCATTGTTCTACAAGTATCTCAGTATTCGAAAACCAAGAAAAAATTAGTTTTGGGCTACGTTCATTTATGAGGTTTTTACTTTCACTTACCTATATATGAAAAATATAGTAAGTGGAAGTATTGCGATCGTGAAAAATTTCGACTTCCGGTTTTCAACGGAAATACATGTATTGGGACCCCCTGAGTCGAAATAACCAAGTCCGCGAAATGGTCTGTGTGCGTGTGTGAACAGACTAGCTCAAAAACTATAAACCGTGGGAACCTGAAATTAGGTATTTAGTGTAGGTATATGCCTGCGATGTGACAGCAAAAATTTCATCAAAATTGCTCAAAGGGAGGGGGTACTTTATTTAATAACTTTTTACGTTTTCTTCGATTTTCTCAAAAACGGCTCTAACGATTTTGATTAAATTGAGTATTTGATCTATTTATATGCCCGAGATATGACTGTAAAAATTTCATCAAAATTGATTAACCGGAGGGGGGACTTTACTTAATAAATTTTGTTTCATTTTCACGTGTTTTTTTTATTTACTCAAAAACGGCTTTAACGATTTTGATCAAACTGGGTATATGATGTATGTATATGCCATAGATACGACTGCAAAAATTTCATCAAAATTGATCAACCGGAGGGGGGACTTTACTTAATAAATTTTGTACCAATTTCACGTGTACATATTTTTTATTTACTCAAAAACGGCTTTAACGATTTTGAAGAAACTGGGTATTTGATTTATGTACACACTAAATATGTAAAAGCCAACATTTCATCAAAATTGGTCAACTGAGGGGGCACTTTATTTCATGACTTTTTTTTCCAATTTTTACTTTTTTTTCGATTATCTCAAAAAACGGCTTTAACGATTTTTATCAAATTCGTCATGTTTAATGAAAATTAGGTTTTCTTTAATATCAGGTAAGCTTTATCATTATTAAAATGTTCTGAGGGGTTTTTTTTTTTGGGGGTGGGGCCTTTTTTGTTTGTTTGTTTCTTTCTTATAAAGTACCTTTGTTTTTGTTTACATGGAGAAATTAACTGTCTCTCGTTACGCCTAAAAATAAGAAATGGCTAAATATGAGATATGATAAAAATAAAGAAAACATAAAGAGGAGAAAAAAAGAAAAATATTCAGTCAACTCATAAAACTCGATGAGACTACGCATGCGGAATACGCCTTTAATGACAGACCATTGTGCATAATTAAAGCCGTTCTGTTCATTTGAGAAGTGGCAATTAACAAAACTAAGTAAGTTGGTAAGTGAAAGTTGTGTGTTGCGAGCACGCACCAGATTTTTTCCCAGGTTGGACCACTGTGCGACGTTCCACGAGCATTCATTTATACACAACGTGACGTTGAGTGAGCAAAGATGGCTGACGCAAATAACGCTAGCTTCTGATGAAGAAAAAATCTTATATATTTTACGATAGGTTAAATGATAGTCAGAATTTTCAGTTTACAATGATTTTATTGTGGTAAGCCAACGTTTCGATCCAACTTGTGGATCTTCATCAGGGCTAAAAGAAAACTAATATATGAGTATCTATGCTAGAGGGTGACAATGAATGGATACATTACAGAACTGATAATAATATAAAAGATGGTGTATACATGAATATAAAATAAGAGGCTGGTTAACAAGATAAAATAGAATCTGATATTTACCTACTGAATAATAATATAACTATCGCGATAGTTATATCTGATATTTACCTAGTTAGATCTGATATTTACCTACTGAATAATAATATAACTATCTAATAACTATCGCGGAATCTCACTCCTTCCGGTTTGCTATAAAATATTTACGTTAATCCTAACTAGTCGAATCACTGAATACGCCGAGGAAATTATCGGAGAATATCAATGTGGTTTCAGGCAAAACCGATCAACCGTAGACCAAATATTCTCTCTTCGCCAAATATTAGAGAAAAAATGAGAATATAACGGAATCGTACATCAGCTTTTTATCGATTTCAAAAAGGCATATGACTCTATTAACCGCCAAAAGTTGTATAACATTCTGGTCGAGCAGGGAATACCAAAAAAATTAGTAAATTTAGTAAAAATGTGTATGACCGAAACGTTCAATAAAGTTAGAATCGGTAATTATTTTTCTGAGAAGTTCGAGGTCCGCTCTGGTTTGAAACAAGGAGATTCTCTCTCACCTGTTTTATTTAATTTAGCGCTGGAATATGCCATTAGGGAGGTGACACGTACCCGAAAGGATTTGAATTTGGGAGGGAATATACCCGTGCTCGGATATGCCGATGATTTGGTATTGCTTGGGGAGGACGTGGAAACAATAGAAATGAACACAAAAACGTTGATGAAAGCCGGTCAAGAACTTGGACTAGAAATGAATACGGATAAGACAAAATATATGGTTAGTCGTAGAAGTGGTGAGGATTTCGCGGATATCAATGTAGGGGGGAATACGTTTGAACAGGTAGAGAAATTTAGATATTTAGGGGCGATGGTAACTAGAAAAAACGAAATCGATGAGGAAATTAAGGCTAGATTAAAAGCCGGTTTTGCTTGCTACTTTTCAGTCGCGAAATTGCTTAGCTCTCGCCTTCTGTCCCAAAACTTAAAAATTAGGATTTACAAAACTATTATTCTTCCAACGGTCCTTTACGGATGCGAAACTTGGCCGCTGACATTGAGGGATGAGCAACGGCTTAGAGTTTTTGAAAATAAAGTACTGCGTAGAATATTTGGACCGAAGAGGGATGAAATAACCGGAGAATTTAGACGCTTACACAACGCCGAACTGAGTGAACTTTACCCAGTAAATATAATTGACGTGATTGCAGCAAGACGAATAAAATGGGCGTGTAAAATTGCAAAACTTGGCTGTGAACGTATTCCGAAAAGATTAATAAGCGCGGTGCCGGATGGGAAACGTCCGAGGGGCAGGCCGAGACGGAGGTGGGAGGATTGCGTTCGGGCGGATCTATCGAGGTTGGGTCTGGAAGGCGGTCGATGGATGGAGGCGTGCAGGGAGCGAGTGGTGGTGTCGGCATCGAACCTTCGGGTTCGTTAAGCCTTTATTATTATTATTATTTACCTACTGAGTCCAGGTGGATACTAAGACTAAAGGTAAAAATAAGGTGAGAGGTAGTGGTAGGGGGTATATTCGCCGACTTCAAAGGTTTATGACGGGGAAATCCAACGCTTTTGAAGTGAAAGGCACATGACAACTAAGTGAACAAAAATATTAAAAACTAACAAAATAGATGGTACTGTATACAAATAGTTATGTCTGGACTCAATAATAACATAAAAATGAGATAATACATAATGTAACAATGCATAAAAAATTGGAAAATATACAGAAAGAAGTTATACAATACAAAAATATAATAATAGTACTAGAGGTACAGAGATAATTGCAGGTACCTATGAAATCAAAACTAGGATTTGAGGATGCGGAAGATGTTAGAATAAGTGGATGAAATTATCTCTTTATCTGTTTTATGATTTACAGGGTTATTTTTTTTCCAGATGGATGAAAATGGATTCTGAGAGGAGTCGTTTATCGTGGTTAGGTTGTATGGGTTCTCAAAGTCGAAGGAATGGTTGTGGGCAATGGCATGTTCTGCTAATTTAGACGTAGGCGAATTACGCGTGGAAATACTGTATTTATGTTGATAAATTCGTTTTTTTAAATAATTTTTGGTTTCACCGATATAGCAACTGTTGCAATTAAGCGTGGAGCACTGGATAAGATAAACTACATTACACTTGTCTAGGAATGGTAGTGGGTCTTTGAGTTTGGTATACAGACTTTCTAATTTATTGTTATTTTTTAATAATAGGCGTATGTGTGGGAAACTCGATGAGAAGGATTGTTTAATTTTGTTTGAGAGAATGGGGATATATGGGATCGATCTGTATTGGAAAGTAGAGATCGGAGGTTGTGAAGAGTTGTTAGAGAAATTTTGGGTTTTACCATTGTTATTGATCAGTGTTTTTATTATCCTTTGAAGTCGGCAAACTAACCCCCTACCACTACCTCTCACCTTATTTTTACCTTTGGTCTTAGTATCCACCTGGACTCAGGACACAGGACACAGTATCAGATTCTATTTTATCTTGTTAACCAGCCACTTATTTTATATTCATGTATACACCATCTTTTATATTGTTATCAGTTCTGTAATGTATCCATTTATTGTCACCCTCTAGCATAGATACTCATATATTAGTTTTCTTTTAGCCCTGATGAAGATCCACAAGTTGGATCGAAACGTTGGCTTACCACAATAAAATCATTGTAAACTGTAAATCCTGACTATCATTTAACGTATCGTAAAGAAGAACAGTTGACTATCTCTGACTTCCAATATATTTTATTTTATCTGAAAAATAAAAAAATAGGAGACGAATTACAAACGACGCACTAGTATCACAAACAACTCCTGTCACTTGGGAAAACCCAAATCAAAAGTGACACTAGCGCTACCTCCGAACACAGGCGAAAAGATGAAGCACCTAGGATACCCGAACAGTCCTTCTTGAAGGCTGTTCGAGGGTGAGGTTCGAGGATAAAGTTCGTAGAGTTTAAAGGTGCCTTTATAAGTTAGAGCAAAATTCAGAACAGTCGCTAGTTCCAAGTCAGCCGTCTTTGTTATGAAATTAATTGTATTAAGGTGCATAAGCTCAGATATCTTTGTTTGCTTGACCTCACGTTCAAGTGTAAATAGGTGTTCGTAGAACGCCGGTACGGCAAGGTTTGAAGGGTTACCTACTCGAGGGTAAGGTTCGCATACTTTAAAGGCACCTCTAGATGCATCATGGGAAAACTTCCAACGAAAAATAAGAAAAAAATGATTTGTATTTACTCTGTGATGATACCAGCGCCCTATCTTCTGCCAGGATAAAGATGCTTAAGTGGCACGGTCGTATGTTAAGAAAAGCCACTGAGGAAGTTCTTTCGGTGGATACGGAGACTTCGTCCTTTAAGATCTCAGAAAAAGCGAGAGTAAGTATCCTGAAAGATTTCAGAACCATAGAAAACACTCCTTCTCGAGTACCCTCGAAAGTTAAGATTTGTGTCTTTTCACGGCAGCACAGGACATCTTGACATGCTCGGAGCCGCCAGGACTCCACAGGTGGTAACGCGGGGATCAATATTCTTTCCATATCCTCTCTTTCCTTCTCTCCTCCTCTTTACTGTCTGCAACTTATCGCGTTAACACATCCTGCCCTCTTCTGGCCACTAAACTAGGCCGCAGATATATGAAGGACGGCGGGATCGGATAACTTGGGAAAGGAAGGAGGCCAGAAATTACTTACGGTGGTAGGATCGGTAAAACCAATTTAAACTTTCGCAAAAAGGTGAGATGGAGTACCCCCATACACCGCATAACAATAGTCATTGAAGGTTGCTCCCAGGTTTTTGACAGTTGGATAGAATTTAATGGGATTATAATTTAGGAGCAGGGATATTTGGGACGTTTTAAGAATGTAATTGGACACTATTAAAATTGCTTTCGTTTTCTCTGCATTTCTTCAACTGTAAAAATAACAAGATTTTTTTTAACCAACCATCTAATGAGAAATTGAACTTAATCCTCTCCTTTTTCTTTCTCACTCCAATTGAATCTCACCAGTCATCAAAAGTGCTTTTTTTGTTGGAAATAATATTGATAACGATGAGAATCTATGGACATTTTCGTAATAAGATGGGAGATGGCTTACCTATCGGGTTAATTCTCTGCGTTACCCCTGACAACAACAATAAACTGAGTTCGAATCTGGGAGTCAGAGAAATTTAATAAATCCAGCTCTCTCTCTCTCTCTCTCTCTCTCTCTCTATACATATATATATATATATATATATATATATATATATATATATAATATGTTAGGGAGCGGGGGAGCTCATTGGTAAGGCATTGAGTTGCTGGGCTCAAGGTCCTGAGTTCGAATCTGGCTTGGCAGGATATCTTTAATATTCTGTCACAGATCAACTCGATGCATAAGAGACCCTCCTGGGGCAAACCCAACCTCTATAAAGTGGGAACCCTTAATTGAAAATTTGGGGGTAAAAGACCTGGCAGTTGAGCGTGATCATGGTCAAATCACCTCTTTGCATCTTTGACCAAAAAACAGTACTTCCTTACATAGTATTGAACCTTGGACCCTTCTTAGGTTGTAGTGGTACATTTTTACTTTCACTTACCTATATATGAAATATATAGTAAGTGGAAGTATTGCGATCGTGAAAATTTTCGACTTCCGGTTTTCAACGGAAATACACGTTTTGGGATCCCCTGAGTCAAAATAACCAAGTCCCGCGAAATGGTCTGTGTGTGTGTCTGTGTGTCTGTGTGTGTGTGTGTGAACAGACTAGCTCAAAAACTATAAACCGTGCGAACCTGAAATTGGGTATTTAGAGTATGTATAAGCCCGCGATGTGACAGCAAAAATTTCATCAAATTTGCTCACAGGGAGGGGGTACTTTATTTAATAACTTTTTAAGTTTTTTTTCGATTTTCTCAAAAACGGCTTTAACGATTTTAATTAAACTGAGTATTTGATCTATTCATATTCCTGAAATATGACTGTAAAAATTTCATCAAAATTGATCAACCGGAGGGGGGACTTTACTTAATAAATTTTGTATCATTTTCACGTGTTTTTTTAATTTACTCAAAAACGGTTTTAACGATTTTGATCAAACTTGGTATTTGATGTATTTATATGCCCGAGATATGACTGTAAAAATTTCATCAAAATTGATCTACGGGAGGGGGGACTTTACTTAATAAATTTTTAATCCATGTTTAATGAAATAACAACTTCCACTATTTTTTTTTAAATTTTTCTATTTATTTTTCATTTTCAACGTTTCGGGGCACCCGCCCCATCTTCAGGAAAAACAACTAGAAACATTTATAAACATAATTCACAGTAATTTAAATAATTTTTTTCGCAATAATATATCATATCATTAAAATTCTATTTTTTAATAGTTTTTATAATTTAATTATAAATTCCCTTAAAATTTCTTTTCATGCTTAATTACATGCTGTCAATTCCATCCTATATGTAATTATATTATACATCACACATATATTACATATTAAACGGTTTTAACGATTTTGATCAAACTTGGTATTTGATTTATTTATATGCCCGAGATATGACTGTAAAAATTTCATCAAAATTGATCTACGGGAGGGGGGACTTTACTTAATAAATTTTGTATAATTTTCACGGTTTTTTTTTATTTACTCAAAAACGGCTTTAACGATTAACAAAAATAAGATATGAATGTAGAAAAATGTGTGACTTTGGGAAATGATATTTAGCAAAACACGTCAATTTCTAATCTAAGTAAGTTGGTAAGTGAAAGTTGTGTGTTGCGCGCACGCACCAGATTTTTTCTTCTCATATGATGGTTGGTTAGAAAAAACCTTGTCATTTTTACAGAATCTATATCAGCATTACTCAGCTTAAGAAATACAATTCTCCTCAAACTGCATCATTCAAAATGTATTATTAACGTTTAATTCAGTAAATAGAAACACATAGGAAACTTTAATCCTATAATATGTGGAAACACAATCATATAATTTAAACAAGATCGCTCTTTCAAAGGATTTCCAGCGTTTTCTGTAAATAAAAAACAATGTCAGCAATGAATTTTAAAAAGAATTTACTAAAAATGAAACAAAAAAAAAAGACACATGCAAAAAAAAAATTCTTTATGATTTATTAAATTTGACTAAGGGTCTGGCCACACATGTCCGCACCGGATCCGCACCGTAGCAATAATACAGGTTATGTTCAGAATATTTTTAATTTAACTTACATATTACCTTTAGTTATGCCTAAAGTGGCCTGTGTCTGACATGTGTGGCTTGAACTTTAGGCATAACTAAAGGTAATATGTAAGTTAAATTAAAAATATTCTGAACATAACCTGTATTATTGCTACGGTGCGGATCCGGTGCGGACATGTGTGGCCAGACCTTAAAGCAGATGAGTTCATAAATAGAATAACGATAAAATTTTATGACTCTTTAAAACACCTGATGACAAACAGGTTAATAGCTTTACTTGTTTCGTCTGCTCTTCAGTGTTTGATAAAATACAACATTATATAATATATATATATATATATATATATATATATATATATTATATAACAATATATAATATATATATAATAAATATATAAATACAACAATATCAGTATTGTTTAAATACTGATTTACTTTATTCCTTATCGCTCGTTTGAATGAAGACTGCCACAATCCAAAAAACTGAAATTGAAAGTAGAAGCATATGTTGTTTTCAATACTGCCACATCTGAACACTATGGCGGACTGTCTAGACTGCTCTACAGCACTAAATAATGGATTTAAAACTCTCGAATGGTTCTCGAAGAAAGATAATGTGATTTAACCGTGTTTATTGAATTTATATTCCATCCAACCTTTGGATTTTCGAACACTCCCTTTAACCATTAGGAGGAAATATTGATGGGAGTGACGAATGGTTGTTCAAGAACCTCATTGAGACTCAATATTTGCCAAGTACGGACACAGGTGGGTTCTCAGGGTTATGACCCCCCCCCCCCAAATATTTTGGCTTTTCAATTTTTAAGCGAATAATGCAATTAGGTAGTTACATACCCTAAACAAAACACTTTACTTTGTTTAGGCCGCACTCCTTGTTAATACAAGGTAATAATCTTGAAGGTCTTGGGTTCAGTACTGTGTAAGGAAATATGATCGTACTAAGTACCGAAAGTACTCACTGATACTCCGGTATCCGTGTTGACGGATACGAGTACTACATGAATCCGTAGCTGACGGATACGAGTACTACTTGTATCCGTAGTAATAATCTTAGACGGATATAGATACTTTCTGCATCTGCTGTCTTGACTACTTTTCACAGTTACAGTATCCGGTATCTATACCAGCGGATACAATTCGCGGATACTCTGGTTGGAGGTGTGTGAGGAGCTAATAGTGGTGTCGGCCTTCGAGATATTTTATTACCTTATTATTACTAAAACATTTGATTGCCGCTTGAGTTTTACGTGCTATAGGTCTATCACTTTAAGACAAGATATCTCCTTCCTCGCTTACTCCTCGCTGTTCGGGAGCCTCCCCAGAAGAGGCGGTGCCGAAGACTCAACTGATGGGAGCTTAGGCGAGGGCAGGTCCGGACGCATGCCCCGGCAGCGACGAGAATTGATTCAGCCAGTGAACTGTTAGCCTTTAGAGGCTGCGATTCTCTCCTTCCCCATCTCCGCGCGTGCTGTAAAAGCCACGTCTGTCTGTCTGTCGGGTGAGTAATATAATACCTAATACTCAAAATAATAAAATAAAAAATCTGGTGCGTGCGTGCAACACACTACTTTCACTTACCAACTTACTTAATTTAGAAATTCATGTGTTTTGTTAATTACCACATCTCAAAGTCACGCGTTTTTCTAAATTCATTTCTTATTTTTGTTCTTATTTGCTCTGTAAAACAACCTTATTTTTTTATTATTAAATAAAAAAGTTTTTACTTGTGATAATTCCGCAATGCAAGCATAATACTCCAAGTCGGCTGATTTTATAATTCTCTCTGTAGTTGTTGAAAACTTCATTTAGTTACTATGAAAAAAATTATTTCCATTAAATGAACAGAAAGGCTTTTTTTACGAACAGTGGTCTGCCATTAAAGGCGTACTCCGCATGCGTGGGCTCAACATGTTATATGAGTTGACGGAATATTTTTCTTTTTTTCTCCTGTATATGTTTACTTGATTTTTTTTCATATTTCATATTTAACCATTTCTTATTTTTAGGCGTAATGAGAGACAGTTAATTTTTCCACATAAACAAAATCAAAGGTACTTTACAGGAAAAAAAAAAAGGCCCCTTCCCCATTTCCCCCCAAAGTACTCCCTCTGTTTGACCAATTTTGATGATTTTTTTTGCTGTCACATCGCGGGCATATACATACACTAAATACCCAATTTCATGTTCGCACGGTTTATAGTTTTTGAGCTAGTCTGTTCACACACACAAAGACCATTTCGCGGGACTTGGTTATTTGGACTCAGGGGACCCCAAAACGTGTATTTCCGTTGAAAACCGGAAGCGAAATTTTTCACGATCGCAATACTTTACCTAACTATATATTTCATATATAGGTAAGTGAAAGTAAAAAATACCTTAATATGTAATATCTTATTTATAATATAACGTTGATTATCCGTATGTTATATTAGAGAAACATATTTTTTTTTTACTTATAGATTGAAATTAAACTAATCTTCTTATTAATAGAGGAAGAAGAATAAAATTAGTGATTTTTTAATACATTTTTATAATTGTATACATTACTTACTAGCTGGCCCGTGCAAAGCATTTGCACTCTAACCTACTTAAATCCCACTAAATTAAAGTACACACCATGTATATAGTATCGTATAGTGCATATTGAATGCTCCATGAGCATAGGTGAGGGTTGAAGTAAAGAATAGAAGTGCTTAAATTGTAGATTATTTATTTTTTAAAACGTAAGGTTAAGGTATTTACGTGATTACAGGACCTCTTTGAACACTATGTTTCAAGTTAAAATATGGTCATCTGTGATTGTTTTTTGGTGGGTTTGTTTTACACAGACATAGATCTCATTGAAAGAGCCCACCCTGGAAAACGCCACATACTTAACGCGGAAAGCGAGTGCGCTGATTCTATTGCCTGAAATCGCATGTTTTTGCTTGTGACTAGCAAACGACGGCGAGGATCGGAAACGTGTATATAACCAAAAATGCTTGTTTCGACAAATCTGAAAAAAAAAATCTGGTGCGTGTGCGCAACACACAACTTTCACTTACCAACTTACTTAGATTAGAAATTAATGCGTTTTGTTAATAGCCACTTCTCAAATGAACGGACCGGCTTTAATTATGAACAATGGTCTGTCATTAAAGGCGTACTCCGCATGCGTGGGCTCAACTCAACTCAAAGAGTTTGACTGAATGTTTTTTTTTTTTTTCTCCTCTTTATGTTTTCTTTATTTTTATCATATCTCTTATTTAGCCATTTCTTATTTTTAGGCGTAACGAGAGACAGTTAATTTCTCCAAACATAAACGAACGTACTTTACAGGAAAGCAAAAAAGGCCCCTCCCCAATTTAAGACCCCTCAGAACATCTTAATACTGATATATAAACAAAAACAAAGGTACTTTATAGGAAACAAACAAACAAAAAAAGCCCCAGCCCCCCCAAAAAAGCCCCCTCAGAACATTTTAATAATGATAAAGCTTACCTGATAATAAAGAACACCTAATTTTCATTAAACACGACGAATTTGATAAAAATCGTTTAATCCGTTTTTGAGATAATCGAAAAAAAGATAAAAATTGGAAAACAATTATGAAATAAAGTGCCCGCTCCGTTAGACCAATTTTGATGAAATGTTGGCTATCACATCTTTGGCATATACATACATCAAATACCCAGTTTGATCAAAATCGTTAAAACCGTTTTTGTGTAAATAAAAAAAACACGTGAAAATTATACAAAATTTATTAAGTAAAGTCCCCCCTCCGGTTAATCAATTTTGATGAAATTTTTACAGTCATATCTAGAGCATATAAATAGATCAAATACTCAGTTTAATCAAAATAGTTAGAGCCGTTTTTGAGAAAATCGAAAAAAACTTAAAAAGTTATTAAATAAAGTAACCCCTCCCTTTGACCAATTTTGATGAAATTTTCGCTATCACATCGCGGGCATATACATACACTAAATACCTAATTTCAGGTTCGCACTGTTTATAGTTTTTGAGCTAGTACACTCACACACACACACACAGACCATTTCGCGGGACTTGGTTAATTGGACTCAGGGGACCCAAAAAGGTGTATTTCCGTTGAAAACCGGAAGTCGAAATTTTTCACGATCGCAATACTTCCACTTACTATATATTTCATATATAGGTAAGTGAAAGTAAAAATGACACCTTCGTAAAAGCCACGCGACCATTTTCGCTGAGAATTGCAGTTTTTCGCTTACGATTCACAAACGAAGGGGTCATTCGAAAACATGTATAAGGACGAAAATGTTCTCCTTGAAAACCTGAAACGATTGGCACCATTTAGAAACCTCTACGATCATTTTTCTCGCAAAAACTCGCAATCGAAGGTGAAATTATTTGTATATTTTTCCGGTGTAGCGGTTAAGGAGAGCTTTAAAATTATGCCTCATTCATAAAATTTGATGAAGTATTAAGGAAGTTATGGCGTACCGATTAAAAAAAGGGGATTGAGAAATAATATATATGATTACGAATACCGCATATTTACAATCAAACATTTTTTTTTTTATTATTTAATTTTAATATTTTTTCAATTAAATAAGATTGAAATATTTATTTAACTTTATGCTACTTGTCGCTTTATGCTACTAAGGCTAATCGGACAATGCAGTCCTAAATATTGCCTATTAGGTATAATTAGGGGTGGATCTAAAATAACGAGTACCTGATATGTACAGGCAGGGACCTCCACTTTTCATCCTATCCGAAGGACGACGTAGCTAAGGATTTTTACCTCCCTTTAAAAAACCCTAGGGCCACAGCGGGACGCGAACCTGCGACCTTTAGTATTGTAGTTTGCTATGCTAACCACTGTATCACATGTAACCCCTATTTAAATGTTTGGTATATGTATTGTGTGTAATATTTCATTTTTGGAATGTACATTTTTTTGTTGTGTAGGGTGTGATTTAATGGACCAAAGTACTTTTGTAATTATTTCGGTCAATTTTGTATTTTTTTTACTTGAAAATGTTTTGCGTACACCAAAGTTCTGCCCATTGCCCGAATTGGCTAGGTCGTGGAATAGTAGTATAAATTAGTCGCTTGTTTCTTAAGTTCAGTGAAGATCTGTTGTGCAGGGTATATGAGTGGGAGTTAATTTAATGAACTTAAAAAATATTTAGGGGAAAGTGCCCTATTATGGGATACTTCTTTGTAATATTTAATTGGTTGGCTCTAAATTGCGTAGACGATTCAAAAAATCTTGTTATACATTTAGCAGTAGTAGTAGACGACATCAAAATTGAAAAACATCCCATATCTCATTTTTGAAATTTGTAATCATGGTTAATATGAGAAAAGTGAAAATTGTACTTTTTGAAAATGGGGTCTTAATATGGGATAGGGGGTATCCTAATATGGGATACATATCTCGTATTAGGAACCATGATGTAAAATGAAATATATAAGGGAAAATTAGTTTATTGTACAGAAGGTATTCAAAAAAATATATGTTGTCCCATGGCTTCGTATGATCGGAAACCCGAAGGTAGCTAGTTCAAAACCCGGAGCCAGAGGATATTTAATAATATTACTCGGCATTAATCCCCCACCCTCTCCCCTGGCCCGGGAAACCCCGGATAACCTAAGGGGTGTTAATGTTGTTTTTTAAAAATATTTTACATTTTACTATTCAAAGGATGTATTAAAACAAGAAAAGATTTTTTAAAAAAAACGTTAAGAGAGCAGGCGAGGTGTGACTCGGCTTTTGGGTTACATACAGCCGAGTATTGGAATTGTAATAATTACTAAATAAAATAAGCTTTTTTAATAATTTTACTAAATAATTAATAATTTTACTCCTTCTTTTGTCTGCTTGCGGGCGTACCACAAGATAGTGTTTTAAGCCCTCTTCTATATTCTACCTATGCATCAAAAATCCCTGAACACCCTTATACCACCATCTGTAGCTCCACAGATTACACGGCAATTATTTTACCACATCTGATTAGAAAATCACACCCTTCCCCCTTCAGATCTGTTTAAACTCGGAAAGTGATTCGAAAAAATAAAATCTAAATCAATGCAACCATATCTAGCCACTTTACCTGCCAAACTGTGACAATTAACAACAACCCAATACCTTCAAACAATTTCGTACGGTACCACTGACTGTACTTATAAAAAAGACTCTCTTGGTACATACATACAAAATTTTAAATTAAAAGAACTCACCAGATAGTGCGAATAACTTTCACATCTTCTGGACTACAGATCTTCACTAAATTTAATTAACAAGTGTCTAATTTCCTTCACTATTTTAAGATCTATTTGGATAACTTTCACGATCCAATATTCTTAGAAGATTGTCTAATTCACCCAGATTTCATTTATTCCATTTTATTTATTTCAAATCACTCTATATATGACATAAACATACTGAAAGTAAAATCTTACATCAAATATCCTGTTTTTACAAGATATAATCCCAGGAAACTTCTCCAAATTTCACAGTAACCCTACCCATCATCCTAATCCTACTGTTCAAACCGTATCTTTAACCCTCCTCGAAGGTTTAAGCGACAGTGGCCACGCGACCTTCAGATAATTCGGTTAGTCAGGTATGCTTGTGCGCACTCGCTCTGCCTCCACTGTCATGACAGTGATGCGGCTAAGAGAGAAGCGCGGGAACCTCTTGTTGTAATGCTTTTCCCTCCTCCCGTGATGGGACCAGCTTGGATCGGGGTTCTCTAGCCCAACTGTAAATAGTGTATGACTGTGCTTAGAATGTTTATTACTTTCACTTACCTATATATGAAATATATAGTAAGTATAGCGATCGTGAAAAATTTCGACTTCCGGTTTTCAACGGAAATAAACGTTAACCAAGTTCCTCGAAATGGTCTTTGTGTGTGTGTTTGTGTATGTGAACAGACTAGCTCAAAAATTAATTGAATACTAATGTAATTGAGTATTTGGTGTATGTATACGCCCGCGATGTGACATCGAAAATTTCATCAAAATTGATCAATTGGAAGGAAGGCACTTTATTTAATAACTTTTGTCCCATTTTCACATGTTTTTTTTTATTTACTCAAAAACGGCTTTAACTATTTAATTGGATATTTGATCTATCTATATGCCCGCGATGTGGCAGCCATAATTTCATATCTCGTAGTATCACTGATGAATTTGATCCCTTAAAAAAGAAATTAGGAATAATGAATCGAAAAGTACTGAGAACTTTCAAGTTTTGCAACACAAGTACTCCATAACTTATGAAGCTATACAATGAATAGGTCCATATTAATTAAACACGTCAAATTCTAATCTATGAACTTACCTAATTAGTAAAAGTTGTGTGTTGTGCGCATCGCACCAGATTTTTTTTTTTTATCTGATATTTTTATTTATATATTTGTTGTATATAAACTGAGAATGTATTCAGTCCTCGATATTGCCATGGTCTATACTGTAGAATTTAATATTTTCAGTTAATGAGTTATATTCTAATAATAAAAAAAAAAAAATACACCCTAATATGTATACTCTGGACTCAATAAACTAGCCCTGAAGAAGACCCACATGTTTGGTTTGAAACGTTTTCTTGTATTTTCCAAATACAAAATATTTTAACTGACAATCAATCATACTTTACTATTCAGAATACTAACTACTTACAGAATACTAACTACTAAAATACTATTCAGAATGTAAACTTATTCTTAATGTTGACGATCCAATTGATCGGTCTCATATTTCAACTATCTCCAGAGAAGAGAAGTTATTGAAGTCGTAAATCCGCGAAATGCGTCCCACAATTTGTGGTTGCAAACTCGTCAAACATTCTCCGATGCGGTCCAACCCGTATTTAGGCTATAAGTACCATTCAATGCTTGGGGGTATTTTATGCTTCGCTTTTATTAAAGTAAACAGAATAACTGTTCAGGCAAGTTAGGTTTTAATAATAAAAACCTTTCGCTTCCCTGATGAAGAAAGTATGGCCGGTGCTCAATGCTCTTAGTTTTGTTGGTTAATGTATTAAAAGTTTTATATAGTAAAAGAATAAGATGAAAGATATTTAATATAAAGTTTACCTTTGTAATTTAGAAAAATAATAGCATAATAAAAAAGGAGAACAAAATAATATGAATGAAAGGAAATAAAGAAAATCCTCTGATATTTAAAGCTTAAACTATAATTTATTAAATATAAATAATTTATTAAACAAGAATGAAACTAAAATGATTAAATGAAAATGAAACACAACTTATAAACTATTATAGACAAAAATTATGTTTTAATCGAATGGCCATTGATGAACTATAGAGTAGAGTAATAAACAAATGATTAATAACTATAATACAAAGATATATATAATAACTGAATTTAGCAATTTGATATAATGTTAAAGGTAAAGTTCAATGTTCAGAAAATATTATTTAAATTTGAAGATTAAACACAATGTAATGTTCATACATTATTAAAAAAAATAATGATGGAAGTATTTTACTTTAAAGGTCCATCCCGCTGGGAACTTAACCTTCCTCTTCGCTCGTCTTCTAAAATAATGTTTGCAAATGTGCACTCTACACAACTGAACACCCTGGGTGAACGAGAATGTAATAAATGTTTTTAAAGAATGTTTTAAGCGTGAGGTGTAATGCGTACTCGCTTGGCGAGAATCAACAGTTGACTCGGTGAAGCGTCTTTTGTTTGTCTCAGGGCGTCTTCGACCAATCAAAAACGCCCACGCACATTACACTAAACTAATGCTAATTAAATACTTAATATCGATTGATATGATATTCAATATTAATAAACTTGATAAATACATTAATGACAATATATTAATAACTGAATTTACAGCTTATTAATTATTAAATTTAGAATTAATTTAAAAATTCTGAACTAAAAATTAAACTAAAGAATTATATAAAATAAAAAAATAGGTTCCCTGAACAATAACCATTACAGTTTTTTGTTTGTTTCTCAATTTTGTAACTAGAAAACTGCACAAATCGTCGTCACAATGGTAAAGTAACGAATGTGCAAATAAAAACCTGCTCTCTTTAGAATCAAAATCCTTTTAATATAACTATCAAAATAGCTATCTCTGTCTCATTTTAGTATCATAAAACGAAATCCGGGATGTAATAAATAGGAGGAACCTCCTGGTAGCCAAGAGTTAAGTGATCGTAAACAAATTTGTGTTTGACCGCGGTAAACAGTTGTAATTTGAGGCATCCAATGCGAGATCGCGTAGCATACATACATTAACCACTGTTATTTATAAATGGAGAATAAGGATTCAAAATATTGTTCACTAAAATATATTAAAAGTATCGCTATTAAATGAGTATGATATTGGTTTAAGTGTAAATCTCATAAAGTACTGCAAGTTCACCAGAAGTAATTTCATATTATAAAAGATCTTTATATTTGTAACTTTTTAAAAAATGTCTAAAATCGTCTGGACGGCTTTTAATTAGTACCTAGTGTTCTAGAGATATAAGTTATAGAGCGTTCTGAAACAGCCTAGCCTGAAACAGCAGACTATATAGAAGTAAGCGAACGACTTAACGAATTTAAACAATTACTTTTCAACAAGTAAAAGTAATAGGAAGGGCTTTATGTTTCTTTTACATGTCTAACATTTTTTGAACAGGAACATCAAAGATCCTTGAGAACTACTCGCCTACTCCACTTGTTAGAGAATCTCTACTACCTTCCCTTCATAAATACTCAAATACTCAAGCCGTGTTCTGGGTCAGGAGACGTGATAGCGCTGATGAAGACCTGAATCTTGGTTCGAAACGTTGGGACAATATATGTTAATCCACATATTCAATATATTTTTTTTCGGAATTCACTCACAACTATTTTCATTATATCTATTTTTACGGCAAAGTGTATGTCATTATTATAAACAGGGCTCTCATAGCGCCGCTATTCAGACAAACGCTCTAAAGTATACTAAACACTTCGAAATAAACATAAATAGACTTTTCTATTTTCGCTCAGTTAACCTTTAGTTAAATATTTATGATAGATGGACCTAGCGTTCTCTCTAACGTACATGCCTCTCTTTATACTAAATAAAATTCCATGAGCTATATTACAATACAATAGATGTTGTTACGTCAAATCATTGGCGGATTCAGATGTGGCTAGAGGTGGACTAGCCCCCTTTTTGGAACCGCACCCTGTTAACAGAATTAAATTCCACTGTTGTAATTAATGTTCAAAACATACATGTGTTGCATTACTTGGATTATTGCGATTATATATTTTTTAAATCTTTCTATCAAACCGCCCTTTTATCGTTATTCTGCCAAGAGACCTGGCAGGAAGAAAAAGGAGAACTAGAGATGGCACTTATGGAATGGAGGAACGTCCCACTTCAACATTAAAATGCAAGCCCTTCACAACTAATGATGTCGAGGAGGACCAAGACGATGGTGCCATTGGTAGAAAGGAAGCTTCCTGAGTTACCAGAAGATGTAAAAAAACGACTAGAAGAGAGAAAGCAGTCTTACACAAGACACTACAAGTCTACAATGGACCTTCCCATACTATTCGAGAGACAGAACGTCTGGGTGTAGCTGAAACCTGATGAGAAAGGAAATCCTTGGGTGAAGGATCGAGTCGTCCGTGTTCAGAGCGACAGAAGACATTTCGTCGAAGTGGATGGGAGATTATACCGCAGGAATAGACGGATCATAAGAACTTGAGGAGGGAGATGTTAATGGAATTATATTCCATTGTTGTAATTAATGTTCAAAACATACATGTGTTGCATTACTTGGATTATTGCGATTATATATGTTATCGAATATACTTTTCTTAACAAGCGTAATAGTTATTGTTTTATCACCTCGTAATATTAACACCCCCCCCCCTCTTCAACTGGCTGGATCGCCTACGCGTTAAACCAAAACAGATATTTGTTTCTGTTACGTTCTGCAAAGTTTTAGAGCTGCGTGGAACGGTTACAATCATCTATCATTTACAATAAATACTTACTGAACTAAATAATTACAATCGTGTTTGGAACGTTTTGAGATTTTTTGTGTGTTTCGACGATAAGTGAAGTACCTAAGATCATGATAAAAGTAATAAATGAAAAGTGGGATAAAAATCTACAAAGCTCATCTGTGTAGTGCACTGTGAAGTAATATTGAGATGTAGGTGAAAATGTTACAGTAGAGTATTACCTGGGGATGTGCAGATCACTTGCATAGGAAAAATCACAACAGAATAGAAAAACAGAATCACCGCCTCAGAAATGAAATACCTCAGAAGAGTAGCTGGCCGAACAAGGAGAGAACATATTAGAAATGTTAGAATAAGAGAGGAGCTAGGGGTGAAAAGTCTAAATGAAATTCTGGAGAAGAGGCAGCTGAAGTGGTTCGGCCATGTGTGCCTGATGGATGAAGACCGCGGACCACGCAAGTTCTTCGAAGCTAAACCAACTGGCAAAAGACCAAGAGGCAGGCCAAGGATGTCGTGGTCGGATAGTGTGGCTCGAATAAGAGAGAAAAGAGGAAAGCAGTTGGATTCCATGAAGGCACTGGCACAGTTGGTATACTTGGATAGAGGCACCTCCACGCTGAGAGGCAGCTAGAAAGAAGAAGGAGAAGATTACAATGGTCAGAAATAATGAAGCCTCTTCAAAGTTAATAAGATAAAATATATACTTGTGTACATATCGAAAAAGTAAAATGTACCTTAATAAGTTAGAAAATATTTTAAAAAATATATGTATAATATTATGGAATAAATCACTGAATGAAGGGTGAAAAATTAATATAGAGATACATGATGAATCAAGAATAAACATTAGATTTATGTAAAGGTTATAGTATTAGTAAAGGTTATTTAAAACAGTGTTTTAATTAACCTTCTTTTCTATCACATTTAGTCAATGTTGTAATTTGATTATCCGTGGACCCCCGTACCCATCATTACCCCGGATAAAGGGGTTCTAATGTATATCTGAATTAGAAATGATGAAAAATACGAGCAACATAAGTTTTGACCTAAGCATGGGGCGCCGACAAAGTTTGGGAACTCAATATTAACGTCAAATATGCCATTATTTGAAAAATTGTATCCTCTTTTATATTAAGGATAATACAATTTTAGATGAGATGCATAATTTTTCGAGTTATAAGAACAAAATATTTATTTATTTATTAAATACAAATTCATTTAAAAATATTTAAAATTTGCAAAATCGTTTTGCAATGAGCAAAGTTTGTGAGCTGCTTCGACAGCGTTCCTGTGCAGGAGTAATAATTAATTTAGATGGTCTCTTGGCCACCGCCTTCGAAGTCGTCGGGGTGGGCTGTAAGGTTTGTTTAAGTTTTTTAAATTGTCTGTCAGTGGGTTATTGTTGTAGACCAGTCTTTGGTGAAAGTTAATGTAGTTGGCTTTGGCTGTAACAAAAACTGTTGGAATGTTTAAGTCCGTATGTATAATATCGCTGCTGACATAATATGGCGCGTCTACTATTTTTCTTAACATTTTCGACTGAAAGGACTGAATTTTTTGGACGTTGGATTCTTGGCAGAACCTCACAGTTCTACACCGTGAGTCCATATCGGTTTTAAAAGATCTATATACAAAGTTAGTTTGTTAGCTAGGGATAATTTTGATCGTCTGTCAAGTAATCTAGATAACAGTCCAAAAAATATTAAAAAAATAAAAAGGATTTGCGATTTTTAGGCCATAGAAACTTTTTCCGAGGGTATTTCATCGATTCCCTGGGGTATCGACTCACTAAAAACTTGTCGCCGGAACTCGAACTCGTTCTCTTCTACCTGTCAACGCGTTTTGCTAACGCGAGCTAAGAAAAGCAAACTTGAATATTTACCGTCATCTTATCTTGTAAAAAAGGAACACAAAGGAGAGAGGAGACACTCGAGCAGTTTGCCCTTAATGGCACTCCACCGACATTTTTTGCCACTACACCACAATTAGTTTCTTAAAAGCGGTTCTTTAATGAATAAATAAAAAAAATTTATACTCTTATCAACATCCTTTTATCCTAATTTTGTTTGTTATTTTAAATCGATGATTTCTGTTTTTCATCGATGATTTCTGTCGTAGAATCTTTTCAGGTTTTCATGGAGAACATTTTCAATAAAATAAGTGCACTCGCTTTCCGCGAAACCGATATGCGTTTTTAAGTATATGGCAGTATATTTCCAGGGTGCGCTCTTTCAGTGACATCTATGTCTGAGTAAAAGAAACCCACCAACAAACAATCACAGATGACCATATTGTAACTTCAAATATGGTAGTGTTCAAAGAGGTCCTGTAAACACGTAAATACCTTAAACTTATGTTTCAAAAAATAATCGACTATTTAAACACATCTTTTCTTTCTTTCTAAAAATCAGTCATTTCGCCTTCTACTGCGAGTTAAAAGCGCGAAACCGCGGTTTAGGTAATAGAGGTTTAGTAGTTAACATTTCTAAATGGTGTCAATCTTTTCAGGTTTTTAAGGAGAACATTTTCGGTCTCATACATTTTTTTTATTAACTCCTTCGTTTGAGGGTTGTAAGCGAAAAACTGCAATTCTCAGCGAGAATGGTCGCAGGGCTTTTTCGAAGGTGTAATTTTTTTCAGTTTGTGGAGACGAACATTTTTGGATATATATATATACATATATATATATATATATATATATATATATATATATATATATATATATATATATATATTTTAAATGTTCTTTTAAAAAATTATGAAAACAATTTCAAAGTGAGGAAGTGAACGGTAGTGAAAAATGTGTTAAGGTAGTAGTAAACTTTGAAAAGTGAAAGCAAATACGCGTATATTTTAAAGAAATACAATCTTAAATATTAATTATCTATTAATTTTATATTAGTAGAAAAACAATAAAAACAATTTCAAATTCAAAAATATAAAATTCCAAACGCGTATAGCCAAAAGTAAGCTTAATATTAGAGTTAGGTAAGGTTACAGTTACATACTTTTGGTCATAGTTTAGGAATCGTCACCTTAACATTCAAAAGCATTCCCAAAATCTTTTGAGAATTCAAAAAATGGAGGCATTCGCTCCCTCATTTAAGAAATTTTTGGAAAAAGTGAGGGAGTGAAGTATGAGGGAGTGAAGTTTTCAAAGTCTTTATTATTTTTTAATCACTGTAAGAAGTTGTAAGGTTAAAGTTGAAAAATATTGCAGAATCAAAAACCATGACCATTTTCCAGCGAAAAACAGTAGTTGAGTGAAAAAATTACTTGGAAATTCACCAGTTTTTTTGAAGTGAGGGAGTGAAGTAGCTATTGACCACAGCGTAGATTTCCCGTAATAACCTAAATCTGACAGAGGAGGCAAGCGATCGCAACCCCTGGTCGGCAGTCAAAAAGATCCTAGGGTCTTCCCTCAATCCATTCTTTCCACCCCGGGCTTTGAGCTGTGTTCCTCTCAACGCTTAGACCATCCAACACTTGATGTGAGGGAGTGAAGTAAAAACGTCTGGACATACCTTTTTTATTTTATTTATTGTTATTGGTAACATTAAATGACACCGCTTATTTTTTCATGGAATCCTGAAGTAATTACTGACTTAACCGATTAATCAAACACTCAATTGTTGAAAGAATACGAATAAATAGCTAAAGTAGAATAGATAAAGTAGCTTGCCTGGGAGTCGGACAAGGTGAGGGAGTGAAAAAACAAATACTTTTAATTTTTTTTAACCAATTATAAATTTAGTTCGGAGCTAAAACATAGCCTCCATAGAACAACAAAAGGAGTGAAATGGTTCCAATTTTTTTCTAGTAACTAGTTCTCATTTTAGTGGTTGAAAATGGACCGGACGTACGATTTACACATTTTCAGATAATGACCCTTATAATAAAATAGTGCTAATAATCTTCAAACTAATATAGTGCTTATTATTGTTAACAGTGCGTTTCTGGATTGCAAGAAACTAATTTTTCATCGAAAATATCACTGAACCCATGCTGATATGTTACGTTGCTGCTAACCGTTATATTCGACTAGCCCTGTTATATTTAGCACAGTAAGTAAATGTTAGTTGACTCATTAACCTACTCAATCAACGTCTTATCACCAGGCCTTGCTTTTTCAGCCCGCATCGCTTTCTTTATTGCTCTTCATTCTATTTTAGGTGTTTATAAAACAAAATCTCTCTCAACCAGTACCTTTCAAGGTTTCCTTTTTCTTTTTTTTAAATTCTGAATTCCTTGAATATTCATTGAAATAATGTATTTTTGAACTTCTTGGTGTATTATTTGAGAATTAAATTAAATTGTGCCCGTGGCGACGTATGATTGGAAACCCGAAAACAGCCTGTGCAAAATCCGGAACCAAGGTAAATTTAATAATATTCAGCATCGATCCTCCACCCTCTCCACTGGCCCGGGAAGCCTAAACGGCAAGGAAGGGAAGAAACCAAAAAAATGTTTAAGCACTTAATTTGATAATTTTATTAATTAATTTAATTTTTTGAATTTTCCAATTTTTTTCGATAATAGGTAGCATCTTACCTATTCTATATGTGCGTATACAGGTGTATCTTACCCGCACCAACTTCTTATTTAAGAAATAAAAATAATTTTTCATCATTCAAAAACATGTGTTTTTAATACTCGGTTTGAGTCCGTAAAGTAGTACTTTTCTGGCCTAGGCCTGTAATAGTATATTTCGTACCAAGGGCCGAAAGTGGGCGTTTGCCGGCCCGAGATATTTTTTGACCGAGACGTAGTCGAGGTCATGAAAAGTTCGAGGGCCTGCAAAAGCACTTTGGCCCGAGGCACGAACGCTAGTTTTCACCATACTACAATAAATATTAATACAATATAACATTAATCAAAAACAAGATTTTCTTTTGGTTAAGTGTACCTCTTTGTTAGAAGGTTATCTTGTGGTTAAGGGGACATGATGAATGTTTAATGTATGGATTGTTTTACGTTATGTTATTATATAAGTTAATAAAGAGAGATGGACATATGTGTGTTTCATTTAATACAACTAATATATTTCAAAATGCTAAAAAAAGTTAGTTCGTAGGTTTTACATTTTCCATTTTTAACCAGTTCAAAAACTTCGTATACTCTTCGTCATACCTATCTTTTGATTTTGCTGGTAACAAATCTGCTATGATTTCTTTTGCTCTTCTATTTATAGATTCTGATATATTATTAGCCATAATTACTAAATAACTAAACAATAATACGAGCAAAACAAACTTATGTAATGTATATAATGAAATGAATGAATTAAAATAATAAACAGCTGATTTTGGGGCCCTAGGGCGAAATATTCATTTTCGGCCCTAGGGCGGCGAAGTGTAGCTTTCGGACCGCAAATTAGGTGTGTAAAACAGGTGATTACATCGTAGTATGGTGAAAAAATCTTTTTGGTGCGCTAACCTTACCTGCTACTAATATATATTAATAAACATGTGTTTGAAGGAGGTTACTTGTAGTTACACTATTACTTGTAGCTTAGATTACTATTAATGTAGATTACTGGTAGCTTCATTCTAATATAAGTAGTATGTTTGAAGTGCAAAATAACTTGGATATACCAGATGATGTTTTAAAAGAAGCCCAAGAAGCTTTAAACGAACTACTTCCAGCAAAATCCCGCGCTTTATATAAAAGTGAATACAACAGATTTCGTTACTATTACCTATAGGCGGGCGCAAACGACGGTGCTGCTTCTGCGACGGCGCTGCAGGAACTAGAGAAACGGGGATAAAAGCGGGGCCATTACCTGGGATTCATAGGGTTTTTTGGCGTTTTTAATTTATTTTTTCATAATTAAAACCCGATTGAGCAAAAAATCATTTGAAAAATATCTAATAGGTATTGCTCGGTCCCTCAGTGTTCAATTAGAAAATCAAAAGACGTGTCATTCCCTTTCATTTCCAAAAAATAAAAAGCTTCTTAAAGAGTGGATTGTAAAATTAAGAATAGATAAGCCTGTTTCGAAACATAAGACGATATGTAGTCTTTATTTTAAAGAAAGAGACTATATTTATCCAGGTAAATATTAGTATTTGACATTTTATTATTCCAAAATGCTAGTTTTATGCAAATAACATTGAGACCATAGTTTCATAGATTTTTTTTTCTTTTTTAATTTTCCCCATTTTTCTATTACATCCGTTGTGCTTAATTGTTCCATGTTTTCAATGCGAAGCCTGAAAGTTTTGAGAAATAAATAAATAATATGACAAAGAATCTAAGCTGTCATAACAATGATTGTGTGAATAGGTAATTAATGTTATTACTAACCGAAAAACGTCGAGTAAAGTTACAATGATGTGTTTGCATTTACCAGAACTACCAGCTTTACACGTACAATGACAAGAAAATTGCTTATTATTATTAATAAATTTGATTTCCACTTTTATTTGATGGGGCAGTCCTTTAAGATTGCTAGTTTAAAGGCACGAGGCTTGTAAAATAACTGTTTTTTTATTTTTAGATGTTATTCCACATGTAAATATGTGGTTTGCATCAAGAATAGCCTGCCCTTCAATTAATGGTCTTTTAAAATTACCAATTATCTCTATCACATCAACTAAGTCTAACACCGTTCTTTCCGACATTTTGCAAAACTACTAGCGCACCCTATAGTCGATTGCGCCCGCCTATAGGTTAATAAACAGAGGTTTTTTTTTTTTTTTTTTTTTTTTTCAGGTGTCTATTTAATTTCTAATATTGTATCTGCAAGTTATTAATGAAATGAAAGTGTTTTAATATAATCAAATATGAGCAGTATTGTTCATAACACGTACCAAAAGTGGGTTTTCGGTGCTTGGTCTAATTTCCTCCTTTAATTAAGTTAAACTCGACCGCGCACCGAAAACAACCACTTTTGAGACTAGTGATGAAAATAACTAAAATAAATCAGTTTTAGGACTTTTTTTTCTTAAATAAAAAATGTTTTTGATAACTTGTTTCTGTTTGTATGTAAACAGTGTAAATAGTTTAACGTGAAACAAAATCAAATGATTTTGTCTGTTATATTGACAAGAGTTCTAGACTCTTTGTTGGAACAGTTACCTAACTGTTTTAGTACGCGTTCTGAATGTTTCGAGAATCTTCTACGCCCTTCTAGAATGTTCGATTTCGAACGAAGTATTAAAAGATTTTTCATATTGAGGACATTCTAGTAGCACTTGTTTTACTGTGTTGGGAGTGTTGTCACATATTTCACATGTTAGTGCTTCTGGGCCTCGTAGGAGAAAGCTATTTATAAACTGGCAATGTTTGATTCTAAGTCCGTAATGGGTCACCTCTTGTTTTCCTTTTTTTGCAGTTATCTTAATTTCTTTTAATAATTAAATTCTGTAAATTCTATAATTAATTATTCTAATAAGTGCGTTTTTTTTTGGTATGGTTCACCCCCAAAGTCTTCCAATCCAAACAGCTGGGTTCCTTCTTCTTCTTCTATCGGCACGACAGGCGCACGAGGCTGCCCTTGGCCTGCTCAATGGCTGCCAGCCATCTCTCTCTATCTTCTGCAAGGGTGATAGGAATCCCCAGTTTGCGAAGATCCTGTTCCACAGCATCCTTCCATCGTCCTCTTGGCCTTCCACGTGGACGCACACCATCCGGAATGTTCTTATACAACCTCTTGACCACTCTTTCATTATTCATCCTTATCACATGTCCAAGCCATTTCAGCCTTTGTATCTTGATGTAGGATGTTATGCTTGCTTCTTTATAGAGCCGGAACAATTCATTGTTTTTTCTTCTTCGCCGCTGGCCATTATCGCATACAGCCCCTAAGATTCTCCTCAGAATTGCCCTTTCAAACCTATCTAGCAGGTTGGTACTTTTCTTGTTGAGGGTCCATGTTTCTCCACCGTATGTTACCACTGGCCTTACAAGTGTCTTGTAGAGCATAAACTTGGTAGTACGGCTTATAAGTTTGCTTTTCATAAGGTTAGAGATGGAGAAATAAGCTCTATTTCCTGCAACTATTCTCTTTCCTATCTCTTCCTCCTCATTCAGGCTATCATTGATTACAGAGCCAAGATACGAAAAACTTTTGACCACCTCGAAACTGTACGTGCCTATTTCACAGTGAGTCTGCCTCCCCAGTATACCTTTTCCCAGTGCCATAATCTTGGTTTTCCCTGCATTGACATGAAGGCCGCTCTTTTTTGCTTCGATATCCATTGCTTCAAAGGCGACTCTGACACTCTGAAGGGATCTACCAATGATGACTACGTCATCTGCATAGGCCAGGACCTGGGTCATCTTGGTGAAAATTGTTCCCTCCATGTTCATTCCTGCTCTATTGATGATTGCTTGTAGAGCGATATTGAAGAGAAGAGGAGCTATCGGGTCTCCCTGTTTTAGGGCACTTAACACCTCAAAAGGCTCTGATAATCCACAGCATTTAACTTGACAGGTAGTATTTGCCAAAGTGCATCTTACTAAACGGATTAGTTTACTTGGTAGCCCCAGTTCATGCATGTCTGCTATGAGTTGACATCTGATTATTGTATCATAGGCTGCTCTGAAATCAATAAACAGCATCCAAGTAGTCTGCTGATACTCCTTCATCTTCTCAGCGATTTGTCTAAGGGAGAAGATTTGATCAATAGTTGACCTGTTAGGCCGGAATCCACCTTGAAACTCACCTAATTTTCGTTCCACGTATGGAAGGAGCCTATTGTAAAGGGATATGGAGAAGATCTTATATGCGGTGTTAAGCAAGCTAATCCCTCGATAGTTGCTACATATTGTTGATTCTCCCTTCTTCTTGTACACGGGCACCACTAGGGCCTCACTCCACTCCTTAGGTATGCTCTCTTCTTCCCATATTTGAGCTATTAGTTCCTGCAATTCCCTGGCGATTTCTTCCTGCCCTGCTTTAAAGAGTTCTGCGGGGAGTCCATCATTACCTGGTGACTTGTTATTTTTGAGTTTGCCCAAAATGTCTTCGATGTCCTCAACATCAGGTGGAATGGTTTCCAAGTCATCGTGAGTGTCCACCGGTAATTGTGCATGGTCATCATAGCAGTTTTCTGATCTCCTAGGGTTCAAGAGACTCTCAAAATATTGCCGCCATCTTTCTTGTACCTCTTCTTCCAGCATTAGCATTCTTCCATGGTCATCTTTGATTATGTTGCCCCTTCTGGTCGGTCCATTTTTAACATTTTTAACCATTTTGTAGAATTTTCGGGATTCGTGTTTGCTCCTTGAATTTTCAATTTCTTCAATTTGTTTCCTTAACGCTTCCCTCTTCTTGCTTCTTACCAACCTCTTCGCCTGCATTCTGGCATCTTTATAATCCTTGTAGCTAAGGCGTGTCTTTCGCCTAATCCACTCCAATCTTCTTTCATTCCGTTTCTTGATTGCCTGCTCGCATTCTTCATCGAACCAATAGTTGCGCGCATGACTTTTCTTTTCTCCGCACACCTCTTTTGCAGACTGTGTTAATCCTAGCTTGATCCGCTTCCACTTATTTTCAATTGCTATTCCTTCCTCCGATTCGCTTATGATTACTTCGCGAAATTTCTCAGAAAGCCTAGTCACCCCTTCTTCCGTCTTAAGGCATTCTGTGTTCCACTTCTCGCATCGGGGCAATATTTTCTTTGCGGTGCACTTTATTCTTTCTCGCATCTTCATCATTACTAAGTAATGATCTGAGTTGATGTCATATCCCCTATACGCTCTAACGTCATTTATGGAACTGAAGTTTTTGGTGGACACCAACACGTGATCAATTTGGCTTGCTGTAATACCATCCGGAGAGTGCCATGTTTCCTTGTGCACATTTTTATGGGGGAACATAGTGCTCATGACTGCCATGGATTTAACAGTTGCAAAGCTTACCATTCTGTGTCCATTGTCATTAGTTTTGTTATGTAAGCTATGCTCTCCTATGGTAGGTCATAGCTCCTTTTCCTTCCCAACTTGGGCATTAAAGTCTCCCAATACGATTTTCATGTCATAACTGGGACAACTAGAGTATGCATCTTCCAATTGTTTGTAAAAGGTGTCTTTCTCCTCTTCATCCTTTTCTTCTGTAGGAGCATGTACGCAAATCAAACTAATGTTCCTGAAATGACCCCTTATGCGTAGTTTGCACAGTCTTTCATTAATCGGTTGGAAGTCAAGGATTGCGGATTTTATTCTGTTTGAGACCATAAATGCTACACCAAATTGATGTCGGTCTTCGCTTCCACTGTACAGCGTTATAAAATTCTTTCCTTTAATATCACCCTTCCCGGTCCATCTCATCTCTTGTATGGCCAAGACGTCTAGGCTGCTATTCTGCAACACATCAGTAAGCTCCTTGAGAGCTCCGGCTCTGTATAAGGTTCGTACATTCCAAGTTCCAATTTTATATTTCCGCTTCCAAAGTCCGTGTCGTTGCCGAGAAACAGTCGTATATCCGAGGCTTTGTTGAGCATTCGTAACAGGGTGTTTTTTAACGATTCATGGGGAGTCAGCCCATGAATCAACCCTCCTCCTTTATCCAGGCTTGGGACTGGCAGTGGTTCTAGTATAACTATTTCCACTGGCGGAGTTACAGCTGGGTTCCATTTTTGTTAAATATTTGAAAAATACTATCGCAAAAATTAATAGCTGATAAACAGATTAGGGTCTGGCCACACATGTCCGCACCGGATCCGGACCGTAGCAATAATATAGGTTATGTTCAGAATATTTTTAATTTAACTTACATATTTTCTTTAGTTATGCCAAAAGTGGCCTGTGTATGACATGTGTGGCCTGAACTTTAGGCATAACTAAAGTTAAATTTATATGTAAGTTAAATTTTTTTTTTTTTTTTTTTTTTTTTTTAGAATTTAGAAAACTCTTTATTGATATTATTACATTCTGTCTCATACGAGACATTGGTAATAGTGCTAATTGAGCACATTCATACATAATTTACAAAAAATATAAATATACAAAGAAATAAAAATAAAAGCAAGTAATGAAAAAAAAAAAAACATCTTAATCACATTCATACACTATTTACAATCAGGCTGGAGAACCCGGAGGCAGGCTTGCCCTCCACGGAGGAGGGAAAAGCAAGCCTCAAGAGGTTCCCGCGCTTCCCTCTCAGCCGCATCACTGGTATTAAAGCCAGTGGAGGCTAAGCGAGGGCGCAAAAGCCACAAACACACCTGACTTGAGCGAAGAATCTGGCCATTGCCAGAACTCCGGTATGTACATATTTACAAAAGGTCACGTGGCCACTGCCGCCTTAACCTTCTAGGAGGGTTGTAAGGATGAGTGGAGCTAGATAGGGATTGAGCAGTAGGATTAGGATGATGGGTAAGGTTACTGTGAAATTTGGAGAATTTCTTCGGGATCAGTTCTTGAACGAACGGGATATCAAGGTCATGGTGTAGGGTTTTGTTGGATACATAGAAAGGAGCATTGACTATTGTTCGGAGGATTTTAGACTGGAAGGATTGGATGCGTTTGATGTTAGAGGGTTTAGCTGTTCCCCACAGTTCGATGCCGTAGGTCCAGATAGGTTTCAAAATGGTTTTGTAGATAAGTAGTTTGTTGTTGATTGAAAGTTCTGATTTCCTGTTCAGCAGTCTATAAAGTTGTCCAAATCGTGGCCAAACCTTTATGAGCGCAAGGATAATGCGGAACTTTGGTCATTTAGAAGGAACTAAACTATCTTTGTGCAGAAAGTCACTCAATTGAGTTGATTAAGAAGGAAAACCCGAAGGTGCGTTCGCTGAGAGCATCTTGGAAAAAATGAAGCAGGGAGTGCCGAGCACTAATTGGCAAGCGGAAGTGTTGAAAATGGAGAATCATATGAAAATACTTCATAAAACATTGGTCCAGAGCAATTTTGAAAAATTGTTTGTTTACATTACAGAATCCCAAAGACCATGTTACGGGTCACCTGCGTTATAGGTCACTAGGATTTTTAATGGGAGTAAAAAAATCCGTAGCCATGACGTCCCTCGGATAGGACGTAAAATGGAGGTCCCGAGCCTGTACGATTTCATGTACTCGTTAAAAATCCATCGATTATCCCATTGTGTTAAAAGGAATAAAACAAAACTACTGCGTTCCAAAAATTGTTGACCTCCTAGATCGCAGATAATATTTTATATTAACTATTAGATAAACTTTAATGATTATATGTTGTTATATAGTCATTAGTTATCGCTAGATAATTAAGTTATAATTTATAAACTATTTAATTAGAAGATAAAAGATTCGACCACGGCCGGGAATCGATAGGTTCCCTGCATTTACCATCCTCTTTAAGAGCGCAGAGGACCTAGGTTCGATTCCCCGCCGTGGTCGAATCTTTCATCTTCTAATTATATAGTTTAAAAATTTAATGATTATATATACTTATTATTCAATTGTATGAAAATATGAATACTTGAATAGAGGCGTTTTGATAGAAGCCGCAAGAGAAGAATAGTCAGTTTAAAGAAGTTGGATTAGGGAAGGCATTCCCTTTGAGGTAGGATCGGGATAAAAATTTAATTAACTGCTATTTGCAGGCGGGAACCCTTTTAGGGGATGATACCGGATGATAAAGCACCCCCCTTTCAAATATTTTATTAATATCCTGTTCCAATTTATGAAAGAAAAAAATCAAATATAATGTAAATATAAATTACTTTGTTCAATGAAATGCACTTATTCATAAAATGAAACAAAGAATAATAATAATAATGGAATAAAAATATCAATATCAAAAAAATGAAATTATGTCTTGTTATCACCACAATACGTGGGAACGGCTGGACGGATTTTGCTACTTTTTTTTTTTAATATGTTCCTAATAGTCCGAGTATGGTTTATACAGAAACGAAAATTGGTACAGTGGCCATGAAAGTGTTTAAAATGCAAATGCAATATTCAAGTTTAAATCTTTGTCGATTCCCTGAGGATTTCTCATTTCTACAGTTTATTGGAAAGCCTTTTTTATTGTTAAGCCTGGGTATGTGAAGCCCGTCAGCCTACTGGAGAAGATTCATATCGGGCGAGATTTCCAGGATATCAGTAGCCGCTCGGAGGTTCGGTACAAGGACGGTATGCTTCCGGGAAAGTCCTTGGGGCCTGCAGACTCTGAGCTGCCATAATCCATGGACCTAGAGCAGTATTTCACTGTCCTTGAACCCGGGAGAGCTTACGCCATCGGTGGGTATGTCACTGCCAAATTAGCCCCTATGGAGCTATGGGCAGTCTGCCGCTGCACCATGGTGACCATGGCTTGCTGCAAAGTGAGGTTTGGGCTATCCCAACCAGGCTGTCTGTGCTCCCGTAAGCAACACAAATGTCCATAAGAAGGCCAAAGGTCTCTGTAGCCCTAAGCCTAATCGGACGATGTTACAGTGGAAGTCCTAAGTTATGCCTATCTAGGTATAATTAGGAAAGGTAGGGTAAACCATACAGTTATTGGCACCCTTAAGACTTCTTATTATTCTCATTTCTGTGGTTAAATTGTAAAAAAATACTTTTTATAAAGGGATCAAATAGAAACTTCCTATAGCTCCTCATTATCTATCCTCATAAAGACTTAAGAGGTTTTTTTGGGTTAAAAGTACAATAGTTTTACAATATGGCAATATTTATTGTTAAAAGTGCCAAATCTAGTTATTGGCACCCTGTGGATTTAATTGTGAAATTGTCCTGCGGTTAGTTTGTTAAAGTGTTACTTCATAGGTGACTTAGAGGACCCTTCAAACATTTGATTCATGCATATCTTGTAATAAAATTAGGACTTGTTCACCTATTTCTTTAAGTTAAAGTTGGGGTATCAATAACTGTACTGAGTTCCAATAATTGTATGGTTTACCATTTATCTAAAACGAGTAGCTGACATCGTACAGGCTCCGGGCCTTCATTATACGTTCTAAATACGTACGGGATGCGAACCCGCGACCTTCAGTGACCACCACAGGTGACCCCTGTTAAATATTGTAATGTACCTACTCAGTAGTAAATATAGAAATCTCTTGGGTTAGCACTTCAAGTGTTAGACCCCTTCATATTGTGTGTTAAAAGTGTTTAACACGAGTGTGTTAAACATTTTTATAAAAAAAAAAAAAAATAAAAAAAAAATAACAATTTTCAATGAAACACAAATATTTAAACAGGTTACAAAAATTATTACTTTGTAACACAGAAATGCATAATGACTTGAACTTCAGAACAAGGCTAACTCTCCAGTCCATCACTCCTTATATTTAGTCGTAAGAAAATCGTAGTCACAAACATGTGCTGTGACAGTTGGTTCTAACTGTTACGTTCGTTCCAAGAAAATGGCTAGGACTATTCTAAACCATTTTTAACCGACTTCGAACGAAAGAGGAGGTTACTCTATTCGATACGTATGTGACTTTTTTTTTTTTTTGTGCCTTTTTTTTTTTTTTTTTTCTATGTATGTTCACCGATTACTCAGAGATGGATGGACCAATTGGAACGAAACCTTTTGCATCTTGTAGAGTATTTTCCCAAGGTGGTCCCATTGAAACCTTTTTTGGGTTCTTAATTTATTTAAGAAGTTATAGGGAAAAAACATGATAATAATTATTTAATTGTCGCTCAAAATTTTGAATTATTGGAAAAACATATGGCATAAGGTATGCTCCAACAAGCTATTAAAACTAATTGATAAATAACAAATCTCAATATTGTTTTACTGCTGGATGAACCAAATGGGAAAACCAACCAATCAAATTCGGAATCAAAAGAGTGGGGGGAGAACATGACAATAGACTATTGGTTATCGATGTGTTTTAAGTGCTTGTTGGAACAAACCTATACATAACCTTAACTAATTTTCCAACAATAGATTTAAATATCAGCAGAATAGGTATAATATCACTGTCGTTTTCTGTAGCATTAGCATAAATATTAGACAGCTAGATATTCATCGATAGCAGTAAACCTTCTTAATTTAGATCTAATCGACGGTTGGACACCGTAATCATAAGACCACAAAATTCGTGGAATTCCAAGAAAGATTGAGTATTGATAAACCTTTTAATGCAGAGTTTAAGGCTTCGTCAAGTTCTCGAAGGTTCGTTTAAATTTAAAATCGTAGCCACTCGCTAAGCACATTAAAAAGGAATACAATAATTCCTGGAAAAGCTCATTTTCAGTTGACTTAACAATATACATCTGTCTTCTTCCGGATACACTCGGTCACTGTTTAATATCTTGTCGTAGAACTTGTGCTCGGTTTTTAATTTTGTTTCTGTAACTATTGAGGCTTTTGCGGATGTCCATCCATCAATAAAAAGTGCTGCATCAGTAAAATAAAACTTGATATCTCCCAGAAAACAACCTCATTGTATGAAAGTCCCCTCAGCAAAAATTTGGCAGCCATGAAAATTATTGATATCATAAATGCTACGCCACTAGAATTGAAGCAACAGTGTTCAGCAATTTATTTTCTGAATAATATTTTATTACGAAGGATATAATTCATAGCAGTTCGGTAATAAATTTAGTCAAAAATTCATCGAAAGGAATTACGAACATAATCCTAGCGGGGCAGTCTTTTTGATATCGATCAATTTTATGGCTGCCCCTTTTTTGTTGGGACGTCTATCCAATGATGGTGTTTAATCACTACTTTTCCAGCGATCGATTTAAATAAAGCAATATTAACGGTCCCTACCGGAGTAGTGCATAATATCGCCATAGTTCTCAAAAGAATATTCAAGCAATCATAATTCCAAAGTTACTTTCCAATTTACGAGTAATATAGGTCATATTGCCATCCTCATCGATTCTCCACTAACGATATCTTGTCCAAAACCGGCCATAATCTCGACTGTTCAGTGACTTCATCTTAGAATGGCCGGATTTATTTATTTATGTATATTTAACTCAACACATCTCGGAAAACCGATGATGTATGTAAATGACAAGTACTGACGACAATATTCAGCAAAGGAAAAATATTGTCATTGTGGATAAACATTTTATGTGTTCCCTTCCCAATGGAACATTGATCTTTAAAAAAATAAAATCCCTTTTTAATCATAAAACGTAGTATGTTGATAATTGTATAATACACGCACTGCTTTCCCACTTTTGTGTGTATTCATAAAATTAAAAAGGTGACTGTTTAAATATAGAGAAAAACACTTTATTCATCATAAAAGAGATGCTACCCAACTACATTGGGTTGCTAATACACAGCATACTATATGTCTATCTGAGACTATTTGTAACATCTTATTGTAATAATATATAATAATAAAAAGGCCCGGGAAAGACGAATGTGGTAGAGGGTAAAAAGATTTCGAAATTTTTTTTTAAACCAACGTACCGTTTTCTACTTTTTTATCTTCTCCAACTAAAAAGTATGAAATAAAAAACTTTTTATAAAAAAAATTAAACCGACTTCGAAACCTAGGAACCAGTAAAACTAAATTCACTGAAAAGTATGAAATAATTACCTTCTGATTTTTATGAATATACAGCAAAATTGAAAATGGTATAAAAAGTGGAAAAATGTAATAAGAGGAATAATTTTATTTTGATTTGTACAAATACACACTAATTGTTAATGAAAATTATTAAATTAAAATATTAAATACTATGTTCAGTAAAACATAATCTTTTCGGAGGCGGCGCAAAATTTAAAATTTTTAACACTAGGCATTATGAAAATCTTTTCATGACGTAACATGTCATTTCTATTTTGCGCCGCCTCCGAAAAGATTGTGGTTTATTGAACATAGTATTTAATATTTTAATTTAATAATTTTCATTAACAATTAGTGTGTATTTGTACAAATCAAAATAAAATTATTCCTCTTATTACATTTTTCCACTTTTTATACCATTTTCAATTTTGCTGTGTATTCATAAAAATCAGAAGGTAATTATTTCATACTTTTCAGTGAATTTAGTTTTACTGGTTCCTAGGTTTCGAAGTCGGTTTAATTTTTTTTATAAAAAGTTTTTTATTTTTTATTGTTTTTGTTTAACGTTTAATATATATATACTAGCTGTATGTTCCGGTTTCACCCGGGGAATTCCATTTTTCTAATGAAACGGTCGATTTAGGAAAAAAAGCGACTGTAAAGAGAGATCATAACGATTTTTATTAGGATAAACCACTGGGAACCACTGAGCGAAATTTGGAGAATTTAGGATAAACGGTATGGATTTCTATAAACAACAAACAAATTAACAAAAATATATCCCTGCAGTTTCAGCTTCTCGCAAATCGGCTTGCCTAAGCCTCTGTGGCGCGAAGCGGACTTCATATTCCTGGGCAGACTCAGTTTCCGCGATTCTGCCTGTCTAAGCCTCTGTTGTTCAATCCTATTTTGATGTTCGTCGAGAGTTTCAGCTGCTCGTATTTGACGTTGTTTTTTAGCTTTTGAGCTCACTACTCCTATTGAAGCTCGCTTCTTAGGAGGCATTTATAAAAAATAAGTTCACCATACATGTAAATAAACGTATTGTAATGTTAAAAAAAAAACAAAAAAACATATGGTTTAAAAATCCCGGAACTCGACGCCTACCAAAGAACGGTCTTACCGGGCCTTGTTGGCCTCTTCAAAATGTATAAAATGATATTTAGGCTGTTTTTCGACTCAAATGGTCGATTTCGTAAAAAAAACCCATTGTAAAGCGAGATCATGACGATTTTTTTAACAATAAAGAATATACCATGAGATTGGCTGAAGTTATGCAATTTTAACATGGACAGGTGTTCGCACCTGGTATCAAAGAACCACTGAGCGAAATCTGAAGAATTTATGACAAACGGTATGGATTTCTATAAAGAACAAATAAACAAACAGAATTTCAACTTTATTTATATATATATATATACATATATATATATATATATATGTAATAATAGATATATATATATATATATATATATATCAATACAATACATACAATACATCAATACAATATATATATATATATATATATATATATATATATATATATATATATATATATATATATATATATGTAATAATAGATGATGATGAGAATGTTTTTGATGACATTGAACATTGATTATTAATAATTATGAATATATTTTGTAGGAAGTTTTCCCTGATTTTTTTTTCAAACATTAATTAACTTCCCGACTTTCCCTGGAATAATCAGTCATTCCCCAACGCAATTAACATTTTAATTTACTTTCTGTTTGCTTCAAATTTTGGATTTCCTTTTCTGAGAACTTCATAAAGAAAGTGTTTTTTTTTTTAATACGGAAAACTTGAATTAAATTGAAAACTTAATTTAAAAATTGTTGATAGAAATACCACTCATGAATAAAACATAGGAAAGGAGTTCGATTATTTTAAGTAAAGTTCAAATTGAAAAATTTACTTTGAAAGTTATAACGAAAGCTTTATAACATTCTTCCTAGTGCATAAGTCATATTTTTGGTCTTATTTCAAATTTAACTAAAAGGTTTTGCTTCTGACTGATTTGATTTTGGAAATACAGCTTAATGACCCATATTTATTACTAATAAGATTAGAGGGTGAAATGTGGTGTAGCGGTTAGTATAGCAACCTACGATACTAATGATCGCAGGTTCGCGTCCCGAAGTGGCCCTACGATTTTTTAATGGGAGTAAAAAATCCTTGGCTTTGCCGTCCCTCGGATTAAAAAGTTAAGTGTTAAAGATCCCTATCCTAATTATACCTGGATAGGCATAATTTAGGACTCCCACTGTAGCAGCGTCCGATTAGCCTTAGTGGCATAAAGGATGTTAAGACGTTCATGCCGGCGTGTACCACCGGTGGCTCACACTAGAATGCCGCCTAGGCCAAATAATTAGATCTTTAACACTTTGACTACCGAAAAAGAATACCTGAGAGTCACGCTCTCGTTTCGACACAATTTTAATATTTAATTCTCTGACAAAGAGTTACAGTTACAGTAACAGTTACTCGATTTCAGGTGACATGGCAGCCAAAGTTGAAAAAGTAGAAATAATTCGATATAACTGAAAATCAAATAATGAAAATTTTTCGTAAATTCATTTATTTGTATTATTTATATTTATATTCATATACTTATAAAAGTAGAGACATTTATTTTTAATTAAAATTATAATTAATACACTATTATTAACATAACTATTACGATAGTATTTTTTATTATTTTTGGATTGCCATTACTGCATAATGCCCTGGAATTGCTCCCATCCGATAGAGCGAAAGGCATTGAATAGTCCCAGCGTGAACGTGTCAAATAAACAAACTAATAAGATTTGATATTATCATGCTTAGTCTAGAATCAAACTGCGAGTAGAAACAAAAAATAAAATATAAGAAAAATAAACTTATGCCCGACGAATCTCTCTACTCCTCGCATATTTTAACGTCATAGCGCAGATATGTTTCAGCTGAAATATGGTACTCTACAAAGTCCATTTCTCAACTAAACGAAGTAACCAACATTCCATTAATCACTTAATGCTACCAACTTAGATAAAGATATTCGCGGAAGTTTTTTCGAATAGTTGTGAACCAGATATTTAATAAAAAAATAAATACTGTAACGCTTATATGGGTCAACAAATATTTATTTAACAAAATATATACAATTATCATTGCCAACGAATTAATACAACTTGAATATTTGAGCAGGTTACAAAAATGATAACGTTATACTCGTACACATTACACACCGGCCCAGTCATTCGCTCCTTACACAGTACCAGTCAAAAGTTTATACTCATCCTTAGATCTTGTAAATTAAATAAATAACAAAATTCTATTTATTGAACAACATAACAACTATTATTTTATTTTTAATTTATTTATAACTAGCTGTATATCCCAGTTTCACCCAGGGAATTTGGAAAACAATGAGAAAAACCGTGGGTCAAGAAAAGTTCGTTAGGACAGAAACGAGAAATTTTCAACAACAGAGATCATAACGATTTTTATAACAATAAATAATATACCCAGAGATTGGCTGAAGTTATGCAATTTTAATATGGACTGGTGTTCGCACCTGGTATGAAAGAACGACTTAGCGAAATTCGGAGAATTTAGGACAAACGGTATGGAAAAAACAAACAGGATTTTATCTTCGTTTATCTTGATTGTATTCGAAACAATCATATAATTTTTGAAATGTTATGTCTTGAGTTACAATTATTTTTTTAAACTTGATGATTGTATATTGAATACAAGTGAGTCTAAACTTTTGACTTGTACTGTATATAAAGCAAAATGAACATTCTGGAAGGTTCCACGTCTTCGTGGAAGGTGGTGTAACGACGTAGATGGACCTCGAACATTCTCGAACAGTTTGCTCCAACCGCTCGATTTGTTCCAACAAACGGTCTGGGATCTCAAATCATATGTTTTTTTTTTAACGATTTAACGTTACAATACTATAATAAAAACATCTTTAGATAACAAACCAGCGGGGCCTCGGGGGAGGGGGATCTGAAACGGCTAATGCCTTAGGAAATACCCGTTGCCCCTAATAACCAATAATTGATTGAAAATAAGATAATGTTTATTTGAAAATGTACCCTAATTTTCTCAGGTTTAGTTTAATCCGTCTTTTTTCGGTTATATCGTGGACTCGATTGCAACGCATTAAACGTCAACCATTGCATTAATAACCTTCAGCAACATTGGCATGTTATGAGAACAATATAGTCCCGAAAAGTCGCCATAATATAGTTGTTTATTACCAAGACTGAACTTCAAGAATCTTATCATTACCATTCAGTTTTCAGCGAAAATGGTCGCAGGGCTTTTCGAAGGTGTCATTTTTTTCAGTTTGTCGATACGAACATTTTTGGTTCCTTTCTTTTCCGATTTTTGCCGTCGTTATCGAGTTACAAGCAAAAACATGCGATTTCAGTCAATAGAATCAGCCCACTCGCTTTCTGTGAAACCGATACGTGTATTTAAGTATGTGGTGTTTTCGAGGGTGCGTTCTTTCAGTGATATCTACGCCTGTGTAAAACCAACCCACCAATAAACAATCACAGATGACCATATCTTATAACTAACCATAACTATCAAAAGTTCAAAGAGGTCCTGTAAAAACTATATAAATATGTAAATACCTTAAACTTATATTTCAAAAATAAACAATCTATATTTTAAACAGGCTGTCCTTTACTTCAACCCTCACCTATGCCCATTACGCACTAAATACGCACTTACTAAATATACGGTGTGTTAGCAGGGTTAGCTAGTTATAATTTATTTTATTTTCATTAAACAAATTATTATAAAATTTAATATATATAATATATATATATATATATATATATATATATATATATATATATATTGTAAGTAAACTTTCATACAAAAAAAAAGAAAGAAAGAAGATTGGCGTTCGTTTTGATTAAAGTTGTTTGTTTATACTAATCATGCTAAGTGAGGCCAAGAGATAGCGTGATATGTAAAGCTAATATTTGCTCGTTCGCGGGTCTGTTTGTTATTTAGAACAGCATGGGATAGGCTGGCGTGAAAGCTCACAGCTTTGTGTTCATATAAAACTCTAAACAAGTTCGAATAAAGAGATTAAGTTTTGCGAATGTGAAGTTGTATTTGATGAAAATAAACGACTGTGCAACAATTTTCGAATCTATCATATTTTGGCAATATTCCAAAGCAGCTTCACTCATAAAAGGTTTGTCCCCACCCCCTCTTCCTAATCCGGAACATCTTTCATTCTTTATTTCACAAATATAAGATGAAATATATAGTAAGGAAAAATATTGCAATCGTGAAAAATTTTAGCTCCGGTTTCGAACGAAAATACATCTTTTGGTGTCTTCTGAGCCCAAATAACTAAGTCCCTCGAAATGGTTTGTGTGCGAACAGACTAGGTCAAAAACTATATCTGTATATATAAACTATAGCGATAGTATATAAACTGTTTATGTCCGGGATGTGACAGCGAAAATGTCATCAGAATTTATCAAACGAACTTTATTTAATAAATTTTGTCTTATTTTTAGGTTTTTTTTCATTTTCGTCCAAAACGGCTAAAATAATTTTAGTTCCCTAATAAATTTCCATTATATTTACAAAAAAACAAAAAAAAAACTTGCAGTAAAAAACAAGCACGCAGTAAAAAAAAAATTCGACAGTTGATGAAATTTGGATTTTTTAGGCTTTTTAAAAAACAGATATCAACAATAATGAATCAAAACGTAATGAAAATGTCATCAGAATTTATCAAACGAACTTTATTTAATAAATGTTGTCTTATTTTTAGGTTTTTTTTTTTTTCTTTTTTCATTTTCGTCCAAAACGGCTAAAATAATTTTGATTTAACGAGTCGTGTTTAATAAGAATCATGTATTCTTTTATATCAAATAGGTTTTACTATGATAGAAATTTTCTGAGGTGGCTTTTCATATAATCGGACGCGATGGAGGATTATGATTGCTTTCCCATATTATAACAAATAAAAACATTTATTTAACAATAAACAAATTTTAAGTTCTTTTGATAGCAAATACAAAATGATCTTCAATGTCATTTTTAAGATAAACTTTAGTTTATAAATAAATTTCCATTATATTTACAAAAAAAAAAAAAAAATGCAGTAAAAAACAAGCACGCAGTAAAAAAAAATTCGACAGTTGATGAAATTTGGATTTTTTAGACTTTTTAAAAAACATATCAACAATAATGAATCGAAACGTACTGAGAACCTTAAAGTGTGGAAGACAAATTTGTAATACTCTATAAATTTGGAGACAAATATTGTTAAAAGGTAGTCAGGCGTATTGTATATTTGATAAATTATATATTTTTTATTTCAGCTCGAACTGTTTTGTTTTATTGCTCTACATTTATTTTTTAAACGAAGCAGCTTGATCCTACTTTCCATCAATTCGATGAAGCTTATAGAAGTTAATAAGTTAATAGAAAGCAATGAAATTAGTGGGATCAGAATCAGAAGAAAAACTTTGATAAAATTCAATCAAGAAATTTTGGCCTACATCCTTCAACATTAAGCCTTGGCAATTCCCTATTTTAACGTATAACTCAGGCATAAATTGACAGGTTTTAAGAGACAATAAATACTTTTAAAATACAGCGCTGAAGGATAAATTTAAATGCACCAACAGTTGTTTTTAGGGGTTATTATTTCAACTTTCAGCCCCTCGAATTTCGATCTATCCTATCTAGGAAAATATTGAGCCCCCCCAATAATTTGTTGCAGGTGACGCCCATGAAGGAAGGGGGTCTTTCATACATTTTATTTCCTATATATGTGCAGTGTCACTTATGAGTTAGTTTAGTTTGCATGCATGTTGCATGTTTGCAAATTATTCTTACCTCAATATCGGACAATGTGAAAGGTTAATATGATTCCGCGAAATGAAATAAAAGAAAAAGGATCCTGGAATTGAAGTTAGTACAGGAGTGAAGTTGATTGGATCAAACAGTTAAGGGTTAGAGTTGGCGAGCGGATACTTAAACTCAGAACTCTTCTTCCTCCTCTGAACTCTCTTCGATAAGATTCCTTCATTAAGTTAACTCATCTATTTCTGGATCCAGTTAAATAACTTTTTGAGATATCGTCTTCTTGAAAATTTGAAAATTCAGGCACCTATCTAACTAGTGTAATTTTTTATTTAAAATAAAAAAATCTGGTGCGATGCGCGCAACCCACAACTCAAAGCCACACATTTTTCCACATTCATATCTTATTACTTTCACTTACCTATATATGAAATATATAGTAAGTGGAAGTATTGCGATCGTGAAAAATTTCGACTTTCAACGGAAATACACGTTTTGGGGTCACCTGAGTCCAATTAACCAAGTCCCGCGAAATGGTCTGTGTGTGTGTGTGTGTGTGTGTGTGTGTGTGTGTGTGTGTGTGTGTGTGTGTGTGTGTGTGTGTGTGTGTGTGTGTGTGTGTGTGTGTGTGTGTGAACAGACTAGCTCAAAAACTATAAACCGTGCGAACCTGAAATTGGGTATTTAGTGTATGTATATGCCCGCGATGTGACAGCATAAATTTCATCAAAATTGCTCAAAGGGAGGGGGTACTTTATTTATTAACTTTTTAAGTATTTTTCGATTTTTTCAAAAACGGCTCTAACGATTTTGATTAAACTGAGTATTTGATCTATTTATATGCCCGAGATACGACTGTAAAAATTTCATCAAAATTGATCAACCGGAGGGGGTACTTTACTTAATAAATTGTGTCCCACTTTTATGTGTTTTTTTTCAATTACCCAAAAACGGCTTTAATGATTTCCATCAAACTTGGTATTTAGTATATGTATGTGCCCGCGATGTGACAGTAAAAATTTCATCAAAATTGATGAATTGGAGGGGGCACTTTACTGAATAAATGTTGTCTCATTTTCACGTGTTTTTTTTATTTACTCAAAAACGGTTTTCACGATTTTGATCAAAATGAGTATTTGATGTATTAATATGCCCCAGATATGACTGTAAAAATTTCATCAATATTGATCAAATGGAGGGGGTACTTTACTTAATAAATTTTGTATCATTTTCACGTGTGTTTTAAATTACTCATGAAAGGAAAAAATAAGAAATGAATGTGGAAAGATTTGTGACTTTGTGAAGTGACAATTAACAAAACTCCTCCTATTTCTAATCTAAATAAGTTGGTAAGTGAAAGTTGTGTGTTGCGCGCACGCACCAGATTTTTTTTGTTTGTATTTGCTCTCTAAAGTACACTAAAATTTTCGGATCTTTTCTATTTGCCGGCCTCATGTGATGTAACTGGGAAACTAGTGATAACATATGTTATAGAAATACTATCACATGGCATTGTATAACCTAAAAACCTTATAGTTTGTATACATTCGGGTAATATAAACAGTTATTCAGTGTTCATTTATTTTAGGTTATATTTCTATAACATATGTTATCACTAGCTACCCAGTTAAATCACTTGAGGCCGGAAAATAGAAAAGATCCAAATTTTCTTATTAAGTAAAAGTTACCATAATACTGCAAGTCGTCTGATTTTATAATTCTCAATGTAGGTAGTTATTGAAAACTTCATATAGTTACCATTAAACAAATAATTTCCATTAAATGAACAGAACGGCTTCAATTATAAACAATAAACAATAGTCTGCCATTAAAGGCGTATTTCGCATGGGTGGGCTCGTGTTTTTGAGTTGACGAAATATTTTTCATCTGTATTTCATTTCTCCACAAAAACAAAAAAAAAAAGGTGCTTTTTTGGAAAACAAAAAAGGCGCCCTCCCCATTTAAGCCCCCTAAATTTAAGTGCCAATACAGTGTGATTATTCCTATCCACAAAAAAGGGAGTCAAACAGAATGTGCCAATTATAGACCAATTAGCCTCTTGTCTGTGGCATACAAAATGTACACGCACATTCTGGAGAGAAGGCTACGACAAATTGTGGAGGAGCAGCTGGAAGAGGAGCAAGCAGGTTTCCGCCCTGGGAGGCAGACCCACGACAATATCTTTGTCATACGAAATATATTAGAAAAATCATGGGACAGAAATAAGAGCACATATTTAGCCTTCCTAGACCTTAAGGCTGATTTCGACTCGGTCCCACGTCAAGAAATATGGAACGCCGTAGCAGCCAAAAATGTGCCACAAGATCTCATTACCGCCATAAAATCAGTCTACAGGAATTCAAAAGGAGTGGTGAGGATTAATGGAACAGAATCTGCTCCTTTCCCCATAGATAGAGGAGTAAAACAAGGAGACAGCCTGAGCCCGCTTCTATTTACAGTGTTTATGGACGAAATCCATAAAATTTGTAAAAGGCGAACTGCTCGAACAATTATAGGTAAGTGGAACATGAGGACAATACTCAGCCAGTCACTGTTATATGCTGATGATATCGTTCTCATTTGCGACACAAAAATAAGCTGCAGCAAGCTCTACTGGAATGGCAGGAAGAACTCAAGCGTAAAGGAATGACCATCAATGCTTCCAAGAGCAAGATACTGGTCCTGTCCCGAGATGAGGAAGAGACAGTGGAGGTGGTTTGCAATGGCGAGGTTCTCGAAGTAGTGGAGAACTTTCTCTACTTGGCCTCCAACATAAATAGAAAGGCAAAAATAGATGGGGAAATAGCAAATAGGATTGCTAAAGCTAACCAAATCTATTATAACATATGCAACAGTATTGTTGGACATCGAAATGTGGGGCTAGAGACGAAGCTCCACATATACAAATCAATATACCTCCCTACTCTTACCTACGGGAGCGAGAGCTGGATAAAGCTCGACCCACTGGCAAGAGGCCACGCGGAAGGCCTAGGATTCAATATGATGAATATATCCAGAGAATCGGAGGAAAAACTCTCCAGGAACTGAAGAGGCTGTGCAGGGACCGTGAAGCCTGGCAGAGTTGGATCGAGGCCCCTCCACGCTAGTAATGGCACAAAGGAGAAAGATAAAGAAGAAGAAGAAGAAATTTAAGTGCCCATTCCGTATGAACAATTTTGATGGAATTTTCGCTGTCACATATCAACTTTAAGACAGGTAAATACATTTTAATAACTTAAAATAGGCTATAATTGGAATCGTCCTTATGTATGTGTAAAATTTAAAAAATGTCAGCGAAGATTTTGTATTGTATTATGTAAGTGCAGTTATTTGTTCATAGTGTTCCATCATTATATTCCACTGGCAAATAGTTGTAAAATCTTTGTATTCATTCTTAATTTTAATTAAAGAATATAAATCAAGAAAACGTTACAACAAATTCTCAAAAGTGTAGGTATTTTTCCTTTTTTATTTGTATTCTTTCCAATTCCTAGCTAAATGCTCTAACACTGTACTGTGGTGCACCCTGATATCAACTTTTAGAAAAGTAAATACATTTTAATAACTTAAAATAGGCTATAATGGGAATCGTCCTTATGTATGTGTAAAATTTAAAAAATGTCAGCGAAGATTTTGAATTGTATTATGTAATTGCAGTTATTTGTTCATAGTGTTCCATCATTATATTCCACTGGCAAATAGTTGTAAAATCTTTGTATTCATTCTTAATTTTAATTAAAGAATATAAATCAAGAAAACGTTACAACAAATTCTCAAAAGTGTAGGTATTTTTCCTTTTTTATTTGTATTCTTTCCAATTCCTAGCTAAATGCTCTAACAATGTACAGTGGTCCACCCTGATATCAACTTTTAAGAAAGTAAACTCTATTATTCTAAATAAATATTTGAAAATTAACCTTAATCTTTATCATTGAATATTGGTTTGACATTGTATTTATTTAAAGATATCGTTGAAGGTCCCTATCCTAATTATACCTGGATAGGCAAACTTTAGAACTCTCACTGTAGCATCGTCCGATTAGCTTTAGTGGCATATAGTGATGTTAAATCAAACAAACAAACAAAGATATTAGGATATAATTAATTCAACGCATTATAGATAATTAGCCACAGCAACGCGTGGCCGGGTCTGCTAGTTTCATATATAGTTAAGTGAAAGTTAAAAATTATAATAAAAATACAAAATACTTTTTAGTAATGTACCTCTTTCACTTCCTATTCTTACTTAGTTCACTTATTTGATTGTTTTTCAATAACAGTTTTCAATGCCACACGAATTATAACAACACAAATATTTGAGCAGGTTACAAAAATAATCCCTTTGTAACACAGAGATAAACCATACGACTTGAGCTTCTCTTTAACAAAGACGAACTCTCGAGTCCCATCGCTCCTTTTATATAGTCGTGAGGAGAACATTCCAGAATTCCTTCACGGCCTGCGTTGATGATACTTGAACTTCGTAGTTACAAACTCGTGCCACGGCAGATTGTTCAAACTACTAGTTCGTTTCAACAATAAGTATAAAACCATTCCAAACCATATGTTGTTGTTTTTTATTTAGTTTAACGTGACATTATTAAATAATACATTAAAAGTATCGTCAACCTGATTCCAACGGTATACAAAACTCAAAATTAATATTTTTTGTATTTTAACCATCTTCTTGCCGACGTACGATATTAGTAAAATTATTTTTTTTACCTCACCACCAACCATTTCCTTTACATTATATGTCTATATGAAGAGGTGAGGTGCAAACCACATTTTTCAGGAAACTCAAAAAACATACCAATAAGGATAATAATACGAGGAGAAGAAAACAAGAGCGAAGTTTCTTTTTAATAAGTGATATTTATTTAAGTTCACAACCATTTTATCTATAAATTCGGTATCATTTTATAAAATAATATCACCCAATGACTTGAAAACATTTGACTAAACATTTCTTTTGTTGATGAATTTTTCAAAAATATCAGCTTACTGATTTAAAACATCTGACTACAAAAAATACTAGATCCTAAGGTCATCGTCTTCTTCAATAATAGCGACTTCATAATCCTGTTGTTCGTTGTTTCCCTCGTCTGTGGCAGATATATTGAGAACCCGTATGTAATACTAAAATGAATCATTAGCCCTCCACTCGTCACCACAATGATTTTTCAGCAGATTATCAACCTCTTTCAGGTTGTTTGAGCCATTGAAAAATAAATTACGAATATAGCTAGGTAAGAAGAATCGACAAACTGACATAAACCACGCGAGTTTAAGGAGCTTTCGATATTTTGATCAGATAGAACAGAAACTGCTGAAGTGAACGAATGGGATGGGTGCAAAGTGAGAAGTTATTATAGGAACCAAAGAGTTTTGCTTCACAACGAGTAACGAACCAGTTTTGAAAAACAATGGTCTATAGAACGAATCAGTTCTGCAACAAACTACTAATTTGTAAAACAAAAATCCATATAAAATAACAGGGTTTGCTCCAATCTGATAAGATATATTGAAAGAGCATTAGAATATCTTTTAGAATCCACTGCCATCTAAATTTTTCAAAAAAATGGAACGAACGAGTTTTGCACCTCACCTCCTTATATAAACATTGAATTTATTTGAAAATAAAAATTTTATAATTCACATATCCGTTAGAACTAAAATGGTTCTATAGCCGGACGATGCTTGGCGCCAGATGTGAGACAAATTGATGCACAAACACTGCCCTGTCTCCCCTGAGAAATAAACTGAGAAAAACATCCCCTCGTTGAAGGTCACCTTATTGGACGAGAACTAGTACATCCGATAAATATCGTGTTGGTTGTTTGTTTTTATATAACGTCACCTTATGCTAATTGGACGATGCTAGAGTGGGAGTCCTAAATTCGTAATTAGGCATTATGGGAAAAATTCACAGCTAGTCTAGGATTGCTTGTTGGAACAAACTTATTGATTACAAAACTAAAAAAAATCCCTAACAGCTGTTATTCTTGACATGTATTACGGTGTAAGTTTCTGGTGTCAGTGTTTTTGCGGGAGTACCTATACTAGTTAGATACCTAAATTTTTAAAAAATGTTTAAATTTAGTGCGAGAAGGTAATTTTAGACACGTTTCTTAACCCCTTCTGTCGATTCCTATCATCGATACATTCTACTTAATTGGTAAAAAAAAAAATCGATAATTGATAAAATGAGGATTATTTTAGGCTCCTTAAAAAAATAAATACAGAGAAACACTTTATTATCAAAATACATGACAGAAGTGGGGCTGCTCAATTACATTGTGTTGCTTACAACACAGCTTTCTTATCAGTAAAAAATATACATATTTTAGTAACGTAAGCGTAAAACAAAATTAAGTCAAAACTAATTAGTTGCTGAATACAAAGCAATTATAATAAACTAAAATATAATAAAAAACACAATATAATCAATATATATTATAAAGCAAAGTGTACAATGTGCGTGCCGAAAAGGCTCAAAAACGACTCCACGTAGGATTAAGGAAGTTACGTCGTTTAGCCATATGATCCCTTACGGAGAAGAAGGTTTCCGTTTTTCTTTTAAGAGTGTAAAATTGAAGAGAAAAGGACTGGAATTTTAAGCCTCTCGCACCATTTAATTAGCATCTCTGAGATTGAGATACGAGTTTATGAGTGAAAAATTTAGTTCGAGCTCCAGGCTACCAGGAAGCGCTAGGGTGCGTTGCACTCAATGTTTATTGTCCATTCATTCAGTATGTAGGTAATCGTTCTATATTTTTCCAGCTGTTCTTTTTAAATTACTAAAAAATTAAGAGAAAATAATTAGTTTGCGTTTCAAAATAAAATAAGTACTTGGATTCTTGGAAGATACTTGGAAAGTAACCAACTGGATTCCTTAAAAAATTTTTTACCAATTTTATTTAATTTTTTTATTTATATTAAGGGGAAGTATTGCAAATGTCGACTTCCGGTTTTCAACGGAAATACACGTTTTAGTGTTCCCCGAGTCCAAATAACCAATTCCCGGGAAATGGTCTGTGTGTGAACAAACTAACTCAAAAAATATAAACCGTACGAACCTGAAATTTGGTATTTGGTGTATGTATATGCCCGTGATGTGACCGCGAAAATTTCATCAAAATTGGTCAAACGGAGAGGGCACTTTATTTAAAGAGTTTTGTCTAACTTTTACGTTTTTCTTCCAATTTCTCAAAAACGGCTCCAACGATTTTAATTAAACTCGGTATCTTATGTATATGCCCGCGATGTGACAGTCAAAATTTCATCAAAATTGATAAATTGGAGGGGGGAACTTTACATAATAAATTTTTTCTCATTTTCACTTGTTTTTTTTTTTTTATTTACTCAAAAACGGCTTTAACCATTTGATCAAACTGGGCATTTTATAAATATACTTACTTTATACGTTATTTTTTAAATTTATTTATTATTAAAATGTTCTGAGGGGGCTTAAATGGGGAAGAGGCCTTTTTTGTTTTCCTGTAAGGTACCTTTGTTTTATGGAGAAATTGTCTGTCCCTCGTTTCGCCTAAAAATAAGAAATGGATAAATATATGTATGTATAAACAAATATCAGCATATAAATTTGGAAAAGTGTTGCGTTTAAATATTATCGAAACACGTCGATTTCTAATCTAAGTAAGGACGTAAGTGAAAGTTGTGTGTTGCGTGCATCGCACCAGATTTTTGTTTGTTACTTTCATTTTATTTACCAAAATATGACGATTTCTACTCTAATAACATTGGTAAGTGGAATTGGTGTGTTGCGCGCATTAAAAAAATTACACTACTAATGGCAAATAATACTCTCACTTGTAATTGAATAAGTAATATGAAATAAAAATTGCACTTTCATTAATGGCATTCCAAGCTGTTAAAATAAACGGGATTTTAATAAACAGTTTTAAAACCTGTTATAAAGATTGCCTTCTCCGTTCCTCGTTAGGAACCTCTCAGGGCAATAAATTGAGTAAAGTACCTTAAGGGGTCATTAGAAGGTAATTCTAACTGAGTCGTCAAAGAGGTAAGGGGCTAGAGGTAAAATAGGTTTAATATCGAGGTAATTGTTTTGAAATAAATAAAGTAATAGGATACCTATATACCTGTAAAGGGTGCCCGTTAACCATTATCGTAGGCTATGCCCGAGACTGAAGTTTAAGGCCAGTAGAGGGCAGTGAGCTTTGTGCTACACTTTCACCCCCCATTACCGTAGACCTCCTTGCCAACTTGATCTATATTTATAAGGTCGGTTTGAATACAAGACCTCTAACAGAACTGGTTTAGAACATATTTTAGTGTGTGTTCTATTATATTATCTATGATCGCTTAACATCCTCCATAGTTGTTGAAAACTTCATTTAGTTACCATGAAAAAAATGATTTCCATTATGTTTCGAAACACGTTGAAAACTCTTTCCAATGAACAGAACGCCTTACTCAAAAGCAGGGGTGTGTCATTAAAGGCATATTTTATGAGATGTAGGAATTTTTTTTTTTTTCTGTTGGCGCATTAGGCCTAATGAGACCTTTGGCCGCGCAGTGTGGTCTTCTTACAGACATTTGTGTTGTTTGCGGGAGAACAGACAGCCTGGAGGGGGTGGCCCAAATCTCACGTTGCTGCAAGCCATGGTCGCCATGGTGCAGCGGCAGACTGCCCGTAGCTCCATAACCAATCCTATTGGGGTCAATTTGGCAATGTCCTTCCCACCGATGGTGTAAGCTCTCTCGGGTTCAAGGACAGTGACAAACTGGTCTAGGTCCAAGGATTATGGTAGCTCAGAGTCAGCAAGCCCAGAGGACCTATATTTCTTTCCCTGGAGCATACCGTCCTTGAACCAAACCTCCGGGCGGTTACTAACATCCTGGAAAACCACACCACGATTCTCGATGAGATACATAGATAGCGAGATACACGGGGAAGGTTCATCACTCCTACGCCCGGTCGGTGTGAGCCGCCTCCAGTAGGCTGACGGGTCTCACATACCCGGGGGTGGGGGTAGACTTGGACTGCGTGGTGTTCATTGGTGGGCGGTCACCCGAATTAAGCGGTCACCCATCCAAGTACTAACCACGATGGACGTTGCTTAACTTTGATTACCTATTGCAAGCGCCCTTGTCCACTCGGCCATCTCGTCCCAGAGCTCTAGGAATATTTTTCTTTTTTTCTTCTGTATATGTTTACTTGATTTATTTCATATTTCATATTTAGCCGTTTCTTATTTTTAGGCATAACGAGAGACAGTTAATTTCTCCTTAAATTTTCCTCTTTTTTTTACTTTCACTTACCTATATATGAAATATATAGTAAGTGGAAGTATTGCGATCGTGAAAAAATTCGACTTCCGGTTTTCAACGGAAATACACGTTTTGGGGTCCCCTGAGTCGAAATGACCAAGTCCCGCGAAATGGTCTGTGTGTGTGTCTGTGTGTGTGTCTGTGTGTCTGTGTGTGTGTGTGTGTGTGTGTGTGTGTGTGTGTGTGTGTGTGTGAACAGACTAGCTCAAAAACTATAAACCGTGCGATCATGAAATTGGGTATTTAGTGTAGGTATATGTCCGCGATGTGACAGCGTAAATTTCATCAAAATTACTTAAAGGGAGAGGGTACTTTACTTAATAACTTTTTAGGTTTTTTTCGATTTTCTCAAAAACGGCTCTAACGATTTTGATTAAACTGAGTATTTGATGTATTAATATGCCTGAGATATGACTGTAAAAATTTCATCAAAATTGATTAACCGGAGGGGGGACTTTACTTAATAATTTTTGTAACATTTTCACGTGTTTTTTTTATTTACTCAAAATCGGCTTTAACGATTTTGATCAAACTGGGTATTTGATGTATGCATATGCCCGAGATATGACTGTTAAAATTTCATTAAAATTGATTAACCGGAGGGGGGACTTTACTTAATAAATTTTGTAACATTTTCACGTGTTTTTTTTATTTACTCAAAAACGGCTTTAACGATTAACAAAAATAAGATATGAATGTAGAAAAATGTGTGACTTTGGGAAATGATATTTAACAAAACACGTCAATTCTTATCTAAGTAAGTTGGTAAGTGAAAGTTGTGCGTTGCGCGCACGCACCAGATTTTTTCTACTAAAAATGAATCACAAAGCTAATGTTTATTTATATGCCTTTAATCCTCTTTGAATTAACTATGTTTACGCACTGAATTCGTCTTTATTAAGGCTCAGTAGTCTAGTTTGTTGCAAACCAACATGAGTGATGATTCACTTCATTTTCTTCATATTATGATATCCTTTTCTAAAAAAGGGAAAAACGCAGCCCAAACTGCAAGAAAGATTCGTGCCGTGTATGGCAGCGATTCAATTGCTGATAGCACGGTTCAGAAGTGGTTTTCGCGCTTTAGATCAGGAGATTTCAATTTGGAAGACCAACCCCGGGCTGGCCGGAGTTCAACTCTTGACATCGAGGATATTATGACGGTCATCGCAAACAATCCACGAATTACTGTCCGTGAGATAGCTGCGGAGTTAAGAGCCTTCAAAATCGATAGTTTTTGATTATCTAAAGAAAGCCGGGTACGTCTGTCGTTATGACGTTTGGGTTCCCCATGAGCTCAGTGAAAGGTCCATGTGTGTTTAAGGACTCGGCAAAAGTTATTAAGCTTCCGATGGGAGTTTTGCCTCACCTGTCGTACTCTCCTGACATTGCTCTTTCGGATTTCCATCTTTTCCATTCCCTAGAAAATTTTCTACTAGGGAAATCCTACTCTTCAGAAGATGACGTCGAAACGGACCTTTTAATGTTCTTCAGGAAAAAAGGGGTAATGGACCTTACAAGCCGTTGGGAAAGGGTAATCGCTAACGGTGGTAACTATTTTTAGATTCGATAAATAAATTTAAAGCTGTTCATCAATTTTAATTTTTGTCCAAACTTCTCTACGAACTTTCCGGACAACCCAATACTTTATTGGAAAACAAAAAAGTCCCCTTCCCCATTAAAGCCCCCTCAGACCATTTTTATGATGATGAAATCTACGATATCGAAAGTGTAGATCGAACACTTTGTGCTTGATCAAAATCGTTATAGCCGTTTTTGAGAAAATAGAAAAAAAAAACGTAAAACTGAAACAAAACTTCTTTCATTTTCTTTCAAAATTTATTAAATAAAGTGCCCTCCATTTGACGAATTTAGATGAAAGTTTTGCTGCCACATCGCGGGCATATAAATACATCAACTACCTAATTTCAGGTAAGTACGGCTTATAGTTTTTGTGCTAGTCTGTACATATAGATAAGTGAAAGAAATGAAGACAATGTATTGAAAATAAAACCATTATCTGGAACTATAAAATAGTTTTATTGCCCTTCTAGGGTCTGTTTCCACAAGCTAGTTTTCGACTGTCATGCCCCCCCTTTTCGATTATAAGTTTCGACCAAGGTTGGTTTTCGACCAAGAGCGAATCGAACGAGGGAAGACCAACCAATCAAACTTATAACAATAAAAAGATGGGGGGCATGATAGGAGGATTGCCTAGTGGGCAAACGCGTTAGGAAAAATGCCGTGCCTGGGACAACCAACAAATGAGTAATAAAATAAAAGTCAAAAAGAAGATGGCCAGTTATAAACCCATTCGAATCCCTAGCCCGGAGGCGAGGAAGAGAAGGGAAAAAAGTCCAGGACTATTCTGTTGGAACACACCTTCAGTCTACATATGACCACGTAGTAATAATTTATGATATAACATGTCTTAATATCTGTTCTAAACCAGTATTCTTAGTGATTAGACCAAAAAGGCATGATAGTAAATATACATAGATAAGTAGATAGTAGCTGTCAGTAGAAATGCTTGTTGGAACAAAACTGTAGTTGAACATTGGAAAGATTGTTTCACTGATTTTCGCTGCTCATTCATTTTTCAAAAAAAACAAGAACATAGTGCAGGATTATGTGTTAGTATTGAGAAAGAATTTTCTATTATCTATATATGCTTAAACTTGAATATTTAAGAGGTGGAATGCGACGTAAACGTCAATATCTTCAAAACAAAGATGTTAAAAAAATCGTTTTTGTCAAACATCTATGCTAAAAAAAATATTTGTTTAACATCGATGTTAACAAGACATTTGCTCCATAACATCGATGTTAACAAGACATTGGCTCCATAACATCGATAACAAGACATTGGCTCCATAACATCGATATTAACAAGTCATTGGCCCCGTAACATCGATGTTAACAAGACATCGGCTCCATAACATCGATTTTAACAAGACATTGGCCCCGTAACATCGATATTAACAAGGCATTGGACCCGTAACATCGATGTTAACAAGACATTGGCTCCATAACATCGATGTTAACAAGATATCGACTCCATAACATCGATTTTAACAAGACATTGGCCCCGTAACATCGATATTAACAAGGCATTGGACCCGTAACATCGATGTTAACAAGACATTGGCTCCATAACATCGATGTTAACAAGACAATGGTTCCATAACATCGATGATAACAAGATATTGGCCCCGTAACTTCAAGGGATGCATATATATATACCCTAATGCGTATACGAATAAATCGGTATTTCCGTCGCGTGAACCGGCCACGTACACGAGAAAGCTTGGATTCTCCAAATATATCTCCACCACTTGCAGCGATCATCTTTGGCTTTGTTGATGGTTATTTAAAATCAGAGTCGAACCTGAACTTGCAGAGGTTTAAATTCACTGGCACATCTGGTATCATTTTTTTAACGTCACTGATATGCCACTAAGGCTAATTGGACAATGCAAATTAGTTGGAGTACTAAATTTTGCCTACCCAGGTATAATTTGGATAGGGATCTTCAACGAGTAACTGACACATCGTACAAGCTCGGGACCTCCATTTTACGTTTTATATGATGGAAGGCATAGCCACGATTTTTTTCCTACGGCCACCGCGGAATGCGAACTTGCGACCTTTAGTAATGTAGGTTGCTAAGCTAACCACTCTACCACAGTTGACACCCACATATCTGCTGAGATCATTGGAATACGTGAAAACATTACATCTTCAGCTTTGTTTGTTTGTTTGTTATGGCTTAGAGGCGAAAAACCCTAAGGTCATCAACGCCTATAGATTACATTTATTCGTAGACTTAACAAATAGGCAGAAATAAACAAACAAAAAGTAAAGTAGTGAAAAAAAGAAAAGGAAAAAAAAAAGAAAAAAGAAAAAAAAAATTAAAGATGAAGTAATATAAGTATGTTCTATTAAAATAAAATAGTAGACGTAGACTTAACAAATAGGCAGAAATAAACAAACAAAAAGTAAAGTAGTGAAAAAAAGAAAAGGAAAAAAAAAAGAAAAAAAAAATTAAAGATGAAGTAATATAAGTATGTTCTATTAAAATAAAATAGTTATAAATGTTAATCTGATCTTAATCTGTGGGTGACCACCTTTTTTAAATTTTTTTTTTTTTTGAAGAGAAAAGATTTGGCTCCGTCGGGAGTCGAACCCGGGTCTCTCGCGTGACATGCGCGGATTCTAACCACTACACCACATAGCTCGGCTCCAAGTAGAGCCAATCCTTCCTCTTCACTGATACCTACTACCCGATCACGAAAATTTTGCGAGTAACGGGAGGTGGACAAAGTTGCTTGATCGGGTAGTAGGTATCAGTGAAGAGGAAGGATTGGCTCTACTTGGAGCCGAGCTCTGTGGTGTAGTGGTTAGCATCCGCGCATGTCACGCGGGAGACCCGGATTCGACTCCCGGCGGAGCCAAATCTTTTCTCTTCAAAAAATAAATTATTCAAAAATAATTTAATAAAGGTGGTCACCCACAGATTAAGATTAGATTAATATAAAATAATTTAAAATTGACGTACGTCAATAAATACCATAAATTGGACAAACTTTGTCCACCTCCCGTTACTCGCAAAATTGCGTGGTCGGGTTCTAGGTATCAGTGAAGTGGAAGGATTGGCTCTACTTGGAGCCGAGCTCTGTGGTGTATTGGTTAGCATCCGCGCATGTCACGCGGGAGACCCGGGTTCGACTCCCGGAGGAGCCAAATCTTTTCTCTTAAAAAAATAAATTATTTAGTTATAAATGATTATAAAGAGTTTTATAATTTAGAAATCAGCCGGTTCTCTTTTAGAAATCTCAACATTAATGTTACAGAGGCTTCGTTATCACCAAGACAAGCTGTCAAATTTGGGGCTTATCCGATTTTTCTGATTAACAGCACAAAGTGAGAGCCTCAGCTTTAAATGTACTATAAAAATAGTCATCAAAACTATTATTTTAAGGTTCGATGACTTTTTTCATAATTTTTTTCACCGGAAATCTTGTTCTGTTGCTATGATTTGCATTTGAGATTAAGATTGCTATTTGATCCATCAATAATGGATGTTGTCGGCTTACCATTATTGCCTTGCTCATTTCTCATGTTAAAATGGTGCTTTGGCATAACTGACAAGTTATTAAAAAAGGTTAATTGTGACACCTATGACAAAGAAGTGTGTCAAAAATGGTTAAAGTAGATAAACCAGTAATCCGTTTACATAATTGTACTCCTTCATGCGATCGTGAATCCTTGGTCCTCGTTTAACAAAACGAGAGGTAGATAATTCACGTAAAATAAACGATGTTTGTAGAAATATTAAAAATTATTCTATGACAGTTTTATTACAAAATTATGAGCGACCATAAAGTTTAATTACTTCAGGCATAAATCTTTATTCTCCACAATTCCTTCTTACAGCAATGTTTTAACTTTTTTATCTTATGAAGTAAATGATGAGAAAGGGGTAATATTTAGAAAGCAATACCTTTATCATATTTTGGTTGTTTTCAAAAATCTTTGTCTTGATTCCACTGTGGGCTTAGTGCTATAACCTTATTTAAATAAAATGAAAATTAAAAAATCTGGTGCGTGCGAGCAACTCACAACTTTTACTTACCAACTTACTTAGATTAGAAATTGATGTGTTTTGTAAATTGCCTCTTCTCAAAGTCAAACATTTTTCTACATTCATTTCTTATATTTGTATTTATTTGCTCTATAAAAAACACTATTTGTTTTATTATTAAATAAAATTTTTTACTCGGAATACTTCGGCAATGCAAGCATAATACTCCAAGTCATCTGATTTTATAGTTCTTTATGTAGTTGTTAAAAACTTTATTTAGTGACCATGAAACAAATAATTTCCATTTGAACAGAACATCTTTAATTATAAACAATGGTCTGTCATTAAAGGCGGAGAACGCCTTTGGCTGTCACATCTTTGGCATATACATACATCAAATACCCAGTTTGATCAAAATCTTTAAAGTCGTTTATGAGTAAATAAAAAGCACACGTGAAAATCAGACAACATTTTCTGAATAATGTGCCCCCTCCAATAGATCAATTTCGATGAAATTTTGACTGTCACATCCCGGGAATATACATACACCAAATACCGAGTTTAATCTATATTGTCAAAGCCTCTTTTGAGTAAATACAAAATACACGTGAAAATGAGAAAACCTTTATCAAATAAAGTGCTCCCCCCGTTTCACTAATTGTGATAAACTTTCGGCTGTCGTAACGCGGGCACATACATACACAAAATAATAAGTTTGATCAAAATTGTTAAAGTCATTTTTGAGTAAATCATTTATTAGCAAGTCATTTATTAAGTAAAGTGCCCCTCCAATTAATCAATTTTGATGGAATTTTTACTGTCACATCCCGGGCATATACATACACCAAATACCGAGTTTAATGAAAATCGTTAGAGCCGTTTTAGAGATAATCGAGAAAAACCTAAAAATTAGACAAAATTCTTTAAATAAAGTACCCCCTCCGTTTGACCAATTTTGATGAAAGTTTTGCTGCCCCGTCGGGGGCGTATACATTCGCCAAACACCCAATTTCAGTTTCGTTTCATCTCTTCACACACACACAGACCATTTCGCGGGGCTTGGTTATTTGGAATCAGGGGACCCCGAAACGTGTATTTCCTTTGAAAACCGGAAGTCGAAATTTTTCACGATCGCAACACTTACCTTACCATATATTTCATATGTATGTAAGTGACAGTAAAAACAGACAAAATGTCAATGGCAGCCCCTTGTTTTTTCTCATGGTCAGCTTGAGGTCGCATTCTCTGGAGTAGGTTCACATAAGACCTAATTATATATGCCCTAGAGGGTAAAACTAAAAATATAGTATATCCTAAAGCTTTGGAATAGTAATCTATTAGTGCTATTTGTGTTGTATTTTTTGTTTACAGAATTGTTCACGTTTATTAGTGAAATGAAATTCCCAGGGTGAAACCGGGATATACAGCTAGTATAAGATATTTAACTAATTTACACTTTTAAAAATTATATTTTCGGGTACATTAAAGAAAAAAATAACATTAATTGTTTGAAATTTATTATCAATGCCTTCATAAAATTATAGTTTAAACAATTTAAATTATAAATAAAACAACTTTTTCTTCCTAGTTTAAAATAAACATTAAATTGTAACTATAATGAATAACAGTACCTATATCCAAATCTATTAAAAAAAAAATCTGGTGCGTGCTCGCAACACACAACTTTCACTTACCAACTTACTTAGATTAGAAATTAATGCGTTTTGTTAATTACCACTTCTCTAATGAACAGAACGGCTTTAATTATGAACAATGGTCTGTCATTAAAGGCGTACTCCGCATGCGTGGGCTCAACGAGTTTTATGAGTTGACTGAACATTTTTCTTTTTTTCTCCTCTTTATGTTTTCTTTATTTTTATCAAATCTCATATTTAGCCATTTCTTATTTTTAGGCGTAACGAGAGACAGTTAATTTCTCCATGTAAACAAAAACAAAGGTACTTTACAAGAAAGAAAGGAACAAACAAAAAAGGCCCGCCCCCCCAAAAAAAAGCCCCCTCAGAACATTTTAATAATGATAAAGCTTACCTGATATTAAAGAAAACCTAATTTTGATTAAACATGACGAATTTGATAAAAATCGTTTAAGCCGTTTTTGAGATAATCGAAAAAAAGGTAAAAATTGGAAAAAAGTCATGAAATAAAGTGCCCCCTCAGTTGGACCAATTTTGATAAAATGTTGGCTTTTAAGGGGGAATGTCCATGCGGAAAAACCTAGAATGGGGGAGAGTCATGTTAGAAGTTATAAGGATTGTGTATTAATATTACCATTTCATCAATAAAACAGGGAAGAAAGGGGGAGCGTCCATGACTATCCCCCTTTCTGTTCTGTTTAAATTGTTTTTTTTTTAACTAAAACATTTTTTTTTAAAGCGTGATATGTCTGTTTAGGTCAAATTTATTATTGTGACACGCAAAATAAAAAGGAAAAGGACATATAAAAAAATTGAAGAAAATTGATAAAAGATACTTTAGTAATTAAAGATCCAAACCTAAATACTCGATTTTCTCGGAAAGCACTCCAAATGACAACCCCCCTTTCTTCCGTGGACTCATCATATATTTCATATGTAGGTAAGTGAAAGTAATAATAAATGCCCTAATCTTCAAGGCCCCAGTTAGATAATAAAAAATATTTGATAATAAATGTCCTTCTTGAGGGTTAAGTAGGCAAATTAGCTATTCTTCATCATCAGAAGATTTGAAGCCTTGGAGTTATTACGTTATTAGAAACTGGTAGACAGGGCCTTCGAAGTTAGGGTGAATCAACGTCTCCGGTTTTTGCAGGTTACACAGACTGCAGATGCTCTGGGCCTCCAGCTTGTAAGCTGTGCTAGTGAGCTAGGAAGAAAAAGTTGTTTTATTTATTATTATTTACAACCTTTGGCCACCAGACCCCTGTAATTGTTATTCTTACAAATACAGTAATTTTGATTGAAATTTAAATTATATCCGCGAGCCATAAACGGTTTCTTTCTATTCACGGTAAAATTAATCCTGAATATTTTTCTGACTACTACTATTTTTTCAGATTTTTTATTTAATAATTTAGGTGCAAAACAGGGTAGATAATTATTAATGGGCTCCAAACCCCCCCTTTATAATCTTAGGGTTAAGTAATAAGCAAGATAATCAACATTTGTTTTAGAAGTGGGGCAATGAACTGATACCGCCTCGTATAATATTATGGCTAGTTCGAAAATTCAAGATAATGTTTTGAAAACAAAGCCATCTCTTGCGATAGAAAATAGTTTTATTGCTTTGTTTAGATGAAGTTTCCAAACAATTTAATTTTCCCCAGTTCCATAGGATTATCGATGAAAAACTAATTTTTTTTTCAATCTTCAAGTCTATTTGTGTATATAAATTATGCTCGTACGGAAATAAGGAGTTTAAACAGAAACTCGATCGCTGGAACCCGACTTGTTTTACTCTGGCGGAATAAAATGGGGCATGTACGTCTAGTGAAAACTTTTATATTACGTATAGGACGTATTTTAAGCGTGCACTGATAGTACAGGAAAAATAGACCATGTTCAGACAAACATATGAAACTTTGTTGTAATATACCCCAAGTCGTAACTTCCTCTTTGGGGGTAAATTCTAGATCTAAAAAGCCGTCCGAAAAAAACAAAAACAAAAAAAAATCAAAGGGATATACTACCCTTTAACTAAAAACACTAATGAGCCGGACCAAACAGGCATGGGCTTTACCATTGCGGGGGGGGGGGGGGGGGGAGGGGAAATCAATATTCTCATAGATAGGTAACAATTTTAGGGGCTAAAAGATGAAAAAACGGGGCTTTTTTCTATTTCTTTTTTTTAATATAATATGAGAATATAAAAAGAATAATATGAAAATATTAAAATATAATATGTTATCTCAGTACTGTATAGTTTCTTTTGGTTCTGGTTAATACCCTGTAAAGGTGACGCCATTTCTAACAATTAAATAAAGGGGGCAGAGACGCCATATTGAGCCCCGACCTGATTTTTTTATTGTCATCACCTCTCCCTTTCCTCACCCAGGGTTTCGTTATTCCCGGGAAAAAATAACGTGGCACCCTTTATAAATAGTCGTAACTTCCTCTTTGGGGGTAAATTCTAGATCTAAAAAGCCGTCCGAAAAAAAACAAAAACAAAAAAAAATCAAAGGGATATACTACCCTTTAACTAAAAACACTAATATGCCGGACCAAACAGGCATGGGCTTTACCATTGCGGGGAGGGGGGAGGGGAAATCAATATTCTCATAGATAGGTAACAATTTTAGAGGCTAAAAGATGAAAAAACGGGGCTTTTTTCTATTTTTTTTTTAAATATAATATGAGAATATAAAAAGAATAATATGAAAATATTAAAATATAATATGTTATCTCAGTACTGTATAGTTTCTTTTGGTTCTGGTTAATACCCTGTAAAGGTGACGCCATTTCTAACAATTAAATAAAGGGGGCAGAGACGCCATATTGAGCCCCGACCTGACTTTTTTATTGTCATCACCTCTCCCTTTCCTCACCCAGGGTTTCGTTATTCCTGGGAAAAAATAACGTGGCACCCTTTATAAATAGTCGTAACTTCCTCTTTGGGGGTAAATTCTAGATCTAAAAAGCCGTCCGAAAAAAACAAAAACAAAAAAAAATCAAAGGGATATACTACCCTTTAACTAAAAACACTAATGAGCCGGACCAAACAGGCATGGGCTTTACCATTGCGGGGAGGGGGGAGGGGAAATCAATATTCTCATAGATAGGTAACAATTTTAGAGGCTAAAAGATGAAAAAACGACGCTTAAAAACAATTGTTGGAACATTAAATTACTCCTCTACCGATTTATTTTAAAGGTATTTATAAAACTTGGCAGTTTAAGTCAAGTTGGAGTGCAAGTAGTTGTTCCATTCCAAAATTTTGTGAGGGGGGGATGCGTCCCCTCTGTCCCACCCGGCAGTGACGCCCATATAAACAGCTCTCACTACACATCGCAGACAAAAAAATCATTCATTTAAATTCGATTATCGTAAAATAATTCATGGTGAAAATAATAATTTTAAACGAAATATTAACGCTTTGCACTCGAAGTCTAAGGAGCGTACATTTAAAATTTGTCTTCAAACTCGAGGGCTCCGCTACGGAGACAATGCAAATAATTTTCAGTTTTTAACATATAAGCACATAAACAAATCGTAAAAACTATTTATAGAATATTTCGCTATAGGTGATAAATGACGGTCACGGCTCGCAGTGTTTTTCATTATTTTTATAGTCGGTTAATCTTTTAACATCTGTTATATTTTGTGGTTTTAATTCATCGTTTATTTCCTCAATAAAGCGACTCGACAAGTAGTTTTTCGCGAGGATGGATTCAAAGATTTTGTATTCGCCATCATTTTATTTTTTAAGCGATGACTGCTAGCGTCCCCCAAGGGATAACCAGCGATTGGCTTCCGTCAGTATGGCCACAATTCCGAAAATTACGATGATTCAAACTTTCTTTTAGAAGGTTCGGACACTACATTATAAGGGGGTGCAATGTTCTAATGGAAAAATGTCCAAGGATAGAATAACGGTTTTGGTGGCAGCCAATATGACTGGAATTGAAACATATATTTTTTATAATAGGAAATTTGTATTTGTAAGAAGGCTATCAGGCCCAGACCTGATATAACGACCGGCGTCGTTATAAGCGATATGTCGGATGGAACGACGATCGCCTATAACGACGAAGTTTTTACGGTCCTTCAACGTCGTTATAAACGATTTCCACTGTGTATATATATATATATATATATATATATATATATATATATATATATATATATATATATATATATATATACATAATCAACATATTTCTTTCACTTGTTTTCTGTACTGAAATTTTGGCCTCCTCTGATTAAAGTTAGCAATTAAATAAAAAATGATTGCCTTTAATGTAAACATAGAATTTCTTTTTCTTATATCTAAAAGTACATTAAAAACTCATTCAGGATCAACGCAACCTACAACGTGATTTAACAGGTCTTAAAATAACATTTAAGAAAAGGTCGAGTCTTAAGTATTCTTGGATTAATGTCAACTAACAATGGTGATCTAAAAATACGATTCGTTTGTTTAGTTTTTATGTCACATAATGATCACATAACATGATTTAAATATTATTTTGTTATTATAATGCTTTTTAATACTTATTGCAATATATAACTAAGTCAATTTTAACAAAGAAAGGAATAGCGACACTTCTGTTACTAAAGAATAATTCTTATCAATCTTAAAATTGTTTTGGTATTTCATGTTAACGAAGAGAATATTAGAAGTTTAAAATTATAAACTATAAAATAAAGACTAGCCTTTTTCACTCTATATTTCTTGAATATCAGAAAAAAAATTCAACATTTCTTCAAACGCACAAATTCAACATCTCGGATGCAGTTAGCACACGGGGGAACATTTTTAGCCTCTATTCATCTGCATCTGAAGACCTTTTTACACACGAATAAGTTCATGAAACCAAGTTGTTTTAAACCTAGGGTCACCTGTAGTGTAGTGGTTAGCATAGCAACCCACAATACAAGGTCGCGGGTTTATATCCCGAGGTGGCCCTAGGATTTTTTAATGGGAGTTAAAAATCCTTGTCTATGCCGTCCCTCAGATAGGACGTAAAATAGAGGTCCCGAGCCTGTATGATGTCAGTTTAGTCATGTTTATTTTCCCCATTTTTACTCTAAGTCATCTGAATTCATTATTCTCTATGTAGTTGTTGAAAAGTTCATATAGTTCCCATAAAGAAAATAATTTCCATTAAATTAACAGAACATATTTAATTATAAACTATCATCTGTCTCATTAAAGGCGTACTGCGCATGTGTGGGCTCAGCGCATTTCATGAGTTAAGGGAATATTTTTCTTTTTTCCTCCTGTGTAAGTTTACTTGGTTTCTCATATTACATATTTAGCCATTTCTTATTTTTAGGCGAAACGAGAGACAGTTTAATTTATCTCCATAAACAAAAACAAAGGCAGTTTATAAGAAAACAAAAAAGGCCTATTCCCTATTTAAGCCCCCTCAGAACATTTTAATAATGATATAGCTTACCTAATATTAAAGAATACTTTAATTATCATTAAACATGACAAGATTAATCAAAATCGTTAAAACTATTTTAGAGTGAAATCGAAAAAAACAACGTAATAATGGGAAAAACTCATGAAATGAAGTGCTCCCTCCGTTAGATCGATTTTGATTAAATTTTTGCTGTCTTATACACATTAAATACCCAGTTTTACCAAAATCGTTATAGCCCTTTTTGAGAAAATCGAAAAAAAACGTGAAAAAATATGAAATGAAGCATGGGCGTCACCGCCGGGGAGGGGACGGGGGGACGCGTTCCGCCAATATTTTGGCAGGAAAGGACCCAATGTAAAAAATTAAATAAAAAAGCGGTTTTAATGACATATCCGAGTTAAAAAAATATATAAAATATTGGTTAATTTCAGCACACTATTGTTAAAAGCTAGTCAGCCGTATTGTATATTAGATGAATTATATATTTTTTATTTCAGCTCGAACTGTTTTGTTTTATTGCTGTACATTTCTTTTTTAAACCAAGCAGCTTAATCCTACTTTCAATCAATTTGATGATGCTTATAGAAATTAATGGAAAGCAATGAAATTAGTGGGATGCACCAACAGTTGTTTTTAGGCGTTATTATTTCAAATTTTAGCCCCTCGAATTCCTACCAACCCTATCTAGGAAAATATTGAGCCCCCCACCAATAATTTGGTGTTGGTGACGCCCATGAAATGAAGTAACCCCTCCGTTTGACTAATTTTGATGAAATTTTTGCTGTCACGTCGTGGGCATATACATAACCCAAATACCCAATTTCAGCTTCGTACGGTTATAACTTTTTGATCTAGTCTATTCACACAGGCCATTTCGCGGGACATATTCCATATTTAGCCATTTTTTATTTTTAGGCGTAACGAGAGACAGTTAATTTATCCATATATACAAAAACAAAGGTACTTCATAGGAAAAAAAAAGGCGCCTTTCCCATTTAAGCCCCCTCAGAACATTTTAATAATGATAAATACCTGATATTAAAGAAAACTTGATTTTTATGACATCAACATGATGAATTTGATCAAAATCATTAAAGCCCTTTTTGAGAAAATCGAAAAAAACGTAAACATTAGGAAAAAGTGGTGAAATAAAGTACCCCCCCCCCCCCCGTTTGAACAATTTTCATGAAATTTTTGCTGTCACATCGCGAGTATATACATACACCAAATGGTTCGTACGGTTTATAGTTGTTAGTCCCATTTCACAGGACCTGGTTGTTTGGACTCAGCGGACCCTAAAACTTGTATTTCCGTTGAAAACCGCAAGTCGAAATTTTTCACGATCGCAATACTTTTCCTTACTATATATTTCATATATAGGGTAAGTGAAAGTAAAAATGGTTTGAGTTAGGGATCATTTGAGTAATTTACTTATTGACATGCATTTGCTTATTGCTAATTACGAGATTGAAAATCACAAATTCCGTACGTGTAAGTGTTTAATTATGATGATAACAATAATATATATTATTAATTATATATTATTAATAATATTATTAATATCTTTAACTTATTAAATGAATTACATTTATAGGTATGAGGGAGCGGATACACACAGGCCTGCTTCGGGCCTATCGTAGCTAAAGATGGGCAACTGCCTCTCCACCTGCACCACCAGGTATGGTTTAAAAAAAAAATATTTTATTATATTTAGGGTACTTGTGTAGTAGTCCGCGGCATGTAACCTAAACTGCTACATCTGGCATTAGTCTTCCCACTTATTACCGGTTGTGACCAGTCACTGAATTAGTGATATTATTTCGTTACTTTTGTGTTCATATTAGGGTAAACCATACTCTTATTGACACCCCAACTTTAACTTTAAGAAATAAGTAAACAAGACCTAATTTTATTTCAAGATATACATGAATCTAATGTTTGTAGGGTCCTCTAAATCATCTATGAAATAAGACTTTAACAAACTAACCTTATGGAAGATTTCACAATTAAATCCACAGGGTGTCAATAACTAGTCATTGCACTTTTTACAATAAATATTGTCATATGGTAAAACTTTTTACCCAAGAAAACCTCTTGAGTCTTTATAAGGATAGATGAAGAGGAGCTGTAGGAAGTTTCAATTTGATCCCTTTATAATTTTTTTTTTTTTTTTTAATTTCACCACAGTAATATAGTCTTAAGGGTGTCAATAACTGTTATGGTTTACCCTATTTTATTTTTAAAGTAATTCACATATTTTAAAAATGCTAATACTACAGTAATTTGGATATCGCCGTGTTCGGAATTATTTTTTAAATTTTAACGATTTAAATTGTTAATACACAATTCCCCGTGTATCTCATCAAGAATGGTGGTGTGGTTTTCCAGGATGTTGTGCCGTTATTGTCTGCAATACTTACCGTCAGGTTCTATTAATCAATAGTACAGTTTTATTATTATCAGGTTTATAGGTTGTTATGATTAGGTTTATATGGTTATTATAAACAGACAGAGTTTATTAATATTATTAGAGGCCGGGATGGCCGAGTGGACAAAGGCACTTGCAATAGGTAATGAAAGTTAAGCAACCTGGAGTGCGGTTAGTACCTGGATGGGTGACCGCACAATTCGGGTGACCATTCGCCGAATAAAAGCCAAGCAGTCTACCCCTTCCGCTACTTCCCGAGTATGTGTGGCCTGTCAGGAGGACGGTTTGCTTTGGAAAAAGAAATATAGATCCTCGGAGCCTGCTGACTCCGAGTTGCCATGATCCTTGAACCCAAGAGAGCTGACGCTATCGGTGGGAAGGACACTGCCAAATTGGCCCCAATGGGATTGGTTATGGATCAATGGGCAGTCTCCCGCTGCACCATGGTGACCATGGTTTGCAGCAACTTGAGGTTTGGGCTACCCCCTCAAGGCTGTTAAAAAAAAAATTGTATTAACAATTATTATTACTATATACTATTATTAATACGTGTTAGGTGGGTGTAGTGGTTAGCATGGCAACCTACAATAATAAAGATCGCGGATTCGCGCCCCGTGGTGGCACTAGGATTTTATAATAAGAGTTAAAAATCCTTGGCTATGCCGTCCCTCGGGTAGGATGTAAAATGGAGGCCCAGAGCCAGTACGATGTCAGGTACTCGTTAAAGATCCCTATCCTAATTATACCTGGATAGCCAAAATTTAGGACTACCACTGTAGCATCGTCCGATTAGCCTTAATAGTATAAAAATGCATGTTAAACAAACAAAAAAACAATACGTGTTAGGAACAATTCCTCCCATCTTATTTATTATTTTAATTTCCATTTATATACAGTCAAACATAGAGGATTATATTCTCCAGATGAATAACTTTTCCAAATTGCTGGAGAAGAGCTGAACGCTGGAGGAAATAGGATAGCAAGTGCTATTTTCCTTGTGATTTATTCTTAGAGTCTCGCCCTTGGCTGGGGCTTTCAGCTTATTAGTCTCCGTCCAAGCCCGTCCTTAAGGCTTTATATAAAGTCCCTCTATTTAGAGTGCTATATGTTTCTCTCAATGGGAAATTAGTTTTCATTCATTAAACCAGTCACTTAAGGTTGGAAATAGCCTTATTCAAGAAGGTAATAGTTATGACGAACCTAGTTAAACTATAAATGGAAAACAATCTGGTTCCATGTGCGCAATACACAATTATTATTTTTTCCTAATTTACTTGGATTTAAACTTTAAAATCGTAAATAATTTTTGATTTATTATTAATATTGTATTCTAACACTTATCCACGCTCAACTACTGACATATAATTTAAGATTTTTTTTTTTTTTTTTCCTTGATAAAGAAATAATACAATCTGCCACACTTAAGGGAATTCAATATTAGTGCTCAAAAGATACATCCACTCTAGATAATAATTAGAAACGAAAATATATACAACCAAAATATAAAATAAATATATACAACCAAAATTGAAACTAAAATATATGCAACCATCCATTGAAATAAAAATAGAAAAAAACAAACAATATATACACGCATTCTTCTTATATACAATATATAGGTGCAGCCTAGGGATATCTGACTCCCGTTTTGCCTCCAATTTAGGGAAAGCAAAGCAAGACCCTAGGAGATCCCGTTGCTTCTCTTCCAGCCGCATCACTGTTATAATACGAGTGGAGACTGGGTGAGAGCACTGGGTTACGAGTTTTAGTATTTTTTTCTGCTTCTATATCGCTTAACATTTTTTTATAAGTCTTAATATTTTATTATGGCAGAAAGTATGTTCAAAGTTAAAATAATATATTTGTTAATAATGTAACATTAACCAACTAACACAAAAAATAGATGATTATTTATGTTACATTGAAGAGAGTTAAGACGGTTATAGAATCTTCTGGAACCGTTACATTTATGTGTTAAAGACCTTTCTGATTTGTTCCATTAAGGACTAAATACAAGAAACGATGGACAAGGTGCTTAGTATTGTCTTCAACATTGAAGAATAACGGTTACTTTTGAGTCACTGTTTTTATAACTAATTTGAGTTTTAATTATTCTGTATTATAATTCTATGGTGGTAAAATTATTATTTTAAACCCACATTGCTATTACAATGAAATTGATTTATAATAAAAAGAACTTCTCACAAAGATATGTGAGGTAGAATTCGCTTTATAGAAAGCTGAGTCTCGCGAAGATTCCATTGAACGTTCTGAGCACGTTAGCAGAGAGCGTATTTCCTTTATAGGCCTCTCCAGAAGATGATCTGGAATTGCGAAAGGAACTTCTGGAATGATGATGGGCTATACTTTGGCAAACATGTCGTGGAACAAGTATGTGAAGTAGTTGAAACATGAAAGGTTTAAAGTTTCAAAACATTAAATTTATCAATCAAGCGAATAAGCGGTTACGTAAAAATTCCTTACTTTTCAGGGCACGAATCTTGAAGTTTGAACTAAATTGCAATAAAATCAGGTATTCATTCTCAAGCGTTGACATTTCGTCAAAAATACATTTCGTAAAAAATGAATATTGGCAATTGATTGCGGACTTTGAGCCAACTAGATAGATCAATGTTCTCAAAACTAGATCGATGTTCTCAAAACTAGATCGATGTTCTCAAAAACGACTCTGACGATTTTGATTAAACTCGGTATTTGATGTATGTACTATATGTCCGCGATGTGACAGTCAAAATTGACCAATTGAAGGGAGCACTTTACTTAATAAATGTTGTCTCATTTTCATGTAAAGTCTCATTTGTATTTATTCAAAAAAGGCTTTAACGATTTTGATCAAACTAGGTATTTGATGTATGTATATGCCAAAGATGCGATAGCCAAATTATTATCAGTGATGAAAATAAAAACTTTTATTTAACAATAAAAAACTTTTTTTTACTTTAGAGAGTAAATACGTGATGCTAAAATTTTTAAAAGGAGGTATACCATATTTTTTCAGGTTTGAAAAAAAATGGTATAAGATAATCATTAATTAATTATCTTTTAGAAACATTAGTTCCATAATAAATTTCTAAAGGCAATATAAAGTGATTTTAGAGGAACATTAATCGTTCTCGATTTGCAGAAACGCATATGAGACAAACTTTACTACGAGTCGTAAAAACACTTCCTATCGATTCATGTTCACGAAATATTTACAGAAAGCAAATTACTGTAAAAAAACAACCAAGCAGTAAAAAACAAAAAAAAAACAAAAAAACAACTGGACTATTGATGAAATTTGGTTCCTTAAAAAAAAAATCTGGTGCGTGCGCGCAACACACAACTTTCACTTACTAACTTACTTAGATTAGAAATTAATGCGTTTTGTTAATTGCCACTTCTCAAAGTTACTCATATTTCCACATTCATTTCTTATTTTTGTTTTTATTTGCTCTATAAAAAACACTAATTTCTTTTATTATTAAATAAATGTTTTTCTTGTAATAATTCGGTAGTGCAAGCATAATACTCCCAGTCGTCTGATTTTATAATTCTCTATGTACTTTTTGATGTTTCATTTAGTTACCATGAAACAAATAATTTCCATTAAATGAACAGAACGGCTTTGATGATGATTAATGGTGTGTCATTAAAGCCGGACTACACATGCGTGGGCTGAATATTTTACTTTTTTTCTCCTCTATATGTTTACTTGATTTTTATCATATATCATATTTAGCCATTTCTTATTTTTAGGCTTAACGAAAGACAGTTAATTTCTCCATATAAACAAAAACAAAGGACAAACATAGGAAACAAAAAAACAAACAAACAAAAAAGACCCCTACCCCATTCAAGCCCCCTCAGTACATTTTAATAATGATAAAGCTTACCTGATATTAAAGAACACCTAATTTTCATTAAACATGACGAATTTGATGGAAATCGTTGAAGCCGTTTTTGAGATCATCGAAAAAAGGATAAAAATTGGAAAAAAATTATGAAATCAAGTGCCCGCTCTGTTTGATCAATTTTAATGAAATGTTGGCTATCACATCTTTGGCATATACATAGGAACATCATATACCCAGTTTGATCAAAATCGCTAAAGCCGTTTTTGAGTAAAAATCTGGTGCGTGCGCGCAACACACAACTTTCACTTACCAACTTACTTAGATTAGAAATTGACGTGTTTTGCTAATTATCATTTCCCAAAGTCACACATTTTTCTACATTCATATCTTATTTTTGTTAATCGTTAAAGCCGTTTTTGAGTAAATAAAAAAACCCGTGAAAATGATACAAAATTTATTAAGTAAAGTCCCCCCTCCCGTATATCAATTTTGATGAAATTTTTACAGTCATATCTCGGGCATATAAATACATCAAATACCAAGTTTGATCAAAATCGTTAAAACCGTTTTTGAGTATAAAAAAAACATGTGAAAATGGTACAAAATTTATTAAGTAAAGTCCCCCCTCCCGTAGATCAATTTTGATGAAATTTTTACAGTCACATCTCGGGCATATAAATACATCAAATAACAAGTTTGATCAAAATCGTTAAAACCGTTTTTGAGTAAAAAAAAAAAACACGTGAAAATGATACAAAATTTAATAAGTAAAGTCCCCCCTCCGGTTAATCAATTTTGATGAAATTTTTACAGTCATATTTCGGGCATAAAAATCGATCAAATACTCTGTTTAATCAAAATCGTTAGAGCCGTTTTTGAGAAAATCGAAAAAAACGTAAAAAGTTATTAAATAAAGTACCCCCGCCCTTTGAGCAATTTTGATGAAATTTTCGCTGTCACATCGCGGGCATATACCTACACTAAATACCCAATTTCAGGTTCCCACGGTTTATAGTTTTTGAGCTAGTCTGTTCACATACACACACACACACACACACACACACACACACACACACACACACACACACACACACACACACACACACACACACACACACACACACACACACACACACACACACACACACACACACACACACACACACACACACACACATACACACAGACCATTTCGAGGGACTTAGTTATTTCGACTCAGGGGGCCCCAAAACGTGTATTTCCGTTGAAAACCGGAAGTCGAAAATTTTCACGATCGCAATACTTCCACTTACTATATATTTCATATATAGGTAAGTGAAAGTAATAAAAAAAACACGTGAAAAGATACAACATTTATTAAGTAAAGTCCCCCCTCCGGTTGATCAATTTTGATGAAATCTTTACAGTCATATCTCGGGCATATACATACATTAAATACTCAGTTTAATCAAAATCGTTAGAGTCGTTCAAAAAAAAACGTTAAAAGTTATTAAATAAAGTACTCTCTCCCTTTGACGAAGTTTGAAATTTTTGCTGTCACATCGCGGGCATATACATACACTAAATACCCAATTTCAGGTTCGCACGGTTTATAGTTTTTGAGCTAGTCTGTTCACACTCACACACACACACACACACACACAGACCATTTCACGGGACTTGGTCATTTGGACTTAGGGGACCCCAAAACGTGTATTTCCGTTGAAAACCGGAAGTCAAAATTTTTCACGATCGCAATACTTCCCCTTACTATATTTTTCGTATATAGGTAAGTGAAAGTAAAAAAAATAAGCATTAATGAATCGACAGGACTGAGAATTTTCATGACAGATACATTGTAACTTATGGAGTTATACAAATTTCAGCTTATGTATAAATGTGGAGAAGTGTAGCGTTTACATATCATCGAAACCCGTCTAATCTATGTAAGTTCTTAAGTGAAAGTTGTATGTTGCCTTCATCGCACGAGATTTTTTTGTTTTTAATTTTTGAACTTAGTTAATAATTGGACATTTTAACAGGTCAAGGAACACGCCCGTAATTTGTCAATCACCCGTATATATTTTACGTCTCATTATTTGTAATAAATTTTCTTTGATTTATTGCAAGGTACTTTGCGAAATTACGAAGGGGAGATTGGAATTTCCCCTAATTAATCAACCTGCCCCCCCCCCCCTTCTTAGCGACAGCTCTAAGCTAATAATAATGGATGTCTCTCGCTGAAACCGATATCAATCAGCTTGCTCTAAATAGTTGGACCTTGTGCCGTTATTGTCTGCAATACTTATCATCAGGTTCTATTAATCGATAGTACAGTTTTATTATTATCAGGTTTATATTTAAATAATTTATTTTTTGAAGAGAAAAGATTTGGCTCCGCCGGGAGTCGAACCCGGGTCTCCTGCGTTACATGCGAGGATGCTAACCGCTACACCACAGAGCTCGGCTCAAGGCAGAGCAAATCCTTCCTCTTCACTGATACCTACTCCCCCTATCTCACAAAGTTTTGTGAGTAGTAGCGGGAGGTGGACAAATTTTGTCCAATTGGTGGTCAGCCACAATTTAAGATTGGATTAATTAAAATAATTTAAAAAATTGACTTATGTCAATAAACACCATAAATTGGACAAAATTTGTCCACCTCCCGCTACTACTCACAAAACTTTGTGAGATAGGGGGAGTAGGTATCAGTGAAGAGGAAGGATTTGCTCTGCCTTGAGCCGAGCTCTGTGGTGTAGCGGTTAGCATCCTCGCATGTAACGCAGGAGACCCGGGTTCGACTCCCGGCGGAGCCAAATCTTTTCTCTTCAAAAAATAAATTATTTAAAAATAATTTAAAATTGGTGGTCAGCCACAATTTAAGATTGGATTTATCAGGTTTATAGGTTGTTATGATTAGGTTTATATGTTTATTATAAACAGAGAGAGTTTATTAATATTATTAAAGGCCGGGATGGCCGAGTGGACAAAGGCACTTGCAATAGGTAATGAAAGTTAAGCAACCTGGAGTGCGGTTAGTACCTGGATGGGTGACCGCACAATTCGGGGGACCACTCGCCGAATAAAAGCCAAGCAGTCTAACCCTTCCGCTACTTCCCGGGTATGTGAGGCCTGTCAGCCAACTGGAGGCGATTCACACCGACCGGGCGTAGGAGTGTCACCTTCCCCGTGTACCTCATTGAAAATCGTGGCGTGGTTTTCCAAGATGTTAGTCACCGCCCGGAAGTTTGGTACAAGGACGGTGTACTACGGGGAAAGAATTATTTGTCCTCTGGGTCTGCTGACTCTGAACTGCCATAATCCTTCGACCTATACCACTTTGTCACTGTCCTTGAACCCGAGAGAGATATCTCCGTCGGTGTGAAGGGGACAAAATGGCCCCAATGGGATTGGTTATGGAGCTATTGGCAGTCTACCGATGTACCATGGTGAACATGGCTTGCAGAAACTTGAAGTTTGGGCTACCCCATCCCGCAAAAAACACATATGCCTGTAAGAAGACTAAACTGCACGGCAAACGGTCTCAATAGCCCTATTACACCAACCGAAAAAAAAAATCTGGCGCGTGCTCGCAACACACAACTTTCACTTACCAACTTACTTAGATTAAAAATTAATGCGTTTTGTTAATAGCTACTTCTCAAATGAACAGAACGCGTTTAATTATGAACAATGGTCTGTCATTAAAGGCGTACTCCGCATTCTTTTTCTCCTATATATGTTTTCTTTATTTTTATCATATCTCATATTTAGCCATTTCTTATTTTTAGGCGTAACGAGAGACAGTTAATTTCTACATATAAACAAAAGCAATGGTACTTTATAGAAAACAAAAAACTAACAAACAAAAAAGGCCCCTACCCATTTAAGCCCCCTCAGAACATTTCAATAATGATAAAGCTTACCTGATATTAAAGAACACCTAACTTTCATTAACCATGACGAATTTGATAAAAATCGTTAAAGCCGTTTTTGAGATCATCGAAAAAATGGTTAAGATTGGAAAAAAAATATGAAATAAAGTGCCCCCTCCGTTTGACCAATATTGATGAAATGTTGGCTATCACATCTTTGGCATATACATACATCAAATACCCAGTTTGATCAAAATCGTTAAAGCCTTTTTTGAGTTAATAAAAAAACACATGAAAATGATACAAAATTTATTAAGTAAAGTCCTATTAATCTGTAATACCTCTATCATTACTTAATATATTATTTGTATGTTTTTCGCAGGGCACCAGGACAAAATGGAGAACTGGTCATCAGCTATTCGGGTGGGAAACTTTTCCAGAGCCCGAAAGAAACACCTCAGGTAATTTCATTCTTATTTAAATTTGCATTATTTATTCAAGAAATTTTCATAAATTTTGAAAAATAACGCTATGAAAATTGTGTCTCTAAATCCTTTCTAAACATTAGCTTTCCTTTCCTGATACCGTTTAGCGCCTAGCACTTGAAGCTAGCTCATTTCCAATTCGTAACAGCCCTTCGTTCTTCAAGGGAAATGCATCTTCTTCTGTTTTCTAAGTGTTTGTAATCTCAAATCCTAAAGATTTAGTTTGTTTGTTCATTTAACGTCCCGTTATGCTACTAAGGCTTATCGGTCGATGCTGTAATGTCTTAAATTTTGCTTTTCCAGGTTTAATTAGTTAGTACTCCATTAAGTTTTGATGCCTTTTAAAGTTTCAATTATGTTATTTTAGACCTTCAATCATATGAGACTATATGATGCTAAACAGTGCTTGTTCTGGTGCAGATATGGGACATTCTTTTACAAACCGAACAGATTTGGACAAAAATTGACCGATACATTTTAGATTTAACTGAAACTTTTTTTACGGGTTCTATATCGAAAAAAAGAGATACGTGTAAGAGGATTTTTTTTTATTTTCGATATTTTGAAAAATAAACAAGATCGAAAATTCGTGAATTTGATGATTTATCGGTAATAGCCTATTTTTCAAAAATTCATAACTCCGGTTCTGTTTAAGCTAAAAAATCTAATTTTTTTTTATTTTGAAGGTAAAAAGACAAGCTTTAAGAAAAAAATACTTTCAAAAGAGATTGTCGAAAAATTCAAATTGTTATTAACAATTTCAATTTTTAAATCGGTTTTTAACAGTGGCCCCACCCATGAATCAACTTTTTACTATTTTTATCGTATTCTGCGTCAAATTTTCTATCGAAAACGCTTTTAAAAACGATGGAGAAGTTATTTTTACTGTAAGAAAAAAATTAATTAATTTAGCGCGGTACGTCACATTGACAAGTGGGTCACATTTTACGGCTCATATTCTTGTTTTACACCGTTTATCTCTTAAATACAAATAATTGTTTCATTGTTTTAATTAAAAAACATATTTTAGTAGCCAAGAAGATGGGAAAAAATAGAAAAAATACATAAATAAAAATAAATAAAAAACATTGTTGAAAATGAAATTTTTTTATTAAGATTTCGATAATGCATTAGTTAATAAGAACAATATTTGGAATATAAAAATAAATACAATATTTAAAAATATGACAATGTTTACATTTTCTGTTTAAAATTTTTTACAATATGAATTTATAAATAAATTTTTTTCGCAAGATGAAAACCGTTTTGCTTCCAATTGCTGTAAAGAAATCGGATTAATACAATGATATCTTAAAGTTTCTTTTATTGTTAAAGCTTTTTGGAAACGTTCCGACAATTGTTTTTCTTCTAATTTGTATTCTTATGCTAAATCAATTAATTTTTTACCGGAGTTATGAATTTTTGAAAAATAGGCTATTACCGATAAATCATCAAATTGTCCGAACGTTTCCAAAAAGCTTTAACAATAAAAGAAACTTTAAAATATCATTGTATTAATCCAATTTCTTTACAGCAATTGGAAGCAAAACGGTTTTCATCTTGCGAAAAAAATTTATTTATAAATTCATATTGTAAAAATTTTTAAACAGAAAATGTAAACATTGTCTTATTTTTAAATATTGTATTTATTTTTATATTCCAAATATTGTTCTTATTAACTAATGCATTATCGAAATCTTAATAAAAAAATTTCATTTTCAACAATGTTTTTTATTTATTTTTATTTATGTATTTTTTCTATTTTTTCCCATCTTCTTGGCTACTAAAATATGTTTTTTAATTAAAACAATGAAACAATTATTTGTATTTAAGAGATAAACGGTGTAAAACAAGAATATGAGCCGTAAAATGTGACCCACTTGTCAATGTGACGTACCGCGCTAAATTAATTAATTTTTTTCTTACAGTAAAAATAACTTCTCCATCGTTTTTAAAAGCGTTTTCGATAGAAAATTTGACGCAGAATACGATAAAAATAGTAAAAAGTTGATTCATGGGTGGGGCCACTGTTAAAAACCGATTTAAAAATTGAAATTGTTAATAACAATTTGAATTTTTCGACAATCTCTTTTGAAAGTATTTTTTTCTTAAAGCTTGTCTTTTTACCTTCAAAATAAAAAAAAATTAGATTTTTTAGCTTAAACAGAACCGGAGTTATGAATTTTTGAAAAATAGGCTATTACCGATAAATCATCAAATTCACGAATTTTCGATCTTGTTTATTTTTCAAAATATCGAAAATAAAAAAAAATCCTCTTACACGTATCTCTTTTTTTTCGATATCGAACCCGTAAAAAAAGTTTCAGTTAAATCTAAAATGTGTCGGTCAGAAAGGTGTTCGGTTTGTAAAAGAACGTCCCATATATACTGCATATTTTTGTAATGTTGTTTTCAATTTATCTAATATATAATGCAGAGTTGGGCAAATTATAATCTGAATAATGATTAATGAATATGAATAATTGGTAATCATAACTCTGATATAATGTAACGTAATCCATCCCATGCATCTACGTTTTGGCCTTAACGTTGAAGTTAGGCCTACTTTTGAGGCATTGTTGGAGAGAAGCTTTCTAGTAGATTGCTTCGAGTCTTGGTCCCATCCATCTTAACCTCTTCGCTTTCACATCAAGGATATCTTTTCCTCACTTAGGTGATATTCGCATTAGCCCTCACAAGAAATTGTATTATATCTCCTCTTTGTAACTAAAATATCAAAGGGGATAGAATTAAAAAAATGTGATTAATTATTAAATATTAGTCATATTGTTTGTTTGTTTGTCTAACGTCACTTTATGTTACTAAGGCTAATCGGACGATGCTACAGCGGGATTTTGCTTTTCCAGGTTTAATTAGGATAGGGATCTTTAACGAGTACCTGACATGGTACAGGCTCGGAACCTCCATTTTACGTCCTGTTCCCAGATATGGCTGACGTACTTCAAAAAGACTGTTCGATATTACCGTTTGTTTGTTTGGATTACGGTTTTGCCACTATGTGTCAAATTATGCCTTTTTTTTCAATTTTATGCATTGGAGAAGCTGAGGAGGATTGAATTGAAAAGTTCGATTGAAAATAGTTTAACACGTTCACGCCGGGACTGTTTAATGCTTTTTGCACTATCGGGCGCGAGCTATTCCTGGGCATTATGCAGTATTGGCAATCCAACAATAATAAAAGAAACAATACAAAATACTATCCTACTAGATATGTTCATAATAAGATATTAATTATATTTGTTATTAAAAAATAAATGTTTATACGTTATAAGTATATGAATATAAAAACAAAAATAAATGATTTTACGTTGAATTTTCAATTTCCGTCTATATAGAAATTATTTCTATTTTCTCAACACTTTGGCTGCCATGTCACCTGAAATCGAGTAACTGTAATTAAATATTAAAATTGTGTTAAAACGAGAGCATGACTCTCAGGTATTCTTTTTCGGCAGTCAAAGTGTTAAGCATCTAATTATTTTGCAGAGGCGGCAGTCAAATGTGAGCCACCGGTGGTACACGCCGTCGTAAACGTGTTAAGCAACCTTAAAAGGTCCTAGAATAATGGTTTAAAAGAGTTCTGTCTTATCTAGTCTTAAATTTTTTTGTGTTGTTTATATTAACATTCTACACACTTCCACAAACCCTTATTTGTTGTTGGTCACGAAACTTTATGTTTGGTGCAATAATATAAAATGTAAGGCTCAATAGGAAAAAAAAAATAATATGAGCATATCTATTGCTTAAAATAAATTTTATTTTTTTCCTATTGACCTTGCCTTTTTATATTAATGCACCAAACAAATTTATAAATAAGAAGAATGACTGTAAAATTATTGGATAAAAATGCGTTTTAATTTCATCCACGTTAACAATGAAATTTATGAAAAGAAAGTATCTAAATTGATATAACTTCTATTATTGGCAATAGTTGGTTCTGATTTTTTCCATACTGGTAGAGGGTGAAGGGTGCTAAAATACCATAATAGAATTCGACGATATATCGATTTTAAGATTTAAACCCCTATATTTGAGCTTTCAATATATTTTCGGCCTCGAATCAGAATGAATCATAAAACATACTTATCGTTGAATTATACGACAGTATTTTTTTCGGTTAAAATTCCTAAAAAATAGGGTATTTTTAATTTAATATTTTGGATTTTTTCTTCATCAGACATTAATTATTTAAACTCCTTTCAAATAGAGCAAGCGCCTGAAAACTACATGTACATGAGCAGAAAGCTCAATAGATAATAAACCTGACTCATTCCATTCTCCATGTATAACCCTGTACCTTATAAACTATTTTATTTAAATTTAAGTGAAGAAAGGATTCAATTAAAAATTAATTTAAAATACTTAGAGTGATGGTATATTTATTTTTTTTATTCTCACTGATAAAGAAAATCCCATGCTCTTTAATGAAAAAAGAATTATTCGATTATCGTCATTTAGTCAGGAGTTATAGATTTTTGGCCGCTAAATCACAAAATTTTCCCACTGTGCGTCGTTGGCACTGCAAAAGATCGTATGTCATATAACAGCTGATTTTCAGGAGAACAAAAAAAATATTTTATTTACAATTAACTTTTTTTTATATTTTGAGTTTGATTATCGAAAGAAACATTTGTATAACTTTTTTTGTGTTCGAGTTTAAATTTTTTCTAGTAGGCTGGTGTCGCTCAGGATTATTGAACAAGCAAATCCTGAAATACGATTTATTTTTTTTACTGTACATTATTCTTCTTTTTTATTTACTGGTGACATACTTCTTCGTCTTTTAAGACCATAGAGCTACTCGTTTTCGTTAAAAATCCAATAAAATCTAAAATGTCTGATGTAAGCCCTTTTGCAGTACCAACGACGATATAAACTTAGAAATATGATATTTTGCATTGTTTAAATTAACTTTTGATGTTTTTTAAAGTTTCAATTATGTTATTTTAGACCTTCAATCATATGAGACTATATGATGCTATACAGTGCTTGTTCTGGTGCAGATATATACTGCACATTTTTGTAATGTTGTTTTCAATTTATCTAATATAATAATGCAGAGTTGGGCAAATTATAATCTGAATTATGATTAATGAATATGAATAATTGGTAATCATAACTCTGATATAATGTAACGTAATCCATCCCATGCATCTACGTTTTGGCCTTAACGTTGAAGTTATGCCTACTTTTGAGGCATTGTTGGAGAGAAGCTTTCTAGTAGATTGCTTCGAGTCTTGGTCCCATCCATCTTAACCTCTTCGCTTTCACATCAAGGATACCTTTTGCTCGCTTAGGTGATATTCGCATTAGCTCTCACAAGAAATTGTATTATATCTCCTCTTTGTAACTAAAATATCAAAGGGGATAGAATTACAAAAATGTGATTAATTATTAAATATTAGTCATATTGTTTGTTTTAACGTCACTTTATGCCACTAAGGCTAATCGGACGATGCTACAGCGGGATTTTGCCTATCCAGGTATAATTAGGATAGGGATCTTTAACGAGTACCTGACATCGTACAGGCTTAGGACCTCCATTTTACGTCCTATCCGAGGGACGGCATAGACAAGGATTTTTTACTCCCATTAAAAAATCCTAGGGCTACCTCGGACCTTTAGTATTGTAAGTTTCTATGCCAACCACTACACCCCAGGTAACCCCTATTAGTAATCTTCATTTATCGACTTAAAGTTTTAATTATGTCATATTTAGTCATCGTAAATAATTTTGTGTCATAATTTTCAATACTAACAGTCTCAATTACTCATTCTTTATGTGGACGTAATTAGTGAAGGAAAAAATTTTGTTTTTTGTTGTAAATACGTTCCGTTCATGGGAAACAGTTTTGAACGTGTTTTAAAAACCTACATATGTAATGGAAATTATTTGTTTGTTAGATTTAATGAAATGGCATTCCTCAAAGTCACGCTTTTTTTCCACATTCATTTACTTTTTTTGTTATTATTAATTAAAAGTTTTTACTTGTGATAGTTCGGCAATACAACATAATACTCCAAGTCTTCTGATTTTATAATTCTCTATGTACTTGTTGAAAACTTCATTTAGTTTTCATGAAACAAATAATTTTCGTTTAATTACAAACAATGGTCTGTCATTAAAGGTGTATAGCGCATGAGTGAGTTCAACTTGTTTTATGAGTAGACGGAATATTTTTCTTTTTTTCTCCTGTAGATATATGTTTATTTGATTTTTTTTTCATATTTCATATTTAGCCATTTCTTATTTTTAGGCATACAGAGAGGCAGTTGATTTCTCCATATAAATAAAAAACAAAGGTACTTTATAGGAAAACAAAAAAGGCCCCTACCCCATTTAAGCCCCCTGAGAACACATTAATAATAATAAAACTTACCTGATATTAAATAATGCTTGATTCTCATTAAAAATGACGAGCTTAATGAAATCATTAAAGCTATTTTTGAAAAAATCGATAAAAATGGGGAAATAAGTTGTGAAATAAAGTGCCCCCTCCGTTTGATCAATTTTGATGAAATTTTTGCTGTTATATCGCAGGCATATACATACATCAAATACTAAGTTTGATCAAAATCGTTTGAGCCGTTTTTGATAAAATCGAAAAACCCTAAAAAATAGACAAAATTCATTAAATAAAGTACCCCCTCTGTTTGACCAATTTAGATGAAACTTTTTCTGTCACATAGCTGGCATATATGACACACCAAATACCCAATTTTACTGTTTGTGAATTTTTTACTTTTAATACCCCCTATTAATTGTTTTGTTTTTTAATTTTATCTATGTTCAAGGCAAAAAAATGGGTTTAATTATAATTAAAATCTACTCTATTGCATTTTTATTAATTTTTTTAATGAAAAAGTGATTAAAAATATTTTCCGTTGGACATAGGTAAGATTAAAAAACAAAACAATTAATAAGGGGTATTAAAAGTAAAAAATTCACAAACAGTAAAATTTTAATGAAGTATGATCAAGTTCACGCATTGTTAAATGCGTATGAAAATGACCATTTTCAAAAATTCGTAGCTACCGATATACTCAAAAATACAGGTTGAAATTTCTTGCAGTTGATTTATGTTGCCTGTAAACATAACTTGTAAAAAAATGAGATTTTTATCAACTAGCCCCCAGAGATATTGGAGCCTAAAGTTAACAAATAATTAAAAAATGTGAAGTTTAAAAATTCATAAAAAAATATGGTAAAGAATATACGGGTTAAAAGTACTTTTAATGAAAGCTACTTAGTTAGGCTTATGCCCTTATCCCCAAAAGTTACCCTCAAAAAACGATATTTTGAAAATTTAAAGCAGTTTTTTTAATAGAACTTTTTAAGTATTAGAATTCAAAATATTCAAATAATAAAGAGAACTCGAAATATAGAACAGACTTTAAGGAAAACAGTTGTGTTTGAATTATTAGTCTATGACTTAACATTCTTGAGAAAATGAGTTTTTCTTCATTGTTAAATAAGCACGAAAATGACTATTTTCCAAAAATCGTAGCTACCAAAGTACTCAAATATATAGGTTGAATTTTTTTGCAATTGTTTTATGTTACATTTAAGCATAACATATAAAAATATGAGATTTTTATCAATTGGCCCACCAGAGATATTAGATCCTAAAGTTAACTAAAAATCAAAAAAAGGGAAGTTTAAAAATTCATAAATAAATAAGGTTACGAATCAGGGTTAAGAGTACTTTTAGTGAAAGTTACTTAGTTAGGTTTATTATCATGCCAAAAATCAGCTTTGATGTACATCCCCTTATACCCAAAACTTACCCTCAAAAACGGTGTTTTGAGAAATTAAAGCGGTTGTTTTCAATAGCACTTTTCAAGTATTGTACTTCAAAATATTCAAATAATAAAGAGAACACGAAATATAGAACAGACTTTAAGGAAAACAATCGTGTTTGAATTATTAGTCTATGACTTACCAGTCTTGAGAAAATGAGTTTTCTGTGAGAGCTTAAAAACTAAAAAATCGGCCTGAAAGGTGAAACAAAAATGACTGCCATTTTGAAACGGTTGATCCTAAAAATTTTTTAAAAATTGATTTGAACTACTGATTCCATACGTAATTGGTGGTAAAATTATAATTTTTTTCTAAAATGATCGAGCAACCACTTTGGACCACTTGATATGGAATGACCCTAACTAGATATTTCATATATAGGTAACTGAAAGTAAATAATGTAACAAATAGCAGACTCACCACTCATCTAGACAAACGGCAACCTTCTATCGACAATGGACAATCGATTGGGGAACCGAACGGTCGTGCAGATAGTGCTGGGACCTACCAATATCCTGTCCAGATAGCAGCCTAATGTTTTTCCCAACAGTTGAAGGTAGGCCCAGAGCCGGCAGCGAAATAGTGATTGTAGATAATGCAGAGGTTAATGAGCCAATACTCAGGCCAGCCTGATTTATGTTAATTAGTAAAGTTAAATAATAATAAGTTGAGAAAATATATTAAAAATCTGGTGTGATGAGCGCAACACACAACTTAGACTTACCGACTTACTTAGATTAGATATTGACGTATTTTGATAATATGTAGAAGCTATTCCTCAACTTCACACATTTTTTCACATTTAAGTATACGCTTATATTTGTACAGCTTCGTAAGTTATAGAGTATTTGTATTGCAAAACTTCAAAGTTCTCAGTACATTTCGATTTGTTATTGTTTATTTTTTACTTTCACTTACCTATATATGAAATATATAGTAAGTGGAAGTATTGCGATCGTGAAAAAATTCGAGTTCCGGTTTACAACGGAAATACACGTTTTGGGGTCCCCTGAGTCCAAATGACCAAGTCCCGCGAAATGGTCTGTGTGTGTGTGTGTGTGTGTGTGAACAGACTAGCTCAAAAAAGATAAACCGTGCGAACCTGAAATTGGGTATTTAGTGTATGTATATGCCCGCGATGTGACAGCAAAAATTTCATCAAAATTGCTCAAAGGGAGGGGGTACTTTATTTAATAACTTTTTAAGTTTGTTTCGATTTTCTCAAAAACGGCTCTAACGATTTTGATTAAACTGAGTATTTGATCTATTTATATGTCCGAGATATGACTGTTAAAATATCATGAAAATTGATCAACCGGAGGGGGGACTTTACTTAATAAATTTGGTATCATTTTCACGTGTTTTTTTTATTTACTCAAAAACGGTTTTAACGATTTTTTGTTTGTTTGTTTTTTGTTTCCTATAAAGTAGCTTTGTTTTTGTTTATATGGAGAAATTAACCGTCTCTCGTTACCCCTACAAATAAGAAATGGCTAAATATGAGATATGATAAAAATAAAGAAAACATATAGAGGAGAAAAAAAAGAAAAATATTCAGTCAACTCATGAAACTTTGCGCCCACGCATGCGGAGTACGCCTTTAATGACAGACCATTGTTTATAATTAAAGCCGTTCTGTTTATTTGAGAAGTGGCATTTAACAAACCGCAGTAATTTATAATCTAAGTAAGTTGGTAAGTGAAAGTGGTGTGTTGCGAGCACGCACCAGATTTTTTTTTAAGGGATCCAATTCATCAGTGGTAATACGGGATATGAAATTATGGCTGTCACGTCGCGTGCAAATACATAAATCAAATATCCAGTTTAATCAAAATAGTTAGTTACATCCGATTTTGAGTAAATAAAAAATAAAAAAAACACCTGAAAATGAGACAAAATTTACTGAATAAAGTGTCCTCTCCGTTTGACATATTTTGAAGAAATTTCAGCTGTCGCATTGCGTGCATATACATACATCAAATACCCAGTTTCATCAAAATCTTTAAAGCCGTTTTTGAGTAATTTAAAAAAAAAAAAACTTGGTAATGAGACATTAATTAGTAAAGGAGGGTGCACCAATTGATCTATTTTGACTGTCACATCTCGGGCAAATACATACATCAAATACCGTTTTTGAGAAAATCGAAAAAAAAAAGCGTAAAAATTAGACAAAATTCAATCAAGTTAAAATACCCTCTCCGTTTGATCTATTCTGATGAAAATTTTGCTGTCACAAGTGTAAACGCCATTCAGAAACATCCCAAATTTTTTCACATTTATTTACTCCTTTATTTTTTGCCTCCAAAAGTTATAGAGAAATATAATTTGCATTGTAAAATTTGATATTTCTCAGTTCTTTACGGTTCATTATTGTTTATTTCTTTTTTCAAGGGACCTAAAAAAAATCCTAACTTCATCATTAGCGAGTTTTTTTCACTGTTTGCTTGTTTTTACTGGCAGTTCCTTTTGTATATATATCTAGAGAATGTGAATCGATGATTTAAAACTAGATTTTACTATATAGGGTGTCCCACGAATGTTGTGTCAGGCTACTAAAACCCAGAGTCTTTAGAATTTCAAGGCGAAAATCAGGGATCTTATATTGCGTCATATTAGTTACCTTTTGAAGATATTCAACCCTTCCAGAATTTCTCCAGTATTGCTGGAGCCAAAAGAATGGCTCCAGTACTGGAAATTTCACCATAAGTGACTGGTTTTTATGACGGATTCTGATGGTGAGTCGAATTCTAAAACTGTTTTGTATCGGTTACTTTTTCAATCTGATGCACCCTTACATCGATAACAGGCTGATTATTAACCATTTTCAAATTTTATATCTAATAGTGTTTTTATTTAAAAAAAAAATAAACATATGATATAACACATGTAAATGTCAGCTGTTTCTTTCAAATATTTGTTCCATCTGTATCTCTTTTGATTATAAGATTATTAGTTTGTCAGTATTTGTAAATGTAAGTTGGTCAATTTAAACATATGGCTCATTTTGTAGTCAGTATGACATGCTCATAGCATTAGGCACGATGTGACGGAAACTTTAGAGCAGCTGCAAGGCTCTATGAAATCATGACCAGGAGGTTGGAAAAGGCGTTCTAGTTAGAAAGGCACTCATCATATCTTCTGATAAGGTTCCTATACCTCTTTGCAACATCCACCACCCAGTTACTAATTAAGTTTCCGTCACATCGTCATTATGCCATGAGCATGTCATACTGACTCACAAAATGAGCCATATTTTTAAATTGACCAATTTACATTTACAAATACTGACAAACTAATAATCTTATAACCAGGAAATACAGATGGAACAAATATTTGAAAGAAACAGCTGACATTTACATGTGTTATATCATATGTTTTTTTTTTAAATAAAAAGCACTATTAGAGATAAAATTTAAAAATGATTAATAATCAGCCTGTTATCGATGTAAGAGTGCATCTGATTGAAAAAGTAACCGATACAAAACAGTTTTAGAATTCGACTCGCCATCAGAATCCGTCATAAAAACTAGTCACTTATGGTGAAATTTCCAGTACTGGAGCCATTCTTTTGGCTCCAGCAATACTGGAGAAATTCTGGAAGGGTTTTATATCTTCAAAAGGTAACTAATATGACGCAATATAAGATCCCTGATTTTCGCCTTGAAATTCCAAAGACTCTGGGTTTTATTAGCTTGACACAATATTCGTGGGACACCCTGTATTTGTCTCTTATATCTTTCCGGAAACTGAGAACGATTAATGTTACCCTAAAACCGCTTTATAATGCATTCAGAATCTATTATAAGAGCAGGCGGGCTTCACGGCAGGGCGTTCCTGCAATGAAAACATCTTTGTCCTAAGGCAACTAATCGAGAAATCCCAGGAGATGAACCAGGAGCTCCATATGGCATTCGTGGACCTTGAACAGGCATATGACAGTGTCCCGAGAAGCAGAATGTGGTCGGCACTGACGGAGGCGGGCATCGACGGCAACTTGATATCTGCAGTAAGGCAACTCTACCGAGACGATATCTACCGAATCAAAATAGGAAATCGGTTGTCGGAACCATTCGCAGGCACTAAGGGTCTGAAACAGGGTTGCAGCATGGCGCCCACCCTTTTCAAGATTTACCTCCACACGTCTGTAAGGCAATGGTATGCACGGTGCGGAGATGTGGGGCCATTTATCCAAGACTGATCTCCCTAATTTTTGCGGATGACCAGGTTGTATTTGCGCGGAGGAAGGTCTATCTGGAAATATTGATGTACTCACTATGGGACTGCTATGAATCTATGGGGCTTAAAATAAATTTCGGAAAGACCAAATATATGGCTATTTGCGCTGGTAATGACGGTGATCTCCTCGTCGACTCTGAGAAATGTACAAAGGTTGATGTTTTCAAGTATCTGGGATCTTACCTCGATTCCTCAGGATCCTCGTAAACAGATGTGAGGAAAAAAGTGGAGCAAGCTCGAAAAGCCACACGCATGCTGCACCCGGTTTTGTGGAACGGAACCATTACAAAGGAAAATAAGCGAAGGATCTTCCACGCCATCGTCGAGCCCATCCTAACGTATGCATCGGAAACCTGGACCATGGCATCCCAGCTTTACTCAAGGGTTCAAGCTGTGGAGATGGACTTTTGGAGGAGATGCCTAAAAGTAACAAGGATGGACAGGATTAGTAATGACGTTGTTCGGGACAGGATGGAGGTCCCCTAGTCTGTCAACCACAGAATTGGACAGCGAAGGCTAAGATGGTACGGCCATGTAAGAAGAATGTCCAGCGAGCGATGGCCGAGACGAGTCTTAGATTGGCAGCCGTCAGGAAGACGGAGAAGAGGACGACCCAGGAAAAGATGGATAAGTGAAGTGGAGGAGGAAATGGCGGGCCGAGGCCTTCAGGATGGAGACTGGCTGGACCGCGATCTCTGGAGCTCAGCCCTGGTGTAGAAAGGCAACCCGTGTTGGAACGCCTATAAAAGTAAAAGTAAGAATCTATTATGGAACCATAGTTAAGTTAATACTCAACTTATTATTAAAAACAATTATTATTTCTGAAAAATAACTTAGTTAAGCTATTTATCCAGTCGGAATTTCATCCATTTCCTGATCGCTAATGTGCAGATTGCAAATCAAAGAAACTGTCATTTTTGTATCGATAATCTAATATAATAATTCTAGCTGACCCGTGCGAAGCATTCACACGCTAAACAGCTTAAATCCCACTTAATTAAAGTAAACACCATATATATATAGTTTCGTATAGTGCGTATTTAGTACGTCATGGGCATAGATGGAATACTGAAAAACGCTTATAGGTTTCACGGAAAGTGAGTGCGCTGATTCTATTGACTGAAATCTCATGTTTTTGCCTGAAACTCGCAAACGACGGCTACAATCTGAAAAGTGTAGATAACCAAAAATGAGCGTCTCGACAAACTGAATAAAATGATATCTTCGAAAAAGCCCTGCGACCATTCTGAAATTTTCGCTGACAATTGCAGTTTTTCGCTTACAACTCGTAAACTAAGGGTTTAATCGGTATAATTTATACGATCGAAAATGTTCTTGAAAACCTGAAACTACTGTACTACCAAAACTCTTTTACCGAAACCGCGGTTTAACACTGATAACTCGCAATCGAAGGCGAAATCCTTTTCGATTATAAGATTCGCCCAAAGCTGCAGATATCATTATAAAACAAGAGAGTCTATTATCTATTACTATCTATTACAAGAGATTTCAATATTTGCCAAAATATAATAATAAATAAAAAAATATAGTAGGGTAAACTATACAGTTATTGGCACCCCAACTTTAACTTAAGGAGATAGGTAAAAAAGACCTACTTTTATTACAAGATATACACGAGTCTTATGTTTGAAGGGTCCTCTAAGTCATCTATGATGTAAGACTTTAACGAACTAACCATAGGGAAGATTTCACAATTGAACCCACAGGGTGCAAATAACTAGATTTGGCACTTTTAACAATAAATATAGCCATATTGTAAAAATATTGAACTTTTGACCCAAAAAAACCTCTTGAGTCTTTATGTGGATAGATAATGAGGAGCTTTAGAAAGGTTCTATTTGATCTCTTTATAAAAAGCATTTTTTTTTTAATTTAACCACAGAAATTTAGTCTTAAGGGTGCCAATAACTGTAAGGTTTACCCTACTACATATAAATGAATGATAAATCTCTATATATATAAGAGGCAATTTTTATTTCATTTTACTTATTCAATTACAAGTGAGAGTATTATTTGCCATTAGTAGTGTAATTTTTTTAATGCGCGCAACACACCACTTCCACTTACCAATGTAATCTCTATATATATAAGAGGGTTAGTCCTGACTGACAGAATCAACGCAGAGCAATAACTACTAATGATAGAAACGTGAATTTCGGAATTTAGATTTTAAACGCGATGTAGGTAATCACTAAGAAAGGAATTTCAAAAATGTAACCCCCAAGGGGCTTAAATGGCGAAATTGTCGTTTAACTCTAACGGAAATCTATTGTTGAGATTTTAAACATATGTTTTTTATTTGAATATCGATTTAATGTTACAATAGTATTAAAATAGACATTCACATAAAATATGGCTACTGATTATTTAAATATTAGTGGTAATCAAATTATGCACACTGTGATTCCCATGATTGGGGATGGTGCGTGTTTATTTCGATCTCTTCTCCATATATTTCTCCATATATATATATATATATATATATATATATATATATATATATACTTCTCCATATATATATACTACTACATATATATACTTTTCCATATGTATAAGAGGCTTTGTCCTGACTGACAGAATCAACGCAGAGCAAAAACTACTTATGATTAGAAACTTCGGAATTTAGATTTTAAAAGCGATGTAGGTAACCACTAAGAAAGGAATATCAAAAATGTAACCCCTAAGAATATCTAAAATGTAAATGGCGATATTGTCGTTTAACTCTAACGGACATCAATTTTCGAACTTCGAGAAAATATATCTAATTAGGACTCATTTAAAAGAATTTGATACGACGAGTTTAACTCGAAAGGCCCTATTGAGCGTCGAAAACCATGTTTTACAGCCGAAAAATGAAGCGTTCGCGACGAGTAAGTCATTTTTTGTTTTGGCGGTTTTAGTGAACTCTCTCCATTGGGCGTCTCCGTCTCTTCTACCGAGCCGGCAGCTTCCCCCCCCCCAACATTCCACCTACCGGAAGCTCAAATTCTACTAAATCTCCTTAACATCAGTTAACATATTATATTAGCTCAATACCAAGATAATGGTCACAGAATTGATTTTAAAGGCTCGCGGGCGAAGCCGCGACGGGGAATGCTAGTATTACATAAATAAAATATTGCATATTAGTATAATATCTTTAAACAATATCACTAAAAATGGGCGTAATGACCGCGCAGTTGATCGCTCATACCAAAAAAACTAACAACTAAGAGAAATGAGTGATTTGTATATTTTTCCGGTGTTGCGGTTAAAGAAATCTTTAAAATGATGCCTCATTCATGAAATTTGATGAAGTATTAAGGAATTTATGACGTACCGGCAAAAAAAAAAGGCCTTCAGAAATAATATATATAATGATAATAAATTAAAATATACCTGGTCTTTTTTTTTCTTTTAATTATATTATGAGAGCTCTGTTATAACTTATTCAGAAACAGCTCTTTTCCGTTTAGGACAGTTGTTGAAAAAAAAAAAAAAAAAAAAAAAGCGATTTAATCTGGTTTGTTACTGTTGGTAGCAACAGGTGTTGGTCTCTTATGCCTTTGTCTTGTAATATTATGTCTTCAACCTACCACTTCAGAACATCTTTTCGTTACTCGTTATTTTAAGAAATATTATTATTATTTAACGGGAGGTTTTTTTTTTAGACAAGACAATCTTGTTAATCCAAACACGTAGATCGAATGAACTGTTCGGATTATCAATTGTTAAATTAAATTTAAGGTCCTGGAAAATGTGAAATTTTTTTTTTTTTTTATTGAAAGAATTAATACATTCTGCCACAATCAAGGACATTAATATTAGGGCTGTAAGAATACATTCACTCAATAAATATATACAAATGTACATAAAAAACAAGAAAGTAATAATCATAAATAAAATATAAACCTATATATGGGAAATAAAAAATAAAATAACAATCGGAAAAATTAAAGAACACACATTCATACCTATTTACAATATATACATTCAGCCTGGGAAACTCCGACTCGTGCTTTGCAGCCCACTTATGGAAGGCAAAGCAAGACTCTGGGAGATCCCAGTGCTTCTCTCCCAGCCGCGTCACTAGTTATAAACCAGTGGAGGCTAGGTGAGAGCACTCAGCCTCAATCATGCCGGACATGAGTGGAGAAGCTGGCCATTGCCAGGACTCCAAAAGCAAGTTACAAGAGGTCTCTTGGCCACTGCCGTTTCAATCTTTTGGGATGATTGTAGGGAGGGTTGGGGCATGATAGGGATTGAGTTGAAGGATTAGGATGATAGGAAAGGTTCTGGTGAAATTTTGAGAATCTGGATGGGATAATGTCAAGGACAAATGGAATGTTGAGGTCGTGATGTAAGGTTTTGTTTGTGACATAATATGGGGCATTGACAATGGTTCGAAGGACTTTGGACTGGAAGGACTGGATACGTCTGATGTTCGAAGGTTTTGCCGTTCCCCACAGTTCGAGGCCGTAGGTCCAGATTGGTTTTAATATGGTCTTGTAAATTAGTAGGTGAAAACAGTTATGATAATATATGCATTATAAATTTATATGGGAGATTCTAAAATTATGGTGGTATTTGTGTCTTTTTTTTTTTTTATACGGCTCTACGACCCACAAGTTGAGTCTTGGCCTGCTCCAGCAATGACCGCCAGTTATTTCGGTTTTGTGCTGCTGCCTTCCAGTCATGAATGCCAAGCATCAATAGTGCATCGGTAGCAACACAGTCTTCCCATCGGAGCCTAGGGCGTCCAACCTTCCGTGGTCCAAACAGTTTCTCCGATATGACTTTAGATGGGATTTCGGAGGAATTAATTCGAACAACATTTTCCTCCCATCGCAATCGAGATAATTTAATCGTATCAACCACGTCTAAGTCCTTGTATAGGCTTCTCAGCTCGAGGTTGGTTCTTCTTCTCCAGTCTCCGTCAACATATGCGGCCCCATATATTCTCCTTAAAATCTTCCGTTCAAACCTGGAGAGTTCCAGTTCCTGAGTCCTTGTAAGCGTCCAGGTCTCAGAGCCATATGTTAAAACAGGTCGAATCAAGGTTTTGTATATTCTGACCTTTGTTGATTTTGACAAAATCCTAGACCGGAGATGCTTCTGAAGTGCGAAGGAACACCGATTAGCAGCCAGGATTCGTCTATCTATTTCTTCTCCAATGTCATTTCGGGAGTTCATTTGAGAGCCTAAGTAGACGAAATCTCTTACTACTTCTATACGGTGTGAACCCAACTGAACAAAGCTTTCCCGGATATCATGTTTTGGGTTAACACACAAGTATTTTGTTTTTTCCGTGTTTATTAGCAGCCCCATGCTTGCTGCTGCTACTTCCAGGGCCTCAAAAGCTTCCCTAACTGCTTCCAGTGTCCTTCCGGCAAGGTCCAGATCGTCTGCATATCCAAGAATTTGAACAAGCCTATTTAGAAGTGTTCCAGTGGTCTGAATGCGAGAATTCCTCACAGCTGTCTCGAGAGCCAAGTTAAACACGAGACACGCCAAACCATCGCCCTGACGGACTCCCGTCCCTGTGGTGAAGCTTCTAGACAGATCCCCAAACATTCGAACACAGCACAGGTTACCCTCCATTGTCATGCGTGTGAGTCTTACTAGTTTAGGGGGTATCTGCATGTTTATCATAGCTTTGTAGACTTCATCTCTATTTACAGAATCATACGCTTGCTGAAAGTCTACGAATACATGGTGTGTGCTGATTCCATACTCTCTTGTTTTCTCAAGGATCAGACGGAGAGTGAAAATTTGGTCCGTCGTCGACCTGCCTGATCTAAAACCACTCTGGTATTTTCCTATTTCATTTTCTGCATAAGGGAGTAGTCTCTTAAACAAAACCGCCGACAGCACTTTGTAAGCACAGGGGAGGAGGCATATTCCCCTGTAGTTTTTGCATTCTAGAGCATCACCCTTCTTGTGAATGGGGAATATGATCGTCTTCTTCCATTCCAAAGGTAGCCTTTCTTCATTCCAGATGTCCAGGAATAAATCCTTTAGGAACATGATAAGCTCGCTGCCACCATGCTTCAGAATTTCGGGTGCTATATCGTCTATGCCTGGGGCCTTATTATTCTTGAGGTTTGATAGAGCTTCGCGAATTTCTTCTTCATCAGGGGGATCAATGTGGTCTCCACTCAGTGCCTCGTTCTCCAGATGTTCCTCCGGGCAACTGCTTGATGTCCCTCTGTTCAACAGTGCACTGAAGTAGTCGGCCCATCTATTCAGTGCTGCCTCCCTTTCGGAAATAAGGGAACCGTCTTCTGCCTTGCAAGCATAAGTTTGAGGTTTAAAAGGCCTTCTTCCGTCATTAACGAGTTGGAAGAACTGTCGACTATTCTTGTCATTAAAAGCCATCTCTATATCATCAAGTGCCTTGCTTTCCCACGCTCTCTTCTTTCTTCTCAGATGTGAGTCCTCACTACGGAGGCGCTTATACTCCTGTGTAGAGGCTCTTGAATGCCTGCGTGATAGCATTTTTCTGTATGCCTCGTTTTTTCTTTCATTTAGAGCCTTACATTCCTCGTCAAACCACGGGTTACGCTTAACTTTAGTGGCCAATCCTAGAATTTCTGCGGCTGAGTCGGTGATTGCTTCCTTGCAGCATTGCCATCTAGCATCAATATTCTCTTCAGCATCAATTCTTCGAATCCTAGCATCTAAAGATTCACTGAATTTAGCACTTTCTTCACGGATTTTTAGTTTTTGTACATTGAAGCGCTTAGGTTTGTTCTGAGGCCTGTATTTTACTATGGGCACTTTCTCTCTTACCTTGGCTATAACAAGATAATGGTCAGAGTCAATATTAGCGCCTCTATATGAACGTACATCAAGGAGAGACGCCTTGTGCCTGGTTGTTATAAGGACATGATCAATCTGTGTCGTGGTAACTCGTCCATTTACACCATACTTTCGCCATGTCCCCTTATGGGCTTCCTTGTGCGGGGAACGAGTGCTTCCGACTATGAGGTCTTTGGATGCAGCAAAGTTGATTAACCTTTTCCCATTATCATTTGATAATTCATGAAGGCTGTGGTTTCCAGTTATGTGGCGGTATATAGCTTCTCTCCCAATCTGTGCATTACAGTCACCAACTACAATCTTGAGGTCATACTTGGGACAATCGTCGTAGCATTTTTCAAGTGCCTCGTAGAATGTGTCTTTCTCTTCCTCTTCTGAGACTTCTGTGGGAGCATGGGAGCATATAATAAAGTAGTTGCGGTGCTTGCCTTTAATCCTAATAACACATAGTCTTGGGCTGATTGGCTTGAACCCTATCACTAGGTTTGAGAATCTTTTTCCCACGATAAATCCTGTCCCAAATGTGTGGAGCCTTTCATCGCAGCTGTAATATATTGTATAAGACTCTTTTCTAAAACTACCTTGTCCTGTCCACCTAGCTTCTTGGAAGGCAGCAATGTCTATTTTATAATTGGTCAGATTATTTAGGAGTACTTGAAGTGCTCCAGGTCGAAATAATGACAATACGTTCCATGTTGCTAATGTGAAGTCCAGTTGACGTTTCCTGTGTTGTTTCCGTAGGATCGGTCCGGCTAATCTTTGTTGAGCAATTATGATTCATTGGTTTAGGAGAGGTGGGAAATCAGCCCTCTTCTCCGAGTCAGGTGGTAGGGCTGCTACCTCAGAGCCTCCTGACCTGCTCCCCATCCGGGCGCGGCTACCTAGGGGAGGTGATCCTAGGGTGTGTACGGTAGGTGTCCTTTGTCTGTAGTGTGGGGGTGTGTGTAGTGTGCTGTAGACAGAGGGAATCTCGTTAATCCACTTATGGCGGCACCAAGGGTGATCGTACCTAGCCAGTGGCCTACACCGACCGAGTGTGCTGTAGACAGTGTACTGTGTGTGTGTTAGTGTTTGTGTCCCCCAACCTGGAGGGCCAGTGGCTGATTGCAGTCTAACGACTGGGCGATGGGACCGCCACCTCCCGACGCCAAAGGTATTTGTGTCTCAACGTGATAAATCGACAACCGCCTGAAGGATTTTAAATTTTTTTTTTTTTTTTTCTATTTATTACCTCATAGGTAAAGAACACTGCTATCTAATTTTCAAGCGCCCTAAGACAGGATGACATTCACTAAAATTAACAACAAAGCTCTCTTTGTCACTCCCAGAGATGCAAAATAAAATTGAACCAGGACTCCAAAGGGTACAGGCAAAGTACCACAACAGTTTTTCCCTCTGTCACACAGTTGTGAGGTCACTCCCTAGTTTATACCCATCAATCCATCATAAAAGGAAATTACGTGCTGAGAAAATATGGGGTAACTTCGTTATATCCCCGAATCTACCAGGTCATTCAAAAAGTCCTGTCGTTTTTCGTTTGTTCGTTGTTTATTTTGATTCTAGAGTGTTTGCTAATTAATTCCGTTCAATACAACTTTTATCCATGTAAACACAAATGTTTATACTTTATGAATAGGAGGCTAAGGAGGATTAATTTAATGCAGTCACCATCCAACTGTCTAGTTAAAATGATTCCAGTTGAAACTCAAATTCGGTCGATTTTGCTCTATGAGTTTAAACTTGGCTCAAAAGCTGCCGAAACTGCTAGAAAAATATGCTCCGTGTTTGGGGAAGATGTGCTGTCTGAGCGGAAGGCACAATTTTGGTTTTCAAAATTTCGTGGAGGCGACGAGACACTAGAAGACGAGGCACGCTCGGGTCGACCAACTGTAGTTGATAAGGAGGACGTTCGAAGAGTAGTAGAGTTGGATCCGCGTCAAAGTTGTTCAGAGATAGCCTCTCAACTTAATATCTCAGCCACCACTGCCTGGAATTACCTTAAAGAACTGGGAAAAGTGAAAAAACTGGATAAATGGATTCCTCATAAGCTTTCAGATGCCAATATGCTTGTTCGCTTGACAACTGCATCTTCGTTAACTTCCCGCTTGAATAGGCTGGGAAGTTTTGCCTCACCCACCATATTCCCCTGACCTGTCACCCACTGATTATCACCTATTCAGAGATCTCGACAACAATCTGAGACAGAAATGTTTTCAAGACCGTGACAACCTAATTCACGAACTGACCACTTATTTTTGCAGTAAAAATCAACAGTTTTTTAAGGAAGGAATTTGGGCTTTACCATCTCGTTGGGAGAAGGTTACCGACTGTAACGGTTGATATTTTGATGAATAAAGGTGATTATTTGAAAATATTTATTTATTTATAATTTCCCCCAACAAAACGACAGGACTTTTTGAATGACCTGGTACTTCTCGTTTTGCCTAAATTTACTTCAGTTGCTTTCAGAAGGTGGAGGTAGGTGTAAAGCTAAACAATATTTTTATAGTGAGTCACACTCTATACCTTATCAACATGATGATAGTAAACAATATATGTATATATATATTTTATCACAGTCGAATAGACCTTTCGAATCTCTTCAAAGCCATAACCTCCTTTAAGTAATTTTCGTACTAGTTTTGCCAAAATTGATGATAAATGGCCGATTTGTCTCTCCCTGACCTGTCATACTGAGGGAGTGACAATGTTGGTCAGGGAGAGACTTGTGATTAAATTTTTAACTTGTTTATGTTGATTAATAATCATTGCCATTTCAGAAAGTTAGTTTTCGATTAAGTATCATATCTTAAAATTATCTCCTCAAACCGCCAAATGAACTTTTAAGTTTCAATAGTTAACTTTCAGTTCTTTAACTATTTTGATGGTAGGGATCGAACTCATTTTACCTATATAAGAATGAGACTGACTTAAGGAAACCAGACTTTAAAACTTAATACCGTAAAATAGTACCGATACCGTAAAACGAGGTGACTTTGTGACTAATGGGGTGACTTTGTGACAAGCCTATTTTTCTACAGTTTTTGAATTTCCCACCTTAAAAAGAATCAGGTTAGGCAATTCAGTGTGCTTCAGTAATGTGCTGCAACCTACTGGCCACATGTAACTTCTTTCTTTCCATTTACCATGGTGCTTTATTTCATATATGCTTGATTGTTTTCATCTACTTGAAAATTTGAAATAAAGCACTATTATAAATGGAATGAAAGAAGTTATATGTGGCCAATAGGTTGCAGCACATTACTGACCAACGAACAAGTAAACTGAATTGCCAAATCTGATTCTTTTTAAGGTGGGAAATTCAAAAACTGTAGAAAAATAGGCTTGTCACAAAGTCACCTCGTTTTACGGTAATTCTTTAATAATGTCATACGTTACATTTTGTCACTCTCTAGGAGATTACTTTCTTTGAAAATCATTATCTCGAAAACTATGAATATAAGTGTGTGCACACTTCTCATCATTGGCCAGGAGCAAGTGACCATGCCATCTGCAACCAGAAACATAAGAAAAGATGACTTTGAAATTCCCAAAAAATGAAGAGCCAATTACCACCAACATTTTAGAATCACCCATATATATTCATTTAACGAGAGGATAATCCGAATAGTTCATTCGATCTACGAGTTTTGATTATCAAGACCGTCCTTCATTTTTGGTATTAAAAAAAAAAAAAGAAAAACCTCTTTGAATTGTTAAATTTAATAATTTGTTGAAAAAAAAATTGTTAAATTTAAAGTGTATATATTATATAGCATTTCTAAACCTATTTGAACCCGTTCCAAGTCGGCTGTAACCTTTTCCAAGTGACAAGAAACCCTTTCCAATTCCAACATAATCCTTTCCAAATCAAAAGGAACTCCTTTCAACTCAATCGTCACCCTTTTTATTTAAATTGTAACCGTTCCAATTTCAATTGTCACCGTTGAAAAAATCCTTTTAAGTTCTAAATTCACCCATTCCAAAGGGTGACAATTGAAATGGAATTGGTTACAATTTAAATAGAAAGGATGAAGATTGAGTTGTAAGGGGTTACATTTGCTTTGGAAAGGGTTAGGCTTGAATTGGAGAAAGTTTCCTGTGACTTGGAAAAGATTACAGTTGACTTGAAAAAGGTTCAAGTAGACTTGGAAATGCATTATAAGTTAACCCGGGAAAGGTAGCGCTACTCGAAGGGTTGATATAGACGAAGTAACCTTATTTTCGTTTCAGGGATGCTTAATCATCATCTAAATGCAGTATTTATAATACTTTAAAACAGAACTTATTTACATTTACAATTTTTATGCCTTTTGTCAAAAAGAAACTACGAATGGTGTAATTTACTTACTAAAAGTTAAGTTTAATTTACGCAAAACACTTTGATTTTTAATGTATGATTTATTGGAAAGAATAATTATTTCATAAAAAAAAAAAAAAAAAAAAAAAAAAAAAACGAAGAAAATTTCACAAAAGCAAAATTGCCAAAGAAATAATAAAACAGTAAATAGAATAAATAAACTACGAAAGCATATCAATAGTATTAGACAAATTTACATTGGACTTATAGTTATTAAATTTTCTCATTAATTATTGATAATATATACGTCACAGCCTGGTTTTACAATCTGGACATAACTCGACCCTATGCTCTGCACAAATGCACTTTCAACAAATACAATAAGATTTTGACATTCTTCTCTTCTGCCAAGGACAAAATCGACACATTTCTCGAGGTCCAAATAGTCCATAAATATTCCACCTACAGACAGAATTAGCTTTCAAGATAAATTTCAAACATTAGGTAGCACTTCGTTTCCAAGACTGGCACAAAGTTACATATGAGGTAAGCGCTTCGTCTTGCCGACGTCGTTACTCAGAAAAAATAAATTGAATGATCGACTCATCTAAATCGACCGACCTTCTACCTACAGGATCTGTTCTAGTACTAAGTGGAGAGAGAACTCCCGGAAGGTGGGCCAGCTAGGATTGGGGTTCATCTGTAATTAACAGAAATGTGCAGTCTCTTCGTCGATAAGGCGAACGCTACCTTTCCCGGTTTAAATACACTTTTAAATTGTAAGCAATAATAATTTCTGAAAAAAATCATATAGTAATCATTGTGTCTCTGATTTGATTGCTAATTGAAAGACCGGAAAAGTACCAGAGTACGGTAGTCAACGTTGCATCCATTATTCATCTTCTCATAGCAAGGTTAATGCCTTTATGGCGTTTTTATGAAACATCTATAATAATGAATTAATCCTAGGATTACGAAGAGGTATCTGATTTATTAGTTTTACCAGGGGGGGGGGGGATCTACGAACCCATATCTCTCTTTTATTGTTATTTAACTCTAAATAATTTGTTTAAATTTATTTCATGGGATTACAATATTTTCATAATTATAAAACTGGATGTCTAAAAAAAATTATAGAGTGAAATGAAAGTCATTTCTGTACGATGCCAGGTACTCGTTAAAGATCCCTATCCTAATTATACCTGGATAGGCAAAACTTAGGACTCCCACTGTAACAAAGTCTTATTAGACTTGGTAGTATAAAGGGATGTTAAACAAACAAACAAAACAAATAAAAATTACTATTAACCTAAAGAAAAAAAAAGAGGGTAAATAATATCATTTAGAAACAAATAGAATCTTTCAGGTAGATGTGCTCAAAGAAAAATATTTATTCATAATTTCTTATTGTTCTTTGTAACCTGATATTTTTAGCGAGGAGGGAGGTAGAGAGAGTTCTGAGCTGACATCAAAGAAGGTACAATTTAAGCAGAGCTTTGAAATAAAGCAAGCAAAGGACTTCGTTTATAAAAAAACGTCTTTTGAAGGAAACAAAGATCGTCTAGACAGACAACTTCATTAAGCATCTTTCGCGCTCTGTCTAACTGCTGTTTAAAAAAAAAATTGAATAGTTCAAAGTAAACCAGATAATGAAAATTTTCTTAAAATTTATATTTTCTGTGATTTGGTTCTGCTTAGATTGTTTCTGTCCTACATTACAATTTATTTTCTATCTTACATTTATTTCTTCCATCATGTAAATAAAGAAATGGGGGCTTCATTTTAGCCCAGTCTACTGGAAAAAATCATTGTCTAATTATTTAAAAACAATACGTATTATACTAAAAGTAACAAATTACAGTAGTTGGAAAATAGAGTTTTTGTACAAATGTATACTTGTAGAAAATGAATCTGCAACAACATATTATTTTTATATTAATCTAATCTTAATCTGTGGGTGACCACCATTTTTAAATAATTTATTTTTTGAAGAAGAAAAGATTTGGCTCCGCCGGGAGTCGAACCCGGGTCTCCCGCGTGACATGCGCGGATGCTAACCACTACACCACAGAGCTCGGCTCCAAGTAGAGCCAATCCTTCCTCTTGACTGATACCTACTACCCGATCACGCAAATTTTGCGAGTAACGGGAGGTGGACAAAGTTTGTCCTATTTATGGTATTTATTGACCTACGTCAATTTTAAATTATATTCTGTTAATCTAATCTTAATCTGTGGGTGACCACCATTCTTAAATTATTTTTAAATAGTTTATTTTTTGAAGAGAAAAGATTAGCATCCGCGCATGTCACACAGGACACCCGGGTTCGAATCCCGGCGGAGCCAAATCTTTTCTCTTAAAAAAATAAATTATTTAAAAACATATTATTTTTACTTTCACTTACCTATATATGAAATATATAGTAAGTAGAAGTATTGCGATCGTGAAAAATTTCGACTTCTGGTTTTCAACGGAAATACACGTTTTGGGACCGCCTGAGTCGAAATAACCAAGTCCCGCGAAATGGTCTGTGTGTGTGTGTGTGTGTGTGTGTGTGTGTGTGTGTGTGTGTGTGTGTGTGTGTGTGTGTGTGTGTGTGTGTGTGAACAGACTAGCTCAAAAACTATAAACCGTGGGAACCTGAAATTGGGTATTTAGTGTAGGTATATGCCCGCGATGTGACAGCAAAAATTTCATCAAAATTGCTCAAAGGGAGGGGGTACTTTATTTAATAACTTTTTACGTTTTTTTCGATTTTCTCAAAAACGGCTCTAACGATTTTGATTAAACTGAGTAGTTGATCTATTTATATGCCCGAGATATGACTGTAAAAATTTCATCAAAATTGATTAACCGGATTAACTTTACTTAATAAATTTTGTATCATTTTCAAGTGTTTTTTTTTATTTACTCAAAAACGGCTTTAACGATTTTGATCAAACTGGGTATATGATATATGTATATGCTCGAGATACGACTTATAAAATTTCATCAAAATTGATCAACCGGAGGGGGGACTTTACCTAATAAATTTTGTATCATTTTCACGTGTTTTATTTATTTACTCAAAAACGGCTTTAACGATTTTGATCAAACTTGGTATTTGATGTATGAATATGCCAAAGATGTGAAAGCCAACATTTCATCAAAATTGGTCCAACTGAGGGGGCACTTTATTTTATGACTTTGTTTCCAATTTTTAACTTTTTTCGATTATCTCAAAAACGGCTTTAACGATTTTTATCAAATTTGTCATGTTTAATGAAAATTAGAGTAGGAAAAAGCCCACGCATGCGGAGTACGCCTTTAATGACAGGCCATTGTTCATAATTAATGCCGTTCTGTTCATTTGAGAAGTGGCAATTAACAAAACGCATTAATTTCTAATCTAAGTAAGTTGGTAAGTGAAAGTTGTGTGTTGCGAGAACGCACCAGATTTTTAAATAATAAGACCAAGATTTATTTTTTGCAAACCATGCTACGTTAGTAGAATTGACTAATTTCTAATACATCATAATGTATAACTATTGTGGATTTAAATAGTTTTATTAAACGAAAATAACATTTCACAATGACAGGCAAACAATAAAGACGAACAAATGATTAACAATGTTACAAAATGTATCAACTTGTAACGAAATAGTAACATAAAAGTAACCGTATGATTCCATCTTCAGAGCAAGACTAACTCTCCGGTCCATCGCTCCTTATATTTAGTCTCAATTAGAACAGTCTAGAAACTTCACGACAAGAATGGAAGATTCACGAACAGTCAAAACAGTTTTGTGTTTCACGTTGCGATAGGTTTTCGGATAACTTAACTGGATAACTAAATTATTGTTTCATATTTTAGTTTTTTAATGCCTTATGTAAAAGAAATAATAAAGGAATATAATGAATTAACCCAACAAAAGTTTTTATGAATCATACTAGTCTAAGCTATTTCTTAAACATAATAAAAAAAATAAATATGTCGCAATTTATTTTTACTTTCACTTACCTATACATGAAATATATAATAATAATAAGAAAATTTACTACTTACCGGGTAAAGATTAATTAATTAACCGGTAAGTAGTATTAAGTAACCGTCTAAATTCTCCTCTTGACCCATCCTTCTTCGGCCCAAACATTCTACGCAGTACTTCATTTTCAAAGACCTTAAGGCGTTGCTCATCCCTTACTGTAAAGGCGATGTTTCACATCCGTATTTAACCGTCGGAAAGATTATAGTTTGTAAATTCTAATTTTGAATTTCGGGACAGAAGAGGTGAGCTATGTAATTTTGCAATAGAAAAACCAAAAAGATTTCCCGCCTTTAACCTTGCCTTAACTTCCTCTCCAATTCCGATTTTACTTTCACTTAATTATATATGAAATATATAGTACGGGAAAGTATTGCGATCGTGAAAAATTTCGTTTCAGCGGAAATACACGTTTTGGGGTCCCCTGAGTCCAAATGATCAAGTCCCGCGAAATGGTCTGTGTGTGCGTGCGTGCGTGCGTGCGCATGTGTTTGTGTGAATAGACTTGCTCAAAAACTATAAACCATACCAACCGGACATTGGGTATTTGGTGTATGAATGTGCCCGCGATGTGACAGCAAAAATTTCAAGAAAATTGGTCAAACGGATGGGGTACTTTATCTAGAGAACTTTGTCTAAGTTTTTGGTTTTTTCGATCTTCTCAAAAACGACTCTAACTATTTTTATTAAACTCGGTACTTGATGTACGTCCGATGTGACAGTCAAAATTAATCAAATGGAGAGGGCACTTTACTTAATAAATGTTGTCTCATTTTTGAGTGTTTTTTTTTATTTACTCAAAAATGGCTTTAAAGATTTTGATTAAACTCGGTATTTGAGTTATGTCCGTGATGTGACAGTCAAAATTGATAATTTAGAAAGGGCACTTTACTGAATAAGTGTTATCTCATTTCACGTGTTTTTTTTTTATTTCCCCAAAAAAGGCTTTAAAGATTTTGATCATAATGGGTATTTGACGTATGTACGAGGGGTGATCAAAAAGTTCCAGGACTGTTGAGATTGCGCGGCAATGGTGTGTCATAGAGCAGTGCGGTTGGCAGCATTGTTTAGCGTGACTCTTCCTGAGCTCAGCTGTTTATTCAGTTTGTTGATAACCTTCTTCATTGCAAAGTTACTGCTGTTTTCGTAAAAAAAAGTTTTTTGTGTTCGGCGATTTTGTGAAACCAATGTAAAGGAAGAGCAACGCGTTTGCGAGGTTTCATGACACCTTGACCGACTCAGACATTCATCACCGAAAGCCACTTGCAACATTTGAAAAGTTTCAGTAAACATTTTACCCAACTTCACACAAAACTTTACGCAAACGCGTTGCTCTTCCTTTACATTCATTTCACAAAATCGCCGAACACAAAAAACTTTTTTTTACGAAAACAGCAGTAACTTTGCAATGAAGAAGGTTATCAACAAACTGAATAAACAGCTGAGCTCAGGAAGAGTCACGCTAAACAATGCTGCCAACCGCACTGCTCTATGACACTCCATTGACGCGCAATCTCAACAGTCCTGGAACTTTTTGATCACCCCTCGTATATGCCCGCGACGTGACAGCCGAAATTTCATGAAAATTGGTTAAACGTAGGGGGCACTTTACCACGAGACGTAAATACACCTCCTGTCGATTCACCTTCATGATATATTTACAAAAAGCAACCCGCAGTAAAAAGAACAGGACTGATGATGAAATTAAAAACGAAAAAGAAATTAGCAATAATGTATCGAAAAGTAATGAGAACTTTCAAGTTTTGCAATACACTCATACTCTATAATAACCTATGGAGATATACAAATATTAGCATATACAGTACCAGTCAAAAGTTTAGATTCACCCTTAGAGTTTGTAAAATAAATAAATAACAACATTTTATTTGTTGAACAACATAACAACTATAAATTTATTTTTAATTTATTTATACCTAGCTGTATATCCCGGTTTCACCCGGGAATTTGAAAAACAATGAGAAAAGCCGTGGGTCAAGAAAAGTTCGTTAGAACAGAAATGAGATTTTTTTCGACTCCAGCCGTTGATTTCGTAAAAATCTAATGTAAAGCGAGATCTTAACGATTTTTTATAACAATAAAGAGTATAGCCAGAGATTGGCTGTTATGCAGTTTTAATATGGACAGGAGTTCGTACCTGGTATGAAAGAATCACTGAGCGAGATTTGAAGAATTTAGGACAAACGGCATGGATTTCTATAAAGAGCAAACAAAAAAACAAACAAACAAACAAAATTTCATCCTTATTTAATATAGTTTCTATTCGAAACAATCATATAATTTTTGCAATGTTATCTCTTGAGTTACAATTATTTATTTAACACGTTCACGCCGGGGCTGTTTAATGCTTTTCCCTCTATCGGGCGGGAGCTATTCCAGGGCTTTATGAAGTATTGCCAATCCAACAATAATGAAATAAACAATAAAAAATATTAAACTACTAGCTGCGTTTATTATACGATATTAATTATAATTGCTATTAAAAAATAAATGTTTATACGTTTATAAGTATCTAAGTATAAACATAAATAATTATAAAAATAAAGGAATTTACGTTAAATTTTCATTATTTAAATTTGCAGCTATATATCAATTATTTCTACTTTCTTAACACTTTGGATGCCATGTCACCTGAAATCGACTAACTGTTTTCTTGTCAGAGAATTAATAAAATTGTGTCGAAATGAGAGCGTGACTCTCAGGTATTCTTTTCAAAGTGTTAAAGATCTAATTATTTGGCAGAGGCGGCATTCTAGTGTGAGTCACCGGTGGTACACGCCGCCTGATGAGGCAGTCAAGTCTGAGCCACCGGTGGTACACGCCGGCGTGAACGTGTTAAACTTGAAGATTGTGAATTAAATACAAGTGAGCCTAAACTTTTGACCAGTACTGTAAATATGGGAAAATGAGTGAAGTTGAGGAATGGCGTTTACATATTATCGAAACGCGTCGATTTCTAACCTAAGTAAGTTCGTAAGTGAAAGTTGTGTGTTGCGCGCACGCACCAGATTTTTTCAATTTCATTTCGGGTGTTCGACAAAAGAGTGATAATTGCACAGACCGAAATGTTAAGCATATAATTCCAACTCTATCCAATCACAAATATTTGGTTTAGCAATTGCAAATCGGAACAAACAACTAAAGGAGTCAACGAGAAGAGACGAGAGGTAGAATCTACTAAATCCAGTCACGCCCGCCACCCGCTGTCGACCCCATCTCATTTCTAGTCTGGGGAGTGTTCTTTCAATATAATTCTTCTACGTTGAGGTTTTATCGAGTTTTCTTCAATTTAACCTACTTTCAAACCAGGCCTCATCTATAAAACTAAAATTTAAAAAAAAAAAAACATATAAAATTCTTTTTAGGTAGAAAATAGTCCGGGGAGGCCGGGGATAAAATACAAAATAGTATAAAACTATTTTATTGTTGCCGACGTTTCGACCCAACTATGCAGGTCTTCGTCAGGGCTAAATAAACAAGGCACAGACAACAATATGAGTAATTAGGACAAAGAATATGAACCGGCTAGATAAAATATAAAAAATATGAAAAAACAAAGAATATGAACTGACTATAGAAGATATAAATGACTGTAAACTTAAGGTTAACCATATAATTTATATACACATGGTGTAATATGGCTATTGACACTGATACTGTTAACGCTGATGCTGTTGATACTGATAGTATAGGTGGTGTGATAAAATGGGGTAAGGTACATAATAGTGGATATGTTATGAGAATGGTGTACTATGGGTAGATATGGTGGCAAAATGGGGCAGAGATGAAGAGGGATTAATGATTATATGATGATGGATTATAATTATAGTAAATAAAGGAGCTTACCTTATGACAGGGATGGATGTCACGGCCAGACTGAGGGTCGAAGTAAGGTAAACATTTGTCGGAGTGGGAGAATGTCAGAAAAAAAGGGGTCCGGAAGGCGGGTCAGGATTTGTTTACATACGCTAACTTTCCACAAATAAATAACATTAGTTACAAGAGTACATAGTGGCATTTTAAACAGTATAACATAATTGAGGAAACTTATAACTAGCTGACTATATATGTATGTAATTAATATTATGTGAAATACATTAAAATTGGATTAAACAAAAAATTAAAATAAAAAATTACAGTACTGTTGATATATGCAAATAGGCTATTTCTGTATTTGATAGGAACATATTAATTATCTATCACAATAAAATAGTTACAAATAGTTATACAAAATAGTATTTTGTATTTTATTGACCGCCTCCCCGGACTATTTTCTACCTAATTCTATATCCGGTCAACTATCATCTATTCAAAATTCTTTTTAATCATACTGCATCAAAAACATGTATTTTCAATAATCAGTTTGAGTCCGTAAAGTAGTACTTTTCAAGCCTAGGCCTGAAAAACTTTTTGGTGCGCTAACCTTACCTGCTACTAATATATGTGAGTAGGTGAGGTGCAAAACTCGTTCATTCCATTTTTTTTTTTTTTTAATGATATGGCAGTGGAATCTAAAAGATATTTTAATACTCTTTCAACATATCTTATCTGATTGGAGCAAAACTTGTTATTTCATATGGATTTTCGCTATACAAAATAGCGGTTTGTTGCAGAATTGATTCGTCTCATAGCCCATTGTGTTTCAAAACTGGTTCGTTACTCGTTGTGAAGCAAAACTTTTTGGTTCCTATATAAACATCTCACTTTGCACCCACCCAATTCGTTCACTTCAGCAGTTTCTGTTAATCATTCTGAACAAAATATCGAAAGCTCCTTTAACTTGCTAGTTTTATTTCAATTCATACTCTTCTTCTTACCTAGCTATATTAATAATAGATTTTCCAGTGGCTCCAGCAAGCTGAAAGACGTTGATAATCTGCTAAAAAGCATTTTGGTGACGAGTGGAGGGCCAATAATTCATTGAAGTATTACACACGAGCTCACAATATATCTGCCACAGACGAGGGAAACAACGAACAATAGGATGATGAAGTCGCTATGATTGAAGAAGGCGATGGCCTCAGGATATAGTATTTTTGTAACTTTTTTTTAGTCAGATGTTTTATATCAGTACGCTAATATGTTTAAAAAAGTTTTAAGTCAGTGGGTATATTATTTCTTAAAATGATACCGATTTTATTAATTGTGAGTTGTGAACCTAAATAAATATTATTTATTAAAAAAAGCTTCACTTTTGTTTTCTTTACCTTGCATTATTATCCTTATTGTAAGATAAACTTACGCAGTGTGAATTAAAACTCGTTCGTCTCAATGTGGTGTGCAGCAATCATCCCTGGTGGTTAAAAGGAAAAGCTAAGTTTTGATCAAAACTTCGTCCAAATTGTGTGATATGTATTTATTTATTTAATCATAATTTGCTTTCAGGGAAACACCCTATGCAAATAGAGTCTATCGTTTATACAAATTATAGATACATACATTACACTTTACGTAATACATTACATATATAAACATTATAAATACATTATTAATTATTAATATACATGAATATAAACAAAAATAAAGTTCAAATGTATAAAATCTAAAATTTAGTTAAAATTCAACATCTAAAAATTAGTCATAAAATTAAAAAATTTAAACATTGAAATCTTTATTATTTACAAAGATTAATTAATAACCAATAAATTAACAATTTCAATAACTGATGAAATCTAATATGGCTATTGTTATGAGAAATCATCCTACCAAGTCTCTATAGTTTAAAATGTTTGTGAAAAAATAAAACAATTTTCGTAAATCTCTTACGCTTTGTGGCTTGAAATTTTAATTCCATTAACATTTTCCATCCCTTAGTAAAACCTTTCCCTCAGATTGGAATAAATAGGGCAAACAAACAATATACTATATAGTGTTTCATTATTTTTCATATTGCACATTTTGCATTCTTGCTGCGGATTAATAATTACAATTTTATTGTTAACAGAAATTTGTATACTGTATTTACCTGAAAGTCGGATCTGCATTAACAGGCAAGTATTTTTAAAGTTAGCTGGGAGTAGTAAATAATCAGCAATTTGAAATCTATTCGAGAAAAGATTTATATGTTCGCTATAGGTAGAATGCTGCAATCGTTCTGTGTCTTTATCTAATAAGTAGCATTTATATTAATTCAATATTCTATTACTATTTGCTTTTATCTTAGATGCATTATTTTCAAATATTAATCTACCCTCTTCTATGGTATCAAGCACATTTTTTTCGTTGGGAACACCAGTAAATTGTGTGATATGTATTTTTTTGTTATTTAAATTAAAGGTGTTTGCAATGATTATTACTCGAGTGTTTCTGATTATTTTCTTGGTACTTTGCATCTTTTGCATATTTCTGTTTTCATTAGATTTGTCTGAATCGATATTCATATTAAGCGGATTCATTCATGTTTATGTAATTTATGTTAAAGGTGGAAAAGGAATCGAAGGAGTACACGATCGTTCAAAAGGAATTGGAAGCTTTGCAGACTCAGATCAGCCACAGCCAAGCGGTCTTAGCGTCCTTGGTTAGTAACAATTTCTTATATAGCATTGTACTACATTAAGCGGTGTAGTAGTAGTAGTAGTAAAGTAAATTTATAATAAAATATATACATGATTTGACAATTGTTGATTATATTCAACTATATAATGTTAATTAATATGCAAACTACTCACATAAAAAACATATTCATATGTAATTAACAAAACCTTATAACTCCCAATATAAAAATAACCATAAAATAACAAAAAAAAAAAAAAGCAAAAACTTCTGTGTATAGTGAATGAATAATATTTATTTACACAATATTTACAATATTTAATATATAATGCAATTATTTATTTATTTATGTCACATGTTTTAAATTTGCTATCTGCAAAAAAATTATTGCAATGAGCAAATGTGTGATCTAAACGTATGTGTGATAGATACATTGGCGTTGGTTATACCAATAAGTCCCTAGGCCATCGCCTCAACAACCGTCGGGGTGGATTGTGTGGATTTGTGGTGGATTTAAGTGTTTCTGCTGGTGGGTTCGTGTTGAAAGTTAGTCTTTGATGGAAGTTATTGTAGTATAGTGTGGCTGTATCGATTACTGTTTGGATGTTAAGGTCCTTGTGTATTAAGTCATTAGTCACGTAGAAAGGTGCATCTACTATCCTCCTTAACACTTTCGATTGAAAGGATTGGATCCTTTGGATATTTGAGGGCTTTGCAGTGCCACATAACTCTATCCCGTATGTCCAAATGGGACTTCACCTGGACAAAAGACTGACATGGAAAACCCACATCACACTAATCAGAAAGCAACTAAACAAACGATATGGACTATTATCAAGATTACTTGACAGACGCTCTAAATTATCCCTAACCAACAAACTTATAATATACAACATGCCCATAATGCAATTAAAAATTGAAAAATATTAATGACATGTATATAAATAAATAAAAAAGGTCTTTATCAATTCAAAATTAAAATTTTTAAATAATTTATTTTTTGAAGAGAGATTTGGCTATCTCTTCAGATCTTCCCATATCTGATTCAACAATATTAGGACTCTTGGGACTATATACTTTATCCGTGAATGGTACAATTTAATAGAATGTGCTACTTAAAACCCAAGATACGACTCCGTCTCACCTTTATACGAAAGGTTAAAGTGGATATTCCTTTTCCAAGTTATCCGATCCCGCCGTCCTTCATAAACCACCGAACCTCTCCAGTTCAAATCCTCTGTCCATTCCCGTAATACCGGTTCTAGCTTGGGTCCGTACACGAAGTAGGCATCAGTGAAGAGGAAGGATTGGCTCTGCTTGGAGCCGAGCTCTATGGTGCAGTGGTTAGCATCACGCGGGAGACCCGGGTTCGACTCCCGGCGGAGCCAAATCTTTTCTCTTCAAAAAATAAATTATTTAAAAAAAATTTTAAAAAAGCGGCCACCCATAAATTAAGATTAGATTAATATATAATTAAAGTTAAGAATTTGTAGAGACTATTTACAATTGTTCAGGGAACTGGGTGGATAGCAGGTGATTGAACAGGATTAAAGGGGGAATAGAGCTCCATAGGGATGAGGACCGTATAAATAAATATCTATCAAAAGCTGACGTTCTGTGGGCCGGTGTATATAGATCTGAAGACCTAGAACGGGTATTCCTGGAATGGACAGAGGATTTGAACTGGAGAAGTTCGGTGGTTTATGAAGGACGGCGGTATCGGATAACTTAGAAAAGGTATATCCACTTTAACCTTTCGTATAAAGGTGAGATGGAGACGTATCTTGGGTTTAAAGTAGCACATTCTATTAAATTGTACCATTTACCGATTAAGTATATAGTTCCAAGCAGAGTTGGGCAGTAGTTAACTACATTTGTAATTAACTACACAGACAACTACATGTAGTTTGTAGTTGGAAGCGCGCAACTACTATTTTTCAACTACCAGTTAAGTAGTTGTAATTTAAAACTACAGTTGGGAAAAAGTAGTTGGGAATGGCAAATACAAGTAGTTGTAAATGTAGTTTAGAGCGGCAACTACATTTGCTAAGCAACGTCTAATTAAATCACATGTTTTTGCTATTTTTATTTTGTGTTTAGATAAATACTCCATAGATAAATGGGCTCCATTATGGTTGATAATCTGTTTTAAAAATAGTACAATACATATACGTAATACAAAATGTTTCCATGATTTCCGACAGTCAATTATTTTTTTTAACCTTAGGTTCTCGATCAATCCCATGTTTTATATATTAGCTGAATTGCATTTGATATACTCCTTATCGATAATACTAGATATCGATAATTACTCGTTATCAATAAAAGTAGTTGTAGTTTCAGGCCTATAATTACAGTTGCAACTACTAGTTGTAGTTGTAAAAATACAACTACTTTTTTGAAACTACAGTAGTTGTAGTTGTGGTCCATCAACTACAAATTATAAAAGTAGTTGTAGTTTCAACAACTTCCCAACTACTGTCTCAGTAGTTTTGTAATTTGTAGTTCAACTTCTTTTTGCCCAACTCTGGTTCCAAGAGTCCTAATATTGCTGAATCAGATATGGGAAGATAAAAATTTGAAATACCTGCCAAGGTAAATATCATTTAGGCTTAGATCAATACTGCGTGACCTTTAGCAAAACAAAACCCTTTGTATCTGAACAGGCTACTGGTGGATTCTGAAGTAATTGGTTTTTTCAACTACCAGCAGAATTCATCGTAGCTAAATTGTGCCTAACATGAATCGTTTCTAAAGACATAAAGTATGATTTGAAAAAAGTAGGATAATGGGAGGAAAACCTGAGACAAACTCGACTAAGTCCACTAAGCTGAATTTCCCAGGAGTATGCAAAGCGTTATTGTCGGTTGGCCATCTACAGAGTAAACTTCTTCTCGTTTTCTTGTATTTTAGCATCATTGTTTAATATGAAACTTTTTTTTGTTTTTTTTTAATGTCCTTATATCATTCGAGGTAGTTAAACACCATCTTCACGAAGTTTTAGTGTTTTCTTAAAAGCTAAGCCTTGTGGTTTTGGTCGAGTTTTATCTGCTCTAAGCGTTACACATTTTTCTCGATAATTTTTTCAAAGAATGAACCAAAGCTTAGCTAGTCTACTAGTCTACATGTAGACCCACGAAACTGTCGGCCCATATTTATAATAAAGTTCGGTTAGTAAGGACTATTTTGTACCAACTTCATCACCTCCCAACATCCCCGACCATGTCGCTCAGACTGAAGCTGATGAAATATAAAAGCATCCTACAACCATCCCTAATATAGGCGGGCGCAAGCGACGGTGCTGCTTCTTTACAGGAACTAGAGAAACGGGGATAGAAGCCGGGCCATTGCCTGGGATTCATAGAGTTTTTTGGCGTTTTTAATTTAGTTTTCCATAATTAAAACCCGATTGAGCAAAATATTAATTGAAAAATGTCTAATGGGTATTGCTCGGCCCCTCAATGTTCAATTAGAAAATCAAAAGACATGTCATTCCATTTATTTCCAAAAAATAAAAAGCTTCTTAAACAGTGGATTGTAAAATTAAGAATAGATAACCCTGTTTCGAAACATATGGCGATATGTACTCTTTATTTTAAAGAAAGTGACTATATTTATGCAGGTAAATATTAGTATTTGTCATTTTATTATTCCAAAATGCTAGTTTTATGCAAATAACGTTGGGACCATAGTGTAATAGATTTGTTTTTCTTTTTTAATTTTCCCCATTTTTGTATCACATCCGTTGTGGTTAATTGTTCCAAATTTTCAATGCGATGCCTGAAAGTTTTGAAAAATAAATAAATAATATCACAAATGAAACTAAGCTGCCATGAAAATGACAGCTGCCATAACAATGATTGCATGAATAGGTAATTAATGTTATTACTAACCGAAAAACGTAGAGTAAAGTTACATTGATGTGTTTGCATTTACCAGAACTACCAGCTTTACACGAAAATTGCTTATTATTATTAATAAATTTGATTTCCGCTTTTTTTTTATGGGGCAATCCTTTTACGATCGCTTGTTTGAAGGCTTGTAAAACAACTGTTTTTTTACTTCTAGATATTATTCCACATGTAATTATGTGGTTTGCATCAAGGATAGCCTGCCCTTCAATTAATGTTCTTTTAACATTACCAATTATCTCTATCACATCAACTATGTCTATCCCCGTTCCTTCCGACATTTTGCAAAACTACTAGCGCACCCTATAGTCGATTGCGCCCGCGAATATGGAGCTCCTCTCTTCACGCATCTCTCTGAGGGCACATTGAAACAACTGCAGCGATTCCAGAACAGCATTTTTAAGAAAATCACGCAGTCGACTTCATTGAAGAAAATGAATGCTGTGCAATTGCATGACCTATTTTAGATAGAAAAGACTTCGGATTTCTTTAAAAACGGCATATAGAATTTCTGGACTCTTCTCATGGCATTTCAAATCCTATCTTCAATACATTGACTCCGGCACCGGCACCAGTACGCTGAAAAAACATATACGACTTCAACCATTACGGCATAAGTTAGTTGGTAATAATATAATTAGGTTTTAGTTGATACGATAATCAGATTAATTTTTATTTTAGGTATTATCAATTAACAAAAAAGGTTAGGCCCCCATCACTCCATGTTTAGGATATTAAAAAACATGTAAACATAAAAACCATCAGATAGCAATAAAATGTAACATTATTATAGTAAAAGGCTCTAAATTACTTGGAATTTATGATGGTGGAAGATAGTTGAACGTAGATATAATGAACAGGAATTAGTTAGGGGTGCGGTTAAAAAATCATCAGGGCTTCTCTCAGAACTGCAGGGAGCCGAGTCTTAAATTCCACTCCAGCAGTCAGAAAAGCCCTGATGATGACCTAGAATTTGGGTCGAAACGTCGGCTATAATAAGAAATGTAAATATCACATATTTGTACTTATTATTTTGACCGCACCCCTAACCAATTCCAGTTACTTGAAATTTAATGTATTGTTATCATTAGTATTTAGTTCAGGCATAATGGGGATTTGGAAAAAAAAATTATAGAAAATTTACTAAACTAAAGAAATTTATTATTATTTTAAACATTTTACAGAAATTTACATTCTTGGAAGCGACTGTGATTCGTAATAACCTCGACAAGATACACAGGACAACTCAGACCTTACATGAAACTGGTCTACCAAAGTAAGTCAATATTTTTATTTTTTTCGATGTTTTCATTATTAAATGATTTAATTTTTTACATAATATTTAATATCCGATTAAACCTAGATCCTTGGACGATGTGACAAGCACGGGGAAGCACACTGAGAAGCCGGAACTTGCCAGATCTTGCCCAGCCATCGCAAGTACAGCTGTACAGACTGGTAAGCTATGTGCAGGTGATTCTTCAATAACGTACGAAGTTAAGTCCCTCGGTGTAGCGGTTAGCATTGCAAACTACAATACTAATGGTCGCGAGTTCGCGTACCGCGGTGGCCGAAGGATTTTTTAAATGGAGTAAAAAATCCTTGGCCATATCGTCCCTCGGATGGGATGTAAAATAGAGGTACCGAGCCTGTGCGATGTCAGGTACACGTTAAATATCCCTCTTTATATCCCAATTGTACCTGGATAGGCAAAATTTGGGACTACCTTAAGCATTGTCCCATCAGTCTTAGTGGCATAAAGTGACATTAAACAAGCGAACCAAAACCCTTGGCAAATTTTTCTTGATCAAGATTATGATTGTTAAATACATTAAAAGGGATTTTTTTATCGCTTATCATGGCCCTACAGCTCTTGTAAAATTTCATCAAGTCGTAAAATTGTTCGCGTTCTCCAAGTTGATAAGTCTTTTATTAAAAGGTAATTTTATAAAGCCTTGAACAATTTGTTTGTAATATTTTATTTGACGTTACAAGACTCACCTTCCAGGGGTCACCTATCATAGCAGCCTACAACTAGGTTTCGCATCCCTCGGTGGCTCTATGATTTTTTAAAGGAAGTAAAAATCTTTGTCGAATTGGACGTGAAATTGAGATGCCGAGTCTGTGCAATGTCAGGTAATCGTTAAAGATCCCTATCCTAATTATATCTAGATAGGAGTGTTCCATTTTTTCCCTCCGCTAAATTTCTTAAAACAAGCGAACACTTCCTTGCCAAAAACGCTTCTGCTACCTCTGTGGTGATTTCCCAGCTGAAGTCATGTAAGTGTGATGACTGGAAAACTAAATCAACCCTGTACGATTCCATTTGCGAGAGTGTAATTTTGTATATGTCAGAAGTTTGGGGATTAAACTATACTAATGTTTTAGAGAGAGGGCAATTAAGATTTTTAAAGTTTCTGTTGCACTTACCAAAAACTACTCCAGACTCATTCGTCAGACTTGAAACTGGTAGGCGCCCCGTTCAATTTAAAATATTCAAGCGAATGTTAAGCTGGTGGGAATCTTTGTTGGAAATGCCAGCGCACCGCTTACCCAAGATATGTTATTTGAGATTGCTGGAGCTTAGTAACTCCACAATGCCCTTTAACTGGGTGACGGAACTAAAGCGGCGTTCCCACGAGGCGTTAATCACGACAGTTAACCACGCTAGTCAACTTTCGTTCGTGACACTCACGAAAGTGTGAATTTATAAAACGTTCACACGGTTGGGGGGTTCGTGCCGTTCACGCCTCGCGTTTCGACTAGTCACCATCGCAACATCGATCATGAATGATCTAGTTGTTGAAAGTTGTGCTGTTCTAAGTTCGTTTTTTGCTACTATCTTAGCAAAAAAGATGGAGTGCTTACAGGACACAATTACAAGAAAACGAAAAAAAAGACGTTTTTGGGTTAGAGAATGGATACAGCGAAGAAATATGTTAGGAGCGTCAAACTTGGTTAGTATGGAACTAAAAAGCAATTTTTCAGAAGATTTTAGAAACCTACTGCGAATGACTGAATTTCAGTTTGAATACCGGTTGAATTTCAGGTTGAACAAACGGACGAATGAAACTGTTCATCAGATCAAACCAAAATACTTTTGGCTTGTATATGTATATACCTTTTCCAGACCTTGCACTGTCTGATATTTTTTTTAACTCCTGACAGAAAGAGCTTCTTAAATTTTTGAATTTTGCTACAACTTCTTTTGGTCCAAATCCAGGAATATTTAATTCATGACTTATTCTCTTAGCTGCGGCGGCTCGTAAATCTCTATCACGGTATTCCTCCAAACTTGGATCATATAACACCTTTTCCATCGAATATAACTCCAAAAAACGCGTAGTTTCACTGTCGTTAAACTTAATAATGCCACGTTGCTGTGACGACATCTTGGCTTCACGAACGGTATATCACGACTGAAAATCAAACAGGTTTGATCTATCCACGCTTGAGTCGTGCGCCGTTCCTCACGAGAGCAAGTTTAACGACTATGCGTTCACACAGAAGTGTATTTCACGAAAGCGTGGTTCACTGTCGTGATTAACGCCTCGTGGGAACGCCGCATTAGAAAATACATTGAAGTAATTGGTGCCGAGCATGTTTTTAAATCTCAAGATCTCCAATTACTTAAAGAGAACCGTAATAGCTTGATAAATGCATTCGAAAATAATCTATTCAGCAAAGATATTAATTTTATTCTGAATAGTCGGTACAACACAATCTTTAGGAAAATTTCAAGTTTCTCATTTTCCTGCGAACCATATTTAATGTTCAACGCTCATATCAATAAATTAAGATTAGTGGCTCAAATACGGGTAGCTAATAAAAAGTGTTCCAGCATTTATTTAAATAGGAATAAAATAAAATTTTATTACATTGAAGTAATTAGTGCAGTCACACCTGTAAGCTTTGTGCTTTAAATGAGCCTGATAATTTAGCGCACAGTATTTTAATCTGTCCGTTTAACTTAACATTTAGAATAAAATATTTAAACAAATATTTAGCAGAATCTGCTGATGAGGAAGAGCAATTAGCAGATTTACTTAATTTCTCGGAAGGATTTAAATAAATTGGATGATTTTTATATATTTTTTATTAAGCTAGCTGAGGACAGAAAATAGATTCTGTTAATTAACAATTACAAAATATTTTTTTGTTTTGTTTTTTATCTATTTTTAAGGTTTGTAATTAAATCTGTCCTCAGTTGGAGGATTATTATTGTATTTATTTTAAGTTCTGTTCATAGTAAAAGCTGTTATTGTGATTATGTATGTAAGTATGTTTTGTATTGTACTCATTATTTTTTATATCACATGATTTTCCTTTTTTTATTTTTTTTTTAAAAAGATGTTTATTTTATTTTATTTTTATTATTTTTTAGTCTTGGAGATAAGGATGTGGCTTTTTTTATTATATGATTATGTTATAAATATGCCAACTCCCTCTGTATAGTGTCTGACTGATAACAGATGTAAATAAATAAATAAATAAATAAATAAAATATCTGGATAGGCAAAATTTAGGAAAATCACAAAACTGGCAAAATTAGGAATTAGCCTTGGTGGCATAAGGTGATGAACAAACTAAATGAACAAACAACACTGTTTTTTTAATAATAAGTCAGTATGATTCGTAGGGTGAAAACATGAAATAAAATGCTTATAATCACAACAGAAATGCGCCGAAAATCATAATGTTTATTGTTATTTAATCAATGATTATCTTTTATATAAATAATTTAAAATTAAAAGATTCGGTTAAAAATAATATATATATATATATATATATATATATATATATATATATATATAGAAGACTTTATTACAACTAAGGTCATATGTCGTTGTCTAATAAACCTTCCTGCAATTTCTTTCTGTCGAACCAGTGAATATATAATAAATAAAAGATTGGAAAATTAAAATAAATAAATAAAAATAAAAGATTTGAACAAGGTTGGGAACGGACCCAAGGTTAGCTCAGAGGTAAGAACGCATCAACGTAGATGCAGAGGACCTTGGTTCGATTCCCGGCCGCGGTCGAATCATTTATCTTTTACGATAGGTTAAATGATGGTCAGGATTTTCAGTTTACAATGATTTTATTACGGTAAGCCAACGTTTCGATCCAACTTGTGGATCTTCATCAGGGCCAAAAAGAAAACAAATATATGAGTATCTATGCTAGAGGGTGACAATAAATGGATACATTACAGAACTGATAATAATATAAAAGATGGTGTGTACATGAATATTAAAATAAGTGGCAGGTTAACAAGATAAAATAGAATCTGATATTTACCTACTGAGTCCAGGTGGATACTAAGACTGAAGGTAAAAATAAGGTGAGAGGTAGTGGTAGGGGGTTAGTTTGCAGACTTCAAAGGTTGAAAAATGACGGGGAAATCCAACGCTTTTGAAGTGAAGGCACATGACAACTGAGTGAACAAAAATATTTAAAAATTAACAAAATAGATGGTACTGTATACAAATAGTTGTGTCTGGACTCAATAATAACATAAAAATGAGATAATACATAATGTAACAATGCATACAAATTTGGAAAATATACAGAAAGAAGCATACAATACAAAAATTAATAATAGTACAAGAGGTACAGAGATAATTGCAGGTACCGATGAAATCAAAACTAGGATTTGAGGATGCGGAAGATGTTAGAATAAGTGGATGAAATAATCTCTTTATATGTTTTGTGATTTACCGGGTTATTTTTTCTATATGGATGACAACAATGGATTCAAAGTCGAATGAATGGTTTTGGGTAATGGCATGTTCTGCTAATTTCAGATTCTATTTTATCTTGTTAACCAGCCACTTATTTTATATTCATGTATACACCATCTTTCATATTATTATCAGTTCTGTAATGTATCCATTTGGTGTCAGCCTCTAGCATAGATACTCATATATTTGTTTTCTTTTTAGCCCTGATGAAGATCCATAAGTTGGATCGAAACGTTGGCTTACCGTAATAAAATCATTGTAAACTGAAAATCCTGACCATCATTTAACCTATCGTAATTGAAGAACAGTTGACCTTCTCTCACCTCTACTATTTATCTTTTAATTAAAAACATGATGTTTATGTTCAACCAGGTAGAGGTTGAATGACACATGGTAATCACACCACGTTTCAGTGTATAATAATAGTTTCGTGCTGTAAATTTGATGTACTCATATTGATATAATCTATCAAGTTTCGTTGTTTATTATCAATCTGATTTTTCGGACACTACCTGGATATAATTTTTAAAAATTGATTTTTTATTTGATTTATAAATTGATTTCATTCCTTTCCTGAACATTCAAAAGATCGGAATATTTTGTTACCCTGGTAAATTTAAAACCTCGTATATTTTTGTTTTGTTTGTTTAACGTCCGATTAGCTACTAAGGCGATAGTGGGAGTACTAAATTTCGCCTATCTAGGTATAATTAGGATAGGGATCTTTAACTAGTACCTGACATCGTAAGGTGCCGGACCTCCTTTTTACATCCTATCCGAGGGACGAATTAGCCAAGAATTTTCAAAGGAAACACGCACATTTTTAAAGTTAAAGTTACATACACATACTAGCTGCACAAACGATTGCAAAAAAAAAAAAAAAAAAAAGATGAATATTCATAAAATTACATATAATGGTAATGTTCGTGAACATTGTTAGCAAGAATAGTTTGTGATAACGGAATCCCCTCCCCCACGAAAAAAAAGTTCTCTGACAAACAGGAGTGTTTTTTGGCTAGGTTTTAGTTTTAGAAGTAAAAAGTATTCGCTTATTTCCATTTATCATTACATAGGTAAACGTTTGTCACACATAATTCTTTAAATAAAAGTTTCCGAAAATCTTGTTGAAACAGGTACATCTAATTTAAAAAAAATATTATACTTCTCTGTGACGAGTATAGTGTATTAATAACACTCCACAATATTTAATGGACTACATTATCTATGGAAGTGATGATATGATTAAATGCTGAACTGTATAACTAACTAGACAGGGGATGAATTCAGTCTGGATTGAAAGGGCTGACAGACTGGAGCGGAACCTGCTGACAGTCAAGTCCAATGGACTGAATTGATAATGCAAGTCAGTTAGTCACTTTGTCAGTTTGATATAAGCTGACTACTGCCTGATTTTATATTTCATAATTATTTAAATTATCCTAACAGTTACAATAATTGCTTCTTACTTAAAAGTAACCATAACCTCTTCGATGCAATTTCATTTATCCGAGACCAAAGGCGAACCGGATAATCGAAACTCCTGATACTCCGGAAATCTAGGTGGTGGAAATTCTCAGATTTTCGACATCTGAATTTATTAGTTCAAGATTACATAAATTAAAAAAAATATTTATTTTCACATCATTTCATTTCCAAGAACTGGTACACCCGCTGTATTTTTTTTCTAACACGTGTCTAGTATAAGGGATTAAAATCGGTTAGTGAGATAGTCTCAAAATTTCACGGATATTTATTTAAGGAACTTGTTAAATGCAAATTCTATGTTTTAAAACTTTTTTATTTTATTTTCCTCCCCTTCCTCACCGTTTAGGCTATACAGGGTTTTACCCTGGCTCCGGATTTTGAACTTGATATATTTCGGTTTTAAATCATATGTTGGTTGACATGGGCAACGTGTATATCCTAAAGCGTTTGCTCACTCGGCTATCCCACAACCCTTACACCTTTTACCTTTTATCTTTAACGTGGCATGACACCATAGAGTATAGAATAACATATATAGAGTATAGAAAAACATATGTAGAGTATAGAATAATATATATAGAGTGTAGAATAACATATGCAGAGTATAGAATAATATTGTTACACTTATGTGGGTAACAAATATTTATTTAACAGAAATATACATATATCAATGCCAAAGAATTAATAAATCTTAAATATTTGAGCAGGTTACAAAAATGATAACGTCATAACACACAATCATATGACTTGAACTTCACTGTCAAGACACAGACTTCAACTAACTCGTTCAGTCACTGCTCCTTTTATATAATCGTAAATAGTCAGGCCTGGAATGTTCCAGAACAATGTGAACAGATCTACGCCAGCGTGGACTAGGCACGAAAGATCTAGACCCAAACCGTTCTTTCCAACCGCTTATTTTGTTCAAACAAACGGTCTGGGAGTTTACACCATATGTTTCTTTTATTTGCTTATCGATTTAACGTTACAATATAAATGCTATTCTATACTCTATGCCTGACACCCAAAAAAAGTACCAGATTTTCATGGGTTTCCGCTCTATAAGCGCTACGAGTACTTTCACGTTATTAATTAGTTTCCCTGCACAGGAATGAAATAATTTTTAAATTTAGGATCTCGTTTTTCACAAAATTCAATGCTCTACAACGTTTATATGTAACATTTGTCATTTGGATTTTACTTTTTTCTATAGTTGGAACAATAGCGTATTTTTTTTTGCCAGGAACGATTTGTTTGGTTGTTTTTTGTTTAATTAACGATGCGGTTGTGGGAATCCTAAATTTTGCCTATCCAGGTATAATTAGGATAGTGACCTTTAACGAGTACCTGGAATAGTACAGGCTCGGGGCCATCATTTTACGTCCTATCCAAGGGACGGCATAGCCAAGGATTTTTTACTCCCATTAAAAGGGCCAAAGCGTGACCATTAAAAATTAAAAATATATTTAAATTCAAGTAAAGAAATAAGCAGTGTTAAGAGAAGAATGATTTGTTAATGAACGTTGAAACAAGAAAGACTCTTGAGGCACACTTCATTAATTATATAATTATCTTGGCCAACTTTAAGCAATTATGAAGGCGCTGGTTTCGGATTTGTCAACTTAATCTTAGAAGTTTTTTTTTTTTTTTTGTATGCTTAGATTCCTATCTTGGGTATTTATTTTTTAAGTTTAATTTTAAAAAACTTATATATAATATGACTAAAATAAATATTTAGTAAAACTTGACTTACTGTAAAAAACATTTTCTAGTGGGTTCAAATAGTATTGTTCTTTAAAATTTTCTATTTTTTAAAATAATTTAATGCCCTCCTGATTTGATAGTTATTTTTTTAATAAACTGGATTAAAATACTGGAATGAATAAAATTACTTGTGCATCCTAAGTTTGAATTTCCCAGCTTAAAATCCTGGAATTTAGAAAATTAGTTTGTTTTTGGGTTTTCTCAGGTTATAAATCTTTGAGGCGCGGTAATAAGAGCTTAAGTCACTATTTTAGGATTTGGAGATAATGTCGTAATATTATAGCACGAAATCGGAGCTACCGGTTGGTATTAAGATCTTAAGCCAAACTATATTGTTTTATAGAAATAACAATTACAAATAATATCAATAATTTGATTTTACATAATTTTTACTTTTACTTACCTATATATGAAATATATAGTAAGTGGAAGTATTGCGATCGTGAAAAATTTCGACTTCCGGTTTTCAACGGAAATACACGTTTTGGGGTCCCCTGAGTCCAAGTGACCAATTCCCGCGAAATGGTCTGTGTGTGTGTGTGTGTGTGTGTGTGTGTCTGTGTGTGTGTGTGTGTTTGTGAACAGACTAGCTCAAAAACTATAAGCCGTGCGAATCTGAAATTGCGTATTTAGTGTATGTATATGCCCGTGATGTGACAGCAAAAATTTCATCAAAATTGCTCAAAGGGAGGGGATACTTTATTTAATAACTTTTCAAGTTTTTTTCGATTTTCTCAAAAACGGCTCTAACGACTTTGATTAAACGGAGTATTTGATCTATTTATATGCCCGAGATATGACTGTATAAATTTCATCAAAATTGATTAACCTGAGGGGGGACTTTACTTAATAAATTTTGTATAATTTTCACGTGTTTTTTTAGTTACTCAAAAACGGTTTTAACGATTTTGATCAAACTGGGTATTTGATGTGTATTGATGTGCCAAAGATGCGATAGCCAACATTACATCAAAATTGGTTTAACGGAGGGGGCACTTTAATTCATAACTTTTTAACCAATTTTTACCTTTTTTTTGATTATCTCAAAAACGGCTTTAACGATTTTCATCAAATTCGTGGTGTTTAATGAAAATTAGGTGTTCTTTAATATCAGGTAAGCTTTATCATTATTAAAATGTTCTGAGGGGGCTTAAATGGGGAAGGGACCTTTTTTGTTTTCCTATAAAGTACCTTTGTATTTGTTTATTTGGAGAAATTATCTGTCTCTCGTTTTGCCTAAAAGTAATAAATGGCTAAATATGAGATATGATAAAATTAAAGGAAACATATAGAGGAGAAAAAAAGAAAAATATTCAGTCAACTCATAAAACTCGTTGAGCGCAAGCGGAGTACGCCTTTAATGACAGACCATTGTTCATAATTAAAGCCGTTCTGTTCATTTGAGAAGTGGCAATTAACAAAACGCATTAATTTCTAATCTAAGTAAGTTTGTAAGTGAAAGTCGTGTGTTGCAGGCACGCACCAGATTTTTTAAACTTTGCTGTTGCTCTCCTGAAAAATTCAAAATTTTGACTTAAGCCCTTTATGACCATGCCTCAAAGAAATATCATGCCGGATAGTAGTCAGTGGAGATTCGGTAACTCATAAGTACCATGTATTCTTATTAAGTAAAAGATCAAGCTAAACATTATGATTTCCTTACAGATTCTGAATGCCAGAGGAACTACAACGACCCTGTTCACGAATCTGATTGTTTCCTCCCACCTATTGGAAGTCCTCTGGACCTACAGGTAAATATAGGTATATAGTATTCTTTAAATTTTATATTTATATATGTTTTACTAAATTTAAACTTATATTGCAGAGACACAAGGACCAACTGAGTTCCGTCCAAAATGGCCTTGATCTTGACATATACAGGTAATTTACTTCCTTTATCATCGATATTTATACACTGATAGCAAACCACTCAATAATTATCTGTGTAAGTTTGCATGTCAATTCCATCCCTTAGGATTTTCAAATAATAAAAAAAATAAACCTGTAGCACAATTAGAGGGTAAAAATTTTACCCATGAAGTAGTATTGGTTCAGGACTCAGTAAGTAATTATTATGGAGGCTGGTATAATAAAAATAAAACATCAGGAGGGTCTTACAGGCCCAGGTTTGATACACGGCTTATGTAGGATTAAAGAAAATTACACGGATATTTGAACTCGGGAACTAGTGTATAATAGTTCGCCACATAATTAAATGGGCTACTCCTCTCCTTTTCCGCAGATTAATATTAAATTCCTGATTATGCACAAAATGCATAATCAGAAACAAATTTCATAAACAATTCATACCACCTAAAATAAAAGTTCACTACAAAATAGATTAAAAAAAATTTTAATTTTAAATAGTACAATAATTAGTCAAAAAAGAAATAACATTATAATCATTACAATTAATAAATAGTAATTGATCAGATTATCTTAGAACGTCGGTAGTAATATAAAAGGACAAGTATAAGTTAATATATAAGAATGCATAACAGTGAATTCGGAAATCAGGAAATTGAAAATTATCCGGCTTTGAACTCGGAAACTAATGCATAGTAGTTCACCACGTTTCTCAATGAGCTACTCCTCTCCTTTTCTAGAAATTGATATTAAATTCCCGATCGTGCACAAAATGGCAAAACAGAAATACTACTAGAAAATAGTTTCTTCTTTTAATACAATACTTCACCTAAGAATTTTGAAGGGGGAAAAAAGCTATATCGGAATATTATAGGGGAGAGCGGTGTTGGTTGGCAACAGTTTTCACTTTTTTTATTGTTGAGTCGTTCCTGTTAATATAATCCCAATGGGGCTGATACCGCTGTAAACTCCAAGTACTTGAGTACTTCAAGTATTTTTTTCACAACATAATGTTTAATACTAAGATCATAGAAAATTGAAAAATTCGTCAATCTATAGTGTGCCAATTAACCCCCTGTGTGGGGCAGGTTGGCCTAGAAGTTGGGGTTGTTTAGCCATCTCATTCAAGTACTGCCTGACACATATTATTGTTATTAAAAGCTGCACCATAATGGTATAATAATTTTGAATCGGTTTTTAACAGCTTTTAAGGGAAAATAGAATGACAATAGAAGAAGAAAGAAGTTTAGACTGTCGTCACTTTTTGCATAAGAAAAATTGCTCTCATCTTTCTCGCTGGAACTAAAAACAATTGGTAGTTTCACCTTTGATTATGTTTACCTTCCTTTTGTGAATTGCTACTGCGCCAAAAAAAAAGTTAAAGAGAGCCAACTAACCCCACAGGAAAGATCATATGAAAGATGACTGCCAGGGCAGGGGAGAATAATCAAACAAGAAACTGGTTGGTCGAAAGGTTAGGTTTTTCAAAGGAGTGGAATCGGAGTCAAACGTTTTTCCATGCCTTTAAACCAACTTTACTGAAAGTATAAAAATTTGCTTACATGTTGTAAAATCAATCAATGAAGCACACTCTTATCTACAACTTCAGCATCGGATTGAAAACTCAGGAAAAGACTCCCGAGGTCGAGCGGGTCACATGGTACAATGGTGGGGCCTTCACAACAAGTGTGACGGAAACTATAAGTCAATGGCCAACCTACCCACTATGCCCACCAACCCCGCTCTCTCCTATTTTTTTTTATTTTTTTTTTGTTTAATCTACAATATCCAACATTTGTTTCAAGAATATACCAAAAAAGAAATAATTACTAATCTCCATTGCGCGTCTCCCTCTCTTCTGCCGAGCCGGCAGCTTCCCGCTCCAACATTCCACCTACCGGAAGCTCCGATTCTAATAAATCTCCTTAACACCAGTTAACATATTATATTAAATCAATACTTATCAATTATTATAAATATTAATCAATAATTATCACAGAATTGATTTTAAAGGCTCGCGGGCAAAACCGCGACGGGGAATGCTAGTACTCATATATTTGTTTTCTTTTAGCCCTGATGAAGATCCACAAGTTGGATCGAAACTTTGGCTTTCGAAAATAAAAAAAAATTCAAACTGAAAATCCTGATTATCATTTAACCCATCGTAAAGAATAACAGTTGACTAACTCTCGCCTCTAAATAAATTTACCGTACACCGAAAATTCCGGACACTTTTAAAGAAAGTTACGTCGGATTGACAGCTTCCGGACGATTGGGAGTTCACTGTATTACAAAAAAAACCTTGGAGATGACGTTATTAGGTCTACTTGAGATAGATTAAATAGACTATGACAGGTCTCTTTAGGTACACCCAATTTTCAGAGAAAACAAACAAACAAATAAATTATGAGCAGACCTCACCCAGAGCTTCATTATCTTATCGCTTCAATCGTTATCTGCACTTCGGTTTGTGATCGGTTTGCGATCGGCATCAATTTCAGTTTGAATTGTGATTGGTTCCAGTGAGGTCTGATTTTTGGGGTTTGAAATTTAGCCTGGAAGTAAATAATAGAAAGTTATTATTGATATAAATTATTGGTTGAAAAATAAATTAAATAATTAAAATAAAATTATTATTATTGGTTTCGGAGTCACTTAAAAAGTGTCAATTTTAAACCTTAGAGTGTTTGTTTAACACAAGATTCAACATGAGATTCTATTTTCAACTACGGTCAGTACTTATAGTTTATTTTATTTATTATTATTTTTTTTTTTTTTTTGTAACAATCTATTACCTGAATGAATTTCGATCTGATATGGTGGAATAAATTTTTAAATCTATTTTGTCTCTTCCTATTCGAATTCGATCACACGGCTCACAAAGTTATGGGACACTTTAAACAAAGACTTAGATCTTGATTTGTCTTTTAACTTAAGTATGATTAAGAACAAGTTATGGAAACATTTCTCAATTTTGAACAAATAATAACCTCAGTCATTTTTTTTCTTCAATAAACAACAGCTTTCAATAATTGTTTAATTATTTATTATTATTATTATTACTAATCGTGTAGGGTGATTTTTTTACTTAATATTTATATGATAATGATGCTTTTATAGAGATAATAATTATTATAGATAATTATCTATGACTGAAATTTTGAGAATCATAGTTTATTAACTGAAGCTTGGAAATGCATAAGGGTATAACTCCCTTAGGAATTTTTCAAAGATATTATGTGACTTATAACCTCTAGGGTGAACTACGTTCAGTGCTTACACCCTTGCCATCTTCCATACGTTCAAGGAACTCTTTTTTTAACAACAAAACATTACTTTACCCATTTCTGAAGAATGGCTTTGGCACATCTAACAATTTGGCAAAAAAATATTTGTTTTATTTTTTTGGCACTTAGACCCTTATGCATTTCCACGCTTAAATTAGTGGTTATATACACAGTTAATTGACCATTATAACTAATGTAAATAAGTATTATTGTTATATATTAGCATTATTTTACGTATAATCTGGGTTTAATTATACATGATTAGTATTATAATTTCTGATGAGGTCCATAGACGTGTCAAGATAGATTGTTTTGTTGAAACACAAAAAATTATGTTCATCTTGAAAATTATCTAAATTAAATTATTTTTTTAATATTATTATTTTTTTATTACTTACTAGCTGTAAGTCCCGGTTTCACCCGGGAAATTTAATTTTTCTAATGAAACGGTCGATTTCGTAAAAAATCCATTGTAAAGCGAGATCATTACGATTTTTATTAGGATAAAGAATATCAGCTGAAGATCGGCTGAAGTTATGCAATTTTAATATGGACAGGTGTTCGCACCTGGGATGAAAGAACCACTGAGCGAAATTTGGAGAATTTAGGATAAACGGTATGGATTTCTATAAAGAACAAACAAACAAACAGAAATATTGCCCTGCAGTTTCAGCTTCTCGCAAATCGGCTTGCCTAAGCCTCTGTGGCGCAAGGCGGGCCTCGTATTCCTGGGCAGACTCAGTTTCCCGCGATTCTGCCTGTGTAAGCCTCTGTTGTTCAATCCTATTTTGATGTTCGTCGAGAGTTTCAGCTGCTCGTATTTGAAGTTGTTTTTTGGCTTTTGAGTCCACTACTCCTATTGAAGCTCGCTTCTTTGGAGGCATGTATAAAAAATAAATTCACCGTACATGTAAATAAACGTATTGTAATGTTAAAAAAAAAAAAAATATGGTTTAAAAATCCCAGAACTCGACGCCTGCCAAGGGACGGTCTTACCGGGCCTTGTTGGCCTCTTCAAAATCTATAAAATGAATTTTAAGGCCGTTTTTTCGACTCAAACGGTCGATTTCGTAACAAACCATTGTAAAGGGAGATCATGACGAATTTTATAACAATAAAGAATATACCCAGAGATTGGCTGAAGCTATGCAATTTTAATAATGACGGGTGTTCGCACCTGGTATTAAAGAACCACTGAGCGAAATTTGAAGAATTTAGGACAAATGGTATGGATTTCTATAAAGAACAGGATTGATGTATTGATTTGATATTGTTTGCCATCTACATATAAGTGGGCAATATGCCTGTTGGTGGAATTTTATATATAAATAAATAATATAATGAGAGCTAAATAAATAATATAATATATAACAGTTCATAACAGTGAATTTGGAAATGTGATATAGTTGTAATTTTATTATCATATAAATTATTTCTCAAGACCTTTTTTTTGTCGATACGCCATAACTTCCTCAATACTTCATGAAAATAATATTAAAAACAAAAAGAAAGATACATTGCTCATATTTCATTAAATATTTAACATTTCGACCGTAAATTTTCTGAATAAATCGGATCGCATATATTTTTGAAAAACTTTTTCATCCGATCGGACCAGAGAAATTCGACCCTCATTTTCTCTCTCCCTCCCGTATATCATCACCCTCCACCAACAATATCTGACACTGACAACTTCGATTTCCTAAATGTTTCTTCTAATGGATTTCTTCTTTCTATTAAGTACAGAACTATAATTACTTTGTACCTATGATGTAGGGTGAATGATTTTTACTAAATATTTATATGATAATGATGCTTTTATAAAGATAATAATCTATATAGTATATTTTTCCGTTTAAACAAAACATTTAAAATTTCATTCATTGTATATCTTATTATTATGTTGTTGTTTTTTTCGTTCACTTACCAAAATATGAAATATATTCAGGGATTTATAAGTATTGCGATCGTAAAACATTTCGACTTCCGGTTTTCAACGGAAATACACGATTTGGGGTTCCCTCTGTCCAAATAACCAGGTTGAACAGACTAGCTCAAAAACTATAAACCGTACGAATCTGAAATTGGGTATTTGGCATATGTATATACTCGCGATGTAACAGCATAAATTTCATCAAAATTGGTCAAACGGGGGGGGGGGGGGGGGCTCAATATTTTCCTAGATAGGGAAGGTAGAAATTCAAGGGGCTAAAAGTTGAAATAATAACCCCTAAAAACAACTGTTGGGGCATTTAAATTCATCGTTGTATTTTAAAGGTATTTATAGTATCTTAAAACTTGTCAATTTATGCCTCAGTTATACATTAAAATAGGGAATTGTTAAGGCTTAATGTTGAACGATGTGGGGCAAATTTTCTTGTTTGAATTTTATCCAAGTTTTTCTTCTGATTCTGATCCCACTAATTTCATTGATTTTCATCAACTTCTATAAGCTTCATCGAATTGATGGAAAGTAGGATCAAACTGCTTGGCTTATAAAAGAAATGTAGAGCAATAAAACAAAACAGTTCGAGATGAAATAAAAAAAAATCTGGTGCGTGCGCGCAACACACAACTTTCACTTACTTATTATTATTATTACTTAGATTAGAAATTGACGTGTTTTGCTAAATATCATTTCCCAAAGTCACACATTTTTCTACATTCATATCTTATTTTTGTTAATCGTTAAAGCCGTTTTTGAGTAAATAAAAAAAACCCGTGAAAATGATACAAAATTTATTAAGTAAAGTCCCCCCTCCTGTAGATCAATTTTGATGAAATTTTTACAGTCATATCTCGGGCATATAAATACACTAAATACCAAGTTTGATCAAAATCGTTTAAACTGTTTTTGAGTAAATAAAAAAAACACGTGAAAATGATACAAAATTTATTAAGTAAAGTCCCCCCTCCGGTTGATCAATTTTAATGAAATTTTGACAGTCATATCTCGGGCATATAAATAGATCAAATACTCAGTTTAATCAAAATCGTTGGAGCCGTTTTTGAGAAAATCGAAAAAAACTTAAAAAGTTATTAAATAAAGTACCCCCTCCCTTTGAGCAATTATGATGAAATTTTTGCTGTCACATCGCGGGCACATACATACACTAAATAGCCAATTTCAGGTTCGCACGGTTTATAGTTTTTGAGCTAGTTTGTTCACACACACACACACACACACACACACACACAGACACACACACACACACACACACACACACACACACACACACACACACACACAGACCATTTCGCGGGACTTGGTTAATTGGACTCAGGGGACCCCAAAACGTGTATTTCCGTTGAAAACCGGAAGTCGAAATTTTTCACGATCGCAATACTTCCACTTACTATATATTTCATATATAGGTAAGTGAAAGTTAAAATAAAAATATTCCGTCAACTCATAGACACACATGCGCTGTACGCCTTTAATGACCGACGATCGTTTATAATTAAAGATGGTTTGTTCATTTAATGGAAATTATTTATTTCAAGGTAACCTATATGATGTTTTCAACAACTACATAGAGAATTATAAAACCAGACGACTTGTAGTATTCTGCTTGGATTGTCGAATTATCAAAAGTAAAAACTTTTATTTAGTAATAAAAGAAATTAGTGTACTTTAAAGAGCAAATAAAAACGAAAATAAGTAAATGAATGTGGAAAAATGTGCGACTTTTTGAAATGGCATTTAACAAAACATCTCAATCAAAGAAAACTAAGTTTGTAAGTGAAAGTTGTATGCTAGTGCATCGCATAAATAATAACCTGACAGGCTTTAAATTTAGCGACAAAGAAGAAGTATGCGTGGCTTATTTAAGCTCCTCCCTCAGGTGAACCTATTAGGGGCGGCCAGCCAATGTCCGCACCGGATCCGCACCGCAGCACTAATATAGGTTATGTTCAGAATATGTTTTATTTAACTTACATATTATCTTTAGTTATGCCTAAAGTGGCCTGTGTCTGACATGTGTGGCCTGACCTTTAGGCATAACTACTTAAAGGTAATATGCAAGTTAAATTAAAAATATTCTGAACATAACCTATATTAGTGCTGCGGTGCGGATCCGGTGCGGATATGTGTGGCCAGACCCTTATGGTGTCGTGCTTTATACTAGTTTCTTGATAGTTACATTTAGTTCTGCAGCATCTTAATTGATTTACCCATCTACGTCTTGGCTTCCCACTTTGTCCCTAGCCTACTGATGACGTATTCATTGTTTTGTAGAGGATTGCTGATGGATTGCTTTGTGTTACGATTCCCGCCCTCTTCAAACCTCAAATCATGAGAGATATTCTTGTATTGGCCCTGAAAAAAAACCCACAGCAAGATGGGTGAAAGCTTGGCAGTTGAAAAACTCGTTACATGGTCAAATCCTGAAGAAGAAATGCAGACAAAATACACTTATTTATTTTGGCACACTTGCAATTAGATGGGAAAATTAACTGACTTAACATCGTGACGGCAGCAATTGTATTCAGATCATGGAAGCCTTTTAGGCTTTGTTGTTTTACAACATGGGAGATATAGACTGATAAGAAATTAAAATGATATAAATAGTCATAATTAATTTTTACTTTCACTTACCTACATATGAAATATATAGTAAGGAAAGTATTGCGATCGTGAAAAATTTCGACTTCCGGTTTTCAACGGAAATACACGTTTTGGGGTCCCCTGAGTCCAATTAACCAAGTCCCACGAAATGGTCTGTGTGTTTGTGTGTGTGTGTGTGTGTGTGTGTGTGTGTGTGTGTGTGTGTGTGTGTGTGTGTGTGTGTGTGTGTGTGTGTGTGTGTGTGTGTGTGTGTATGTGAACAGACTAGCTCAAAAACTATAAACCGCACAGACCTGAAATTGGGTATTTAGTGTATGTATATGCCCGGGATGTGACAGCAAAAATTTCATACACATTGGTCTAACGGAGGGGGCACTTTATTTAAAGAATTTTGTCTAAGTTTTAGGTTTTTTTCGATTTTCTCAAAAACGGCTCTAACGATTTTAATTATACTCGGTATTTGGTGTATATATATACCCGCGATGCGACAGTAAAAATTTCATCAAAATTGATTAATTGGAGGGGGCACTTTACTTATTAAATGTTGTCCCATTTTCACGTGTTTTTTTTATTTACTCAAAAACGGATTAACCGATTTTAATAAAACTTGGTAGTTGATGTATGTATATGACCGTGATGCGAAAGCCGAAATTTCATCGAAATTGGTTAAACGGAGGGAGCACTTTACTTAATAACTGTTGTCTCATTATCACTTTTTTTTTTTTTTTTACTCAAAAACGGATTAAAATACACCTATCGATTCACCTTCACGACGTATTTGCAAAAAGAAACTCGTAGTAAAAAACAAGCAATCAGTAAAAAAACTCGACTGTTGATGAAATTAGTCCCTTCATATATAAATTAGCAATAATAAATCGAAAGGTGCTGAGAATTATCAAATTTTGCTATACAGATACTCTATAATTTATGGAGATCTACAAATATAAGTATATACTTAAATATATGAAGTTGAGGAATGGCGTTTACATATTATTGAAACATGTCGATTTCTAATCTAAGTAAGTTCGTAAGTGAAAGTTGTGTGTTGCGCGCATCGCACCAGATTTTTTTTTCGTACCAAAAATCATTGACAACTTGTGATGACTATACAAACAAAAAGTATGATTAATCATAATATAGTACAATATGCTTCAGATATATTTATCAAATTCAACGAGTGCCAAAAAAAAAAAAAAAAAAATTATATCCTACTATAACAAAACCAAAAATTTCATGTAAACTAACACTACAATTGGTTTCTTATCATTTCGATATCTTTTACAACCTTATAAAAAATTAAATGATGTAATCTAACACTAATCTTATCTTAATTGACCATGCGTATCAATTGTAAGAGGCGTGTTAAATAGAATATTAAGTTGAAATCGGAATGTTTATTTTTTCTTTTATTACATAAGAACAAAACATTTGACATTGATGAATTCGCGATTTGAAAATTACTTGCAATGAGCTAAGTTAGTTAATAGCTTCAAGATCCTTCCATGAGGAAATAAAAAATTAGCTCAGCAAGTCTCTTGGCCACGCCTGCGTAGTCGACGTGGTGGGCTATACGGGTTCTTTGGGTATCTTAAATGTTCCGTCAGAGGGGTTGTATTGTAAGTCAGTCTTTGGTGAAAGCTATTATAATTTTCTTTGGCTGTTTTCGAAATTGTTCACATGTATAAGTCCTTGTGTATTAGATTGTTGCTAACATAAAATGGTGCATCAACTATTCTTCGTAACACCTTCGACTGAAAAAACTGTTTGATTGTTTATTTATTTGTTTAACATCGTTTTATGCTACTAAGGCTAATCGGACGATGCTACATTGGGAGTCCTAAATTTTTCCGATCCGGGTATAATTAGGATAGGGATCTTTAACGAGTATCTGACATCGTACAGGCTCAGGACCTCCATTATAAGTCCTATCCGAGGGACGGCATGGCTAAAGATTTTGTACTCCCATTAAAAAATCCAAGGGCCACCGCGGGTCGCGAACCAGTGACCTTTAGTATTGTAGGTTGCCATGCTAACCACTACACCACAGGTGACCCCCTGAAAAAAACTCTATTCTTTGCCTGCTGGACGACTTTGCAGAAGCCCAGAGTTTCATCCCGTAAGTCCATATAGGTTTTAGTAGTATATATATAATGTGGAGTAATAGATAATGTGAGTTTATTTGGTAAAGATAATTTTGAACGTCGACAGACCCATCGTCTGTTTAGTTCATTACATTTTAGTCCGATGTTAGTTATAATGTTAAATATGATAAAACTATTTTAAAAACTTGTTGTTTTGTTTGATAGGTAGGAGTTCGATAGGACATAAGATGAAAAACTAATTGTGGGTTTAGAATCTTAGAATATTTTGAGTGTGGAGAGTTTCCAAAGAAGGGGATAATAGGGTGTGTGTAAGATAGATTTATTGATGTGTGTGAGAAACAAAACAGCTTTTAGTTGTTGGTGACGAAGGATAAAGGTCTTAATATATGATATATAAAATATGATCATAGCCCTGTGCTTTTCTGTTAGGAAGTCTCTTGATTGCTTTGTGGATATTTTTTGAGGTGAAACACCGGAGGTGGATCATAAAATAGAGGTAGTGGAGTTGTCAAGTATGACCGAAACATTCAATCAAGTTAGAATTGGTAATTACTTTCCGAAAGATTTAAAGTTCCTTCCGGTTTAAAACGAAGGAATTCCTTTTCAAAATATTAATTTAATTTAGCACCAGATTATTTTATTATGATCCAAAAAAAGTTTGATTCTAGATGTGAATATTCCTGCATTAGGTTATGCCGATGAATTAGTGTTGCTTGGACACGTAAACTATGGAACTAATACGATAACATTGAAGCAGCCGGTAAAGGCGCAAAATGGATTGTATATGAATTTTTTAGTCTTTCACAAAATCAAAATATGAGCTGCTATCAGTAAAAAATGCAACCAAACAATAAGACTTTGAGGGATCGTCCAATCCTCTATGTTTGTTTGTTTGTTTAAAGTCCATTTTTATGGTACTAAGACTAATCGGACTATGCAACAGTGGAAGTCCTGAATTTTGCCTATCCAGGTATAATTAGGATAGGGGTCTTTAACGAATACCTAACATCGAACAGACTCGGGACCTCCAGTTTCCGTCCTATCCGAGGGACGGCATAGCCAAGGATTTTTACTCCCATTAAAAAATCCTACAGCCACCGCGAGGCCCGAACCCGCGACCTTTAGTATTGGAGGTTGCCATGCTAACCACTACACCACAGGTGACCCCCACTTGTTATTTTAATAAGGATCATGTATATAAACTCAATCTGCCGACTATTAACAGAAATTAGGAAAAGCTGTTTCGTAAAACGGAAGTATGAAAGAAACAGTAGACATAAATGTTCGATGTAACCAAAAGCTGTTCATATGTATCGAAGTCGCTAAAAAACAGACTTAAAATCCAAAATACTTCATCAAATTTCATGAATAGGGCATCATATCAAAGCTTTCTTGACCGCTACACCGGAAACATATACTAATCACTAATTTCGCCTTCGATTGCGATTTATAAGCGCAAAACCGTGCTTTTGAAAATCAAAGTGGTCATAGAAGCTTCTAAATGGCGTTGATCTTTTCAGGTTTTCAAGGAGAACATTTTCAGTCATATACATTTACATATACCCTTCGTTTGCGAGTTGTAAGCAAAAAACTGCAATTCTCAGCGAAAATTTCAAAATGTTCGCCGGGCTTTGTAGAAGTTTCCATTTTTTTTTAAGTTTGTCGAGACGAACATTTTTTGTTATATACACTTTTCCGATTGTCACCGTCGTTTGCGAGTTACGATCAAAAACATGCGATATTTTAGTCAATAGAATCAGCGCACTCCCTTTCCGCAAAACCGATATGTTTATTCAAGTATTCCGTCTTCTGACTATGACAGCGAAATTGATTGACTTCGGTCAAACTGTCGTCACAACACGCATTAACCTCGAATTATAAGCGCAATACCGCGGTTTCGGTGATAAGGGGTTTGGTAGTAGAGGTTTCTAAATATTGTCAATCTTTTCAGGTTTTCAAGTAGAACATTTTCGGTCATATACATTTTTTCGATTAGGCCCTTCGTTTGCGAGTTGTATGCAAAAAACTCTCAACGAAAATTTCAAAATGGTCGCAGGGCTTTGAAGAAGTTGCCATTTTTTTTAAGTTTGTCGCGACAAACATTTTTTGTTATATGCATTTTACAAGCAAAAACATGAGATTCAATATGCGGTTTGTACTCTAATTAGATGGGGTTTAAGTAGGCCAGAGAGTGAATGCTAGCCTGGGTCAGCTAGTGTTTCATTAATATAATTCGTGAATATAACTGTAAACATTTTAGAACTGTAATTGACACTTTACAGGAAAGTGCAATATTAGCACCGGAAGTTGTACATTTATTGATTATTATATATTATATTATATAGGGCGTATGAGGAAACTATCCCTATGTACTACCTTGGACATTTACAGCTGCAAGTTTTCTGCCCACTCCTGACTGCAGCGTGGCTTTTTCAAAATAAGATGTTCTCCGCAATACAACAACTGATATAAGAAAATTTCAGCAGATATTTACTGACTTAGTCGTGTATTAATTCCTTGTTTCATCAATACTTAAAACACGTTGGCAATTCTTACGCATTCACATTACACCTATAATAACAAGTAAGAGCGTACTGCGCATGCTTAAGTGTTGTTAGCGTGTTTTAAATGCTTGTTGGAACATATTTCACTCTTTTTTTTTCATTTCAGCTTAAAAATAACCTTCATTAAACGGCAGTTAGGGGACTGAACCATTTTTCTGTAAAACAGAGCTTTACTTCAAAAAGACTTTTATTTAAAAAAAAAAAAAAGTAAGGAAGGCCAGTAATAGTCTCATAAATCTTTTATAATGTTTATTGATAAATTTCTAATTTTCGCCTGTTCAGGCACCTTCAGGAAAATACATAATTTATTTATATTAATTTAACCATCATTGTGGGTGACCACCTATTTTTTAAATTATTTTAAATAATTTATTTTTGAAGAGAAAAGATTTGGCTCCGCCGGGAATCGAACCCGGGTCTTCCGAGTGACATGCGCGGTATTCTATCCATTACACCACGGAGTCGCTTCCAAACGGTGCCAAATCCTTTCTCTTCACTGACACCTCTCCCACGATCTCGCAAGTTTTGCGAGTATTTACGGGAAATGGACAATTTTTGTCCAATTTTGGGCATCTTCTTGACGTTCGTCAATTTTTTAAATTATTTTATATTAATTTTAACCACCATTGTGGGTGACCACTTATTTTAAATTATTTAAAATAATTTAAAAAATGGGCTTAAGGGTCCTCTAAGTCATCTATGAAGTAAGCGTTTAGCAAACTAGCCATAGGTGAAGAGTTCATAATTAAATCCACGGGGTGTCAATAACTAGTTTTTGCACTTGTTACAATAAATATTGCCGAATAGTAAAACTATTGAACTTTGGAACTTTGGATTGAGTCATTAAAAGGATAGACAAAGAAATAAGCTAGGCAAAATTTAGGGCTCCCACTGTAGCATCGTCCGATTAGCCAACCATTTGACCGTTTAAATTTATTGTATGGAAAGAACGGCAACAATTACGTATGAGACGAGAACTGACGGAAGAAGACTGAGAGGAAGACCATGGATCACCTGGGAAGAAGGTGTACGGGAAGCCTTCAGGAAGCGAGGACTGAACTGGGACAAGAGGAGAGAACTGGTACAGGAGAGGGATACCTGGGTCAAGCTTTATAGAGGACATCCCCACGCTGCGCAGCGGTAGAAGGGGAAGGAATATGATGAAATTTATTATTATCTAATTTTTTATCTAATTTTAGACTTTGGTTTCTTGATCGCGCGGTAACAAATTTTTGTTATCTCTATACAGTGAAACCTCTAAATAGGGGACAGCCCCTGGTGACTCAATTATTGTCCGTTAATGAGAGATGTCCTTAAAGTAGAGGTTTATTAAATTTTGTTTATGTAAACGTATTCATAAAACAGTAAGTACCTACATATTCGTGTATGTAGATGTAATAGTGGTACATTGGTTCAAATTAAAATACATACAATGCTTTTATTGAAAAATGGTTTTATTGCAAACAACAACTGAATTTACATACTGCAAAAACTTACAAAAGAAATTTCACACACAAAAGTTGATAGATTTGATTTGAAGATTATTATAATGTAGTTTTACCATAAAAAAATTGGGTCTCAATAAAACAATCACATAATAAGAGAGAAAATTGAAGAAATGTCTAAGTACCAGTGGGTATAAAAAAACTTTCCAAAGTTAATTGCCTTACATTTTTTTGATGATTAGACTCTAAAAGGATCTGTGCACTTGGCCGGCCACTTTTTTCGTACTCATCAATAATTTTCTTTTTTTCTTTTAATGAAAACCTTTTACGTGTTGGAGACATGTTTTTAGTTCAAAGATTTTCAATAAACTGGTTCAAAATGAAAATAAATGTTCACCCTACGTAATGTTCTATAGAAAAGGGGGAAGGACAGGAAGTGACTCTGTTTACTCAGTATTAGATGAATTGGACTAAAGACTCAAGCATTCTCGGAAAATGTTTGAAACAAATTTTACACTGGCCTTTAACTAGCGGTATTAAAACCCATTTTCAGGCAATTTTCTCTGTCCGTGTCCTCTACCTAGAGTGTCCCTTAAAAAGAGGTTTCAAAAGCATTGTTTCCGTATATCCAGCGCCAGTGCAATTGAAAGTTGTCCCATAAACAGAGGTGTCCTTTAAAGTGAGTGGTACTTAACGAGAGGTTTCACTGTATATATATAAGAGGCTTTGTCTTGACTGACAGAATCAACGCAGAGCAAAAACTACTGATGATAGAAACTTGAAGTTCGGAATTTAGATTTTAAACGCAATGTAGGTAACCACTAAGAAAGGAATTTCAAAAATGTAACCCCTAATGGGTTTAAATGGCGAAATTGTCGTTTAACTCTAACGGATACCTATTTTTGCAATTCGAGAAAAGATGTCTAATTTGGACTCATTTTAAAGATCTTGATACGAAGAGTTTAACTCGAAAGCCTCTATGAGGCGTCGAAAACCATGTTTTAAAGCCGAAAAATGAATTCGGTGAAAATGAAGTTCACGACAAGTAAGCAATTTTTTGTTTCAGCAGTTTTAGTGAACTCTCTACATTGCGCGTCTCCCTCTCTTCTACGGACCCGGCAGCTTCCCCCTCCAACATTCCACCTACCGGAAGCTCCGATTCTACTAAATCTCCTTAACATCAATTAACATATTATATTAAATCAATACCAAGATAATGATCACAGAATTGATTTTAAAGACTCGCGGGCAAAGCCACGACGGGGAATGCTAGTTAAAAATATATAAAAATATTGACAACTAACATGTAAATGTTTATACGCCAAGTTGTCAATGTCTTTAGCAGATGAAAAGTTGTCAATTTCTTTAGCCGATGAAAAAAAAAAAAAAAGGAAAAACCTTTGAATCAGAATTAAGTGTTTTCGAAAAATCCTGTTAACATCTAGACCATTTAGATGTAACTGGACCTTCTTGTCTAGGAAAAACATTTTTGCCATCGTCTTTCAACTCCCTCAACTTCTTTTCCAGGTCGTGCAGGAAGCTCTCGGTGCTGCCGGAAGAAGAGGGTGACGAGTCGCCGCCGAACAAGCTGGCCCCTACGAGGTACTCGGACAACCAGGCGCACTCCTTCGACTCCTACCTGCTCCCGAACAGCAGCGGCCCGGCCGTGGTGCGGCAGCTCTCCGACCCGACACCAAGCACCAGGAGGCCTCTGCAAGTAGCCACTCTGGCTGAGATAGTAAGCTTATAATACGATACGATATATTTCATAATGATGCAGGGAATCAATTGTTTTTACTTTCACTTACCTATATATGAAATATATAGTAAGTGGAAGTATTGCGATCGTGAAAAATTTCGACTTCCGGTTTTCAACGGAAATACACGTTTTGGGGTCCCCTGAGTCGAAATGACCAAGTCCCGAAATGGTCTGTGTGTGTGTGTGTGTGTGTGTGTGTGTGTGTGTCTGTGTCTGTGTGTCTGTGTGTGAACAGACTAGCTCAAAAACTATAAACCGTGCGATCCTGAAATTGGGTATTTAGAGTAAGTATATGCCCGCGATGTGACAGCATAAATTTCATCAAAATTACTTAAAGGGAGGGGGTACTTTACTTAATAACTTTTTAGGTTTTTTTCGATTTTCTCAAAAACGGCTCTAACGATTTTGATTAAACTGAGTATTTGACCTATGTATATGCCCGAGATATGACTGTAAAAATTTCATCAAAATTGATTAACCGGAGGGGGGACTTTACTTAATAAATTTTGTTACATTTTAACGTGTTTTTTTTATTTACTCAAAAAAGGCTTTAACGATTTTGATCAAACTGGGTATTTGATGTATGCATAAGCCAAAGATTTGATAGCCAACATTTCACCAAAATTGACCTACCGGAGGGGGGACTTTACTTAATAAATTATGTATCATTTTCACGTGTTTTTTTTATTTACTCAAAAACGGCTTTAAAGATTTTGATCAAACTGGGTATTTGATTTATGTATATGCCAAAGATGTGATAGCCAACATTTCATCAAAATTGATTAACCGGAGGGGGGAGTTTACTTAATAAATTTAGTAACATTTTCAAGTGTTTTTTTATTTACTCAAAGAAGGCATTCACGATTTTGATCAAACTGGGTATTTGATGTATGCATAAGCCAAAGATGTGATAGCCAACATTTCACCAAAATTGACCAACCGGAGGGGGGACTTTACTTAATAAATTTTGTATCATTGTCACGTGTTTTTTTTTTTTTTTATTCAAAAACGGCTTTAACTATTTTGATCAAACTGGGTATTTGATGTATTAATATGCCAAAGATGTGATAGCTAACATTTCATCAAAATTGGTCTAACGAAGGGGACCACAACAACGCAATAATTTCTAATCTAAGTAAGTTGGTAAGTGAAAGTTGTGTGTTGCGCGCACGCACCAGATTTTTTTTTCTTCTGATGAAAAAATCATGCCGGTCATCATCAGTCTACCTGAATCATTCAAAAATTATAAATTCCTTGAAACAAATGCCAAAAAAAAAAAAAAAAATAGGTTTAACACCTAAAATCCGTCACGATGTTAAATCAGTTAATTTTCCCATCTTATTGCAAGTGTGCCAAAATAAATAAGTGTATTTTGTCTGCATTTCTTCTTCAGGGTTTGACCATGTCACAGGTTTTTCAACTGCCAAGCTTTCACCCATCTTGCTGTGGGCTTCTTCAGGGCCAATACAAGAATTTCTTGTAGAATTTCGCACTGAAGAAGTGCGCTCACCTATTATAATATTTTCCATTTTAATTTTTTGGACCATGTTTACTGTTTTCTGCTTAATTATTTTTAGCTCGTTGTTTTACAGCTGCTTCGAATTCTTTTATAGCCCCTGTCAATGCTATTTATATATATATATATAGAGAGAGAGAGAAATGCTTTATTTCAAAAAACAAAACAAGCAGAGCTGCCCAAATATATTGGGTTGCCATATGACACAGCATACCGATCAATATTAAAATATATGAATACATTAAGTTAAGATACATCGTTACATTTCATTTTATAATTATAATATCATAGTATTTTTTTTTCCCCTTCCCTATTTTTTATTTTTTTTTCCTTCATCTTTTTCCATCTATATCTTTTACAGTTTTTTTTTTTTTTGTTATTTAATTTTTTTTTTTTTCTCTTTCACCTTTTCTCTTCTTCTCCATTTCATTCCATTTTCTTCCTTTTTCTTCTTCTTCCTTCGTCCTTCCTATTTCTCATAATCTTAGTCCTTTTCTTTTTTAGCGCTTATTTCCTCTCTTAACGCTCACACCATAAATAGGCACACATACAGAGCCGCTCGAGAAAAAAACCCACAAGTAAGATATATAACAATAAAAACCTTATATATATATCTAATAAATAAAGAAATCTTTATAAATAGATAGATAAATAATTGAATAAAAATAAATAAAATAAATAAATAAATAAAAAGATAGACCAAGTTGGACTACGAATCAATTTCCATACACATGGTGGTGGATGATTCCCAGGGAGTCCAGGATTATGTTTTCGGCCAACACCGCAATCTCTCTCATTTCGACACCTAGGTCTTCTAGAAAACTCCTTTTTCTGTTAGGGATCGTTCCGCGAGATCCAAATCAAAGGCCCCTAACGGAGAACTCTCACCAAAGGTCTCGCGGAACTTCTCTTTAAGGAAAGGGATGCACTTTTCGTAGATATATATATGTTATTACATAACTAATTTCTTTTTCTTACTCCAAAGTTGTATATGATAGATTAGCAACAGATACAACGACACAATTTTGTCCTTATCACAGAAAAAAAAAAGAAGAGGTTAGCGGATTCGTGTTATACCTTTCTCAGTATCACTGAAGAACATAAGGAGGTTTACAATTCAATCTATAATATAAAGCAGTCTTTCCTTACCGGGTGCCGTGAAAACTTACATGTACAAAATATGATATTAATAATCTTATTATTTTATAAAATCTGTAGGGAACTAGAATCCAACTCATTCCATTATTATAATGTCCATAAAATAAACTTTTTTTGAATACGGGCGTAATTTATTTTTAAACAAACAAAACCACATCAAATGAGCTGTTTAACTGCGTATCGTGGCTTAACTGAATGCATTCAAACTCAGGATTAGTCACTGCAACCAAGACACCAGTATCAATATAGATACCACTGATTATCTTTATAACGGGTTGTCTCTCTTAAATCATCCACAGGAATATTTTTAGCAGAATGTCACTGAAAATATTTTTCATATCATACGAGCCGTTCTAAAACGTGAAAAAATGGGAATTCGGAAGATTGAAAATGGGGAGGCTTTCCCACTGGGATGGAACTTTTCTGTTTATTACTACAAGGGTTCCTAAGGATATACCCCTTTAGAGTATTTTCCCAATTTTTAAACACTTCAACTAAAAAAATTATTTCCCCATTATCCCTAATTTGTCTGTTGTATTATATTTCGTCTTAAATACCCTCTAGAGACCACTCAGATGGTTCGAACCAGTTTCTCTATGTATGATACTATGTCGAAGATGAGGACGGTACATAAAAAAGTGAAAACGATAAGACTTGTTATTTGAATTGTAATAACTCTCATATGAATACTCAATGAATCTGTCAAAGCAAACTCAGCCGCTTGAAAACTTTGGTATGAAGAGGAGATAAACCCCCTTTTCATAGATGCTCAATAAAGGACACATCAGAAGGACCTCTTTCAAAAAGGACTCTAAGAAGGCTGAAGGCTAAATCCTGCCCAGCGTGATATCCTTTAATAATGCCAACATCCCTTGGGGGTCGGTCGGCGCCAATCCCTGTAGGGAGTTTACTGGCTAACTTTTTCGTTTATTGGACTTTGATATAATGCATTTTGTTTTTTCTTTTCCTATGAGGTTGAAAATAAATTATGCCTAAATATTTTTTTCTTTAGTCTGCCAGTCATAGCAGGCTATTTGTAAAATCGCCGCCCCTAAAATGGATGATTTTTTTAATAAATTCAAAAAAATTCATCGCCCGGAAGAACTTATCTTCCTTAAAACTGAAGTAAATCAAACTTCGCGTCGAATTTGTTCCTTAAACTCCCTTAATCCTTAACCCACTATCAAAATTTTGGCAATTATCACCTATCGGAAACATGATTTGCATACATATTCCAACGCCTACAACTCGAAAAGTTGTATTCCAAAAAAAAAAAATTCCAATTTTTTTCCAAAAGTACAAAATTCCAAATACAAAATCTTACGGACAACTATTGTAGGGCATCCAATTATGTGTAAAACGAAATCATTAATTTTATAATTAGCTTTCTTCTATGTAGAGAAACTAATTTAAATATGAAAATTTCATCGCCTAAAATTTTGTGGTTTTTTTTTTCGGTTTTATGCAAATATAATTCTAAACTACGAACCACAAAGAGTTTATTTCTCTCTGTCTTTGAGTATTTCGAGATGAATTAACTTGCCAAATAACAGTGTTGAAAGCAATCAGAAAAGTAGTCTTTTAATTTTTTTTGGATCAATGATAATAGTTCATTCATGTTTGGGCAGAAGGGCTTAAGTCATAAAATTGTTTTTTTTTTTGTATCATCTTAAAATTCATAGTTTACAATAATTTATTTTTTATTCATAATTTATTACAGTTTCTGTTGAAAGAATATAGTTTCATTTATTATTCTGGAGTGAAGAGGTACAATCAGAAAGAATTTACAATGATTTTCAATATCTTGGTTAATCGTTGTTTAAGCTTCACATTCGATGACTTAATCCCTTTTGCCCAACACCAGTGAGTTAATTCTCTCTAGTTTTATTTCAAGAATTAAATTCAAGATTGAATCTTAATTCCTTCCTAGTTAAATAAAAAAATTCATTTTCGTATCAGTTCATATTCATTTTATTATAAGTATAAAATTCTGAGTAAGTATAAACCCCCTCCCCAAAACAAAAAATCGGTAGAAAGAGATCCAATGATTAAAAAGGATCAACGGGTTCGAATCGCGAATTTTCGTTCAACTACGCGCTAGCAGGCAGTGAGCCCCGTCAGCCTACTGCAGATGACTCACACCGACCGGGTGTAGGAGTATCCTATTGGCAATCGCGTTGTGGTTTTCCAGGACGTCAATGGCCGTCCAGTTATTTAGTCCAAGGACGATCTGCTTCAGGAAATAAATAAACGTGCACCTGGGTACCCCGAACTGCCATAACCCTTGGACCTAGACCGGTTTGCCACTCTACTTGAACTCGGAAAAAACTTACGCCAACGGTGGGCAGGACACTGCCAAATGGCCGCAAATGGAGCTATGGGTAGTCTGCCGCTGCAACATGGAGAGCTTGGTTTGCAGCAACGTGAGGTTTGGCTCCAGGCTGTCTGCGCTCCCGCAATCAACATAAATTTCTGTAAGAAACTAAACTGCGCGGACAAAGGTCTCTATAAGATGGCCTAATGCGCCATCGAACAAATATATATATATATATATATATATTTTTAACAGGTGATTGGGGTTGACCGGGACTCGAATCCGGGTCTACCATGTTATAGTCCGGGAGGGGAAATACAAATCAAAGCGTGAAATTATGAGTAGTACTTACTTCCTGCTTAGACTTCGGTTTTTTAAGTATTAACCATTTGAAATTATTAAACAACCATCTTCCATTTTTTTAAATAAAATATAAATTCTGCCAAGTACCTACTTGTCTAAGTAGTTATTTTTATGAATATTTTATCAAATCCCCTCATACTTCAACGTCTTAGCGGGAAGTAAGCACTTCTCATAATTTCACGTTTTGATCTGTATTTCCCCCAGGATTTAGCTAATGTTGTGTGTACGGAGCTTATTTCCTGCTAAGTTTGATGCTCAGCAAATTTTATCAAAAACATTTTTCATTTAAACAAGGTGTTTTTGATTTAGAGGCGTTGGAACGCGGTTTCTGCCAAAATCGTAAAAATTACTGATTTTTGATGTACCGAACCCGGCTAAACCACTAAACCGATTTAAACTTAAGATATATCATTATATTTGCAATGATTTTGCCTCTTATAGGAAGAAGAAAACAATACTTTGTGATCTGTATTTGGCGAATTATATGCGAGAAACTGAAAAAAAATGCCTAAAAATTTCACGGATTTTAGACTACAAGGCGCTAAATACATTCACGTTTGAATTACTTTGTCTCCACAGGAGTGGGCTAATGTTAAAATTAATGATATCGTGTTACACAGAATTCAATGTTCTACAACTATTATAAGTAACATTTTTTATTTGGAGTAACCCTCTTATTTGGAGTAACGCTTGGGAACTTGAGCGTAATTCATTTTTCCGCTAAAGTGGCTAAATTGACGATCGGTTTTGGCGAAAAGACTTATCCGATTTTAACTGTGAGGACCTCATTGGACGCCAAATTTAATGCCCTTTTGTTTTGGAAAGAACACAATTTCTTCTGCGGTAAATCGTTTTCGAGTTATTAGCCAAAAATTGAAAAAAGTTCGAAAATGACGATTTTGTTCGCCTATAAAATTTGATGACAACCGATCTGAGGTGGCAGACGTTCACTATTATTGTCTATGAAATGAGTACTTTCAGCCTATATGATCAAAAATTTTCTTCAAATCAGGCACCTTTTTGGCACTCAGCTCCCGGACTATAAACTATTGAGGTGAGTTCCATTACACCACCAGGGCACAAGTTTTTTTTTACAGTCTATAAGAAATCACAGTTTAATCATCATTATGATTTGGTCTTGGTGAATTTGTCTCAAAGGTTGGTGAATTTCCTGGAGAAAATGAAAGTACTTCTGAAGGGGAGATAGAGCCCTCTGGAGGAAATCCAAAACTTGGACCAGCCATTCCTGATGGTCCAGCTTCACTTCTACACCAAAGATACCTCATTTCATTTCTGCGTTTTCTCATTAGAGATTTGTACTCTGAAATGCGCATCTTTTTTCCATCTACTATACAAGTACGCTTTGGCCTGAGCCTGTAGCGATAATCTGGATGCTTTTTCCATATGCAGTTTGGAAAGACGTGATTGTTCTTCATAAAATGGTTGTTTTTCTGCATTGGTCATGGCTTTCCAACGAGCCCCTAGAAAATGAAAAAAAAATACAATTTTAGTTTACTTATACCTTCAAGGTTTTAAAATCTTTAGTTATTAGTAATTCTTAAGATCTGAGAGCTAAGATCCAATCTTGGTCAACATGGCAGAAGTTAAATAATGCGTGCGTTATGAATACGCTCCTATATGGTGCGCAGGTCTGGGGGCTCCGATATGCAAATCACTTAGAGCGGGTTAATACCAACTTCTATAAGCGCCTTCTGCATTTATCGAGATGCACACCAGGGTATATAGTACTGCTAGAAACAGGAAAACTACACATTAGTTATTATATTCTAAGATCTGCTATTAAATGGTTGCTCACGATACAACTAATGGACCAAAATAGACTTCCGAAAATCTGTTACAACGAGCTATTACTGAATACACAAACAGGACTAAATTCCTCTATAAAATATAATTGGTGCTTGCAGTTGCAAACATGTCTGAAGAAAATCGGCGAAGAAGAACTAGTTTTCACCAAAGAACCGTATTCAATAAAACAAAAAATAGGTGCAATTCTATCAAAATTCCAGTTATATCTCCATAATACCGATCTAGAAGCTTTAAATAAATCACTATTCAACCCATTTTATAAAAATATCGCCCCTAAATCGCAATTAACAGCAGCCTATATTAGATCCAATTCCAATATTAATATCATCCGTTTAATAGCACAGCTCAGAACTGCAAATAACCACCACATTAGATTCAGCCACAAGAATAACTTCATAGAAATTACGCCATCTTCAATCTGCCCTATCTGCAATATGAAAACAGAAGAAAACCTCATCCACATACTCTGCATTTGTCCTCGATATAATAGCGCAAGAAAGAACTTTTTCCCAAATATCACCACGACAAACTTCATTAATATACTCGACCCAGAATCAAAGGATGAAGCTACAAAACTGTCTAATTTCGCATCCACTATACTTAAAATAAGGACATTCTACTTAGAAGAATAAATGGAACTGTTAAATTATATATCAGTGAAATTATATTAATAACCTTTATTTCATTGTAAAATTTATTGTTAGCATATCAAATTTCTTTTCTTTTTTCTTTTGTATATTGTAATTATTATCTCAATGTAGATCAGACTCTCTTGTATAAGGTCATGCCCTTAAAACATGTAAATAATAAATAAAATAAAAAATAAAAAAAATCCTTAAGATCTTTAGTTATTAGTAAAATCTTTATAAAAAAATTAAAAATCCCTCCTCTTCACTGATCCTTTTTCCCTGATCTCGCAATTATTTGTGAATTTATAAGTGGAGGGATGAACAAAATACAATGCAAAGCAAAAATTATATGTTTTAATATAATTGAACTTGTTTCTATAGTATATTCCTAACCTTATGTTAACTCGAACTTCCATGAGGTGCCGAGCGGCGTGGAAGACAGCGGGCTTGGCTCCGAGGTTCGGGTATCCTCTCCATCGCCGAGCACGCCCTGCTGGAAGACGCCCCCGGCCACTCCGTCCTCGGACAACTCCTTGTCCTGGCAGACCCCGACCAACTCTGACTCCCCGGAACCGGAGAAGCAGCTGCTGTCCGTCCTCTTGGACCCGGGTGGCTGCCTGGCCCCGGAACCCCCGCTCGACAGGGTCCCGTCCAGGAGGAAACTGGTTCGGTCCTTGGCGAGGATCGGGTCCGAAGCACCCTTTGACTTCGATCTCAAGTAAGTGCGATTCTGTTTTTAATATTTATTTTTTTTTTCTTATCATTCATTACAGTAACCACTCAAAAACTACAAAATTCCTCACTTTCCTTTATAAGTTTGTTATGTTAAATACAGTAAACTCTCGATTATCCGCTGGCGGATTATCCGTGGTAAATCCATGAAATGAATTCATCATTTCATTTTTTTTTAGTCTAGCGGTAGATGAGTTAAATGTTACGACGAAAAACACGAACGAAAAAAGGTTTATCAAACAAGCAATTTTTATTAACTTACGTTTCTACAATCACGTATACACTTTCCCGTGAGGTGAAACATGAACAAGCCTCTAACTGAGACAAATAAAAACTCAGTTTCCCCCAGAAAAACAGAAATTGCTTGTTTAATAATTAAATATTTAACTAAGAGGGGTTACCTCACTATTCAAATCATTTTATAATTAGAAAAAAGTTCGTTTACTCCTGTGTACCCGCCGTATAATACCCGAAAAATCCGTGATTCACCACTCTCAGAACAGACCGTTTGTTTGCTAAAGTGTCCCAGCCAATAAGTGTAAAGGTGCCCTTACACGTTCGGTTTTTTCACCGTTCCGAGCCATCGGTTTGCGCGAGGGAAAATGGTGGGGGAAAAACCGTCAGTTTGGAACGGAGGCAGATACGTCCTTACACGTTCGTACCATTCCGTCCGTCCAACCTTCGATCCTAATCATTAAAAATATTTTAATTCAAATAAATTTTCCACTGAAATATTGGACTCTGTATTATCGGGATACATATAATATAATATAAGACATACCGGGATCTTGAACTCGGTATTATGGAGTAGGAATGTCAGCATGAAAACAAAAAAAATAATGTATAAAGCCTTTTTGGAAAGCGTCAGCCTCTACTCGGCAGAAGCGTGGACATTAAAAGCTAAACAAGCAGGTAGGCTCTTAGCCCTAGAAATGGATTTTTGGAGGCGAGCATGCGGAGTGTCCCGAATCCAAAAAATTCCCAACGAACAAATAAGACGGCGGGTTGGGAAAGAAGAAAACATCCTCCATAGAATAGAAACCATGAGGTTAAAATGGTTTGGACATGTTATGAGGATGAATGAGGGAGCATGGCCAAAAAAAATTGCTGAAATGGAAACCAGAAAGAAGAAGGAAAAGAGGTCGCCCGAGAAAACTCTGGTATGACGGAGTGGAAGAAGGAATGATGAACAGAGGGATAAGAGAGGGAGACTGGGAAGACCGAAAGAAATGGAGAGCGCTTATTATTGGGGACGACATATGACTTAATGTTGTAAACAGTCGTAAATAAAAAAAATAAAAAAATAAATTTTCCAATTATGACTTATTTGTGTTTTTTAAATGCGTAAATTTCCTAATTATTTTTCTAATAAAAAGCTTGTTTTGTGATTCGTGATTTTATTTTACAATGAGTGATAAAACTTTGTAAATTACATAATTATTTAAATGTATATATGTATGTAATATATATAAATAAACATTTTGATTTGATTTCAATTGTTTTGTTGACCTTATGAAAATTTTGTGGATTATCCGTGGAATTGGTTTATCCGCGGTTGCCGTGCCACACGATTCCACGGATAATCGGGAGTCTGCTGTAGTGTATAATGATGTTAAATAATCCTCAAAAACCTTTCTAATTTCCTCTTATCACATTTTACTATAGCTACTTGTATTAGGGGGACTGTGGCTTGCATGAGACGAACGACTTGCATGATATGAAGTTGAAGAGACTAATGAATTGCTTTATTAGATTCATCTTCGGTGTTCCCAGGCGCCCCCACACCTTTGATAGCTATGCTGAACCGAAGTGGCTCTGCCCAGTTTTTCGACGACAATAGAAACTTTTTCCCAAACTTTAAGATCAAGAATCCTCCGTATATTCTCAATTTGTTCACATAGGCGCGGATTCAGCACAAAATTTGGGGTAAGTCATAACCCCCAGATCTCAGACTCACTTGATGCCTGACAGCACTTTAGTTTTCAGGTTTATTCATGAAATTATTTTCTTGCACCAGGATGGACTGCGATCTAAATGACTATAGGTGTAACTTTTATGTTTTCGTTGCAATTTCATTGCATTATTACTATTAAAATATAAATACCTAAAATATTTGTGGGATCATGATCTTTTGAACCCTCATGGACCGCCCTTGCCTGCTCCTTTATGCATGCAACATGAAAAATCCTTCATAATGCACGCCATATCCCTCTGTAACTCTATCCCTTCCAATATCTGACAGCTCCATTGACTTCCACTTTCAAATCCCTCCTTTTCGACTCTCAATTCAACTGATCACTGAAGGAACACAGTGGAGCTTTCGAAGTAATTCTGTTTACTATTGCCTTTACCAGATGCTATCTTATCTATTTATCTAGGTTGTTTTATTTTATTTTGTAGTCTCCAAGTATTGGTCTTCGTTTCTTCCTCTTATTTTTCTCTCACTTATTATACCTATAGATTATTTTGTCATGTAGGAATGCACCATCTCTGTTTCTGTTTTTTTGTAAATATTTTTTTCTAAACTCTATTTGTAAATATTTAATATTATTCATAACAGCCACACTGGCTGGATTTCTTAATTATCTATCAATTTGTTTCTTTGAATACCAGATCTAAAACCTCAAACCGGTATGTCTCTATAGAAGGCCTCCTTTACAAAATCCTTTAACACTGTTCTGCCTAATTCTGGAATTTCTTACCTCTATTCTTAAAATTTCATCCCTCACTTCTTTTAAAACTCAAATATTTCTCCACCTCCTTAATTACCAATCCTCTTGCTTGATTTCTTTTTTCAATTAGCCAGGCAAATGGCTTTCGATCTGATCATGTTTTGTTATTCTTAACTTTCTTTCTTTTTTTCTAGTACTGAGGTGGAAACCAATCAGGAAAGTGGGTCTCGGGGTGATTTTATTTTCCGTCAGTTACGGATACGTAAAAGTGTTTTATGACCAACATTATTGAGTAATTGATTTCTCTCAGGGTTCCTACTTCCTTCCACATGTACTGCATGTTCCTTGGTTTGAAAAGAAGGATACCATAAATCCAAAATAAAGTAACATGATAAATCATTGTTATTTTCCCTTGTTAAGTTTCTCTCGAAAACATGAAAAACAAAAATTATGTGTATCATAATTAAATCATGAAGTCTTAATTACCTTTTTAAAAAATTCTCTAAATGCTGATTTATTTTTTATTATTATCTTCCTAGGAACAACCAAATATCTTCAAAGTAGATTTATAAGCCTTTTAATTTATGCGTGTAAATCTCTTCAACCCATTAAACAAAACTCGACTGCCTTTATAAACAGAAGCTTTTATTTTATATATTATTATAATTATTTGATGAAAAATTAACAATATTTTGGCTCATATGGTCACATATTTTTGCCTAACGGTAAATTTTGGAAGTTTAATTATATTTAAACTTGTGGTACACCTCATGAGATTGTAAACTTTTAAAATAATTATGTAAGATGATTGATCTTAGAATCAAAAGTAATAAAATGGTTGGGGATGTGATCAGAAAAAAAAAAATACTCTTATGTATGGAAATACATGTATTGCACCAACGTTTCCTCCCAGAATTAAGGTCTTCTTCAATAAATACTAAGATAACAACCAATTACAGATACATACAAACAATTATTGTTAGTTTGTTTGTTTAACGTCCCTTTATCCTACTAATGCTAATCGGACAATGCTATTCTAAATCTAGATTGATTTAGGTAATATCTTATTTATAATTAGTCATTGATTCTAAAAATACATAGTATATCGCTGACAAAACTCACACCAATAGCAGTTCAATTCCTGCTCAGGTTGATTGTCATTTATTTTATAGTGAATCCACAGTTTAGAATCAACCTCAAACAATTCTTAGTGAACCTATGAAATAGAATGAACCCTCCATAAAATAACTTGCGATTCTAGAATTTTCACAATATTTAAGACTCTCAAGTACAATAGGGAAAATCTAAAAATAAATTTATAAACAAATACATCAATTAAAGATTCTTATCACAAAGTTATTTGACTGTCTGGAAATGAATCATTAAGGTGAAATGAAATGGAACAGATTGCTATTTGTTATGCTATTGGCCGATAAATAATTTTTTTTTTTTTTTTTTCGGTTGGCTCATTAGGCCTGATGAGACCTTTGGCCGCGCAATGTGGTCGACATTTGTATTGCTAGCGGGAGAACAGACAGCCTGGAGGGGGTAGCCCAAATCTCACATTGCTGCAAACCATGGTCACCATGGTGCAGCAGCAGACTGCCCATAGCTCCATAACCAATCCCATTGGGATCAATTTGGCAGTTTCCCTCCCACCGATGGCGTCAGCTCTCTTGGGTTCAAGGACAGTGACAAACTGGTCTTGGTCCAAGGATTATGGTAGCTCAGAGTCAACAGGCCCCGAGGACCTATATTTCTTTCCCCGAAGCATAGCGTCCTTGAAACAAACCTCCGGGCGGTTACTGACATCCTGAAAAACCACACCACGATTCTCGATGAGATACACAGGGAAGGTTCATCACTCCTATGCCCGGTCGGTGTGAGTCGCCTCCAGTAGACTGACAGGCCTCACATACCCGGGGGGCTGGGTATACTTGGACTGCGTGGCGTTCATTGGTGGGTGGTCACCTGAATGGAGTGGTCACCCATCCAAGTACTGACCACGATGGACGTTGCTTAACTTTGATTACCTATTGCAAGCGTCCTTGTCCACTCGGTCATCCCGGCCCCCCATTTATTAATAAGATAGATTATTAATTTTTTGATAGTTTATAACTTACTGGTCTATATTATTCTAATTTTGTAAAACAGTGAAAATTATATTTTTTTCAATACACTAGAACATTTACAACGTTTTGAGGCTTTAATGCCTCATCTTCAGTTGTACTGCAACAGATTTTTACATAATATTTACAATTTGATAAAATTAATTTAACATTATATACATTGCCTTTTCTTACCTCCTCTCTAATCCCAATTAACAATATTTTAGTTAATAATTTAGTTAAACAATACATCAATTTCTTAAAAGTCTTGACAATATATATTATGTCAAATTACAGTGAGGTGTCAGCCAGTAACAGTGAGGTAGCCTGGGGAGAGAGTTGTAATTGACAAATTTATCTATTAATTAAGTAAATTAATTATATCAAATTGTAAATATTATGTAAAAAAATGTTACAGTACACCTGAAGATGAGGAATTAAAGCCTCGAAACGTTGTGAATGTTGTAATGAATTGAAAAATACATTTATATCAAAATGGAAGATGTGAATTTTCACTGTTTTACAAAATTAGAATAGATTAGTAAAAAAAGAGAAGAGAGATTTACTGTCCTAAAAAAATGTCCAACCAGATAAATTAAATTATAGCTTTTATAAAATTTTTAAAAATTCAATGATGCACTTCTGGCTACTGAGGAATTACAACATGTTTATAATTGAGTTGCAATTGTTACTTCATTATCTCTTCATGGTTTCTTTCCGTTGTGGTACGGAAAAAACAGCCGAAACCCCTGGTATCATATAATACTGCAGGAAAATATGTAAAGAAGGCAGTCAAGGAAAGGCTGAGGAAACATGGCTTCAAGGTTTGAGTGAGGAATGAAATGTGAATACCTAAATGACATTGGGGGATGTTTAATGTCAGATCTCTCAAAACAAGAAGCAATGGCCTGCGTAGCTAGGTATGGCCAAGATTATAACAGACAGGGCATAGATTAAAAAAGAAAAGAAAATAAAAAGGAGGAATCTGAGTAATAATGAATGGAAAAGAAGAATCAACATAGAACTACTCACATCATATCTAATGAGGCGAAGAGGTTCCATCAAGAAGCCACTGTACAATAATGACAAATGCCTAAATTACTGGCAAGAGTCATCATTGCAGGCCAAAAACTAAATATAAAGATTGAATAAACAAAGATACCGCATGCAGCAAACTGGAAATATATTAGCCCAAGATATCACAGAGGTTGAAAAGACTTGATCAGGTGGCGAAAAATCTAGATGATCTATGTAACCATAATAGAATAGTGATATATACCAGTGTGTTACCACAATTATTTTCTGTTATTATGGATGAGGAATCGTTAAATTATTTTAGGCGACAATAATATTAAAATGATAATATTTTTAATATTTATGATAATATTTTAAAATAGCATTTTAAAATGTGACAATGAATCATTTATTCTACTGTCACATTTTAAAATGTCTCAATGGAATAAATGTTTCTTTCATATATGCCAAAAAAATGTAAAATGGGAAAGAGGACAAAAGTATTATATATACCGATTAAAAAATGTATGATGACCATTGGCAATTTTAAATGAGAAAGAAAGTAACTTATAGAAAACCTCAGAGGATGGGCCAAAAGCCTGAAACGTTGGGAAATCAATAAAAATTGCATAAACAGAAGAGACTCCTTCAAATAAAAAAAAAAGATAATAATAATCCAAAGTATTTATGTTTTTTAACAATGAAATATTAGCAATGTATCTTACTCATTATTTTTCTTTATCTTCTTATAACATAACTTCTTTAGGTTTCGGAGTTGTGTCCTCAAAACGTATATTTCTCAATCATATGATTGGATGTCTTGTATTTAAATAATATAAGATTATAACTATGTCACTTTTTTTTAAAAATCATTATTATAAATTCTCATATATTAGCACATGCTAATCTTTTCTCGTCTGTTTTAATAAAATATTAAAAAATTCTGTTTTAAATATTTATAACTAAAAAGTTCTTAAGTAATTATTTATATAAACATTCCTCACAATTCAGTCATCATCATGAGCGTCCGCATGGGATGAACAGCTGCCCCCTAGAAAATATGAGAAAAAAAAACTGCAATTAAAATAAATTTGTATCCATTTAATACAAGTATTAACTAAATAAATATTTTAGTTTTTAAATATAAAAAAGCTAAATCTGAAGACGTAATTAAGCGCTACAGAATACATCGGTCTCCTCCCCCAATTCCACCAGCCTGCCCCCCCTCGACGAACTCCTGCGGATGCCCTTGGCCATCATTACTATATACATATATATAGTATATATATATATATATATATATATATATATATATAATTTAAAAAAAAAAATATATATATATATATTGAATAATGTACAGTAGTGCTTAGAACATGGAAATTTTAATATACTCTAGTCGCATCTTCTTATGTAACGATGACCTCTATTTCATTTAAAGATTTATGTGAAATTGGGACCAATACTTCTAGATCTTAAGAAATCGATCTTGTTATTTAAAATGTGTGATCCGAATATACTATGCCCTTGTTTCTCAAACCTTTCACACCGTAAAGCAATTTTTCTTGGATCATCAGAACTCCAAGAGTAACCGCTCTTAGAAAAATTAATGTTAGTTGCTTGTAACATTCTTAATAAATGCATGAGCATGAAATGATTTTTTAAAAATATTCTTAGCGACATTGTTTATATTTTGTTTGTTTATAAAACTCTTTGGGAAGAAAAAAAAAGTATCTTCTATGGTCTAAATTTAGTTTTTACCATGTCTCTGTTCCTAGATTTATCAGTTGCTTTTTTTTTTTTTCGCACTGATAGTAGCACAATTTTTGAGTTTAAACTTTGGTCAAAAAAAGATAACATTGTACAAATTTTAAAAGGTTAAAAAAGTTAGGCTATATAATGTTGCTATAAATATTACACATAACATTAACATTTCTGTGAGTAACGTCTCTTTCATAGTTTATTAATAAGGATAATCAGAAAGGAAACAATGAGCATTTATGTTAATTTTCTATACTTTAATCTATCATATTAATTTATAAATTGTTTAGTATCACAACGTTGACTAAGTTATTCTTTATTTTACCACCTTCCTTCTCACAATCTTCATTTCTGAAGTTGTAATTTCTTGCATTTCCTCATAACTGAAAGGCTCTTTTCTATGCAAAACATATTAATGATAATAGCAAAGTGCTAATTAAAAACAATTTTCCGGGTGTTACACAACAGAATCATTATCTTGGTACTTTAATAACATGCTAATTGTCATCATTCATTCTCTGTTACTTTGGAAGTAACATTGTAAAATATTTAGCATACATGAAATCAACCTGTAGCGAGTGTGTTACTTAAGAAAGGGAGATGTAATTCTTTTTTTCTGGCAACATTTCGGCTTCTAGAGCCATTTTCAAGCCTATAAGCATATTTACATAAATTATTAATTTATAAAAATTATATAGACGTTTTTTCTTTCATAACATTTTGCCATTTGATATTATGTACCTACCATATTTGAGATTGTTCATACAGGGATTTGAAATATAAATATTTGTATGGCCTAAAATAAAAACTTGTTGCTAGAGGCATCATTCCAACATCTAAAATATCAATCAAATATCTCTAGAAGTCGAAACGTTGCCTACAAAAATTTCTATTGTTTTTGGTGAATATTGGCCTTATTTTTATTCATTTAATACATTTTTTCTTTTATTTGTTTTATTAAAATGAATTTTTAAAAAGTGTTGGCAAAAATAAATGATAAAAATACATAAGTAGAACCTAGAACATAATGGGACTAAATAATATTTTTCCCATTTCAATTATTAATAATCCCTCATTAATGCCAAGTATTATAACATTTCCCTTGGCTCTGGGTTTTGATCAATCATATGTTGTCAGGGCAACGCGTTATCCCACTCGGCAACCCCGTCACCCCAGGGGGGGTACGTTCCTTGTACTTATATGTTACATATGTATTCGTAGCAAAGGCGGATCCAGCCGGTTGTAGAGGGGGGACTGGAATCCCAAAGGGGGGAGCTGCAGCCCCACAGCACTTCCCCTAGATATTTCAATAAGCTCTTTTACCTTTATGTTCCTTCCCCACAACTAAAATTCTACTTCTTCTGCATATTAATTTTTCTTTTCCTTATTTTTGGTAAAGTTAAATTCTAGCTTTAAATGGCAAAAATTGTTCCATAGGGGGGGGAATGTAACCCCGACAGCCCTCTCCCTGGGTTTGCCAATGATTCGTAGTCGAAATATGTCTTTTATCAGAAGTAATGGGCTTTATGTCAATTTTTTCTTTATTTCTTTTTTTTAATAAAATTTTTTATTACACATTTCGACAGAGATATGTTCAAATATTGTTCACATACATTTTTATTTTTTATTTTATTTTTTTTAGTAACTTCAATAAAATTAACATTTTATTTCCTTCTTCTGAAATTGTATTACAATGTAAAGACTAATTTTACTTTGACATAGCAGAAGTAGGAGTCTTTATTAAGTGGTAGCTGATTTATTGTAACTTCTATTTAAACAAAGGTATTAATATTATAATATTAAATAGATTATTCTACATTAATGCGATTTCGCCATCTTCAAAGGGTCAAGCTTCATACAATTCTGATGGAAAACACATTTCCGATAGTTGCAAGTTATCGAGGAAACTTGCTAGTTGTAAGCTAATTTTTTGTTTATTATTTAACATCTGAAACTCATCATAAATTGGTTTTTGTCATCTTCTTCTATTAATAATTGTCTTTAATAGTTTTTCTGAATATGCTGTTTCATTACTACTAACATCTATTGTAACCATTAGCAAATTATGGGAGGCTTAATATTTTATTAAAATATAACTTTATTAAAAAAGAACTTTTAAGTCCACTTTTATTTCAAGTTATAGATCTGTTAAAATATTTAGACATTTAAGGAAATGCATAATAGTGCTATTTACCAGTGTATTGCCATAGTGTTATTTTCTGTTCATTATCGGTGAAGAATTGTTAAATTATTTAAAGCTGTATGATACTAAAATGCTTTTTTACAAAATATAAGTAAAATGTAAAAAAGCATTCCAGTATGTAAGCAATGTATACCTACCGGACCGGTTTTAATGATATCTCTAATTTTACCAAGTGTTTCTCCGTAAATATCTTTTAAATAGTTTTCCTTAAAGTGCCTTTATCAGGAAATTATTATTATTGTTAGTTTGTTGTTTGTTTTAATGTCACCTTTTGCCACTAAGGCTAATCAGACTATGCTACAGTGTGAGTCGCTAATTTTGCCAATCCAGGTGTAATTAGGATAGGGATCTTTAATGAGTACCTGACATCGTACATACTCGGGATCTCCATTTTACTTCCTATCCCAGGGATGGCATAGACAAGGATTTTTTAATCCCATTAAAAACCTATGGCCACCTCCGAACGTGAACCCGCGACTTTTAGCATAGTAATTTTCTTTGGTGACCGCTGTCTCATAATTATATTTCATAAGAAACATTTAAAATCTAGATTGTCATTTTTATAAATAGGTAAATCAAAGCTCCGATAAGATCTGTTAATTAAAATATGACTTACCACTTCCTTGAGAATCAGAGCAATGAACTGCTATTAATACTTGGAATAGACACTACTATTTTTATAAAGAATTTTCCCGCAATCTAAATGATCCCAGTATCAAAGAGTCAGCACATCTTGGATAAATATCCAAAAAGTGTAATTGTTTAATTGACTAAATAAAATATCTTCCTCAAAACATGTAACTCAATTTTTTTTTTAGGTTTGCTATGCCACGAAAATTATATGTTGTTAGATATTTGTTGAAATAAAAAAAGGGGCATTAAAAATAATTAGATAGGGAATACAAATAAAAAAGATAGACCAAGTATATATTCTAGAAATATATAAAATATGTATTGTTTGTTTAACGTCACTTCATGCTACTAAAGCTAATCCGACAATGCTACAGTGGGAGTCCTAAATTTTGGCTATCTAGGTATGATTAGGATAGGGATCTTTAACGAGTACCTGACATCGTAAAGGCTCGGGACCTCCATTTTACCTCCTATCCGAGGGACGGCATAGTTTAGGATTTTTTACTCCCATTAAAAAATCCTAAGGCCACCTCGGGACGCGAACTAGCGACCTTTAGTATTGTAGGTTGCCATAGGGTAAACCATACAGTTATTGGCAACTTTAACTTAAAGAAATAGGTAAACAAGTCCTAATTTTATTACAAGATATAAATGAGTCTAATGTTTGAAGGGTCCTCTAAGTTATCTATGAAGTAAGACTTTAACAAACTAACCATAGGGAAGATTTCACAATTAAATCCACAGGGTGCCAATACTAGATTTGGCACTTTCAACAATAAATATTGCAATGTTGTAAAACTATTGAACTTTTGACCCAAAAAAACCTCTTTATGAGGATAGATAATGAGGAGCTATTGGAAGTTTCTATTTGATTCCTTTATAAAAAGTATTTTTTTTAATTAACCACAGAAATGTAGTCTTAAGGGTGTCAATAATTGTAAGGTTTACCCTACGTATTTGTAATAGAAATATTTAAAATAAACATGAGTTTAAACGATTCAAAATGCTATAAAACGATTGAAGTAAGCTTTCTTTAGAAAATTGTAGGCTCAGAAAAGAATATGTAAAATCCGTTCCCTAGTTATAATGATTCATCTTCTAATGATGAGAATTGTAGTTATATAATTATAAATGTATAGGAAAAGCATCAATTATCATATTAACAATTTAATCTTTTTCTTATTCTCTTGCATATACAAAACAAAGGAAGTGTACGAATAATATTGTACACTTTACATAACTATTTCCTCATCGACTATTTTTTTTAAATCTCTAATAAATCCAAGGATGTTATCTAGGGAGAGATGTTTTGATTAGCTAACAGCTGACTGTTTACTGTTTACAGTCCGAGCGAGAAGATTACAGTCTCTAATAAAACTGAAGGAAATGCCTTGAGATTGTTCTCGTGATTCTAATTGCCCTCGTAATTGGATAACTAATCGATCTTCTTAATCGACCTTCTCAATTACAGTGGATCGTCCGAGATATCCAGTCAGCTCTAGAAGATCTTAATAGTTTCCCTTTTTTATTCTACTAGCTAGAGGAGTTTATGAACGAGGGGTCAATTGTTAAAATGAAAATTATTTTGATGATCATTCTAGGTATAAAAATCTGGTGCGTGCGCGCAACACACAACTTTCACTTACCAACTTAGTTAGATTAGAAATTGACGTGTTTTGCTGAATATCATTTCCCAAATTCACACATTTTCTACATTCATATCTTATTTTTGTTAATCGTTAAAGCCGTTTTTGAGTAAATAAAAAAACCCGTGAAAATGATACAAAATTTATTAAGTAAAGTCCCCCCTCCGGTTAATCAATTTTGATAAAATTTTAACAATCACATCTCGGGCATATATATACATCAAATACCCAGTTTGATCAAAATATTTAAAGCCGTTTTTGAGTAAATAAAAAAACACGTGAAAATGATACAAAATTTATTAAGTAAAGTCCCCCCTCCGGTTAATCAATTTTGATGAAATTTTAACAGTCATATCTCGGGCGTGTACATACATCAAATACCCAGTTTGATCAAAATCGTTAAAGCCGATTTAGAGTAAATAAAAAAAACACGTGAAAATGTTACAAAATTTATTAAGTAAAGTCCCCCCTCCGGTTAATCAATTTTGATGAAATTTTTACGGTCATATCTCGGGCATATTAGTACATCAAATACTCAGTTTAATCAAAATCGTTTGAGCCGTTTTTGAGAAAATCGAAAAAAACCTAAAAAGTTATTAAGTAAAGTACCCCCTCCCTTTAAGTAATTTTCATGAAATTTATGCTGTCACATCGCGGGCATATACCTACACTAAATACCCAATTTCAGGATCACACGGTTTATAGTTTTTGAGCTAGTCTGTTCACACACACACAGACACACACACACACACACACAGACCATTTCGCGGGACTTGGTCATTTCGACTCAGGGGACCCCAAAACGTGTATTTCCGTTGAAAACCGGAAGTCGAAATTTTTCACGATCGCAATACTTCCACTTACTATATATTTCATATATAGGTAAGTGAAAGTAAAAATATTTACATTTTATCTTGAGATTTCGCCAATACGCCGAAGGATAGGGCACAAAATAAAAGTTATTTAATTTAATTTTTCTTACATAATTCTTATGTATTACTCTAAAGAAGAGAATTTCAATGGATGAAAATGGCAACAAAATAAATATTAAAAAAACCTGGTGCGATGCGCGCAACACACAACTTTCACTTACCAACTTAGATTAAAAATTGATGTATTTTGTTAATTGCCACTTCTCAAAGTCACAAATTTGTCCAAATTCATTTCTTGTTTTTGTTTTTATTTGCTATATAAAAAACACTATTTTTTTTATTATTAAATAAAAGTTTTTACCTGTAATACTTCGTCAATGCAAGCATAATACTCCAGGTCGTCTGATTTTATAATCCTCTATGTAGTTGTTGAAAACTTCGTTTTAGTTACCATGAAACAAATAATTTCCATTAAATGAACAAAACGGCTTTAATTATGAACAATGGTCTGTCATTAAAGGCGTACTCCGCATGCGTGGGCTCAACGTGTTTTATGAGTTGAGGGAATATTTTTCTTTTTTTCTCCTCTGTACTTTTACTTGATTTTTTCATATTTCATATTTAGCCATTTCTTTTTTTTAGAAATAACGAGAGAAATTTCTCCATACAAACAAAAACGAAGGTACAGTGTTATAGGAAAACAAAAAATCCCCTTCATTATTTAAGCCCCCTCAGAACATTTTTATAATGACAAAATTTACCTGAAATTAAAGAATACTTTATTCTTATTAAACATGTTGAGTTTGTTCAAAATTGTTAAAGCTGTTTTTGAGAAAATCGGAGAAAGCATCGTAAAATTGAGACAAAATTCATTATTTAAAGTGCCCCATCCGTTTGATTAATTTTCGCTGTCACATCGCGGGTATATACATACACTAAATACCCAATATTTCAGGTTCGTACGGTTTATAGTTTTTGAGCTAGTCTGTTCACACGGAGACCGTTTCGCGGGACTTGGTTATTTGGCCTCAGGGGTTTTTGGGTTGGGGTCCAAACGTTTATTTCCTTTAAAACCGGAAGTCGAACGAAATTTTTCAAGATCGCAATACTTTCCCTTACTATATATTTCATATATAGGTAAGTGAAAGTAAAAATATATAAATTTACAATTGAAAATAAACAAAAACTTCTAAAATGTTTTATTTTATATCTCAGGCTCTAATATGATATATGTGCAGTCTTATTTAAATTATGACAATTTTTGTCATTAAAAAAAAAAGAACATTGAGAGAGTCCTTTTTTTTTTTTTAATTTTATTCGCTGTTAGGTAGTGTACATGAACATATAAGTTGAAATGTACGAGATTCTGCTAAAACACAATTTTGATTTATTAAATTTTAGCCCTTATTTTTTAAAGAAAGCCATAAAATAACATAAAATTTGTTTTGCCTGTCTGATAAAAACTTCAATACGTATAATCCTTTTACTTTCTCGCGAATTTCTTTTTTTTATTGATTTTATTCCACAGAATTGCAAGATCTCTACATTATATGACAATACCTAACATTATTTGGTATTGTTACTTCATCACAGAGGCACAGAGGCACTCAGGTGTTACAAAGGTGCCTTATTAGAAGCCCATTTGAAAGGTCAGAGTCGTAGCGTTGGGCAACACTTGTCAAATAGAGAGAAATGTGGCCAGGCTGTCTCCTAATAGCTGTCATCATCCTTCGGTGATTAGATCATTCAACTTCACTTCAGTCTCGATATTCAACATTATTACATTAACATAAGGTTATTAGCGTTAATAATTAAGTGTTATTAGCGATAATACTTCCGTTATGTCACTCCTGCGAGCATAATTATCAGTCTTTATTTACTAATAAAGAGGAGGAAAGGTGATTGGGCATCATCTGATAATGATAAAAATTATTTTTATTTTTAGCAATACTATGCTCGTTTCTTTGAAATTATTTATTTTTACATTCACTTACATGAAATATATATTGGCACTGTATTATTGGCACTTTAACTTTTTTTTTTTTAATTTTTTTGGGTTTACTATGTCACGAAAACTATAATAACTAAACTAACCTGTCATAACTAAATTGATCTATAATAACAATAATAACATGTTAAATATTTTAAAATAAAAAAAGAAGCATTAGATATGACATACAGATAAAAAGATAGGCCAAGTATGTATTTATTCTAGAAATATTTATTGTTTGTTTAAAATTCCATTTATGCCAGCTAGGCTAATCGGACGATGCTACAGTGGAAGTCCTAAATTTTGCCTAACCTGGTATAATCGGGATACGGTTCTTTAACGAGTACCTGACATGGCACAGGGCAAAAATTCTAGGGCCACCACAGGACGCGAACCAGCGACCTTTAGTATTGTAAGTTGCCATAGGGTAAACCATACAGTTATTGGCATCCCAACTTTAACATAAAGAAGTTCTTATTTTATTAAAAGATATACACGAGTCTAATGTTTAAAGGATCCTCTAATTCATCTATGAAGTAAGACTTTAACAAACTACCATAGGGAACATTATCACAATTAAATCCACAGGGTGTCACTAACTAGATTTGGCACTTTTAACAATAAATATTGCCAAAACTCAAAAACCTCTTGAGTCTTTATAAGGATAGATAAAGAGGAGTTATAGGAAGTTTTAGTTAGATTCCTTCATAAGAATTATTTTTTTTAATGTCACCGCTGAAATTTAGTCTTAAGGGTGCCAATAACTGTATGATTTACCCTAGTAAGGGAAAGTATTGCGATCGTGAAAAAATTCGACTTCCGGTTTTCAACGAAAATGCACATTTTGGGGTCCCCTAAATCCAAATAACCATGTCCTGCGAAATGGTGTGTAACAGACTAGCTCAAAAACTATAAACCATACGAACCTGAAATTTGGTATTTAGCGTGTGTATATGCCCAGGACATGATAGCAAAATTTTTATCAAAATTGGTCAAACGGAGGGGGTACTTTATTTCATAACTATTTTTCCCATTTTAAAGGTGCCTTTACATATTACGAACCTCACCTTCGAACAAGTTCTCCTTCGAACCTTGCCGTACCGACGTGAAGCGAACAGCCATTTATACTTTACGTGACGTTAAGCGAACCTATTGGCTGACGCACCCAAAGCTAGCTTATGATAAAGAAAAAATCTCCATTTTCAATATATTTTATATTATCTGAAAAATAAAAAAATAGGAGACGATTTACAACGTTTCACAATTTACACTAGTATCACAAACAACTCCTGTCACATAGGAAAAACCCAAATCAAAAGACACTAGCGCTACCCCCGAACCCAGGCGAACAGATGAAGTACCTAGAACACCCGAACAGTCGACGTGAAGGCTTCACGATGGTTGTTCGAGGGTGGTGTTCGAAGGTAAAGTTCGTAAAGTGTAAAGGCACCTTTACGTTTTTTTTTAGATTTTCTCAAAAATATATTTAACGATTAAGTAAAAAAAAATAAAATGGTGTAACAAAAACAATGTTCTACAACAAAACATTAGGAAGCAGTTAATTAAAAGTTGAAAGATGGCATGGTTGTAAGCGCCGAACTTAGTTCACCCTAGTGGGTATATGTCACATTATTTCTGGAAAATTTTCTTGAATTTTCTTATACTTATACCCTTTTGTATTTCCATGCTTCAATTATATTAAACAAAAAAAAAAAAAAATACAATCTATCGTTTATATAACTAATCTCCCTTTTGCTATCTCAAGATTTGTAATCAATTTGCATAATTGTTCAATTATTGTGTCAATATTCTTCCACGTGGCAAATCAGTCGAGTTTTATTGATGTTCGTTTCTTAATGGCATGGCTCATTTTTTTTTTCTTTTTAAGTTAGCATAATCCCGTTAATTCATTTGATATTGTGCTAATTGGCGATTTCCAAACCAACAACGTTGATAAACCATATTCCATCGAAATGAAAATCATTTTTTTATTAGGTAATTTTTTGAGCAATAAAGCTATTATAGTATTGTTGGACTAATGTGGGTTTAAATAATATAATAGTATTATGATATAATATTAATAATAATATAATAGTGTAATATAATATTGTAATAATAATACGAGTATAATTAGACGATAATAATAGTTTACAATGTCAGATAAACAATAAAGAAGAGTCAAATAATCAATCAAGGTTTCAAAAAGGACCAACTTGTGACAGTGACACAACAAGTGACAGTGAATTAGAACAGTCTCGAAGTTTCTAGACAAGCGTAGAATATTATCGAACAGTCGAACTGTTTGTTGAACGAACGTGTACTGTTTCACGTTATAATATGATGGTTTGACATATAATAAAGAAAAACTAGCTAATTATAGTAATTATATATAATCCATATAATATAATAATTTCTAAGTTCTCTGATAACAGTGTGTAATCACCCATTTACTTTCTATGAGTACATTCCATACTCTCTTCACATCATGTACACAACGCTAAAAAATGGAAATTATTTGTTTCATGGTAACTAAATGAAGTTTTCAACAACTACACAGAGAATTATAAAATCAGACGACTTGGAGGATTACACGGAGTATTATACGGAGGGGCACTTTATTTCATAACTTTGTTTCCAATTTTTACCTTTTTTTCGATTATCTCAAAAACGGCATTAATGATTTCGATCAAATTCGACATGTTTCAAGAAAATTAGGTGTTCTTTAATATCAGGTAAGCTTTATCATTATTAAAATGCTTTCAGGGGGCTTAAATGGGGAAGGGGCCTTTTTTGTTTTCCTATAAAGTAACTTTGTATATGTTTAAAATTGACTAAATTTACGCCTAAAAATAAGAAATGACTTATTTTATATTAAAATGAAGTTAATATTATTTATTATTAAAATTAAATATGAAAAAAATCAAATAAACAAATAGAGGAGGAAAAAAGAAAAATATTCCGTCAACTCATAAAACACGTTGATCCCACGCATGCGGTGACGCCTTTAATGACAGACCATTGTTCATAATTAAAGCTGTTCCATGGTAACTAAATGAAGTTTTCAACAACTACAAAGAGAATTATAAAATCAGACGACTTAGAGTATTTTGCTTGCACTGCCGAATTATCACAAAAAAATAGTGTTTCTTATAGAGAAAATAAAAACAAAAATAAGAAATGAATGTGGAAAAATGTGTGATTTTGAGAAGTGGCAATTAACAAAACACATCAATTTCTAATCTAAGTAAGTTGGTGAGTGAAAGTTGTGTGTTGAGCGCACGCACCAGAGTTTTAGACTATTGGGAATCTACTATTCTTATGAAATTTAAATAGATTGGCCTTACAGTAGCTTCATTTTTGGCTTTTCCTAATTTAGCCAAAATAGAAAGGAAAATTATTTTGGGATATCACTTCAAACTATTTAAACCTTTCACTGTTCCATTAGTTTCCTTTCACTAATGGAACTCAAACGTTTTCAGAACGTGAAAGGTCGCTTCCGAAACAAATTTGGACTAAACGGTTGGAACAAACCTATCAACGGTTAGGCAACGTAATCAAAGTAACCAAACGTATTGTATACATCTTAATTTATCATGTTTGGACCAATCTCCGCATTGGTAGCTATCTCCCTCGAAAGATAGCTAGGATAGACATTATCCTCCTAATTTGATTGCATCATAATTTGAAGGAGTCATTCTCAAGCGCGCAAATAATAGTTTTCGCAAATGCGCAATAAATGAATGGAGGTGATAAAAATCATAAGCAGATTCTTTCTACAGAAATAAAAGATAATTTTCATCAGTTGGAGATCATATCGTGGGGTCAATACTACAACTAGGTAACTACAATTCAGCTGTTTCGAGTAAAACTCATATTAAAGTTTTTCGAAGAACTTTAGTTGATCTACAAATCAAGTATTGTAGTGCTGAAACTATATTGAGTTACCTAATTTTTGCCTCTGTTTTGCAATCCTGATAGGTCGAACAACTAGATAAGTGAACTTTACCTAGTATCGGAACGGATTAGGTTTCTGATCATCAACTTATCTAGTTTTGAAAACTCATTATATCACCTTTAAATTGTATTCAACAGAACAAAGTTGTAGTGTGCTATGGACCTAACCTAATGGAATTTTTTAATGCACTTACTCAAATTTTGCTAAATTTGTAGTTACCTAGTTGTTGTACTCACCCGACGATATGATTAGTCTTTCCTTGAGAAAAGTGCACTTAAATACCTCGCAAATGATATAATAATATTAGCGGAGTATTGAGTTCAATGTGTTTTATTACTATTTAAATCTAATAAAATTAATTCAATTAATGAGGTTTGCATCATTAATATTATTTACACTGCAGGGCTACAGAGGCTGGTTCAGGCGGCTAAAGATCTGCAAAGGCAAAATAAAAAATTAAAGTAACTTCTATAAGCCAGTAGAATTCATATTTTTGTTTTCGGGAACTAGGACTTATTATCTCAGAATTAGTACAATCTAAAAATGGGTTGAATATAATGAAATATTTCCGAATTTACATGATTCTGATGGTTTAGTTAGTAATTTTGCGACTTCTCATTCAAATTTTTTTGGCAGATGTGCTAGCTAATGAGGGACGTTTGTATTCTACGTGGACAGTTGTATTCTGGCTAATAATTCATCCGGCTAACAAGATGTTATGTTTTTTGTTTGTTGTTTTTTGCATTAATTAACTTAACGATAAGGTTTCATTATTATTTTTAAAATATCCTCTTGCCTCTTTTTTTTTTTTAGAAAACATTTATTTTAACCTATTTACTTACACTTGCCTAAATATGAAATTTAGTAGTAAGTGAATTTATTGCGATCGTGAAAAATTTTGACTTCCGGTTTTCAACGGAAATACACGTTTTAGAGTCCAAATAACCGATTCTCGAAAAATGGTGTGTGTGTGTGTGAATGAACAGACTTGCTCAAACACGATAAATAGTACGAACCTGGAATTGGGTACTTGGTGTATTTATTAGCCCGCAACATCAAAAATTACATCAAAATTTATCAAACGGACTCAGCAGTATTACTATAATTTCCTAAATTTTATCTTATTTTTAAGTTTTTTTTTTGTCGATTATCTCAAAAACGGCTCTAACGATTTCGGTTAAACTCATCATGTTTATTGAGAATTAAGGATTCTTTAATAGATCGGGTACGATTTGTCATCATAATAATGTTCTGAAGGGGCTTAAATGGCGAAGGATATTTGTTTTGTTTTCCTATTAAGTTTCGTTGATTTTATTAAGAATAAAATTACTCGATTATTGATGAAATTAGATTTTTTAGGGCCCCCCAAGAAATAAACAATACTGTGTGAGAGTACTGTTTTTTAATTTTATTAAAAAAAATTAATCCCCGCGATGTGACAGCCAAAATGTATTGAAAATTGATCAATTGGAGGAGGCATTTTATTAATTAAATTTTATCGCCTTATTTTCACGGTTTTTTCTTTTGTTTTTTTTTTTCTCAAAAACAGCTGTAGCTATTTTGATCAAACCGGGTACATGATGTATCAATGTGATATGTGACATGTGACACGCGATGTGACATCCAAAATTTCATTTTTCTGTAATCGTTGAATAATGGTAACATTACTAAACTGAAATGAGTGAAGAAAGTGAAACATTTTGCAATAGAGTGAAGAAAGTGATTACTTTCTTCACAAGTGAAGAAAGTGAATTGCCTTCTTATTTAGTAATAAGTATAAATTAAAAAATAATTTGAAGTTTGAAATTAAATGCTTTTAAATGTTTCTTAACATTGTAAGAATTTATTTTAACAAAATAAATTGAAATGTGAATCAATTATTGGTGGAAATAATCAATATATTTTAAAATTTAAATATAATAATAATTACCTTCCTTGTTTATAACCTGCACTTGTTTTTAACTGCACTACTTCACAATCATTTTAATTTAAACAGACATCTTTGATATTACTAAAAAACTTCAAAAAACACTGTTTGATTAAATATTATATTATTTTTTATTTAATTAAACATTTTCAATTTATTGTTATAACATTTTATAACCTTTCACAACCATGCTTATAACCTACCAACAACATACCATAATCTTCACTACATCCTAATTTTGTTCATATTCTGGTTAGATCTGATCATGTATTACACGATTACAGAAAAAATTTAATATTACACTCGTGAAAAAAGTAGAATTTACAACTCTCGTGAAATTACCACACTCGCTTCGCTCGTGTGCGTAAACGTTTCACTCGAGTTGTAAAATGATCTACTTTCGTAACCTGTATAATAAATAACTATTCTCTTATTATTACTGATGAAAATAAAAACCTTTTCATAATAATAAAAAAAATATATATTTTACTTTAAAGACTAAATACGTGATGCTCAAATTATTTACCTAAAGTATTTAAAGTGTGAAAAAATATGGTATAAGATTTAACCTTTATTTTAGTTTAGAAACTTTAGCTCCATAATAGATTTCTGAATGCAATATAAAGTGATTTTAAAGAAACAGTAATCGTCCTCAAATCCAGAAAGGCACAAGAGACAAACTTTACTACGAGACGTAAATACAAATACACCTTCTATCGATTCACCTTCAAGATATACTTACAAAACATAACTCGAAGAAAAAACAAGCAAACAGTAAAAAAAAAAAAAAAAAAAAAAACTCGACTGTTTATGAAATTCCGTCTCTTAAAAAAAGAAATCAGCAATAATAAGGGTCTGGCCACACATGTTCGCACCGGATCCGCACCGTAGCAATAATAAAGATTATGTTCAGAATATTTTTAATTTAACTTACATATTACCTTTAGTTATGCCTTAAGTGGCCTGTGTCTGACATGTGTGGCTTGAACTTTAGGCATAACTAAAGGTAATATGTAAGTTAAATTAAAAATATTCTGAACATAACCTGTATTATTGCTACGGTGTGGATCCGGTGCGGACATGTGTGGCCAGACCTTAAATCGAAAAGTACCGACAATTTTCAAGTTTCGCATTATAAATAGGTACTTATGGAGATATACAAAAATAAGCATATAAATGTGGACAAATTATTAAAGTTGAGGAATGGCGTTTTAGTTGTGTGCTGCGCACATCGCACCAGATTTTTACTCTACATAGTTACAAGTGCTTGTTTGTTATAACGTCACTTTATGCCACTAAGGCTAATCGGATGAAGCTGAAGGTATAATTAGGATAGGGATCCTAAACAATTACCTGACATCGTACAGGCTCGGGACCTCCATTGTGCATCCTATCCGAGGGACGGCATAGACAAGGATTTTTTACTGCCATCAAAAAATCCTAGGGCCACCCCGGGACGCGAACCCGCGACATTTAGTATAGAAATTTTCTATGCTAACCACTACATGTGCTTTTTATGCTTTTAGGTCAGGAAAAGCCAATTGCAAAAAAGTTCCTGACATGTTACAGGTTGAAAACTTTCGGACTATAACAACTAAGCTAATACGGCCGGTTACCTGAACTTCGATTCGTCCCGCCAAGCCCACGATCCAATTATAGAGCTCTCGATTTCCATAAATAATCCCAAGGACCTCAAACGTTCCCAAAGAGGTCAGGGAATTCACGGCAAACTGGTTGGTCCGCTTTGCGGGGAATCCTGCATTCGCCTCTCGACTGGGTGTACTCGTAGGGAGTCCCGGATTACGTAATCCTTCGTCTATTTCCCTCCCTACGTCCTATGTTATCTTATAAATATTCATGAGCAGAGATCATTTAGCAGATCCATCGTGTTCGGGGAAGTTTGCAGCTGTGAACAAGGGTAAAGGAATTCTGCAGATCTGAGAAGTGAAAAGAAGAGAGAAGTCCTTCTGATTTTTGGGGCACAGTAAAACAACCAGCAGGCAATATATAATCTTGCTTGTTTGTTTAAGGCCACTTTATGCTACTAAGGCTTATCGATCAATGCTACAGAGGGAGTCCTAAATATTCATTTAAACTACACTTTTACTCTTTCCAATTATTAATTTTCAGGTAAAGAGGCAAGGCTAAAAACATGTGGGTTGGGTGGGAAGGGAGTCTATTATAAGAGGACTGGTACATCAAGTTCTTAGAAAAAATTGATGGAGCCACAGAGCTCAATTCCAACAGGTCTTGTTAGTGCTGAGCTCAGAGCCAAAAAAGTGTCTGTTTGTAAAAAAGTTTTTTATCTTATAGTCTAATAGTACTCATTTCATAGGCCACATAATATTTTTTTTCTGTAATCGTTGAATAATGGTAACATTACTAAACTGAAATGAGTGAAGAAAGTGAAACATTTTGCAATAGAGTGAAGAAAGTGAATATTGCCTTCTTAATTAGTAATAAGTATAAATTAAAAAATAATTTGAAGTTGGAAATTAAATTCTTTTAAATGTTTCTTAACATTGTAAGAATATATTTTAACAAAATAAATTGAAATGTGAATGAATTATTGGTGGAAATAATCAATATATTTTAAAATTTAAATATAATAATAATTACCTTCCTTGTTTATAACCTGCACTTGTTTATAACTGCACTACTTCACAACCATGCTTATAACCTACCAACAACATACCATAATCTTCACAACATCCTAATTTTGTTCATATTCTGGTTAGATCTGATCATGTATTACACGATTACAGAAAAAATTTAATATTACACTCGTGAAAAAAGTAGAATTTACAACTCTCGTGAAATTACCACACTCGCTTCGCTCGTGTGGGTAAACGTTTCACTCGAGTTGTAAAATGATCTACTTTCGTCACTTGTATAATAAATAACTATTATAGGCAAACCAAATCATAATAATAATTGGTTGTAAGATTAAATTATAGATATAAATAATTATTCAGATAGGTAGATGTTTGTCTATAAAATTTACCAGCAACCTGAGGTGCCTAGCAGATTTTCTTATTTGTGGTCTATGAAATTATCAACTTCAGCCAAAGGGATCAAACTTTGTCTTCAATCAAACACTTTTTTTGGTAGTCATTGATAATGTTAGTAGGTATTATGCCTATTAGCCCCAATAAACAAACGGTAATTATACCATTAGTTATACCGGCCTACGGTTGTTAAAAAATCGGTCTTTTTTACTTTACCCACACCAGTTACTTATTTTTTAAAGGAGTGATTTATCTTAATACTAGCTGTGGGGCCCGGCTTCGCTCAGGGACTTGTGGAATAGGTCGAATGAAAGAATAACTTTAAAATGTAATAGTACAGAAAAATAGACCAAAATTAATCATGATTAAACCAAAATTTGTACCATCCTGAAACTTCAGTTAAGTATTAGTGGTAAGTTTAGAAACCTCAGAGTCCGCCCATATATGGTTGAGGTATAAGAGATCCTATTAATGCGCTTCTCTTAATTCTTCCCTTTTCTAGATTAATAAAAAATATTTTGGCAGCAAATATGTCCTGGTATGTACCATTTTTTATGGTTTCTATGTTCTGATTCCATTGAGACCATTCTCATGACGATACCGCATACTTATCAAGTTGAGTAACTTCTCCTTTTTCGAATTCGGTTGAAAATTTAAGAACAGAACAGAAATATTATATGAACACTTTATTTTCGATATATATTCCATTAGGTTATATCTTTTATTCATATTATATATAGGTTATCTATTTTATTCACTGTTAGTTTTTATTCGCTCACTACACTAATAAGCAATTTTTCTTTTGTTGTAAATTTACTCTTATATTGTATATTGATTAAAGGCAATGTTTCGACCAATTCTTTCCTCTCCTGTAAAACTTAATTCGCTTAGGAATCCAGTTGGTTTTGTTTTTAATTTCAATTCATTGCAGAGATGTAATGACCTTATTTAAGAATAAAATGGAAAAAATAATTATTTATCCATAATCTCGTGTAATTTAAAGAGAACAGCTGAAGCTAAAACCATAACAAACCGAACTAATGAACGATAACCTTATGAATTGAGCTTAGCTAGCGCTCCTGGCTTCCAAATGTCAAACTAAATTTTTTCATTCATTAACTCGCCTGGGCTTATTAGAGGGGCTAATTACATGTAGCGAGAGGCTTAAAATTATAGCCCTTGTCCTTTCAACATTACACACTTAAAATGAAAACTGAAACCTTCTTCATCGTTAGGGACAATAGGGCAATACGACGACATAACATTCCATATAGTAGGTGTAGTCGTTTTTGAGCCTTTTCGGCACGCACATTGTACACTTTGCTTTATAATATATATTGATTAAATTAATACTAGTGAAGAACAGATAATAGAAGTAATGTATTTAAAAAACTTCAAATGTAAACGAAAATGATAGTTTAATATACAATTCGTTGAATAGAGGTGAGAGATAGTCAACTGTTCTTCAATTACGATAGGTTAAATGATAGTCAGGATTTTCAGTTTACGATGATTTTATTGTGGTAAGCCAACGTTTCGATCCAACTTGTGGATCTTCATCAGGGCTACTGAGTCCAGGTGGATACTCCATTATCAATCAATATCCACCTAGATTATCAAATCAGTATCCACCTGGACTCAGTAGCCTTGATAAAGATCCACATGTTGGATCGAAACGTTGTCTTACCACAATAAAATCATTGTAAACTGAAAATCCTGACCATCATTTAACCAATTCGTTGAATAATTCATTTAGGGGTCTGATATGCTTTTATTGATTTTAAAATACACTTTAATATATCCCTATTCTTCTATTTTCTTATGTAAGCAAATTCGCATACATAGGTAGGAATCTACAGGGGATTTTATGCAATATTCCGAACTTTTGAAATGTCTTAAATGCCACTTCTTCTGATTTAAGAACACGACTCAGGTGTATCAAATTCTTTATTATCAACAAAAACAACTTCAACGTTTCGCGACCTTTAGTATTGTAGATTGCTATGCTAACCACTATACCATAACTGACCCCATTGTAGTCTGTCGCGATGTCAGTATCTATTGTTTGAAGGGTTGTTTTTCGCTTATTATTTTACTAGGTAGGGTGCCCGGCTTCGCTCCGGTAGTAGTGTGGTAGTTTTAATAACAGCAAAACTTTAAAATTAAAGGAATTATTCAACAAAATTAGCACCTTCTTGAAACTTAGTTTTTAAATTGGTATCAATATTAAGATTCGAGAACTGCAGAGTCCGCCCAAATAAGGAACCTTATATACTTTATTGGGGGTTGAAAATGGTAAATGAACAATTAATTTTAATGCGACTTTGTCGAGTTATGCATCGTTTTTGATGGTTCCAATTCCAAGCAGTCAGCAGATAATAAGTTATTAGATTATAGTTAAAACATCTGATATCTCAGTTAAAAATATTATATTTCGAGTACAACTTAAGCGCCGACTACTGTGATGGTCCTGTTGAGACCCAGAAGGATAGAAACTACCGAAGATTTATAGAAACTTTTTTTCAGACCTTTCTTACATTTTAACCTCCCTTAAGATATCCCCCCGTAATTTGAGTGGACTCTGCAGATCTCGAAACTCACTACCAAGGGCGTACCCAGGATCAAAACTAGGGGGGGGGCAAGCTAAAAACTAGGGGAGGGCAAGCTATGGTCGTTTAGGTTGTAACACCTTACCGCGGAAAAGGTGAATGAAAACACAATTATGTATAATTATAGCAGTGCTTTATCAACTAAGTTATTGCAATTATTTGCTTGAAAAAAATGTATTCTATTATTGCTTCCGGTCTTAAAAGCCTAAAAAATTATTGCTCCCAGCCTTCCAGGGGGGGGCAGCTGCCCCCCGCTGGGTACGCCCATGCTCACTACTATTACAAAGTTAAAACCAAATTCTTTTTCATAATTACATACAATACACTTCATACTTTTTATTTTCGATTTATATTCAATCAATTTATCTCTTTTGTATATCTTTAATGTATGTTTTTTCGCTCACTGTACTATTAAGAAATGTTCACTCATATTGCATTAAATTTACTAAAGTATATATTATATATTGATTAAATGTAACGGGTTGATCAATTAGCCTTCTTATGAGAAAATTATTTTTTTAAGGATCCAGTTTCTAATAGATTGCAGAGTTGTAGAATCATTTTTTTATTTTGAAAGCAAAGGATAAACTAATTATTATCGCTTGATATTTTAGTAATTTAAAAAGAACAGCTGAAAAAATACATAACCTTTCCATATTGAACTGGATGAATGAACAATAAACATTGAGTGAAACGCGCTACCTGGTAGTCTGAAGCTCGAACTAAATTTTTCATTTATAAACTCCTATGTCATTCTTATTTAGGCTAATTACATGGTGCGAGAGGCTTAAAATTACAGTCCTTTTCTCTTCAATTTTACTCCCTTCAGATAAAAACGGAAACCTTCTTCTCCATTAGGACTTATATGGCCACCCGACGACATACTAGCTGTGGGGCCCGGCTTCTCTCAGGGACTTGTAGAATCGGTGGAATGAAAGAATAACTTTAAAATGTATTAGTACAGAAAAATAGACCAAAATTAATCATGATTAAAACAAAATTCTGTTAATTCAGTTTAGTATTAGTGGTAAGTTTCAAAACCTGAAAGTCCGCCCATATATGGTTCGGGTATAAGAGATCCTATTAATGCGGTTCTCTAAATGCGTTTTCTTCCCTTTTCTAGATCAAGAAAAATTATTTAGGCAGCAAATATGTCCTGGTATGTACCATTTTTTATGTTTTCTATGTTCTGGTTCCATTGAGACCATTCTCATGACGATACCGCATCCTTATCAAGAAACTTCTTCTTTTTCGAATTCGGTTGAAAATTTACGAACAGAACAAAACTATTATACAGAAATATTATATGAACACTTTATTTTCGATATATATTCCATTAGGTTATATCTTTTATTCATATTATCTATAGGTTATCTATAGAATCTATTTTATTCAATGTTAGTTTTTATTCGCTCACTACACAAATAAGCAATTTTTCTTTTGTTGTAAATTTTACTTATATTGTATATACTTATATTGTATATTGATTAAAGGCAATGTTTCGACCAATTCTTTCCTCTTCTGTAAAACTTTATTCGCTTAGGAATCCAGTTGGTTTTGTTTATTTTTAATTTCAATTCATTCCAGAGATGTAATAACCTTATTTAAAAATAAAAAGGAAAAAATGTAATTATTTATACATAATCTCGTGTAATTTAAAGAAAACAGCTGAAGCTAAAACCATAACAAAGTGAACTAATGAACGATAACCTTATGAATTGAGCTTAGCTAGCGCTCCTGGCTTCCAAATGTCAAACTAAATTTTTTCATTCATTAACTCGCCTGGGCTTATTAGAGGGGCTAATTACATGTAGCGTGAGGCTTAAAATTACAGCCCTTTTCCCTTCAACATTACACAGTTAAAATGAAAACTGAAACCTTCTTCATCGTTAGGGGCAATAGGGCAATATGACGACATAACATTCAACGTTTTTGGGCCTTATCGGCAAGCACATTGTACACTTTGCTTTATAATATATACTAGCTAGGGTGCCCGGCTTCGCTCCGGTAGTTGTGTGGTTGTTTTAATAACAGAAAAACTTTAAAATTAAAGGAAATGTAGAACAAAATTAGCACTTTCTTGAAACTTTTAACATGGCATCAATATTAAGATTCGATATCTGCAGAGTCCGCCCAAATAAGGAACCCTATATACTTTAAAGGGGTTGAAAATGGTGAATGAACAATTAATTTTGCTGCAACTTTGTCGAGTCATGCATCGTTTTTGATGGTTTCTGTGATTATGAATTCTATAAGCCCATTCCAAGCAGTCAGCAGATAATAAGTTATTAGATTATGGTTGAAAAATCTATTAGTTAAAAAACTATATTTCGATTACAACTTAAGCGCCGACTACTGTGATGGTCCTATTAGATCCAGAAGTTTAGAAACTACCGAAGATTCATATAAACTTTTTTTTTTTAAGACCTTTCTTCCAGTTCAATCTCCCTTAAGATATCCCCCCCCCCCCCGTAATTTGGCCGGACACTGCACCTACGATTACAAAGTGAAAACCAAAATATCATGAGGGCACGATTTTTTCATCATATTTCTTTTTATCCTGAACTATGAGGGGTGATAAAATCTTATTGAAAAAATGTTTTAATTGGAGTTAGTCACTTTGTCAACTGGAATGCTCATCATACATAGTAATAAAACCATTTTTCATAATTACATACAATAAGAACACTTCAAACATTTTATTTTCGATTTATAATCAGTCAATTCAGCTCTTCTTTTTTGTTTTATGTCTGTTTTTATTCGCTCACTGTACTACCCAAAAATGTTCACTCATATTGCATTAAATTTACTTAAGTAGGTATATATTATATATTGATTAAATATAATGTGTTAATCAATTAACCTTATGAGAAAATTAATTTTGTAAGGTATCCAGACGGTTTTCTAATTGATATGTAAAATCATTATTTTATTTTGAAAGAAAAGGTGAAACTAATTATTTTCGCTTGATTTTTTAGTAATTTAAAAAGAACAGCTGAACAAATACATAACCTTTACAAATTGAACGGAATGAATGAACAATAAACATCGAGTGAAACGCACCCTAGCGCTTCCTGGTAGCCTTGAGCTCGAACTAAATTTTTTATTCATAAACTCGCATCTCAATCTCAGGTAGGCTAATTGCATGGTGCGAGAGGCTTAAAATTCCAGACATTTTCTCTTCAATTTTACACCCTTAAGAGAAAAACAGAAACCTTCTTCTCCGTTAGGGGTTATATAGCAACACACTGACATTACTTCCTTAATCCCACGTGGAGTCGTTTTTGAGCCTTTTCGGCACGCACATTGTACACTTTGCTTTATAATATATATTGATTGATTAGACTGAAAAGTAAATAAAAACGATTTTTATAACAATTTTTATTTAGAGTTAGTTTTTTGGTGTATGTAAAATTGCCTGAACTTTATCCCGTCAATTGAATCGTTATAGCCTTGCTTCGGTTATAATGTGAATGCAAAATTGAGAGTCCTATAGATGCCTTTAATCTGTGCGAACTTCCCCCTCCAACGTATGATCTCTCAAACCCAAACATACAGGCGTACCACGTACAGCTATTTACACTGAAACGTGAATACGAGCGAACAATGAAGTCTGACGGCACCTGTGCACCTTGATACAAAATTTTCATTACAAAAACCTGTCAAGCTTATAGCTTTTTTCAATTTTTTTTAACACATTAACTGCGACGAGGGGTCATTTGACACCATGAGGTGGATTCCTTTACTGCTAGCCATTAAACGTGTATTTGTCGTTAACTGCGATGCTTTTCACGCATCCTGTTTTAATATTTTTCAGATTTTTAATTTTTTTACTACTTATTTATCGAAAAACATGTAAGGGGTCACTTGACCCCTTGTCGCATTATAGTTTAAATGTTTTCCTTAATGCGGCATGGGGTCAAATGACCCCTTGCTCTTTTAATGCTCATCTTACACTTCATCTTACTATTGTTTTAGCATATTATATAAAATATTAATGAATATGTAAATAAAAAATATTTTTTCTATTTACGTAAATGTTTGAAAGCGACAGTAATTTACTGTGAATCACATTTATCTAAGGGTGAATCACAGATTCCCCTTCCTTTCTTGTTCTTCGACTGATTCTACTTAGTATTGTTGACACCTGAGCTCTCATTTATTTGTCTCGATTTAGTAAATAATTTCGATATGTATTCACGTGGTAAGAAACTTATCGATTTAGCCCTTTCACAGCGGAATTCATCTTGAAGTGAAGATGAAGGAACTAGTTCAAGTTTTGGAGATAGTTATGATTCATATAAGGAAGAAATGTTCGGGCTGTTATGAAAAGCTAAGAACAGCTATGAGCAGTGCAGAAGCCCAAAAAAAGGTGAAGAAGGTCCGGACATACTGTGACGACTGTGCCGACAACCGTCTCTTTGCTTGCAGTGCTTCAATGATAAACATTATAAAATGTAGTTTTCACGTGTTATTTTTTTTTTAATAATTTAATTTGTAATATTTTAGTTTATATTTTTAAATACACAAAAGTTATACCGATGTTCATTTATTTATAATAATAACATACTTTTGGTTTTATTTTTTATATCTGAATTCTTCCTTTCATGAATTATATATGCTGAAAATTAAAACCATATAGCAAACATTTTATGATTAAACGTAAAAGGATAGAAAAAAATTACTGTTAGTATAACATTGATGTAGTTGAAAAAATAAGTAATAAAAAAATATATTCAGAAGCAACAGAATTCAACCCTGCTTCTGTTACGAATTCTTGTACGTCAGGTATTTGTAAAAAAAATGGATTTCACTTTAAAACATTCATCAATGTTTACAGAGAGTTAATTTTAATGTCTAAGGGACAAGGGGCCAATCAGCCCCTTGACGCAGTTTAGCGGTGTGGTAGCATGGGGTCATTCGACCCCTCGTCGCAGTTAGCGAAAATCCCAGTTTATTTGCTTCGCAGCTAACGTGTTAAAACAAAAAAACTATAGCATTTTGTAAAACGAAACTATCTGGGCCGAAAATGATTTTGAACTAATTTTGTGCAGCGTTTTACCACTGAGCTAACCGTGGGGCCATTCCCATTTGTGTCAATTCTTTCTCTTCAGCGATCCGAAATGTAAAGAAACGCCACAGCTGGGAATAGCCCCATGGTTAGCTCGTCGCTTTTTCACGTGTGGGAAAAAGATCGAAACTATTTGTTTTAGCAAAAGGCAGGTTAACCAAAATCATTGTGCGCCTATTAGCACTACAATAAATAGAAATTGTGAATATAAAAAGTTATAAATTAACGGTATCTGTCACATTCATAAATTTAAATTTTTATGTTTGGTAAGTGACATATGGTTTGAGGTTGCTCGCTTTTCCTAACCTGTTTCAGGTAGAACATACCGATATCTCACATCATCATGTGTTATATTCTGAATTTAATTAATACGTATGGCGAAAGATTAATTTGGTTCATTTTTGCTTACTATATATAGTGATCGTAGTAAACCCTATTCCAATTATATTCCTTATTAGTTCCTTTTACATGTGTGTTATTTATATTTAATCTCGCCTCTGCTGAAATAATCCAGTAAGTGCTAAATGAATGGATCATTAACACTTACTGTAGTCAAATATGAGATGTAAAAAATAAAAACTTTAACCCTTCTAAATTCTTGACCAAACAATTTTAAAGTTGACGTAAATTTCAATTTTAAATCCCGTAGGATTTTAGATTAGTTTTTAAACGTTTTTTATCTTTATCAGCGAATTTTGACTGTATTCAAAGAATAGGATACTGAGCCACAGCAGCGCGGGGCCGGGTCTGCTCGTTTAGTTTATAATTTTTATGGAAGAGAAAATATTGAACCATGGTCCGGACTCGAACCCAGGTCCTCAGTATCACCGTTGCAGCCCATAGGAAAAATGCGGATTTTCCTAGTCCAAGCCGGAAAAATATATGTAGGTATAGGATACTTACTTTTACTACTACTAAATATCGACTAAATATCGACAGAAAAGGAAATGTTTTAGCAATAAATAAATTTACACCGCCATCTGTTGGACATTTATAGAACTTACGAACTATCACACTCAATGGTAGTATAATAAGCACTTGATTTGCAATAAAAGAAATATTGAGGCCAATAATCGAGATAAAAACTATCTCTATAAAAAATCTATCTTCTGACTTGGACAAAACTACACACAATAAGTAAAATTTTATAAAGTTCTATTGAGTAGTTTCTGAGTTTACTTCCGACTATCGGGACAAGAGATTTTATATGTATATATAGGTATTTCAACATATAATTTTGTGATATATTGCCCAATCCTTGTTTGCAACTGTGTACTACTCATTTGCATTTCCTCTTCTTGAGTTATTTGAGATGGATAATATTATCGGAAACGATCTCTTTGACTAACATCCGTTCCTGTGAAGGAGAAGGGATCCACACGCTCTGCTTCTCAAGGTGACATTACAATTATTCACAGTCGATGATCACTTCTAGTTCTGATCTCTTTGGGAATTTCCAGAGGCGAGCTATAAGCACACAGTCACCGGGTTTCCAATATCTTGCTTACAAGAATAATGGTAAATGAAAAGAATTCTGAAAATGCAAACTTGATAAATAAAATAGAACAGGTTTATTATGTAATAAAGTAGTGGATCAGTTTCAAAGAATTTTCCATGGAAAGATCTTATGGTACGAAGAAAAATAATACTCAGAACTATGTCTCTTGTATTATTAAGCAGAATAGTCCGGGGTGGCGGTAATGAACTACAAAATAGTGTTAAAATATTTTATTGTAGCCAACGTTTCGTTCTAACAATGCAGGTCTTCTTCAGGGCTAAATGAACGAAACGCAGACAAAAAAATCTGGTGCGTGCGCGGAACACACAACTTTCACTTACCAACTTACTTAGATTAGACATTAATGCGTTTTCTTAGTTGCCATTTCTGAAATGAGCAGAACGGCTTTAA